>JANHGO010000027.1:20160977-20189016 GCA_024606505.1 Aquila spilogaster
TAATATTTGTTCAATTCTTATTCATATCCTGTAGACATCCCCATGTGTAACAGGGGAAAGTATGCTAAATGCTTAAATCTACTTAAGAATCCTGAAGATTGAGCATTTCTGTCCTTCAATCAGCATGCTGTCAGGTCAGGCTCACACATTCAGTGATGTAAGTTCTCCTGCAGTTTTTATTATTGTAACTAAACTCACATGTGGCTTATCAAGTAGATAAGTCATTTTACAAAAAGAATTGGATTCGAAGTCCAAGAGAGCTATATATACATAACCTTACTTGTACATTCTCTCTCAGATTTCAGTTTCTTCAAGAGTAAGCTCTTGAAAGTAATGAGGAGCAAGAACCACCACTGGAAGGTAGAAAGAATGTAAAGAGTTAAAAAGAAACTCTTCCACACATCTTCCTATGCAAAGGTAAGCTAAATTTGTAGAACTGTATCATGATTAACAAAGAAAGGTGAGTTTTAAAAAGTCTTTCCAAAGGAAAAATGTTTGCTGCAAACTAAGAGATGTAGCAAGGTCTTCACTCCCTTTTGAAAGCCTGGTAAATCTTTAGGTGGTGCTTTAGCAAAGATTTGTGCCTTAAGTATACAATAAAGTAAGAGAAGCACATATACTAACCTTTAAGATTCTTCTCTTTCTGGAACCCAACTAGCAGTGGCCAGGAATAGTGAGGTCTGACTGGCAAGCCTTCCTCCTTCATGGCCTTCATCACATCAATAGCCAGGTCTAAAAGCATTCACAAGATAATTAAGCAGTGATGAAGTACTTTAAAAAAACAAACAAACACACACAAAAATAAATAAGGAGAATACCTGATCTGTTGGTCTCCAAAGCACAACGTAAAATAAATATCAGTGGTGCCGAGTGCATTTTTGCTTCTTTTAACTCATTACAAAACTGCTTCAGCTTGCTCATAGGCTGTAAAGAATTTCAAGAATTAATATATTTTTCAATCTTTCTAAATGTTTAAAAACATCAAAGCCTTCTAATATTAAGGAAGCAAATATTACACATGCCAAACATGCTCCTTTTTGAATTTCAACTTACTGTGTAAATGGGCACAGTGTATTACAGTCTCTGATTCTTTAAGAACATCTAAAAAATCTACTATTTTCCATCTCTACAGTTACATTAAACTAAATAAATATGATGTTCTAAGCACACTATGAAAAAAGTATTATTATTCTGCATACCATATTTCTATTTACACAATGCTGCAAGAAGAAGCTACCCTGGTCCACATTTTCACGTGGTACACGATTGTAAGACTTCAAAATACGGAAACTTATGTCTTCGAAGCCATGAGTTATCAGAGTCAAACACAGGTTCATCATATCTAGCAATTGAAAAAGAGAAAACAAAATAATAAAATTAAAATAACACATGTACCTATTTTCACATTAAAATACTATAAATAGTGAAAACTAGGAAAGAAAACATCTTGCATGTATCATTGACATACTTTTTAATATGATTAACCAACCAAATTTGAGACTACTCTTCACAGAATTATTTGTATTATCATGAAATTCACTTTTCCCAGATCACACCAAAAACTAGCAAAGCATCACCACTGTAACATGATAGGATAACTAGGTAAGAGAAATACAATTCTAAACTTGTCAAAAATTAAAAAAAAAAGGTATGAAGTATAACAGTTATCAATCAGATTACACATACTGGGATCCCAAACAACTTCAAATGTAGATAAAGAAAACTAAGGTCAGTGTTTACTTTCTCCTCTTTTTACAATATTCACAAAGAGCTGTCACAACATGAGTTACAGCGGTGGTGTTTGCAAAAAGGACTCCACACTCACTGTTATCCTACAAAGTCTTAATGAATTTTACAAGTTAAAAAATAAGATATTTACTTTTATATGTGAAACATTAAAATTGGTTTACATTATACATTCCAAAAAATGTAATTAAAAGTAGCACAAATGAATCCACAAACTAATGGCAAGAACACTACTTTCTGTGTATGTCCAAAACAACAAAATAACCTATTTTATAATACTTTTTATATTTTATATTTATATTTTATAATACTACTTATTGCCGCAAAAAAGTGAAAATGCTTTCCTTCTCCATTCTGAGTAGCTGAATACCACTAAGTAACTAAGGACGTACCTGGAATTAAATCCTTTTCAAATCTTATTCGCTCTTTAATGTCTTCTATGTACTGAGGATATCCAGCTTTGGCAAGGCTAAAAATTACCTGCATCAAAACTCTATCCATAAGGTACCCTTCAGTTTTCTCAACCTCTTCTAGAGTCTAGAAAAAAGAAAAAAAATAATTTTAACAGAGTCCATACTGAAAGAACATATTAAAAGATTAATATTTACAAAAATCTGTTGGTGTTTTTTTTGTTTGTTTTTAAATAAACATGGGTTTAAGTACACAAGAGACAGAGAATACTAAACTTCTAGAGAGTCAAATACTCTTAGAAAGTAAAAAGGGACAGGTAAAAGGGATATAACGTTTTCTCCAGTATCTAATAATACATTAAAACACCAGATGTATTCCCATCATGAGATGGCTTTTTAAAGCAATCACTACAAAAAGGATAGAATAATTTATCAAAGTTTTGTTACTGTGTGCCTGATGAGTATTTGTTTAATTTGGAAGCCATGTTTCCTATTTCTTCCCTGATTTGATCCTCTCCTTCCAGTACTAATTATTAAAATTAAATCAATTTTCTTGTCTCCTTCCTTTCCAAATATTTCCTTGATTTGAAAATTAAAAAAAGGTGAGAGAATACTTCAAACAATCAACTATACAAAGGGCTGCAAAAAAAGTATTATCTTATTCAGACTTTGTGAATACTTAAGATGCAGATATGAACTCTCCTAAAAAAAAAAAATCAGTGGAAGGATTACTGGAAGGATTCTATGCCTTGAATGGGAACAAGATCATCAAGGTTTACTTTTATATATATCACATTCAAGAGACATACGTTGTAAGAACCCTGAATTATTAAATCACTCACTGGTAAGCATTAATCATCACATCTTCTCATAGCATGAAAAGCAACTACCAATAGACAAATATTTTTCATGAAGTAGGTGACTGCTTTCATTCCATTGACTATTCAGATGTAAAAAAAAAAAAAAAATCATTTCCGCTATGAGAAAAAAAGTTACAAAATTTAGTATTATTCTTCCTGTGTAGATAGAAAGCATTGCAAATTTAAATGGAACAAAAGATCAAACAAATTTCTTTGAATTCAAAGTTGCAGTACCTTCTTGATGCTATCAGCATCACCTTTTTCAGCATACACATTCAGTAGTGATAAATAGGTGTCTGGACCTGGCTCAACACCGGCCACCCTCATCACAGAAAGGATATTTTCTGCACTCTTGATATCTCTAGAAGAATTGAAAAGAAATACCCCCAACAGCTTTAATCATAATACTACTTACTGTCACTTCCACATTCCCTCATTAAGTTACTAATTATTGGAAACAAAGACAGCAACAAGCACAAAGAAACCTATTTTAACTAAAACTCTAAAAGGTCAAAGTGCAAACCTTCTCATTTTTCTATTAGAATTTTTTTTTAACTTACACAGTTGAAAGCATTCAAAAGTTTAAACGCAGCCAATTTTCAACCCGTACACAAGAACAGTAATTTGTTTTGAAATGTCACATTTTCATACAAGAAGGATCTGCTACCTTGCAAAATAAGCCCTGTTTGCTTCAAAAATGCATCAGAAGATGATCTTCCACATTATGCAAAACCATTACGCTATATCGTGGCATGTATGTTTTCCGTACAATATCACTATGTAAAAGTGAAAAATAAGAAGCATTAACATATTAACATTACCCTGATCTTGCGTGACCTTTCACAAGGCTGCTGAACACTGCTTCAGTGATTGGGAGATCTTTGTTCTTCATAAACCCAAGAATCTTACTGCAAAAACAAGATAGCAAGTAGTCAGCTTTTTTTTTTTTCTTGCTCTGAAAAGAAACTACTGAGCTATTACTCTGTTGCTGGACAAGCATTATACCAGAAAAGAACAAATACTGAGCAATTATATTTTAGGACGCTACATAATATGATCATAATTCGGCTATTTCCCTTTTTTCACAGGAAATGTATTTGCCTCTTTGAAATATGCATAGGCACAATGGTGGGACTGGGTTTTTGTTACTATCTTCCTCTTTCTTTTCTTTTGCACGCCCAGCAATCACACTGCTGCAAATTAAAAGTTAATGCAACAAGAGTTAGACAGACATGAAGTAAGCCCGGTGTAATAAAAGAAGAATTACTACTATTCCCTCCTTTTCCCATTTAGTTCTCAAATGCAGCCATTTTCTCACACAGGCAGTAAGCATTCATGCCTCGTACTTATTCATACCTGCTATAGAAACGACAAAACAAGTTATTTTCTGAACGACGTAAACAATTCGATTCGAACACAGGTGTATCACACATTTTTACTCTGTTTGTGGAGGCTCCAGCTGTCTCTAAAAAATTGCTTTTCAGTGCTTGAATAAAATATACTTAATACTCTCTGCTTTGCTCAATTTATAAGAATTACAATGAAATGAATTTTAACATTAATGGTAGAGAATATGATAAACAGATTTCTTAGAAACTCTTTTCAACACAAATGCAAAAGAATACCTCGCTCCTTCAATGTCACCATCATTGCAGTAAGCAGCAATCAACCTTTGGTATGTGACCTAAAAAAAACAAGAAGGGGAAGTCAACAATTTCTATCCAATAAATGGATATCATTATTGAGGAAAAAAATACTACTGAAGAATACCTACTCGATTGGGCTGCACGTTAGCTTCCTCCATTCTGGCCAAGAACTCGGTTGGAGAAAATTTATGCTCATTTTGAAGGTAGACTTTAAGTAAAGCATTATAGTGGCTTGTGTCATAAACAGCACCTAGGGAAATATTTAAACCACAGTATTAATGTATGCTCCCCTACAGTAAGTGTGATTTTACAGTTTTCATAGGTAATTTCTCATCAACTTTATTCTGAATAAACTTTATAATCAGACTGCTTCCTGCTATCCACCTTCAAAGAAACATTTATTTGACAGCATATATTTGTTTATAAAAGCCCAAAACATAACAATGGCACAAGTACATTGCTGCTGATGTGCACGCTATTCCACAGCCTCTTCAGGTGTACTTATTTTACATGTTTAGCGGTATTACTGTCAAAAAAACAGTTAATCTCTGCAACATACAGAGATAAATGTATAACTTTAAAATCATCTGATAAAATAGCTGGCAGCACTAGGAATATTCAGTCCAGCAGATAAATCGGGGTAACATCTAAAAGAGAATACAATACATTCTTACAATAATAAAAAAAAATATCAAGTTTAAGCACCAGAAAAAGAAATCTTAGATTCTGTAACACCCCTAGATGTCACTGTAACTCCCAGAATAGGGAATAAGACTTAACTGAATAGTAAAACATATTGCTTATTTGCTAATGAGTTTTAGCCATTATAACCTAACATTTAAACACTATTAAAATGCAATCGCTTTTTCATTACAAAGAAAGCAATAGAAGAGTAAAGCTATTCCAGCAGGAGGGACTAACAAAATCTACCTACCCAGTTCTTTCATCTTGTCCCACATCATATGGGCTAGTTCTGTTCTTTCAGATGACAACACCTCCGGTAACAGAGCACCACAGCTTCGCAACAACAGCAAGGTCTGGTTACTCCCTGGACACCCTACAGTAAAAAATACCATTAATAAGGTCTAATTCAGGTAAACCAGAAATAGTCACTCAAATAAAATAAACACACACAGGAGCAGTCATGCCACAACTCTATCACACGTAAAAGCTGCTGGGAACTACAACTTTAAATGAGTATATGCATTTTTAAGCTCTACTCTTTGGGAATTCATTTGAAAGATAACATTGAAGCAACTTTTAACTATATTTATAGAATTTTATTGTCTCAATTTAGGATTTTAAGGTAACTTGTCCACATAATCACACCTAGTTCTGAAGAGCTAAGCACTTATCCTTCTATATAACGTTTCAAAAAACATTGATTTTTGAAAATCGTTTTATAGCTCTGGGTTAAGAAAAGTGGTTTCAGTCTCCCAGTAGAAGAGTTCGCACACCTGATAAATCACAGTGCCACTCTCTTCAAAAGTACCAAACTGTGCATGAACCCATTTACAAGTCACATCTTAGCAAGCTCTACAAGTGAATATGTCTTGTCAGGACCTAATACAAAGTAGTATGAAGATCACAAGACACCATGGAAACTCATCTACCTGGCAGAGGCTTTTGTATTTTTCACTGGTGTCAACGTAGATCTGTAAATAAACTTCCATCTTGCTTAGAAAAAACACTCTATAATTCAACCTTCTCTTTTAATCAAACTGTTCTTTTGCTGCTATGCTGTTGTTGAAACTATCCTTAACCTCCAGTTTTCACTGCAACAGTGAGAAGACTAAAGTTTAAAGCTGAAAAGAGAGGCTGCTGGGAAGCAGGAACAGTTGTATACTGGAATGCTTTCTTCAGCACTAATATTAGACAGATCATCATTAGGACTGTCAGTGGAAAATAGAGATGGAAAAAACCTTCATTTTTAAGTGGTACACGGCCACATATTTCTTCATCATTAATTATAAATTCAAACTTAGAAAAAAAAGATATCAATCCATTGAAATATTTAAACATTTTGTATATAATACAATATAATACAGCAGAATCTTTAATATTTAACACCCTGAATGGGCTAACTGAATGATTAAGCAATGACAATTATGCACTGCAGAAAATGAATGACAAAACATGCCACTTTTACAATAAGGAGGTCTGCTGAACAGAAGTTAAAATAAAAAGCAACATAAAATACTGAACTCAGGTGGTACAGTCCTTCATAATTCCACTCCAAGATCCATGGATTATTTGATCCTTACAAGGACATAACTTCCTGAGAAATTTCTAAAACTGCAGAATAGTTCGTAACAATTCCTTACTATTTTAGAACTGGTACTCAGGAACATAAATCTAATTTTCAATTTCCATTAGCATCTGTTTTCACCTCTGTCCATGCTCAATGGAAAACAAATGTGATAATTTACATCTGCAGAATAATTAAGGAAACTGTGAAAATGCTCCCATGCTCCAACTTCTGCACTCAACCCCAAGGATGTCAAAAATCTAACCACAAATACAGCTCTTTCTAGGACTTTACTTCTACTCCTGAGGTAAGGAGTGGTAGAGCTGACTTATCCTTCATGGATTATCCAGTAAACTGGAGACAAATTTTTTTCTGAATCCAGCAATTTCTAATAAAAAGGACAGTTCCTTCATAAAGCAGCATACTATAAAAGTAAATAAATAAAATTTTACAAAAATCAGAGCAAAAAAAGTTATTGAACCCTTTGCAATCACAAAGAAAGGTGAGGTGCATTTTATCAGGGTATTTCAATCTAACAAGGAAACAGTGTTCACACAGGTGTACATTTGCAAAAAAAAAAAAAAGCCCATAATTTTAAAAAAAGTTCACTGAAGTTTTCTATCCCAAACAGAAACAGACTTGAGCAGTTCCAACTTCCAAAATGACTTCAAGCCTACAGTTCCACAGTGCTTTGTTAATGACTTCCAAATCTTCATGCCAAAACACCCAACTTGCGTACAGCCCAGTAAAAAGGCAGGAATGCTGCCAGTAAAGATATCTCCAACTGCTACTTATCACTGTATGTGCAGTTTCCAATTATGCAGAGCTTCTACAGCTTCTCTGTTTCTACAAAGTAGAAATAGCTGTAGAGCTATAAAATAATGGTAAAAAACCCTCAAGAGCAGAAATATTCTGTATCTTCTGATACAGAAAACAACCAACAGAAGTACAATGCCACTTCACTATTGTAAACAAAGTTTCAAGAGAGCAATCTACAGCAAAAACATTATACAGAGTAAGTTCAACTGGGAAGAAACATACACAGAAGTGGTAGGAAAAAATGATAATGAGAAAGAAATAGAAATAGGTAAAATATTGAGAGAGGGCAGGTGTAAATGGCAAATGTGGATTTGAACTTCTGAAGATATCTCTGACTTGTGAGAAATCAATCATACTTGATTAACTTTTATATCAGTACCTAACAATCAGTTAGTGCAATAAAAATGTCAAGATGCCTCCATATTCATAATCCTGGTGTTTTATATTTACCTTATACTAGTGACTAAGTACTTGAAAATCAAAAGAAATCAAAACAACAATCAAAACAGCACTATGAGTGCAGAAAGGTGCAGGACAAGATATCCATATTGAGCATCTTGTTGGTATTTTTCGTGTTGTAATACTCTTTGCTAACACGACTAAACACTCAAAGATCAATAAGAATTGTGATCTGCATACAAGCTTAGAGGTATAAAAACCTTGTCAACCCACATAGATTTATATGTAAAAAAGAAAAAGTAGTCAGCATCAGAAAGGGTATCACAAGCAGAAAGACAAAACTGAAAAAGTTCAACAGAAAGAGGAAATGAATTGAAGATGCAGCATTTAAACAGCGAGCTGCAAAACTTTTAAGACTATTAACCCAGACATATGAGCCAGTAACCGTCCAGGGTAACACGCAGCAAAGTTTAAAAGGAAAACAAAACAACGCATGTTGTCTCCACATCTCCCTGTACCGTTCCATTTTAAATAAATGACCTCTCAAGCACAGCATGGTTTACTGCAGATGTTTTAAAAATATACTGTATAAAGAATGCATATATGACCCCTGTTCAGAGTTCACAATACAGTTACATTAGTAAGGTGTGACACTACCAGATAAAAATTTGTAACAAGCAGATTAATATCTCAACATTTCTTAAAAGTACACTGAAATTTTACAAGTAGTATAAATTCCCAAAGACAGAAACCCTTGAAAAGTCAGTGTGCATTCAAAGCAGAATAGCACCTCTAAAACATTCCAAGTCTGTCTGTCAATACGTGCAGTAGGTTAAACAATATCCACAAAAGAAAATATCAGAACTCTTACAGTAATTTCCGTGGTTTGATGAATTGTTCTACTGCAGCATTAGCTTTAATTTTGTTTCATTGGGAAGTAGCTTACCCTCTCTGCATGTTTCCTGGAAGACTTTCAGTAGAAGGGTTTTAGGGATTCGGCCAGTTTTTCTGACAGAGTTATCCAGTTTATTTAATGCCCAGTCAAACTGCCATGCCCGTCTGCTTTGGATTTCTGAAATTGGTTCTTCTTTAATACTTCCTTTCTGTTGAGGTACAACTGTAAGGAATCTTGCTTGGTGAATGACATTTCTGCTTAAATAAAAATAAAGGAAGAACAAAAAAGAAAAGAGAAATTACACTTCTGAGAATCAATTTGCCAACTACAGTAGTCACAATGTCAAGAAGATAACGCTCTTCTTGCTGATGAACAGTTTCTCAAAAACATTCCATATAAATGTAAATGAACAAATGCAGGTGATTATTTCAATGCATATCATAAGCCTTTCTACCTAGAACAATACAGCAACGTATATCTTCTTAATTGTTAATCTGAGATCTTCATTTGGATCCAACTCATGTTAAGTAGTTCAAGTACTATTCCTACACAACAACAAAATATTAAAAGCATCCAAGTGCTACAGCAAAAGCTCATCTTTTCGCCAGCTGCCTGAAATCCTGACATTAACTGAGCATGACCTAAGGTCTGGAAGTATAATCTCTTAAAACCAGCTCATAATGAAGATCATCACTGCTTTTCAGATCTATCTTTTTCAAGCAGGCAAATTTTACATGGCCAAAGAAGTAGAGAAGAAAAACAGTCTGCCAAAAAAGAGAATCCTCCTTCAGTGTGAATTCTACCTCCCCTGGCTGCAAATCCACACTACTTCCCTTGGGCTGGTTCTCATGTTCATCAGATCCCTGTGAGCCAATACTGCTCACTAAGATGGCACAACATGTGTAGCATTCCAGCAAGTTGTAGAAACTGCTCATGATGTCCAGAACCCACCAGAACAAACCAGAAAAAAAAAAAAAGGAATGGATTAGGAGTATGTGGCTAAAATCAGAGCAATTCTGAAGAAAAAGAAGGAAGTGAAACATGGCTTGTGGTGGGTAAGTGGCTTGTCAGATTAGCAAACTACCAACAATGTCATCTTGCTAAAAACTGGGATTTCCCAGGGCATCATTTTCTATTTTCTTCCTCTTGTTCTACCATATCATGTAACCAAAGACAGGGTACTTGCCCTAAACCAGAAATCACTCAACTAATTAGATTAAAATTCAGTAATACAAGGTAAGAATAACAGAATGACAAAAAATCTTCAGTCCTTTCAGGTGCAATAACCAAATGAGATGGTTCTAATGCATACTCTTTAATAACATAAAAAAACACAGCTACAAGCTATCCAATTGACAACAATAAGAATGAAACTAGTGATTGACAGTTCTTCATCTATTTTTTCGTAAGATAAATTGTACCATCCACTGTTATATACCTATTAAAAGAGCTACCTGAAAGCTTTTCAGCATACTTCAAGTCAGGTTAGAAAAAAATATTTGGAAGCAACACAGGACTCACTGTCTTTGTAATGCGGAAATTTACACTTTGATTTCCATTAGCAATCGAAGCACAACCGGGCAAAACTCCAATTTTTTTCGCTTAAAATTGAAGTGTCTTTTTCTATAAAAATCTACTATTGTTATATTTTATAGTATACTGTCGAATCAAATATTTTGTTACATAGCACACTTGCACCCATAAGCTGATATCTACATTTCTCAGTTTATATATATAATGAGCATTTTATTTAGCTCTTCCCACAATCAGTTTTGAATTTGGGTCTTTTCAAGACAAGCTGCCTAAGAACAGAAAACTTAGGAGAAAAATCACAAAAACTAAAATGCCAAGAGTCCCCTATTCTAAAGATGAAGGACTGAACAAAGCAAAAAAGACAGCTTCCAGAAATGCAAAAGTTCAGAAAACTATGGGAATCAATATCAGGTTTGATTTGAGATAATTAAGTGAATACAATACAGGAAAATTGAGACTAATGGAACAACCTCCCTATCAAAAAGAGAAAGAAGCTAATGTAAAATAAAGCAGTTATCCATATATCGGGAATCTTTAATAACCTTGCGCTATTCTTCTACAATTTTTAGAAGAGAAAAAAAGAACATATGCTTAAGCAAAGAAGAAAAAACACACACCAAAAAAGCAAGGATAAAAATAAAAAGGAAGGTCACAATAAACATTACAGTGTCACACAATAATGTAGGAAGAAAGGCTGCTGAATATACAAATAGATGATTTTGGAAAATACAGATAGTTCTTAACATAGAAAAATATTACAAATAATTAAATATTCAGCTTTCAAAAAATGTTAAGTGTGACCATACCATGCCAGTTTTAACCATTTTACCATGGCTAAATAAGTAAATTTTAATAACAAGATAGGTGAGAAGTGCAGGAAGACTTGTCCAAGTTGTTTTTATAAGCACTAACTCAGGTCACTTTAATGGTCCATACTGAACTTCTCTCCAGTCCTTTGGAACTACCTTTAAAAATTCATGGAAGACAAGACACAGAAGCACAACTGATAAACATAAAAGAAATTGAAGTACAGGCTTCGGGTACCAAGTTATTTGACTTTCACATAACCAAAACAATACAGTATACTCTTAACCCACCTGGAAATGGACTAGTATGACTCAAGCCCATTAAAAAGTTTCAATAATAATTTGAATGACAGAAGAGATAGCAAACATTTTAAACTTTTAGATGACAGTACACTAACAATGGTACCCAACTATAAGGAGAGGACTTCAGACTTCAAAGTCACCTTGACTACTTGATTAAATGGTCTGAATTCAGCAAAAAGGAAAATCAATACAGACCAAAGAAAGTGATTCATTTCAGAATTTCAGAAAAAAGAAAAGGCATACAACTGGCCAAAAAACAGCCCAACAGGACTGAAAACTAAACATACACAAAAAGAAAAGGTCCAATTCTTCAGCTCCTAATAGAAGCAACACAGATAAGACAAGATAGAGAATTATTCTGCTTGTCACGGTATGTTTACTCACTCAGAAAGGCCTGGACCAGTGTGGTAAAGTAGTTGAAGCTAAACTGGTAAATAACTTGTACAGTGATGAAATGGGAAATTCATATTAAATTAACTAGTAATTTTTTCTACGTTTGCTAGGGTTTAGTGAGAATTACAGTACTGTCTTGATGTACGTACTTGTTTTTCACATTTCTTGAGCAGACTTGTGGCAAGGCATTTGATTTTCTAAAAACCAGACATCTTAAACACCAAGCTGAGTAAAGAGGCGGATTCAATGACCTACCTGGCGGTAGCAGAAAGATTACTTTCTGCAGAACTTGACCAATTCCGAAAATTCAAGATAATATTACAAAGTCACCATATAGGTATTTGTCTCCCTTTATTAGAGCCACAACAGGGTAGTTGCTATGCTTTTTCTATGCCACATAAAAGTATTGGATATTTTATTAAAGTTCTTTCTAAATTAAAGAGGCTAAAAGCGTAAGAAATAGTTTTCAAAGTACAAGCCATACTCAAATTAAAGCAATGATAAACTGAAAGGCTTAATATACATCACTATGTAAAAACATTACAGACCTTAGTTAAATTTAATAAATACAAGACTAAATGTAACAACGGAGATGCTAGTATGATTCCTCCAGCAGTAATAAGTACTTTCCCTGACTTAGCTATTGTCACACACAATGCCACAGCACCCTTGTTTCAATGCCATACAAT
Organism: Aquila spilogaster; assembly: GCA_024606505.1. Lineage (NCBI taxonomy): Eukaryota > Metazoa > Chordata > Aves > Accipitriformes > Accipitridae > Aquila > Aquila spilogaster. The sequence goes on from JANHGO010000027.1 coordinate 20,173,725, forward strand.
AGGATCCTGTGGGAAGAAAAAACATTCTGTGCTCCTTCCATTACAGACAGAAATTACAGATTTCTTGGGAGAATACCTACAAGCTCCGCATAACTCATTCACAACATGCAAAGCAGAAAAGCCTTGCTTTGTGCTATTTCTTAGAAAAAAAGTCTCAGAACATATTACCTCAATAAGTAAAATGCACAGAACTGCAATGAGAGTGCAGCTTGTGAAACTCTACTATGACAGTGTGTTGCCTCAGCATTATCAAAGCAGGTCTTAGTGAATGCTTCCTCTGCATTTATCTATTAATTCTATTGTTCTGCTACCAAAGAAACTAGGCATTCAATTCTAGATTTCTGTCCACCAGTGACAGAGTATTAAGTGAATCACCAGCAGCAACTTGTTTGCAGCTAATTTAAAAACATTTGTAGCATGCAGTAAACCACAAATCATTTGGTTTTTTAACCTGTGGCTTATCCAAGGTCCCCTGGATCTAAACTAGGATTCTTCAAAGAAATGTTTGCTCTCCCATCTCACCTACATCAATCCTACACAAACTCACAACAACACATCAAGTCAGCAGCCCTTGCAAGGACGCACAGTACACTTATCAACTCCTCTGAACTGGACAAAAAGTGAGAACAGAGATCTTGCAAGAAGCACAAAGTTTTCATTACCTAACAGTTCGCTTTTTAGGGAGATTAGCGAACAGTTAGCTCTGTTCCCCACAGTCATGAAAACTGACATCTAGCCTCACAGACAAGACTCCTAAACTGAAGTGACATCAAGGCCAAAGACCCTTTGAGACACTTGCACATAAAGATTTTGTTCTGCTATACTATGATCCATGCCTCCAGAGCCTAACTGTTTTCATTTTCTTTGTGGAGAAATAGGGCAACTGCTTCAGGACAAATACCCGAGAACTTCACATCTCGAAAATGAAGTTTAGCAAGACAGCTGCACTGACCCAACATTGCACAGTTACCATCAGCAGTATTTTCAGTCTCTCTTTTCCTCTGCCCATGTTACCACTCTGAGTTCAAAAGATCCTTAACTGATCCAATTAAGCCTGTTAATATGCCAGAAAACTCTTTTCCTTGCAGTCTAGTGAATGAAATCAGCCCAGCAACAGCTCCACGGAGCATCTGCACTCAGAATGGGACAAGCTGCCCAGCAATGGGAAACAAAACTTCCTTCCCCCAACACTAACCTTCTTGCAGCAGCAAGCTGTAACATCAAGTCTCAACATACTCATCTAGAGTATGTAGATGAAAGTCCCCCAGCAGATATTTTTTAACTCAAAACCCATTCTGAACATTCATCAGTGGAAAGGTTTTTTAGAACATTCTCTACTGACAGCTGTGCATTTAACATCTCTTCCCTTAGTGGAACTTCTATGAACAAAGTTCCAGAAAGTAATTTCACAGGAAATAACTTGAGTAAAAGTCAACAACACAGACCTGAAGTATGCTGCATTGGTTTGTCGCAGTTAATTCATCTTGCTATAATCAGGTGGCATGAGAGTGATGTCACATAGCTCAGTATATCTCATGTTTAATACTACAGTGAAACACTAAGTTTGCCTCAGATTTGATCTGCAGCTTTTGCTAGGAAAAGCTCCTCAACCACTCGATGCAACTGGATATCTACCTACTGTCAGAACTTTATGCTAAATCAACACAAAATTAAAGAGGAAACAGTCCCGGAATCTATTCCATGGGCTCACTTGTGGTGTGGCAGCATGCAGCTGAGCAACAAAAACCCTCAGTCACTGCACAAAGACTACTGACAATAGTACATCATTCTGTCCAAATATGCAATCAGTTGGCTCCAGGAGAGAAGTGAAATGAACAAACATGACCAACAATTGCAGGAAAAAAACATCTTTAGGAACGGCATTTATTACTGCTTTCTCACTGCACATTCAATATTGCTTCCATTCCCCAAATCTGTCCCTTAATTCAAATTCTCATCCAGAAGACCAAATTGCAATCTTACAGTCTGGGTGTGCAGTCCTATTTCTCCTCTTTGGTTCCATCAACGGATTTTCACAGCCAGTATAAAACAGTATAGAAAGGGTGACAGAAGGATACAGCCAGATATATACAGGATCTTAAGCAGAGAATGAAAATATGACTTTCAGCAGAAAGTCAACTGCTAACAATTTCATTATCAACACCAGCAATCTGACCACAGGCTATGAAGTCTCACTGACACACTCTGGTAACACAACTTATCGGAGAAGGTACCCTTGCTATACTTCTACGAAATTTCAATTGATGATCTCTCCTGTTAGGCCTGTGTGCATGGCTAACAGAACCAATTTTTTTTTTTTCCCTCCACTGGAGCTCTACCATGCAGTGACAACGATCTATCTACTGCTTATCCAGCAAACAGGATAAAAGTTATTTGCAATTACCCATTCTATGAAATGTCAAAGTTTACATCTGCCCAAACAATTTGAAATTATGGAAGGACAGCGGACAGCATTTCATTTTACAGAGTTCTGATACAGATGAGAATCTGTCTGCCTCTACCTGCTACAACAGGCATTTCTGTGAGATTTGCATGGATACAATCTTGCACCACATTAACTAGCTAGCAAGGGCAAGGTGTGTACTTTTGCTACTACTTTTACTACTCTGTACATAATTTTCTTTGTCACTAAAGGCAGCATAGTAGCAGCAGAGTTTGCTCTCTGGCTACCATACTACCGGACAACCTGTTTAGGCCATTCCCATGGTCACAAAAGGTCACGCTTCAGCTTACTTTCACTATTCCCAGAACAGAAGGTATCTGAAAAGAGTCTTAAATCTTAGACTATCTTCTTCATCCTCCTACAGATGAAGATGCACTTTAAAGTACTGACAGAGAATCTGAAGCCTTATTTGCATTACAAGCTGCCTCTATCTAGCTCATATTATACTGGTTCTGAGCAGGTAAGTAATAATGCAACCTAGAAGTGTTACAGAAGTACAAGGGCATAACAAGTAGTCCAGCCACTACCTGTATACTCTACATAGGGGAGGGTAGTTAGCACACCCCTCGAAAATACAGAGTAGTATGATTAAAAACTGCTGGAACGGGAGCCATTGCTGTTTCAGGTCTCTAAAGAAACAGATCTGCAACTTTTCTATAATCATTACTGTAATAGAAACATCACTTTCGCACTAGAATGCCTAAATCCATACATTAAAGTGATAACAGACAAAGATTTTACGTGAAAGATCATCTCAGGAAAGGATTTACTGGACAGAAACAATGCAAAAAAATTTACACATGCTTCTCAGTCTTGCTACAGTATAACTCACAGGTTAGACTGAGACCTTAGAAGGCTGAAATAAACAGTGTTGCTGTTTTCCCTGTATATGTTATCTCCCAAGCACATTTCTCACACTATTTAACAAAATCTAGCTTGAAAACTGAAGAGTTTTCAACAATTTCACTAAACCATTCTGCAAGCGATCCCACATATTACTGGAGATATACAGCAGTATAATTTGGAGAAAAGAAGTAGTAGCATTTGTGAAAAAGTGATACATGAATTTCCATGAACATTACTTCTCACAAGCTATCCAAGAAATTAGCTTCAAGATGAGAAAAACAAAAATGAGCTGAATTAGCACAGCTGGAGAAGTTTATGCATGATTTGCCACTCAGTAACTACGTGGTGCTGCTGCCAGTCCCTCAGCACATCTCCCCAGTCCCCTTGTCCTTTCTCTACATTTCTATTCCCTTCTTCACAGTTGTGAAGCTCACCAGACCTTTGCTGAACAAACTTATCCATCTAAAGCAGCAAAAATTTCTAGCTGGTACTAAGTAGAATTGACTAAAGGGGGACCACCAGAGCAGTAGGAAGATACTGACAAGGCAGGAGGACGTCCTTGTAGAGTTGCTATGTCTACTCAAAAAACTCACTGTGCACATTTGAAGCTTTTCCACTCTCAGACTTCACACCAAAACAAATTGTCTGCTCTGATTTGCACATTTAGTGAAAAGGTAGCACTGAGCTCACTGACCCAATCTACACACTGAACGCTTTTTTCAAACACTAATGCCATGCTCCCATCCACATTTCTGCTGTAGAGTGAGCAGCAGAAGACATCTCCAGCAACAGTAAGCAAATCTTGCTGTTCCCAGCTGCCTGTGCCCCTTCACTCCGCAGCTCACAAGGACACCAATCAACCTCTGAATGATCTGCAAGAGGACGATGGGGAATATCCTGTCCCCCTCCTACCTACCTGCTCTAGATCGTTACCAGCTCTTGTAAACACTGGGAGAAATACAGGAAGCATTCAGGTCCATGGAGAAAATTGATCTAAACTTCTATTACACGTTTACTTCTAAAAATGATTTATAGTAAGTACAGTCATAATCACAATGAGTCAGTGGGCATCTCCAACCACTCCCTGATATTTTACAGACTGGAAACCAAGAATCCAATCCCACCAAGCTTGGGAGCCATGAACAGACCTCATTCCCACTGACGCACTTTGGGAACCTGTTGACACTGAAGTAACCTCTAACTTAAGAAAAGCTCACACATGGTTGTAACAGCACATTCGTGCTGTGAGGTACGAATAACACTAAACCTGTGGATGTAAGTATCAGCTACAGAAAGTGATTCCTCCTTATCGTAAGTTGTTAAGGATGGCTACAACAGCAATTAGGGTGCCCAAAAATGAGAATGCAAAATGTTGTTCTTGTCAATATCATGGAACCACCGAATGGTTTGGGTTGGAAGGGGCCTCAAAGCCCACCCCCTCCCACCCCATGCCGCGAGCAGGGCTGCTCCCTTTAGCTCAGGTTGCCCAGGGCCCATCCAACCCGGCCGTGAGCGCCTCCAGGCACGGGCTACCCACAGCTCCCAGGGCAGCCTGTTTCTTGCAGATACAAAAATCAGTGCCTGCAAATAAACCTGGGCCGCCACACGTTGCCTGCGCGGCAATCTCCCATAGACAGCCGAGAGAGGGGCACCGAGGAGCTGAGAAGAGCCGCGGGGCCGTTTTCCTCCCGTTCCCCCCTCTCCCCCTCCCGTCAGCCGCAGGCCCGCAGCACATCTCTCCGCCGCCCTTTGCCCCCAGCCCGCCGCCCGCAGGCCTCAGCGTGCCGCCGGCACCGCGTAGCGCCGGGGCGAGCCCTCACCTGGCGGCGGCGGGGGCGGGCGGGCGGAGCAGGGGCCGGAGACGCACGCAGAGGGCGCGCAGACGCCCAGCAGAGTTCAGCAGGGCCGCCATCCCCGGCGCGCGCGCCGCTAGCAGAGGAGCACGTGAGCCGTGCGCCGCTGCGCGTGCGCAAGGAGGGCCACCAGAATCCGGCGCTCCGCTACCGACGGGAAACGGAAGAAACCATTCCTCGCAGGGAGGGGAGTTTCGGCCCCGCTCTTGGAATGTGCCCGCTGAGGCAAGCGCGCTTTCCGCTTCACCCCCCCCCCCTTCGTTTGTCACGGATGGAACACTCCACCGACCTCGCACTGAGTTGGGCCGAGCGGCAGCGAACCCGGAGTTGTTGTTGCCGCAAGGAGTTGGAGGGGGAAAGAGAGCGGCCTCGGGGAGGACACCTCGTTGCATTTCGGGATGGGGGGGAGGTGCAAAAGAGAGAGTGCGCCCCGCCGGGCCCTACGTGCGACTCCGCCATAGGCAACACTCGGACCTCAGAGGGCCCGGCGCTCCGGAGAGCGCCCTCCGCCTCCGGCAGGAGGAAGTCACGTGGGAAGAGCGGTGGAGGCGGCGCGAGTAGCCATGCTCCCTGCAGGGGTCACCCCTGTGGCGGCCGGCTGGGGGCTGTTAGTGTGCGCATGCGTCACGGGCGGCCCCGGGGGCCCTGCTGCCACGGGCTGGCGGCGGGGCGGGGCTCGGCCGGGTTCACGTGTTGGAGCTCAGGTGCTACGCAGCGGGTGGCGGGCAAATAGGAAAAAGATCCTTCAGCCCGCGCCTGCCTATCGTAATCTTCCTTTAAACCCTGCTACCGTGGCTGCAGGCGTGGTCTAGATTTTAATCAAAGAGCAAAATAAAAGCCTTTGAAACGTTGTCTTCTCCTCGCTTTCCTCCCTTTGGGGGAAAAAAAAACTAGGCATGAGGGGCAGAGGGAAGAATCTTCACAAAATTCCCTGCCTGAGCTTGTTTGCACTGCTAAGGGGTCAGCAGCATCGATGGTTCATCTGAGCACACGGATTAAGGCTGCTTTTGAAACTTAAGTATAAAACACTGAGTTGGATGGGTTCTTAGATGTTAACTGCTTGCTCTCATGGAGAAAAAAAAATAAGAAACAAAGCATGCAATTATTTTTGCCGTGGATTGCAAGTAGTTACTCCAGGGGGCAGATTACTCATTGAAACAGACTGATTTCATCAAGTCAATTATGATCAGCTGTTTTCTGTCAGGCTTTGCATGGCAGGACTTGCCTCCTCACCAAGGTGCAGAGGGGGCCATCTTCACAGTGTTGTGAAAGCACAGCTGTCCTGCTTAGAGGAAGGTCCTGGATGCTCAATGTTGCTCATAATCAAGCTTCAAGGCATGGATTAAAGCTGATAAGGCAATATTTGTAACATTAGTAATTACCACAGACTTTAACACAGTATTAATTATATTTTATAGAGTTAAGCTTAATAAGGGACTGAAAGATGAACTTTTGAATCAAAACTCAAACCTAATGTACTAACTCTTCACTTTGCTTAGAGACCTGCTCGTGAACCTTGGTTATGAGTAGAGCCTCAATGGCTTGGGAGCTCCCTCCAAAGGCAGTACCAATATGTCTTGTAATAGCAACAGGACCAACAGAACAAGAAGGTATTAGAAAGAAAGAAGAAAATGGAATGCTCACCCATCTCCAAGGGCAGTCAGCCCTTAAATGAGGACTAGGAGGGGTGGAACCTGGCTCCACTCCTTCTGGTCGCACAGGTGAATTGCCTTCACCTGTGTTCCCAGGGCTGACCAGGTTTTTCTCCAGGTGCTCAATCAGTGGTTCATGCCATGACTCAGCAGTTGCCATACATGTGTACAATGCTTATACTAAGAGCTGGAAAAGATGAAGTAACTAGGGACCATATTGACTGGACACTCATCATCATAATAAATGACAAGCTCTCGTTGCAGAGACTTCACTGCTGCTGAATCAGTAAAGAACAGTGTTGTATTTTGAAAGCGAATGATTGGGTGGATTTTATTCAGGAATTCCTCCAAGGACAAAATGCAAAAGTGACCGTTGGAAAATCTAGGAAGTGGGTAACAGCGTCTGCAATGGCAGGCTGCTCAGGGCAGAATTTGCTTGCCTCTGTTGAGTGAGATCACAGATGAGATTCTGCTGCAGAAGGGAAGATGTGATCACACCTTGATGTGAAAAGGAAAGGAGGCCCCAAGGAATCAGTTTTAAAACACGTTATACCTGGAGTATCAGGTAAGATTAAGAAATCATGTTTGCTGAAGTTCACTTAATGGGTGCAAGGGTCTGCATCATATCATTGAAGATTTGAGAAAGAGAAAGCAAATTCGGTCATAACTTTTAGAGCATGGGAGAGTCCTTTACTTTATTGCTGTCCTTCCCCCCTCAGTAGCCAACACCTTCCCAGATTCTTTTCCTGATTCACTCTTCCTAGGGAATTTATTCTTATTGTTGATAATGCAAGACTGTTTGCCCCAGGGGTAATAATTAAGCAGTGCCAGGGTATGTTTTTGGACTCAGGAACTGTGTCTGCTATTGAATTCCTGTATCTAAGGAAGTTTCAGGAGTTGGCCACACTGAGCTGGGAGAGTAGGAGGATTTAAAACTAAGGATTTTGACCAAACCCTGCCAAAGGCTGCAGAATTGTTACTGTTACTGAAGGCAGTGGATGAAAACAGTCTGACTACAGGAGGTTGTGAGAAAGCTCTTCATTCCATAGGTGGTTTAGTCATAAAGGCTTAATGCTTATTTGAAGCACGATGTGGAATTTCCAAAGCAAGAGTTATAATAACATGTGGTAATTAGAGCTCTTCTTTCTCATTCTTCCTTCTTTCAAATAGAATTCTGTATTTAAAAAGTAGCTTAAAAAAATAGCTTATTCTACGAGTGACTTCTGAATATCTAAAAAGACAAAGATTAACATTCACTATAAATGCATCTCTAGAACCTGAGCACTAAAACCTTTTGGAGTGAATGATTCAAGTTCTGTCAAAGTGCCTTTGAAGTGACAGAAGAAACATAAAAGGATGTGCAGCAGCTCTAGTGTGTTATTTGCGTAACTGCAATGTGAAGTGAGAAGCAATGCTGGCCTAGCACTGTTGCCTTTAGGCAGTTTGCATGTGGCCACTGCGTGTTAGAGGGTGAAAAGATAACAAGGATCACAGCTGATTGCTTTTATCATATTAAGAGGGTTATGAGAAGCTCTACTCTGGAAAAAAATGAACCAGTCTCTGCAGGCTGTGCAGTAGGGTTATTCCTGTTTCCCTCGAGAGTCTCAGAGGTGCCCTCTCCTGGTCTGAGCTGTCAGACAGAGTAGGCGAATCTGCCATGGGGATGGTGACAGTAGATGGGAGCCTCCTGCTGCTAACCTTCTGATGGTTTTGCCTGTCCTGTTACGTTCTAGGTTAATGTGACCTGCATTAGAAGCAGCAGCTCTGTGCATCCAAAACCAGTGAGACAGGAACATCCATCCTCCCACTGAGATCTCAGTTCAATGTGGTGCATGGTCTATATTGTTCAACGGGGAGAGGCCATGTAATTTCCAATGATTGTGTGATGGCTGCTTGTGTATTGGGAAATAGGCCCTCAGTACGGTTTGCCATACAGAGAATAATTTGGAAGATTTTGGGGGAAGGTAGGCCACGGAACTGAGTAGATGGTGAGACATCTATCTGCATTGCTGGTATCAATATTAGGAAAATCTAAGTCTAAATTCATGGTTGCTGAGGTTTTTGTACACTTTTAATGCCTCATTTCTACTTCAGTTTGAGAAATTTGATCAGCTCACTTTCGGTTGGAAGTTTTGTTGCTGGAATGCCTGTTGCTGTTGGTCTCTCAAGTGTCAACTGTTTCCTCTCTCTGCCCCAACAAAAAAGCTCCCTCATCCATTCTGTAGGTTTGCTTACATTTATGCCAATTTCATGATTTATGGAAGCCTGAATACATAGTACTGACCATACAGCGATATGGCATGATGTTTTGCTTTGTTCTGGGTCTGGTGTAATGATGAAATCTAGATGAGGTATTGGAACAGGAACTAGGTAGTAAGGAAGAAATCAAAGAGCCAAGTGTTAGGAAATGTAGGCTGATGTCTCAGTTTCCTGTTAAAATGGCGAATAAGAAGGCAAACCTATGAACTGGAGAAGGGTGGATAATATGCAGTTTTTAATGGCAAATTGCCATTAAAACAGAGCAGAGGGTTCTGTTGATGTGTGTGTGAAGCATGTTTGGCTGCTATGTCAACCAATTTCATTCCAATTGCCTGGAGTGACTTAATCTCTAACAAAGAATCAAAACTCATTCCTTATTCAATGTACCTGTTAGTTGAAATGTTTCTGCAGGCAAAAATGGTTTTGTTTTCTTTTTTGTTTTGCTTTTATTTGATCACACCCAATATCTTCAATGATGTTCTTAGGACTTTTGGAGTTGTACCACACTGTAAAATAATTATTTCCTCTGAAGATGCAAAAGTTTTTAGTTCCCTCATCTTCTCAGCTGTGTTAGTTTTGCAAGGTTAGTAGAAAATTTAATAAGTAGTAGAGCCTTTATCTTTGTAACCAAGTCAGCAGATCTTATCGTAGCTATCTATGGGGAGTAGATCTGATGAGTAAGAAGGTACTTTTTTTATACAGTTAGTTTTCAAGGATCACAATTTGAAAATGGTTGTGACATAACTGGGTCACATCTGAAATTTTTCTATAAGCTACATAAAAAGAGAAGTTGAGGTAGCTGGTTTTGTCAGAAGGTATATTCAGAGCTGTAGTGAATCATAGTTGAGGGATTTGCATATTGTAGTGTTACTGAAGACTGCAAACAGTTACATCTTTAATTAGTAGTCCTTCAGCATTTAATCTTTTGCTTTTAAATAAGAAAGCAAAGTAAGAATTAATGTGATGCAAGTGCATCTGTATCTTATGTTTCTTCTATTGTTGCCTTTGTTTTGCCTGTTGAACCATGGGCATGGCATACTGCAATGAATATCATGTCCCAGAGTTTGGCTACTTTGGGTGCTGGAGTGGTAAGTGATGTTTTAGGGATGGTACAACTATTTCAGCTGCCTGTAGATCCAGTAAGGGATAAATCATCTTCAGATTTTGGTGTATGCTCTATGTTTTGGTTAGAAACAGGGATGGAGTGATTCAGAGATCATGTAGATTGCTAGCTGGACTAGGATATATAATAAAACATGATTCATACTCTTAGAGCGTTTGCTTTAGGTATGAATCCTTATGCTGTGTTTGAATATCAGCAGGCATGCTGGCAGATCCTTACTGCCAAATGTCTTCCTATCCCGAACAATGAAAAAAGATAGGATTCTGGATGTAAGACCTAGTGAGAGCATCTGAAGTCTAGGTTCATGCTTTGGTTTAAAGTATTTGAGATTTTCTTACAGATGTTTGGATCTGTTTTAAATGGCTACTCAATTATTATATATACATATATATATTTTAGAAGTTGGGCAATTAGTCATATATGATCTAAAAAGGATAATCTAAAGGCCACTTATATCCTGCAAAACCAAATTCACAAACATTCAAAATGAGTGCTAATCTTATTGACATAAGCATGCTATACACATAGGCCTCATGCATGTTGACCTCACTGGTGTATGTGCCAAAGACAGACATGGTGCACTGCTGTATTTGTACTGCTCATTTGTCTAAAAAAAAAAAAAAAGCTTTATTTCCTTCACATCATTCTAGAATAATATGGGCATCTAAAATAGTAGCTCAATTGTTACCTTTATGAACAATAACCAAAGTAGATTTTACTGTGTTAAAAGCTCCCATCTTTTGGTTGGTTTCTCTTCTCTCGACTAAGGCCTCAAACTCAAGTTGTTGAGAAGACAGAATTATCACAAGAGATGTAAACAAACATTTGGAAGGGTAGAGCACAAGAATCTCTTAAAACAGATCTGCCACTGCTGGAAAAAGTTCTTAATTCTTTTGGTGGCTGATATGCTTTGAGATAATTTTCTTTCCATGCTAATTTTTCCATCATCCCCACTGAACATCTCTGCCCCAATGGTTAACTCAAGTGACAGATCATGTGTTTATACGGCTGTGCTCTAGCTGAAGGACTATATTTCCAATTTTTAAGGCAGGGCAGAAGCAATCATCTTTCTTTTTTCTCTTTTTCTTTTCTTTTTTTTTTTTTTTAATGCATAAGTAGTGGTTGTGTTACAAAACAAAATTTGGAACTCAAGTGTCAGTCATGCAGAAAATTTTTCCGTGTTGGAAAACTTGCTGGATACTCTCTTCAGAGAGGAGGATTTGTTGGTAGATTAAATTAGTGGAAACGTTGTTTTTTTTTCTCCTGGCTTTGTTTTCAAAACTTTTTCTCCTGAAGTCCACAGCTGCCGAGTTTAAAAAAGCAGATGCATTTACCATAAGTAGGAATAAGTGGCGGCTTTTTCCATATTTGTTGTTTAATGTTGCAGACTGTATCAGACAGATTTTTTTTATTAAGAAGCTTTAATTAGGATGACTGGAGCGGGTATCATTTAACTGGAGAGAATAACCTGTTTCAGCAACAAGAGTTATATTGCTGATATTTTCCCATTGCTGTAATGTGTGAAGACTGGACAAGTTCAAGTATTTCCCATAGGATAGATATGTCTGGATAAATCAAGATACAATAGCATTCAAATATATTGGGACATCTGATGTACATCACAAGTGATACCTGCAAAGGAAGGGAAAAAGGAGGGGAAAAAATCCCTTTCAGTTTTCCGTATTTTGTCTAATAAATCACTTCTTGTGGCATAAAAGTATTTGTGTATTTCTTTAAACTTGTGTGGTTAGCTGAAAACATGCAAAAGAGGTGGTATTTTTAGCTGTGTGGAAAGAATTACTAGGAATATGGGTTCACTTTGCAAAATCCTCTGCTTATTGCTGGCAAATATATGTTCCAGTGAGGACATGAAACACTTCTTGATTATTTTATTATATCAGTGACTTGAACAAGAATTTCATGCTTCACTGAATCTGATTTTAAATAAAATTGAGAGAAGAACTTTTTCCTAATCTGTTTTGTTTCTTGATTGTTGCTCTGCTTCAGAAAGTATTGAGAGAAGTTGCTTGTTTTCAGAGGAAAAAGCTTATTGCATCTTTTGCAGTTATTTCTTCCCACATATTTATAATATTTGAACTAAATGAATGTTAGCAAGGAAAAACCAGAATAACCATTTCTTAAATGCTATGGCTAAGTTTGTAAACTTGAAGGACAAACTGAGACTGAAGGATTCTTCCTTCGTTTCTTTATGCAAAGGAGCCTTGGGCTAAATCAGGTTTCTGGAAAATTTCTCTTCAATCCAAGAGACCGGATGTATCTCTGGATATCCAGTGGGCTAGGTTTGTGGCTTTGGTAGAAATCATCTTATGTTGCCTTGAGTCCTGTGTGAAGGTTAGATGCTGTATAATTTTCTGTTGTTTAGGACTTCTCAGTGGCCAGTACCTGGTGCCGTGCCTTACTGTTAGGCAGGTACTCTGTAGTCACCATTTGGAAAAGAAACAAACAAAAAAACCACCCTAAAACTGCAGTCAATACAAGTGTATTCACTATTGTCTATTCAGCAACGTAACTGTCAGGTTTAAACGTGGATTTATAGAAGTATTTAACTATATTTAACTGTACATCAAAATAAAGGCACTTCCTGCTTTCTAGCCAAAATGCTTTCAGGTTGTTTGTACAACCTAATAGCTTTGCTTCTTATTTAATGAACATTAGCCTTCAGTTTTACTGTGTAGCCTCAGAAAATCATAGAGGAACGGCAAGGGCAGTGCTTCAGCCAGAGGAATATGTGAAAGGTTTAAGGAATTTTGATAATTAAGCTTAGCGTGGTCTTCATACAGTGAGAAGTGGCTGATCTATTTGAGGCAAGGGACTATGTATCAAATTGTGAGGCTCTTATGTGAACAGTTTGGTGACTGTGAGGCAATCAGTTTATTGGTAAGAGCTGAGAAACTTTCTGAGGTAAGTAGCAAGAAGGATGTATTGAAAATATTTCCCTCTACCTGTATGTTACCTCTGAGTCCTCATCCACACCATCCTTTTGTGCTAGCACACGTGTTTACATAGCTGCTTAGGGAACCAGATGGGTGTATCAGTTTGTGTTAGTTTTAAGCCAGATCATCCCTCAGTCCTGTACACTGCACAGGCACACAAGGTTTGAGCCAACACAAGGTAATGAAAAGGAGTGAGCCTCTGCAGAAATGAGAAACTAAGAGACTAATGATGGCTAATATCTTGTTTTAGCCATAATGCTATTTTGTCCCATTTAAAGTGTTCATGAAACTACAATTATGTATTAAAATCAGTATTTAAAATGTGATGTAGTGAGATATCACTCCTTACTTAAGAGTGAATTCTAGTGGAGCAACACTAAAATTAGTGCTAATCCTGCTGATAGGTTCCACTGGTTTACGGTTCTCTAACCAAAGTCAGGCCAAGTAGAACATTCTCCCATCTCTTAGCAAGGGAGCAGGAAGGGAAGTGGAGAGAAGAAGCTGGCAGTTGGCTGGCAGTGCCCAGGGTGCCTGTAATATCAGAATAAGAATTCCTCTAAATATGTTTAGCTTAAACTGAGAGTAAAAGCATACTTCCTACGGAATAAGTAGTACTTCACAAATATTTAATCTGTCATATATACGGTGCTTCTAATTCACATTCTCTGTTCTGAAGAGATGTTAAACACACAAAGACATCTGCATAGTTGTTGCCCAGAGTTGCTTCTGGTCACTGCAGAAATTTTGCTTCTGTTTTAACTTCTGCCTATAAACTTCAAAAGTTCACATCTTCCTTTCATCTTCTTGGCCACTCAGTTGACAGGTCCAGCCACAAGTTTAACTGTGCACGAGGCTTACCTTGACTGAGATATATGTGAGGAGAAAGACATACCTATGTGTTTGTGGGACACACACCCAAAAGCTCATTGTGCAGTTTCTTCTCAGACATTTTGCAGATACTATGAATATTTGATACAGGGAAGACCATATGAAGTTTTTCTTCTTTATCTTTTTTGCCTCTTTTGTATTACTTCCTCACTTGATTTTGACAACACTTTTTTTTTTTTTTTAATGAGAATTACTATGACTTTACATGTAACTTGGAACTGAAAGCCCTTTTTATTTTAGTTCTTTTGTTTTATCACAACATTTATAGAAGGCACTGGTTAATATTTTGTGGCAGGAGTAGGTCCCTAAGAAAACTCTTAAAACATGAGTTAGCTTAAGATGAAAATGTATTTTCAGTTAGGCACGGTGTAAATTACTTTCTCAGTTACTCAAGTTTAATGCAATCCATATAGCACACAAATCTTACTCTGGCAGTTGTTTAGCCATCCATGGAATCTATGAAGATAAGTACACATGGCTTGCATTTTTAATGAAAACAAAATGTAGAACTTTTTTTCTTTTGCATATTAAAAAGAATCAAAAAAAGGAGGAAATATATTTTTTCCTAGTCCGCTTTAAGTTTCGTGAACTTGCTTTGTCATTAGATTTACACTGAGGGTTAATTTTGCTTCTGTATTTTTCCTATTCTACACTTATTTTCCCACTAGAACTTATATATATACTTTCTCTATATAAGTTCCAGTGGTATACTGTATATATATACATCATATATGCACTAACATTTTTCTTTTAAGCATTTTCCTAGCCTTTTTCATCCTCAGCATCTGTTTTTCTTCCTTTCTTATTACCTTTCTGCTTCTTTAAAGAGAGCTCTTTAAACATTTACAGTTTCAAAAAGTTTCCAATCTGCCATTACTGCTAAGCTCTTAAAAGAATTTTCCATCTGGAAATGTCTATGTAGGACACTGTTACTTCATCAAAATATTAAAATATTTCTGTAATTACATGTCAATTTAAATCGTTAAGTTCTTGCAGAAATCCTTTTGTTCAGTGGTTTTCTTCCTCAAATACATTTCAGTGAGAAAGACATGGATTGTGAGCGTCAGTAAGATATGCCTTCAAACTGTTTAGGTTTGATTGTATTGCATTATAGAATGCTTCATTACTGGTTTAACCTCTCAAAGGCTTTCAGCTGCTGTTTTATTTAGCTATACCGACTACACTGCCTACAGCAACTCCAGGCAATGATTCCCCCAGTGGCATGCATGAGCTGCCCTGCTCTACTGCAAAAA
>JANHGO010000027.1:20197058-20245893 GCA_024606505.1 Aquila spilogaster
CGCTAGCTCATGGCACTTATCAGTTAGTCAGCCTTCCTCAGGGAAGAGAATTTAGAGTGCACCATATTCAGTTTTCAGATCAAGCCCTGTCCCCTTAGGAAGCTATGTACTGCATTATTAAACAAGGTGCCATCAGCCATAACACCATGCTTAAACATTCAGTCAAATAAAAGACGACATCATTATGTTAACTCTTTTTTTCACCAACTTCATTTATCTTTCAGTGATCTGAAATAAAATGCTAAAACAAAGAAAACTTTGCTACACCTTTCTTTTAATTTCTCTTTAAAGTGCATAAACACAGGCAGGAAAACCTGTCTGATGTTATAAAATAATGATTAGACTTAATGCTATATGAGGTGGTTTTTTGCAAATTAGAATTTTTTAAGTTATTTGAGACCGAGGTATTGTTTATTTTGTCAGTTTTATATGTAGTTCTCGTATAGACTACTCATTTTGTATGTTGTGATTTAACTGTCATAGCTATACACAACCAAATTCTGATGATTGCTGTAACTTTACATATATCAAGGACAGAAAAGTTACTTCAAGCTGATATATCTAAATGAGAGAAGAAATTGGTCATAAATGTAGAAGTCCCTTTATAAAATGTATTACCTGTTATACCATCAGTGCACTGTGCAATAAGGTATAAGTAGATTGTAATCAAATTATGATTTGATTACAAGAATTATGGATCCTTTAAAGTATTTTATGTCTTTTCAATCAAACTGAAAATCACACAGAAGGGAGATGTGCTCCCTCTTGAAAGTGAGTAGATTCAGGATATATACTTTAAGATTTGCATTTTAAATCTCCTTGGGTCTTCTCCTTATATTCAAAGTGAGTTTTGTACATCTTTATTTATCTTGTCAGACCAGAAATTGTCAAGATTCTCCGAGAAAAGGAAAGATATCTGTTTTAAAGCTTCATGTTGATATAAATATGAAAATGGATTAAACTCTACTTCCAATTTTCAAACATATGTACTTCAATGAATATTAAATGGTAGACCCATATCATCATCATGACTTATTTACTTTGTAGAGTTTTTATCAAAAAAGGACTGGAGTTTGCTGTGGAGCGTGAAACTCCACTGTAATTGAGTTTAGAGTGGTAAAACCACTAAAGAGGCCATGGCCCCAGAGAATTCCCTGAAACCCACCTGTCAGCTGGTGTTACATCACTGATCCAACAAGCCATGCCTTCCTCTTCCCACTAAAGACTTCTGTGTCAAAAAAACAAAGATGAAAAAGCACCCCAAGTTGCTCCTAGAAAAAAAACCCTCTGCAACAGCTGCACAGTGTCAGCAGAAATAATGATCTCAAACTCAGCCTCCAAGGGATGCTAGTCTGGGTCCTAATTCTGTAAGGTGTCATTTCTTTCATTGCAGTGCCATTAAGCATGAAAGTAATGGAGAGGACATGAAGTGTTCTTTCACCGAAGTATAACAAGAGAGAGAAAGGGTACTTCAGGGTATTGACAGGAAAAGGTGTCTTGTTTTGCTAGAAGTATCATCTTAAGGGATCCATGCATAAAAATGGCAATTTAATTCTCACTATTTTACCATCGAAATTGCACTTTTAAACATTGTAGCTTTTTGAACATGTATGTTCACATGAAAATTGAAATTGTAGGCAGGTTTAGTTCCATAGTTTCTTTGGGTTAAAAGCAGTTTTTTCCAGGTGGATTGAATGACTCAGAAGGCTGATACTAGACTACTTTAAAATCATTGATGAAATCAGTCCTCAGGTCAAGTGTTTTGCTTGCAGAACTCCATTTACTTCAGTGGAGTTATATCTCTGCAGGATCTGGTTATAAGTCGATAGTGACTGTTGATATTTAACAAATGGTTTACTAGCCTGCTTTCTGTCCAGCAAACAGTTAGATCTGAAGCAACCCCCCCTGCTATAATGTAAGCACCTGCACTAGCCTTTTTAGCAGAACTGAGGAGCCGAACAACACGGGAAATAGCTCCTTTGTGAAACTCAGGGTGATGCCTGCCCCAAAATGGCAAGGCAAGCTGGCAGGGCCTTGCGAGCAGTTTTCCAAAATGGTGCATTTATTCTATTTTTGGCATGAAAAGAGGCTTTCGTCTTCAGACTGTCAAGTACGTCCCTTCACAAAAGCAAACACCTAGCTTCAAAGACAGTTAAATGCCTGAGCCTTATTTAAGAGCTTACCTCCACTGAAATCATTGCCATTCTGACATTGGATCAAAGTCTGTAAAAGAAAAGAGTCCAAATGTTTTCTTTTGAGAAGATGTAGCTGATCATATTGAGTCCCTTTTTCAAGAAAGGGAAAGAAGCTGCTGTTAGACTTGGATTTGTTTCAAAGATTGTGGCTGGCAGATACATTGTTCTGAAAACTACTCCTGCCAGTTTTTTTTATCTATTACACCTACATTAATATTCAGTGCAAATGAGTCCTCAGTTTGGTCTTTGAATTACTACTGTGATCATCAGTGGTGAAATTGAGAAAGGAGATTATATTTCTCCTATATCTTTGCTGCACATCAAAGTCTGAAATAGTGCTTCCTACAGGAGGTGTGCCGCTCTCAGAGTTGTCCTGCTGTAACATGTTTCAAAAATAGTTGCTGGGAGGAACATTACAAATTGCTGTACATTGCCTACTTGACCTTGGCATGCAGGCTTACTACAGGTAAGGAACTCTGAACTGGATCACTGCTGGGAAAAGGATACAGAGAAACTTCCAACCTACTGAGGGAGTGATTTGGGCTCCCAGCCTATTCCTGAAGGAGAATAAAGCTGTTGTCAGTGTGGGTGCTCTCCTAGGTGTATGGAGGTATGTTTTCTTTAAATCAAAGATCACTGCAGATTCAGTGTCTCCCAATTTGTCTGCTTGCTTTCAGCTACCGACTCAAGAGTCTTGAGTGATTATTTATTGAACCGAAGATGATAAATCTGATGTCCCTCACCGAAGAAAACTTTTAATTGTCCATTGTTTCACTATTCTATGCATTTTTACAACCAAGGAAATCTTTAGGCACATAATGAAATTAAAAAATGTGTGTGTTGAGAATAAACACACATTTTGTCTTTTGATTTAGTCTTAGTGTAAAGAGGCATGCTTTTTTCTTCAAAGGATGCAGCTTAAACATTAAAAATATCACTTTCTCTGTACTGTAAATAATTCTAATTTTAGTATTGATATATCAAAATAAACTTTACTCCCCTGCCTTGATATTTTACGCTTCTTGAGGTGCTACACCTCATGCCCATCGGTGAATACTTTGGTCTGTAGTACTGCAGTCTTGGGTGTCGTTTCAGTTGTTCTTAAACCAGTTGAACTGTGGGCTGCTGCTAAAAGGGGTGATTTTCCTTGAATGATCAAGCTGCTGTTCCTGCCCCAGTATCTGCTGCAGGGTGTCATTTTTGGTGGCTGATTGATAAAAAACTTTTTTCCCCCAGTTAGTTTTCAGTTGGATCAGCTCACTGACCTGGCAAAATCTGATGCTGCAGGATCACTGGACCTGACATGAGGAAAGTGGTGGGAGCACGGCACCACAGGAGGGCAATCTGAGTGACTTTTTTTGGCAACAGTCCAAGTTACACAGGGTAAGATGTATCATGAAGTCACTTTGCAGTTAGTAAAAGTGCTGGTTTATTACACTAAACAAACAGGGGAAATGTGACTTAGTATCTCTGAATTACCCTCCTTTTTCTCCCCTTACTCTGCCCACCAGTGTAGTGCCTGCATTCACATCAGCCTTAATTTTAGGAGTACATCAAGAAGATGAGAGATGCTTAAAATAATTGTTTCCATAGATTTTCACAATCTTTTTTACATCTCTGACTGCGATACAACTTCTTGCCTCCAACCCTGCTCACCCACAATGTTTTCTGGCATTTCTATTTGAGGGCCCCAAAATGGAACAACTGAAGAAAAAATGACACCATATCCCAAAGAATTTACATTTTGATATTTGTGAAACTGTACCAGATTTCAGGTGTTCATACTTGTCCTTACTGTGCCATGAGAGATTCTCTCAATTGTTTAGGAGAACTTTATGGTAACGTACGTTAGAAGTTTATGCTCCTCAGTGATAACACAGTATTTGTGCTAGGAGAGAACTACCAGAATGAAAGTGGTGCTGTGGGTTTGGCTGTCGATATCTGTGTTGCTGCTATCTCATCACTGAATATGGAGTAGCTGACAGGAACCAAAAGAACAAAAAATGCCAGCCTGCATGTCTTCAACTTTCATTACCTATTTTGCTGTTGTATGAAGGTGGTAATTGGGTTATATTGTCCTCCTTACTGGAGTTTCAGGAACAGTATAGCATGTTGTTACAGTCTGTTGCACAGCAAGCTGGGCTATCAGTTCCGGCAGTTTACTGAAATAAGCGATCATTGCATGTCCACAGTATATTCAAGGTAATTTACTGTGATGATGGGCAGCTCTATTCGCTGAAACGTACCGCTTCGCTGTTTCTGCAGAAGAGTCATTACTCTTTGGATGTGCTTGTTATCAGATGTTGATTGGCAGCTTTCAAACACAGGGCGTTCACACACTGGTCTCACATACTGCCCGGACATCGTGGAGGTGAAAAATTATTATTATTGTTGAGCCTTACATTTAATACCCAAGCGTGGTATCAGCAGCCTGTCCAGTAAGTGATGAAGGATATATTACGAATATTATAAACATTGCGGAGATTAATTAACGCTTTCCCTTTGACAAGCCATATCCAACACTAGATGGCACGCTTGGCTTTGGGATCACAGCCGCTTCTGCATGTCCTGGCGTTGCCTACGTGCCTTACCGGTTTGGTCCTTCTTTTCTGCAGTTTTAAAATAAGAAAGGCAGGTGAGGTTACAGAGCACGGCTGGGTGATCCTAGTAGAGTAATTTTGAAACCTCTGTCCTGTGATCCTCCCCAAGCTGCTTTTTTCTACAGATTTTGAAAATTTTTAAGAAATCCCTGAATATGGAAAGAAAATATCACTGAAAGAGTAAAATTAGAGGAGAAACAGGAATGCCGATAGCAGAATACTAAAAATAGCAACATTTTTAAGCAAACAGTAATTCATCAAAAAAAATGAGAAAGGGGATGCAAAACTATTTTCAACAGACATTTTCCTCCGCCTCTATTCCATCTCCATCATCTACTATTCTTATACTGGTGGATTAAAAATGGTTACATAGGCTAAAAAGAAATTGCTTCATGTCAGTTTAATTAAAATAAAAATTTTGCTTTATTTTATGACAATTCTTGATTTGATCATTGAACCAAAAATCCACAATTTCAATAGTCCTAGGGCAAACTGTTACATTTAACGTCTGCCTATGTCAGGAACTAGTGGGACATAATGGGATTGGAAGAAAAGAGCAAAATGGATGGAGCTAAGGATCCAATGTCCACACAAAATGAATTTCAGGGAGGTTACTTTGACTACTCTAATCTGGTCCTGTGCGCTGAATGCCCATACATCAGGTGAGGTCTTGGAGCAAAACCTCTGGTTTAATTGCATTGGCCTTGATGATCTCGAGATGCTTTCCAGACCATGGTATTACAAAATCTTGTTCAAAGCCTGTTTTGGTTATGCCTGAAAAACACATACTACCTTTTCCATGTATAGTACTTAGTTCTTAGAAATTAAAATACTGCTTTTGCTGTCATCAACACAATGTACAGACAGCTGGGTTTCTCTGTACTTCTCTCCATCACTCAGCTGTGGAAAAATGCATCTCACTCAGCTACCAGGAATAGAAGCTTTAATGAAGTCCTCATCTCACTAAAGTATTTTTAGCTGTTCTTTATCTCACTTTTATGTGAAAATGCATATATCTCTGGTATTTGTGCCTCATCCTTTTCCATTGTGGGAGGCCTGGCCACACAATCCCAATGCTGCATTGATGATATCCAAGTACAGACCTCTTATAAATCTCTGCTCAACTGGGATTATTATCAGGGTATGATCTCCCCAGTGAGAGCCTTGGCTCAGATGATTCTTCTTTCTGAAGGAGTGGAAGCAGGACACAAAGCGTGGCTTTCTGTCAGAAGCTGGGAGTCCTGTCCTGGCAAAGGCAGGCATTGAACAGAGTGCAGTTATTTTTTGCACTCTGGTGCCACTCGGTACCAACGTTCGCTCTAAATATTTTAAAATAATTAGGCATCCATTCTTTCTAACTTTCTGCCTTTCCACCACTGTAATATGAATAATTTTATTTGCATTGTTAATGATTTACATGAACCAAAGTGAGAAGGAAATCAAACCACTGAAATCTTGGGAAGTGAAAAGGGACTTTATTGTACTGTCCACACTAATAACAAATGTATTGATTTTAGTAGTTCAGCATCCTAATTTTTAGAAGCACTGAAATATCTACCAGCTGCATTAAAAAATGCAGGAAAGGCAGCCCTGTCTAGCTGACACAAAGTCAGAAACCCAACAAAGGGAATGTAGCATTAGAAAGTACAAAAGTCAACAGGTCAACATAAATCAACTTTGTCGGAATGAAACGGATGAGTCCATTTGTTGGTAGATCAGATTAATGTAAATCAAGGGAGTATAAAGGTTACACATTATAGGGATTTGTGACTGGTAAACTTTCATAGTGTGATCAGAGATAGTAATCACCTGGCAGTGGGAATAAAAAGTCAAAGTGAAGCTTAAACACTGAATCAAAAATCAGTCCTGTTAATGTCTAACAGACTGAGGTCAAAAATTCATAAGAATCCAGCTGTGAAAATAAGATGGGAGCTGTATTAGTTTTCTCCATTCTGCATCTCACATTTAAGTGTTGTCAGTTGATGAGGGTTTGTCCCTTGGGAATTG
This sequence comes from Aquila spilogaster, assembly GCA_024606505.1. Lineage (NCBI taxonomy): Eukaryota > Metazoa > Chordata > Aves > Accipitriformes > Accipitridae > Aquila > Aquila spilogaster. Next base: position 20,203,861 of record JANHGO010000027.1, read on the forward strand.
TTGTGGGGTAGTTTAGTCCATCTAAAGTGAAAATTTTGCATCACACAGAGGATCTTGTGAAATTCTGTAAGTCATGAGGATTACATGCTGAGATTCATAATGGCAAGGAAGGAACAGCAGAAACAGTAATCTGCCACATACCCTTATCTAAAAGTGGTTCTTGACAAAAGAAGGCAGCATGTTTGCAATGTGGAAGCTATCAGAATCTGTGACACATTTTAACAGTCATTGGTTATTAATGGATAAAAACTGGTAACTTTAGACTGATGCTGAAGTATATAACTATTTAGAATAAATAGAAATCCCAGTGGAACCATTCTTTTCACGCCTTTCAGTACTATTTCTGTTTGTGGCATTGTGTAAAGTTCCATTACTGGGTCAGAAGTTTGATGTAAACAAACAATAAGCTCTCTAGCAGGATTTATATACTGAGAAAACTTGAATTAAGAAAACAAATCACATGCACCTTCTTTAACGCACATTTTGTATAACTTCTATGCAAATATTTTACAAAGTTTTTTGTACTTTTTCCATTTTTTCCCTTTGTTTTCAAATTATGTACTCACTGTTCATTGTTTATAACTCCAGAAATTCCAAAATTTATGTAACATTTTAATATCATGGGTTTACTGCATACTCAAGAGAAAGAACCTAAATCAAGCAAAGAATCAATTTTAAAAGAAATTGATGTAGTCCTGCTTCTTTTCTAAAAATTATTTGCAATCCTTGGCAAATTCGGACCTATTTAGGAAGTGCTTTCCTCTGTATTTGGCCCCACTCTTATTTTTAGTCTGTAATGCTTTCCAAAGAGTAAGATGCTAATAAGCACATGAACACATCACATCTATCTATAAGGGATATATTATGTACGTGCAAACTACATTATACAGAATTGTTGATTTAGGGTATTCAGAGGATTTTCCAACGTGTATTTGTTTAGTATAGTTAGCCTCATTTTATAGATGGGGTATCGAGTGACATAAAAACTGATGGCAGATAGAAGTTATGTCACTACATAACTTCTTCTCTTGTGATGGTCTAAATGTAATTGAAGGAAGCTTGTGAGGATGCTGGCTAAGGCTGATGTGCCTAAGAGCACGGCCTATGAGCCCATTTGTTTCCCCAACTCTATGACTACCTACTTGTGAGTAACTAGAGCTCCGGAAGCTGGAAGTCATAGTCTGAAACAGTGATTTGTCCAAGACAACAGTGACATTACTGTTCATGCATCTATTTATGCTTTGAAAATACAAACTGAGAATAATGTATATAAGTAGCATCAGGTCATGGTATCAGAAGAACAGGTTCTATTACTCTTACTTTGTTAAGTATATTTTACTGAATATTCCCATGACTCCTGTGTAGAAGACAGTACTACCCTTTGTGAATAAAGGTGGTATATGCTTTCCAAATTATCCACAATGGCTTTAACTTTTAAATAAATCACTAAAGGGCCAACTGACTTATCTACTACATTAAGAGAAATACTGAGTTGTACAAGTTTCCTCAGCGAGTCATAAGGAGCTTGACTTATCGTTCCTGACTTATAGTTCTCATTTGGGGGGAAAAAAAAAAATCTTACATGATAATAAGACAAACACTAATGCTGATGAGGTGGGAAGGTCATAACCAGGATCATGAAATGTAGAGCTTAATATTCAGAATGGCAATAAAAGACAATCAGTGACACAAAAACTGAGGGCAGATGATGTCACTTCATTCCTCCTTACCTTTTAGTGGTTTTACCAACCATAGATTGTCATGGGATGGTGTCTTAACCAAATAAAACATAAAGTTGGTTAAAAAGCTACTAACGATAAAAAGATCCACAATTAAACTAATAACTAAAGTAATTTACTTCCATTCAGAAAGGTCTCAATATAGTTTAACAACTACTTCTGTGGAAATTATTTTATTTGCCACATAAATCTAGCCAACTCAGAAATGGGACAAAAAGCTTTTAGCAGTTCAGAGTAACAGAACACCAGTTGATGACATAAAATGAGAACCAAAATATGCTACTGTAGTAAAAGTATGTATAGCAAATGTAGTGAAATGCCAATGTCCTGAGAGGGAGGCAGTCATTGCTAGAGTAATTGGAAGATGAACCTGATCCTGTAGCATTAGGAGTTACGGTAGACCTAGAGGAGAAGGAGGGATGATACTGGGTCAGAGGTAGGAGCTCTCAGTGAGCATTATCAATGAAGGGAAAATACAGTAATGGCAGAAAGGTCTGCAGACAGGTAATGAGGGCAACCATAGACTTGTAGGGTAAGTGAAAAATGAACCATCTCACTGAAACAATTCTTGTTGTTTTACACTGAGTGTAGTCAAGCTGGGTTTCACTCCAGACATGAAGTCTATCAACACTGAAATTGTCTCGAAATCTTCTATTGTAACTTTCTAACTTCATTCGCTGGTGCTGATTCAGTACTGCTGGGTGCTGACTGAGACTGAAAAATACAGCAGGGGTGGGAAAGTACTCCTTCCTGCAAACATTTGAGTTTTCTTGGAAGTTTCCCACCTGAATACTGACCTGGCCTGACCCTAGTTAGCTTGTGAGATCTGATGAGATCAGAGCCCGAGGTTATGGCACTAAATTAAGAAAAGTGATAACAAAACAAAAATAGCATGATTGACAGGGTAGTAGGCTGAACACAATAAACCTATGGAGAACTATGTGTATGTATTCCACTCCTTAATATCCTCTTTGTAGATAAGAAAAATAAGCCTTACCCTGGAGCTAAAATAGTAATGGGATGAGGGCTGCCTGCCTTACTTGATGGCCATAAACAATAAGTATATTATACAAAGATGGATTACTGAAATGGAAAGTGGGTACTCATGAGATGCTACCTTGAGGCAGGACCAAAGCAGGAGCCATCCTGGCCCCTTGTGCTGTCTACAGTTACCTCCTTTTGGTGGCCCTGTGTTTCTCAGTAAGCTGTGAAACGACCCTGTGTAGTCCAACTTTAGTGCTTTTCACTGTCAGGTTCATTGAAGCTATAGAAGATTATTTTGCTTGGAGAAAAAAAAAGATATGTGAACAAGTCACTGAAAGCATTTACAGATAAAAGAAGTAGTCAGCAGAAAGCTGTCTAAAGAGGTTTCTTTTGTAGTGCAGCAACGAAAAGCAGCTACTTATGACAATAGAAAAAATGGCAATAGAAGTGTTATGTAAGGAAGCTCAGGTTTCTTTTTTTGTGTCCATGTTTTTCACTAATCTTGAAAATTATTGAGACACATGCTATTAAGGTTGTGATGTAATTATATTGAACTCATTTAAAAGAGCTGTAATGACAGATTTTTCCCTCTGCAATGAGTACTGGAAGTACTTCAGAAATTAGGCCAAGTTCTGATGTTACTTTGTAGTGTGATAAATAGGGAGAAACTCCATTAATTTCAAAGGAATTGTTCTAGATTGTTACCGAATACCTATAGTTGCTCAGTGCTTAGAGCCTCTATTTTTCAGTTTTTCAGAAAACTAGCATATTTTCTAAACATCTTTCAGTTCTATAGACTATTTTATATGCAAGCTAAAGGCTCATATACATCTTCTCCTTGCCTGGAACAAGCTGGGACAGATTAGATATCCCCAAGGCTTTTTTCTCCAGTATTCCAGTTCAAGGTAGAAATGCAAATACATTTAATTAGAAATTACACAAAAAGCTTCCTCTTTTAGTGATTCAGAGCTGGTTTGCAATTTCTGGATGTGAACTAGAGCTGGTGGGAATTTTTCTGCTGAAACAACTAATGGAGAATTGGATTTCTGAGGGAGCACAAAATTCCCTAAAAGGGAGAATATGTAGTTATAAAATTATAAATTAATAAAAGTTGCTGATTTAATGTATTTTAGACCAGTTCTGGTGAAGATCTCACAGATCTTCTAGCCCTGTTAAATTAAATATAAAGGCCACAAATGTTTGGCTTATCATTTTTAGTGCAACCTGGAATACAGGGATTTTCCTCTTTACTGAAAAATCTAAAGTGGTTGTCTTCTGTGCTGTCAGAGGACATGAATTAATTTGGAAAGCAATAGATCATTTTCCTGGTGATTTTTCCAAATACAGTTTCATTTCTTTGTAAGGCATACTTGTGAGTGTTATTATTTTATGTTCTATATAAAACTCAAATGCAATAAAGTACAAAATTCTTTTAGTACTGTTATCTCAGTTGTTGCAAAGAACTGCCTTCAGTCCAATTTGTAGGCATAGTTTTGCAAGTACTAAGAAGTCACTTGCTCCCTGAGAATAAAATCACTATGGCAGGGACACCAAAAATCTGGAATACAAACCATTTCATAAAGGCAAAGTGGTCCAACCTCAAGTCTTTGTTACTAAATTCATGCATATGCTTTTCAGGCATCTGAGGCTACTTCTTGGGAAAGATGATATTGGACAAATCCATGATTAGAGCCTTTGTAATGTTAACCATCCCTACTGCACTGGAATTGATTACACACATTTGGTAAAAGGCAATTTGAATAGTAAGTCACTTGGTCATATTCTCGTTTTCACATACCATTCAGCATCCTACTGTCTTTCTGCTTGTTCTTTTCTCTTTTCTCGCAGAAGCATGCACAGCATGTCCCCACTGTTGTTCAGAATAGTTTAAGATGGCATTAAGATAGAAAGATTGGTGTAAACATGCAGAAAAAGTTCACAGTGAAATGTCCAGGCTTCTCCAATGCACAGACAGCAACAGTGTCCTAACGTCCCTGATGAGAACGGAGAAATTAGCAGCATTTTCACCTGAAGAGGTGAACTAATTTCTGCAAACAGGTTAAAGCCTAGTCCTACAAGTGACTGGGCATTCTTACTGTACCAGTGAAGTTTGAGGGAACAGCATACTCAGCAGCTATATGTCTTAAACTTGACCACTTAACCAAAGAAATTCAGTTTCCTGCTATGTAGAATATCTGGGGTTGAAAATTAACCTGCAGATTAGAACTGAGCCAAAACAGAACCCAGACCTCAACTCTAAAGCTACATCAAATTTATCTTTTTAACCATTAGATTAAATTTCCGTGTATGAACATGAAGTATGAACTTTACCAGATTGTAAAATGTTTTGATTTTCTTTTTACAAAGAGCAGCATCATAGGAAGACTCAAATCTAAACAGACCTTCATCCACTATTTCAAGGCCCATGGTTTCCTCTTTCTTTTGGGGCTCTTACTACTACATAGCATCACAACTGGCCTCTCATACTGATGTTTATGTCACTCAGATATCAAATACTAGGATTGCTTGGTTTTGTTTAAAACAAGATTGGCTGAACTGCATGGCAGCACTTACACAGAGCTACCCAGAGTCATGGTTGTAACAGCTTTGAGGTCTTTTCGTGATGGCAAGGCTGTATGCTGAGAGCTGGGGAAAAACATCTGTAGCTGACAGCACAGTCTTTATTAGAGGTACTTAGCCAGAGTCTGAAGCTGCGAAATGGTGTATTCCTCAATACATGTGAGGTATATCGGCATGGCACAATGCAGTTCTGAGGCAAGAAATGCAAGCTGCTGAAATGTCTTAAGGACCAGCAGTATTGCTACATTAACACGGAGCTTTGCTCAGTCTTAAAGAGCCCATGTTTCTTGTAGAATCAATGTTTGGCCATCTGAGCTGCCTGCCCCAGTTTAAAATGCACCTGAGGAAGTGCCAGTGCAGGTACAAAAATACAAGGTGGTAGGATGCAGCAAGACAGAGGGGAAGGCAGGACCATGGAAGTATTGCCTCAGAACACCTTGGACTAATGACCGTGACACTGTGCTCTCAGGCCAACACCTGCTCCTGAGCTGAAGACCTCATTTACAACTGCATTGTGCAGTCCTGGTAGTCCCTTAGGTCTACTCAAGCTCTCACCGCAGCCAGCGATAAAATTTCAGTTGAATTAAGGCTGGACAGCACTGTCCCAATGTCTGGGAGCAGAGGCATTTCCAGAATCCCCAAAACACCTCAGAGAAGTGGTATCTTCAGGAACTGTATCCCTGCAGGAGCTAAAGTGCTAAGATGTCACAGGCTGCATGTCAGAGATCTATAGAGATAAACTGAAGGGACCCTCTGGTTTGTCTTCTTGTATAACACAGGGCAGAATTTCTCCAGTTATCCTGGTTTTATTCCATATACCAAGTGGTCAACACACAAAATGAGAGGGAGAATTGTAAATAATATACTTCCTATGTGATGCCCAGCAAAGGCCAGATTTTTCACAGTAAGTGGGGCTGTATATTTGCTATCTTTTACAGGCATATTAAAAAAGGTCTGAACAATCATTGTGCATCCAATGAACCTACCTTTTAGAAATGCATTCCAATCTTGGAATGGTTTGATACATCTGCTGTGTTGACTGAAAGGTGCACATTGTGATTTCTTCCCTGCCCCTGTGTCAGACAGCGTTCCCTAGCATTACTTCTTCCCAGTAAATAAATCTGTGCATAAATAAGACCCTAAAAATCGTTTCTCTTTCATAAATATTTCAGTGAATATTCCTGCTTGCACAGGGCTCTCTTTGGTTCCCCTGAAGCTAGATCTGGCCCACATACAGTGAAAATGAAGCTGTCTGCTCAACATGCAAAACTCCTTATGTTCTAGCTAAACAGTAAGCATCAAGTAAAAGGAAAAGGACTTTTTCTTCCTTTGTCTTCCAGCAATGTTAGCTTAGACAGCCACCAGCACATGATCATTTACATAAGGAGGGAACTGCAGAGCTGCTGCCAACTGCCCATAGTGCCTGCCAAAACAGATGTTAGATGTTACTGTTAGAATAATGTCTTCTTCAGCTTGACATGTGAGTGCTGCAATCTTTATTTAAAAGGAAGAGGAAAAAATATGGTTGAATTAATGAAATGAAGCACACAACATACGGTCTGAAAAAATTATAATGTAAGGGAAAGTGCTAGTTGTCCAATTGCCTAAGACTGCTAAAACTCAGCTGGGTGGATTTGTCACAGAGAACTGTCCTGGTCTGTCACATAGATGGATATGGTGACCTAATAGGTGTGTTGTATTTTTACTTTTTTACTCCCATGACTTCACATCAATTTTTAGATAGTTTCCAAAAGGCAGTTAGTAAAACTGTAAGGCTCTATATTGACCAGAATGGTGCTAAATCCAGCATTCTTTGTTACCAAAAATTTACACATTAAGTACCAGGCAGCCTTATCACAAAACCTGTGATTTATGCTTGGGTTTTGCTATCATTTTGCATGAATCCTGGGGGCTCTATAAAAACACAATTGAGATGAAGCTTTTGTATTTTATCTATGAGGTATTTTATTCATATATCTTATAGGAAAAGAAAGAACCTGTCTGCAAAGGTGAACACTATTATAATTCATTACTTTGTTTGCCTGTCTTCCTGTAAGCAGGGAACGAAACCTCTTAGCCTATAGAGCTAAAATGCTGACTTATATTGCAGTCAGCCTTATATAGTCAGCCTCTGTGAAGACTTGATGCTGGTTCGGTGCAGTCAGTAGAACCAATGAACCCTCATATTTGCATTTGTATTTTGAGATTGAGCTTTCACATGGCCTCAGCCATGTCTAACAATGTTCACTCAGCCCTTCCTTTGGTTAATAGCCACACTATTGTTTCTTGCTAGCCTGAGGCTGTAGGAATTTAACATCCCTGAGACCACTGTCCCTCCCCCAAATGTTGTTGGAAGTGGTCAAAAAAAGGTAAAAAGAAGTACAGATAGACGTGCAGGCACACATACTGCGTGATCTCACTAACATTGTTTCTTCAGGAGAACTGGCTAAAATGGGTTCAGACCTTCAGCTTTCATGTGCTGTGATTTCATTGCAGGTCCTGTAGTAAAAGCAATTTGCACCTACGAGCTCTCTGTCCCCAGATGACTAGGAGGTAAGGCAGAGTATCTCTCCCACAGCGCAGAGTATCTCTCCCACAGCAAGAGTAGCTGATACAAACTGCCTCACAAGGGATGCTCCTGCAGTTTTTAGGACGTCAACTTGAAGCTGCTCTGCAGAAAAAGCAACCCCCTAATTGCACAGCTGCCTGCTCTATGAGGGCATGCAAACAAAGTGCTGCCATCTGCTTCTGAAGACAGATGGGACAAGAAAGCATGTGAGTGCTTTGTGTCCTCTCTAGCCACCTTTTCTTCTCCGGGGCAGGGAGAGGTGATTGTCAGCGTGTTCCCTGGGTATTAGGTTCTGGTGGGCAGGTTTGGAGGAGGTAGGATCTGTGGCCAGGTCACGGCTGGCAGGAGGGGAAGCCCTCATCCCCTTCTCCTTACACCTGCTGTGTGTGTGGCAAACTCTGGTGCTCCTCTGCTCCTGCAGTGGGCTGTTTTAACTGATTAACATGACATTTTAGGTGCGTTTTGTTACTTTTTATGGCTCTGGTGAACGCAATCAGCTCAGTGAAGAGTCTGATGTATACCAGAGCTTGCTCCAGAGAAGAGCAAGAGGGAGTAGGATTACACATTTTGGTAGCACTGGTGTACAGGATTGACTCAGCCATCTTGCTTAAAAACAGCAACAGACTGTGTTGAGATGTTACCACTGCAGGAGGGTTACACAGACATTACACTTCGTGATATGGTTTCAAAACTGCAGTAATCTTGGGCTTTGGTCATTCTGATTCTTTAAGCATTTTTAAACCCTTTCCTCTTCCAAATTACAGACTGTTTCTCCAGCCATTTGCAAAGGGACTGGGGGAGGACTCAATAGGGAAATGTGTGCTGGTACATCTCTGCAACAGCACACTGATGTGGAGCTTTAGCTAGATGCAAAATATATTGTGTTCAGCAGTTAAGCCCTTTTTCTTTGCATATTCCTATGCAAAGAAGTATTTACATGAAATGTCAGTCACCCTGTGGAATTATATGAGAATTAATTATCTGTGGAGAATGATTTGGCCCTATTAATTATGGGTCTCACATAAGAAAAAGAATAGGCCTAATGTGTCATATGATTTTTTTTTAGCCAGTAAACTAGGAACTCATTGACATCAAATATCAATAATGGTTTTGTTGAATAGAAATTGATGACCTCTGACAAAAAATTATAGGAGAAACTTGTATCATTTTGTCTTATTATAGTCTACTAAGACCTTAGTCAAGATCGGGGTCTTATTTTCTTAGGCTGTCATGCAAGGGGTTAAAGCTGATATTTATCAGATTATTGTTTGCAACCAGTCATGAATGAATAAGGCTTTAATGTATGTAGAGTCAGAAATAACTGATGTTAAAATGCAATTGCAAATCAAATACAGTATTTCACGGAGACAGTTAAAACATTATGTCTAATTAAGTCTTCATTTAAACATGTGTGTAATTTTGTTGTTCAGATTTATGTACAGCCTTGTAGACTCCTCCCTGCAGTGAATCACAGTGCCTGTTCGTATCTTGCCATTTAGTAAAGGAAATCTTGAATTTTATGTTTTGCAGATACAGTCAGATATAAACAAAGTCCTAAGAAGTTTTCTGGGTTATTCAAAAATCTGTATATTTCACCAGGAAAAATGCAGTATTTATCATATTGTACTTCTTTTAGAATATGCTCTAAATATTTTCTTGTCCCTGTGCTTTCTCTTTCTCTTCTCACATTGTTCAGCACCTTTTCTGAACGGCTGCAAAGCACAGTACTGGCACAGCAAATTTGCTGCAACAGGATCCTTTCTAGGGGAAATAGCTTCTTGGCTGCAAGGGAAAGTCATACTTAGGTACCAACAAAATAGATATCACCACCATGTGTATGAATTTCTGACTGTAGCATAAATATATGAATAACATGAAATGGCAACCTGATTTTTTTTCTTTTGGGGGAAAGTAAATCCTGGAAGTTAAAGTAGAAATTGAAAGAAGGTTTGTATTTTTTTTCCCTTTGCAAATTATGAGTAACATCTAGCTGTTATCTTTCTGTGCTGCCAAAAGTGGTTTAGGAGGTTGGTTGAAGTAAATCTGAAGACACCTCATGTCTTTATAGCTGTTACAGAACTGCAAATGTGCTGAATGCTGAATATAAGAACATCATGCCAACAACAGAGGTAATCCTCCTGCAGTAGGACCATTTGAGATAAAGGATGGTCTAGCAAGGGGACAAGCTGGTCTGTAGCTCCTTTTTGAAAAAAAAGCAGTATGCGTACATGCTACTTTGTCCAGCACATGTACTCGGCTGTCTTGCCTGTATAAGGAGTCCAAAAAATATCTGTCAGGCTGAGGAGAGAGGATGCGAAGGAGTCCCACGGGCAGTGCCCTAAGTTTCACAGGAATTCTGCAGAAGGGGAGTTCAAACCACACATTCAGTAGGACAAATCCATTGAAAAATGTTTTTCCTGAATTAATGCACTAATGCAGAATGACTTTCTTGTGCATAAAATCAGTGCAAGCTTAATTTTTGTTCAGATATTTTACTGTTGCTGTAACACACCTACTGCTGCTTTAAACAGTAAACCTGTGACAGACTTTGATTTTGGGAAACAGTGCTACGGTGGGAGCAGTTAACATTGTAAAGCAGATGATTCTCAGTTTTCAGGCAGTGATGTTGGACTGTAGGTCAGGGAAACACATTGGCATGTTCATCCTTCACCCAATTCCTTTGAGGGTGGACATTTAATATTAAAAATAAATGGCAAGAGAAGCATAAAGAGAACTCCCTACTACAGGGACCTTGTGTTTTATAGTTTAGAAAAATCATTTCACCCACTAGCTTGGCTGATGAGTTTAAGAACTGCAGTTAAATGAAACTGCCAAATCACAAACCAGTTATTTGGAAATTGAAGAGAAAGAAAATTCTAAAGGAAACTCACATGATACAAATACTCCTTTGATATCAATTTCGTAGCAGTCTATTCAGATAGCATATAATGGGAAATGCAGCAAGGGATACCCATAAAGATACTTAACTGAAGAAAAGCTCCTTCTTTGTTCTGTGTATTTTTTATAAAAGTATTTCTGTTACATTTAGTGTCATCTCCACAGCCTAAGCTTTTCTTTTTTTTTTTTTTTTTGGTAATTTCTATGGACAGGATAAATTGAAAATGTAAATTTTCATATATTTTCAAGGCGCAAGCCATTTTTGCATGCAGATTGGGTTCAGTCATGACCATTTATTCAGATGCAGACACATCTACATAGAAGTGCAAAATCACAAACAGGAAAAGGAAAAAAACAAACAGGAAAATGATAAGCAGGAAAAGTCTTTGAGAGGTTTCACTGCAAGTATTTTCCACAGCTCTGCTGGAGATGAGTGGCCCCTGCCCTGTGATACTTTCTTGGCCACCACAGATCTAGTATCAGGCTTTGGTAGGATCTGGGCTGTAGAACTGGACCTGATTAAGGAGAAGAGAGCAAGTTAAAAAAAGAAATAGAATAAATACATACAGCTACTATTCACGCCTGCATTTTAGGTCTTTTTGCTTTGCTTATACAAGAAAAAGAAAGCAAGTGTAAACAACAACAGAGGCAGTTTATTCATTAATGGCAAATCATTGCCTCTCTTTCCAGAGGTAAACAAAAGCCTTACTCCGGTGGGCACAGAAGGACAGAAGGCCAGCTCCAGTGTACGCTGCACCTCCCTATTCATCCCTCTAGAAAGCCTTCTGTGGATGGGCTGCATATGTAAGGAGGGCTAGAAATCCTGCTGTAATCCATGAACTCTTTTCCCAAATATGCACAGTAAACCATATTAATTTGCCATACCCTCTCCATCAATAAATTTCCTTCTTCCAAGGGATGGGCCAGCAGTCCAGTGCAGCACAAAAGATCTTCTGAACAGTATTTTTAGTCTTCTGAAACGGGGAGGCTACAAAAAAGTGCAGAAATACAGACCTGTTGTGGTTTAACCCTGGCTGACAACTAAGCACCATGCAGCCACTCGCTCACTCCCCGCCGATGGGATGGGGGAGAGAATCGGAAGAGTAAAAGTGAGAAAACTCGTGGGCTGAGATAAAGACAGTTTAATAAGTAAAGCAAAAGCCACACACACAAGCAAAGCAAAACAAGGAATTCATCCACCGCTTCCCACGGGCAGGCAGGTGTTCAGCCATCTCCAGGAAAGCAGGGCTCCATCACGCCTAACGCTGACTTGGGAAGACAAACACCATCACTCCGAACATCCCTCCCTTCCTCCTTCTTCCCCCCAGCTTTATATGCTGAGCATGACGTCATACGGTCTGGAAGATCCCTTGGGTCAGTTGGGGTTGGCTGTCCCAGCTGTGTCCCCTCCCACCTCCTTGTGCCCCCCCAGCCTCCTCGCTGGTGGGGTGGGGTGAGAAGCAGAAGAGGCCTTGACTCTGTGTAAGCCCTGCTCAGCAGTAACGAAAACATCCCTGTGGATTTAGCAACACTGTTTCCAGCACAAATCCAAAACATAGCCCCATACTAGCTACTATGAAGAAAATTAACTCTATCCCAGCCAAAACCAGCACACCACACTATCCTGCTGCTTTCCCACGTCTGAGCAATGCCAGTCCATGGGCAGTTCTCACCTCACAGTTCCCTGTCTGGTTTTCAAACCACATAGCACCACAGAGAGGTTTTTTATAAATTATTATTTTTTTAGCTTTTTTTTTTCCTTTTGAAACTCTCTGAAGGAACTAGACAAGCTTTAAGTCATAATCTCATGCAGAAGGAAGGACGAAGCGTTGCATAAGGGACAAAAATGAGAAATGGCAGCCTTTTTATAATACATCCAAATATTCCTGAAAAAATACTACATAGTTCTGGAAATTACAACTGGTCCTACGACCTACCTTACAACTCGTGGCTTGAAAAGCTGTGAGACTTTTCCTCCCCTTGATCAGATATCTGTAAAAGCACTTCCAGCAAGAAGAGTTGCCCATGTGACCTTGTGGGGAATTTTTTCCTTTTCAACCTATGTAAACATTCATATAAAGAAATTCAATTGCTTGGATATGGCTAGAAAATGGATGCACAAGAATGAGAACTTGGGCAATGTATATTCATTTCAAAAGTCAAGGAAATATTGATGGAAAACACTTCTGCATCTTCCACTAGAATTACTGAATAGATTTGATTAAATATATAAACTTCACTTTGCTATTCAAGTTCACCAAGCATGTTTGGAATAACAATTATTTTATTACCATACTGACATGATCTAGTCAAACAAAATTAAATGTGTTTTGGGCTAATGTAAAGCCTTATTTATGTATCTTTGCTTTTTTAAAATAATGGAGACAGAAATTTCTGCAGAAGCAAAATTATATTCCCACAAAAACTGTAAATTAAAATCATTAACCTCACCTTGCCATAAGCATCTTTTTCCTCAGGGGCATGGACCAGCTGTCCTCAAAGAGAAATTTTAGTTTCAGAAAGCTCTTGGGAAAAATATACAAAATACACTGTTACGCTATTTATAAAATACAACAAGTTGTCTCTAATCTGTTCCTACTAATCAGTGTAAGACCAGAAGAAAAAAAAAATGCTCTTAGAATAAAAATTCTCATCAAGTCTTAGGGACACAGGGAAGCTTCTGAAGGGAGAAGTTTAATTTTAAGTAAGGTATCACACTGTAACCATGACATTGGCTTAACAACCTGTACAGGCTCAGATGCATCAGTTTATGCCAGATTTTCTGAATTGTGAAACATGAGTGATATTTCTTACCTTGCTCAGAGCAGCTGGCACACTTTAGTTTGAACAATACTTGATTTTCCTTGTCCCCTTGCCTGCTCTGGAACACGAGAATCTGCCTTTTTAGCATTTTACTGTGACATCTTTGTTATCTGTTACCTCAAAGTTTCTGATGGTGCCATATACGTAGATGATGCCTCATAAGCAGTAAGGTTCAAAACTGCTGAACTTGTGCACCCATGCATTAATCTATGTGCAAGAATAATCTATTTAATGAAAAGATGGCCACAGGAAAGCATAGCCTGTCTGTAAGCTCGGGATATGAGAGGTAGCATGGACTGTGGTTGGCACTAGGAAGACCTAAAACTGCCACTGACCCATTGCGTGATTCTGAGGAAGCCATTTCACCTTTCTATTGTGCTTTTCTTCTCAGCTTTCGTCTTTGCAACCCGCCAGCCCTTCACAGCAAGATCTGTCTCTTATGATATGTGTCTCACAGTGGAAGCTCAGCTGGGGCTTCCAAATTAGAGCTGATTGGGAATTTTTCAACGAAATTAATTTTCATTAGAAAGTGTAGCTCGTTTTCAGTGCAGTTCTGCAGTGCTGTTGTGGAGATGCTCACCCAATATGTGAGGATGCAAATTCAGATAATGACTCTGAAGAATACGTTGTTATAGGAAGTAGATCATCTCTAGCAGGAGCTGTAGAGTGCACCTTGCCCTAGGATAACTATCAGGCTGTGGGTGAATTGGCAGTCATCTGTAGTTAGAGAGACAGCAGGTCAGGAATTTGAACCTGAGTATGCTAGGGGAGGTCACATGCTGTACATCTCTTTTGTTGTTGTTTTTGTTTGTTTGTTTGTTTGTATAAAACCAAACCTTTTAAAAGCACTTGGGTTTGCTACAGGAAAGAACTGGAGCACCAATGAAATCCTGGGAAGTTTCATGGGTGGATTTACTCGGTCTCACTCAGTTTTGCTCTGAACCCTGCAAACTGGCAACAATGAGATCAGACATATTTTATCTTGTAAAATACTTACAGTCTAAAGGAGGCAGACAACTGCAGAATAAATCATGACCAAATATTTGAGGAGAGTTAATGACAAAAAGGAAGAGAAGTTATTTTCAAAAATAATTCCAAAGAGAAATAGAAAGGTCTTCTGGTGATTAGTAAAAACAAGTTGTCCCCAACACAAGGAAGGAGATGGCAGTTGGCAGGTGTGGGCAAAGGGAATAATCAGATCAGTAAACCAAAGGGAATAGTAACAAAGTTCAGTGGAGACAACAGGAAATTAAAGCATGGAATTAGGGGGAAAGTGGCATGGGGCTTTAGTAAGTTTTGGTGTGCCATAATGAGAGAAAGAAAATAACCAGGAATTTCCCAAAGTGATACCATTACAGCTTTTAGAACATATCCTTAGTGGCTTCTGAATATTAATTCTGGTGGAACAGTCTGAAGAGAGAAACACTTTAGAAAGAGTTTGTTTTTATAAAAAAATATTTGTTGTTATGCAGCAGTTCTCCACTATACACCAGTGCAAATTGGTAATTGTGTAGAACACTGCAGCAATACCAAAATGGCAGTGCTGTGGGGAATATGTATTTTCTCCCCTTTCCAGCCCCACTTCAGCTTCTCTTACTGACTGCAGTCTAAAATAACTTGCATTTCTAACCCAGAGAGCAGCTGAGTCATATTCAATTCATATAGTCAGTTCGCAGCTGAGTATGATTGCACTACCTATGTGGCATCTCCAAAGAATATGCAAAATATCATTTGCTAAAATGGCAACTCCATAAACATGTCTCCAGGGGGCATTTTGTGCAAATGTTAAGACTATCAGGAATATCATATCATTTAGGCCAAAGATTTGTACTGGATCATGCACTATTCTCTCTCTAGCCTCTGTCTACCAAACGCCAGTTCTGTGCGCACAGCTGTGAACCTAGGGTGAGGGTTCAGACTGGTGTAACTGAAATCAGGACACAGTCTGCTGCCTGGCATTGGCATTGCCACTGTGCTCGCTTTTCAGGAAAATTAAGGCCTCTTTCTCCGGGAGCTAATTTTGCTTAAGCGCACTCCATGAGTTTCCATTCTCTAATTGTTCACTTTAGACTCAGCCAGAACAAAACATTTTTTCAACTTGCAGAATAATATTCCCGGAGAATACATGGAGAAATGAGGCAAAGCCTAGAAGAAATCTCAACAAAAATATTGCATTGACAGTACAGATTACTAACAAAACCACTAGATTAGGCTCCTCCTCGATAAAGACAGTAACTCTTCCAGTGCAGAATGATGACCTGTATTACTTCCTCAGAAACAAAAAAATTGTCTCCCTTTAAAAGATATGGCTAGTAAAAAACCAATGAACTATGGAGTCTTTTGTGGGCAAAAGGTTTGCCCAAGAACCTTCTGCTACATAAATAGAGATTAAAAAGAGAAAAATTTGAGACAAACAAGCACTGACCTGTGAGTGAGAGTTAAGCAAACACATAGACAAATTCAGAGATGCAGCCCCATGATGGGGAAATACCCAGGGTAAGAAATATTTACAGAGGAAAGTTCTGTGGATTTTCAGGCAGGGGAATAGTGGTGGTTACCTTCTGCTGAAATATCACAGCCGCAATGAAGTGACAAAGACGACAACTGACATGTCAGAGACACATAAATCTATCCTTATAGGGCAGACAGCTTGGTATGATTGCTCTCCAAAGATAACTTTATAACTTGCTGAAGTGTGATTTAAGGATGCCCTGGAGCAGCACTAACCTGTGTACCTTTCTTGTGGGTAACTTTTTATAAGCTATAGCTTTAGTTAATAGCTTATGCAATTTTTCATTTGACCTACGGGTGTCCCATGTGGGTGGGATTTTCAAAAACGCTCAGGCCCAGATCCACAAAGGGATTTACACAGAGATGATTGCACCTACAATGTGTGTATGGAGCAGAGCAGAGACCTGGCCACAGTGTAGCCTGTAATGTAGTGAGGACACAGAAGGAGGGCTGCAACACCCTTAAATGTTCACCAGGAAATCTACCCATGCTTATGTGTGAAATTGCTCTGGACTGTAGTGATGCCTTAGCTCTGTTCCCACTGAAATGGAGCAAAATTAGGCACCAGCCAAATACTCTTGAAAAGGCCAGACTGAATCTTTCTTTTCCTACTGTAACTTTGACCTTTCTAAAATATCTTTTAGAAAGAAGTACTTGAATTTTATTATCAGGTAGACCAGCAGGAAAAATGTGTGCTGTTTTCATTTCAGTGTTTTGTTTTTCAAGTGAACTATTGTATATACATGCAAGAATAAAAAGGATGATAAAAAGGATAAAAATGCAATATCCAGTTTGGTCCCAGTCATGTTAGATGTGCTTAATCTTAAGCAGTTGATAATCTCTGCATGCAAATTGGGCTGTAGATCTTTGAGTGCATGTTCCCTTTTCACGCTGGCAAAGAGCAGGGGTCGTATCGTCATATATGTCGAACACTAGGATAAATTATGTCCTCCATGGGAAACAAGCCACAAGCAGCAGTGTATCTTATAAACAGCCTTTAGGGAAGCTACTTTATTTCCATTTTTTCCCTGTCTTTTCACAAAGCCAAACCAACCCCTGTGGCATTTGGGCACACAGAAGACAGTTGTATTTGAAAGGACATAAACAGTCAAACTAAATAAATAGATGCGAAAAGCTGAAGTCCTTGCAAAGTTGTGCTACAAAATGGGTGCTAGACTGGCAACTTCTGCATGAAGGCTCGATACTGATTTGCTTCCTCAGACCCAGAGAGCTTTTGGTGAGTGTCTCTGAAGAAAAGCAGAGTGCAGGTTGCGCTGGTCTCACGCCTCTGGAGCAGACAGCTACCTTTCTAAAGGGTGGTGCAGTACCAAGATATCACAACCTAAACTCTCAGAGCCATGTTCTGACCCTGGTCGGCAGCTGAATTTACACTCCTCTTAGTGGGGAGAAAGCGTCTTGAAAGCAGTAGAGGACCCCAAGGCTCTTTAGAGCTCCTCAAATGATCAAGTGTAGTGGTAGCAGAACACACTCATCTGGCTTTCGCTATGACAGGTAGTAAACCCAGTAAACTTAACTCAGGCTAAACTTCTGAGGGCTGCAGAGTGACCTGGAGAAAAGTCTTTGTCCTCTAGGCACAGCATTATGGGAAAGCCTATGAAGTTGTAGGTCCAAGCACAGAGCCTGCACTGACTTCCAGAGGAGCACCAACTGCAGATAAATAGCAGTGCAAAGGTCTAAAGGCATGAGAAGAATTCATCTCAAAAGCATTATAAGTTTATTTTGCTTACACCTACATGACAGACAAAGTATGGTAATACTACTGCTGTTGTAATAGTATGGTCTAAAGGTAAGATAAGAACTGCAGGAAGAGGAAGTATTTTAGACCAACTGTTTTAACTAGGGTGGGAAAAGCTTGCAGACGCAAATCATCTTTAGTATACAAAAACCTTCCTCCTGCTATTAGTATCAGCTATTCAACTAGAAGAGGTTTCTTTTCCCTGTAACTTTGTCTTGGAAACAAAGTGAGATCTGAACTCTGCTCCAATGCAAAATACTGGGTTATCTATGCCTATGCAGTAAATAAGTATTGGAAATGTTTATTGGGAAAGCTGATGAACTCACAACACACTTTTTCCTAAGACTGACATGATTTAAAGGTTAGCCAGAAAAGCAGTTTTTCCCCCGTCGTTGTATTTTGTAGGCATAGTGATTTAAAGTCGCATCCTCGCAGAAAGTCATCACAGAGTATCTGAACACTTAAATCCTATGGGTGAAATGTGGGCCTTGTGGAATTGATATGGTTGTAAGAGTGCACAGGCCTTGTAATAGCACGTTTGTAATAAGGTGAAAGTTGGTACAGAGAATGGGAGAAGAGGAAAGCAGATTCTACCCTAAAGCACTTGCACCCTGGCTCTTGATAAGAAGTCAAGTAAGTATTTTATGCTGCATGGCACTTCAAGATTTACAACCTCTTGTACTCACTGATAAAGTAAATACCACTTACACACAAGTAGCAGAAAAATCACATAAAAATAATTTCAGCTGCTTACTACTTCATAGGAAGAACTAACGTGGTGCTGTTGTCCCTCAGCATCAAATAATTTACACTTTGTTAGATAAAATGCACCATTCACCATTTGCTGCAAAACACATGTTCTTGTTGATTCTAGCATTTCATTCCTTTTGCGCTGTCTAGCTCTTAAATGAGGGAAAATCTGAGGATGCTGCTTTAGGATCATAGACAAGGGAAGTAGGTTTCTTTTTAAAGCTCTCTAGTTCCAAGGAACGAAGATATTTCTTCTAAGTATTCATTGCAAAGGCAGGTAAAACTAAGGAAAAGTGACTCCAAAGTACCATATGCAGTCAGATTTGGGGTGAATGTTCTCAAAAACTGTTTTCTCTTACACATACATTTTGTGGGCTTGAGCATTATGTCCAAAAAGATGATTGGGGACTACTAAAGAAGGAACAGAAACCTGAAAGCAGGGTAGTCTCCCAGACCCCTGAGTCCAGGGCAGGTACATTGTATTTCTGAGGCTGCCTTAAAGTCTAAGTCAGTCATTCTTACCCTATTTTGGTACCTGATCTACAAGAGGGTAGTTAACACTATTTCCTCTCACCCATCCATTTTCAGTTAGTGCTCATTTTAATCACTGATGCCATCAGAGACTCTTTCTTAATGTGTATTATTACTTTGGCCAGCATGGAGGGTTTCTCTTGGCACCCCCAGGTGTAGGAGTAGTATAAATATATTCAGTGCTACAGTGATAAGCAGAGTCTTTAAAATAACATCGATCTCAGCATACATGCATATTCATGCATAAATAGTAAGGCACATTCAGCATTAGCCTAAACAGAGGAAATCAGGTAACACAGCACAAGCACAGAAAGCAAGTATAAAATTAGTCTTGATCAAACGGTTTCTACTTCATTTATTTTTGTCCTGCTCTGACTGGTATAACTTATAATTAGTCTCTGCCTGCAGTGGTGTGGTTCCAAAGAATGGTGGATTAAGGAGAAACTCTAGAATTTCTCTGTAACTTGACAAGTTATAACCTGAAAAGCTACACTTAGTCCATTAAAGATTTTTCACAGTGACATTTTAGTACAGCTAGGGAAATATGCCACTTTGCCATTTATCATTTTCAGGGCATGGACAGTGAAAAGGAGGTTGCTGTGAAGAACAAAATAAAATAGATTACACGTATAGAAGTGAGGTGAAGAATACTGATAAATATACACCACTGAATGTCAGCAAATGTCACTGGAGAAGCCATTTGCAGCTACCAGAACAGCCTTGCAAACCAGCAAAAGTAGCAAAACCAGGCAAAACAAGTTGGGTGTACTCACTTCCACATGAATAAGCAATAAAACTCTCTGAAGTTACACCAGAAAGTTGTTAAACTTGATAGATGAATCTTTTCCAAATTGCTCTGTCACTTACTGTATGGATATGGCTACAAAGGACTATGGATCATTTAAAGCGAAAAAGAGAAAGCATTGCCGAGAATGCAACAATTTAAGCATTTTTTTTCAAACACTTGTATTCTGCTTTGCATTAAAGGGGCAGTTTGAACAAAGGAGTGATTCATCATACCCCTTTTTCTTCCATAGGGCTGCTTTTTTTTTTTTGTCTGAACTTCCTTGTCTGAACTATTGCATTACTACCATTTCTCCTTTAAATGTATTTGCTGTTCTAGCAACAGGGCTTAGAGTTAAATCAATTTGGGCTTGGTAGGCAGAAACATTGCAAATGAAAGCTTTTCTGCTGAAAATCTTCTAATGGTAGCTATCCAGTATGCCATCTAAGTGTAAGTGGAAGACCTGCAAGATGTCACCTCTCTTTCCAGCAGCATCTCATTTGTAGATCTATGGATCAGCTCCATTTTGGTTTATAGACACATTGACCTGGAAAAAGCTCTCCTTGTGAAAGTTACAATATTTGAGAGAACACATCAAGATTCCTTCAGGCTTATTTTAATCTGGGCTGTCTGTTTGCAGCCTCTTGAACCACGACTCTTCATTGATAATAAACAGAAGTGAAGATCTTTGACTCAGAAAATATCTCCAAGGAAAAGTAGGAGTTCTTAAAATTTCAGAAGCTCTGACTGCTTTTATATTTAATTTTCCATAAGATTCTTCCTCCCAAATTCTAATTTATCTCGGCAAAATCAGAGACAGCCTGCATCATTTTGATTTCATGAGACTGTTATACCCAGACACCACACTCATGCAAATTTCAGATCAGTTTTGTTTTCATTAGTGAAAAGCAGCAACAGGGATCACATACAGGAACTCCTTTATTCAAATATTTCATACATTCTAAGACATGCTGATTGTAGAACTGTTGCAGTCAAAATTCTCACCATATGTTCATGTAGAAGCTATAAACAACCAGCCCTACAATGGCATCCTAAAGCCTGGCAGTTTAAATCTTTGAAGAGAACAAATTTCTTGCACTTACAGATCCTGTAGATGGAGTAAGGGTGAACCTTCCTTTCTTGGGCAGGATGTTTATACAGTGAATTTTCTTTGTATGAGTCTTCACTCCATTCTTGCAAAATCAAAACCAAAAGTGATCCTTATTAGTCAAACTGAACCCTTTATTAAATTAAATGTAAAGCCTGTTCTAGAAATGAACAATGAAATTCAGAAACCAAAGATTAAACTGATGTGTTGAACTTTCCTGAACTGCTCCTCACCCTCCTCCCCCCGATTCTTTGAAAACAGAAGTAATCTTTGAGGCGAAACAGGCGTTTGACAGCATCCGTCATCCAGAAGCTCTGTAGCAGTTGTGCTGCTTCTTTGGTCTTGTTTTGAATTTCTCTGTCAATTTGAATTGACACAACAGAGTCTCAAGGAGCGATGCTCAAAAGCTGAGAAGGCAAGGACCGTGTCGGATGTAACAAAGGGGAAAAGATCTATCAGTTTGTTACCTCATCACAAATATCAGCATCCCCAAAAGCTTCTCCTTTTACATAAAAGTGTGCAGTTCAGTGAAAAACACAAGAAATCTTATTTACCTTTTAAATGTGAAATTTAATGTATGTTACGTAATAATATGCTTAATGTTTTTTAGAAACGCTGAGATGTATTACATATGCACACACTTGTCTTCAAAAGAGACAAAAATAGAGTTTCTTAAAGGGTATTTGAAAAGCAGAAATGCTTGGCCAAGAGGTTTTAAAGGAGTTCTTGAACAAATAGGCAGCATGTGACTAAATACACTGATTATGCGACAAGCACTGAAAAGAAACTTCTGGTTAGCAGTCTGCCTAACCTAATGAATGGTTTAGTCTTTCCTTCCTCCATCCTAAGCATGAAAGCTGCTATCCACACCCCAGACTTGATCTAAACTACTGAATGCCATAGGGAAGAGCCTACTGACTGACGCTGGATCAGGCCTGGCAGCCTCAAGGTTTGACCCTGTAGGCCAGCACCAGCCCAAACCCAACCTACGCTTCCCCATAACCGAAAGTCCCTCAAATGCAGCTGTTAAGGTATGCGCAAAACATCAGAAACTCTTAATCAGCCAGATCTTGTCCTTTGGAAAAAGTGGAAATTTTGCCTGAATAAAGCAGTACAGGGTTTGGTTTGGTACAGCCAGTAATAACGAAGAATCATAGTTTCTGTTGTCAGGGGGTTTTGATACATTTGTTTTTCTAAGTAAAAAGAACATATAGTTCTAAGTGGGGTGCGGGTCATTTTTTGTCCTTTTTTATTTTAATGGCTAAACATTGTAATGCTAGCTAAATAGAAATTCTTGTCTGTTAATAGGTTCCTTTAGTTTGTAATAAATAGAAATGCTAATGACTAAAATTTGGTATTTGGTATGCATTAGCTTTTGTAAGTCTTTTCTTTACAGGCTTCATTGACATTCAATATGGCAAGCTTCCTTTGAAACATATTTATAAAATAACTACAGTATAATTAAGCCAACAAAGCCATCTTTTAAGTAAGCTTAATAGCTCAGTTTTTCACTCTGTAAATTTTTTATTTTAAGGAGGAAAAATAGTTATGCTTCAATTCTACTGTATATTTCATTTTGCATCTAATATTTTCTTTCCATTTGCAATCTGTGCATATCTAATTCTTGACAACTGTGATTATTAATAAGTGCACATGAAAAACATGCTTCATAGACTCTTCCACAAGAATATTTTTGTTAATGAGTACTGAGACATATCTTGGCAAAGACAATATATGTAATATATATATGTGTATATATACATATTTTAATAGCTAATGGTGGTGTAGTTAATACACAAAAATTTATTAATAGATATGGCAGGTAATAATCGAAGTAGACATTTAATAAATGTAACTAAAAATATTTTAATGATATAAAAGCCATAGGTAAATAAAAGCAATTACATTTCATTTTGCTTTCAGCTCGTGAGTATTTTTTGTAAGCTTTAATAGAGGGGAGAGCTTGTGCAGAAGGCTAATGGTAGAGTCAGTGTTAGCATTATTCATTAGGGTTTCTAAGTAGTACTTACTCTGAGGTATTTCTCTGGAAGACTAAAATGTTCTTGGTAAGGGTACTTGGATCCTGATAACCCTAATTCATAATAATATCCCCCTCGTTCAGCAAATTAAAGTTTACAGAGTCCACAGCAATTTGAAAATCTTTATACTATTTAGAACCACGATCATGTTTACTAAGGACATGCTAAAAAGTGATAGCTCACATTATAATAAGTGGAACCTCATAACTGTTTCTTAAACTCTGTCCTCTACAGGCATAATAATATTGAGGCCCCATTTACAGTATGGTGAATAAAAACAGTTGACATCATTGTTACAATCTTTATTTAAAACAGTTACCAAGGTTACAAATTACCATCACTGTGTGCAACAGGTCCCTCTGAAGCAGTATCATTACAGATTAACTGTAATGTGTAGGATTATAATAAAAGGCATAAGGGATTACGCACAAGCAAAAATGCTAGAAATAACACAAATACATCCACATTATACAGTGCATTGCCCCGCAAAACCTCTGCTTTCAAAGCTGAAATACACAACGTGGCTTTTTGTTTAATTCGGGCATTTAGAGAGATGTTAACTGTATCCTGAAGTGGCTTTACAAATGTCAGGGAGCAGAGGGGGTAGGGTTTACCTCGGCCTGCAAAACCGCTGCTGCTGGAAATGTTCTCACATCGTCTCCGCTCTTAGCGGGGCACCTCGCTTACGGGAAAATACGCCTCCATTGTGCGAAGCAGGACGGCAGTGAAAGAAAGCGGAGTTCGCGTCTGCACGGCCCACCGCAGCAGGGCCCGCGGCCCCGGCCGGAGGCCGAGGCTGTCCTCGCTGACCGCTGGCGGGGCGCGTCCGAGCGCGGCGGCAGAGACCGGCCCGGCCGCGCAGCCCTGCGCACGGGGGGCCGAGGCCTCGGCCTTCCTCGCCCCCAAAGGGGGGGCGCGCCTGGAGCGACAGGGTAGCTGGGGGAAAGCGGTAGCTGGAGTGAAAGCGGAGCGGCAGGTCACCTGCCGCTGGCCAAGGCGGCTGGCCACCCCCGGCCAGCACCTTCCTTCCCCCGCTAAGTCACTCTACCCAGCCCTCAACTTAATGACACAAATCCGGGCTCTTAAAGTCTTTGCGACTGATTGTACTTGCTCATTTATAAATCATGATCTCCATATAGATGCATAACAACAACATACCAGAAGTGTTTGGGGAGAAATCCGATTAAAGTCTATAGCTTTTTTCCCCTCTCTCGCCCGGAGCAAAAGTCTCGCCACAGGTCAGCTGCCGCGGCTGGCCCAGGCTGCAGGGTTAAAGGGAAGAAAAGACTCCAGGCGAGCCGCTCCTCCCGGGCGGCGGGTGGGGGGGCTGTCACCGAGCGGCTCGCCCCGCCGGGGTGCGGCCCGCCGCCCCCTCCGCCCGCCCGGCCTGAGAGGCTCGGTCGGGCCGTCGACGGGGGCGCCGGGCATTTTGAGGGGTAGGAGCCGCTGCCCTTGGTTGGAGCATGAACTCTGCTGTCGAGACCGATCTCCCCCCGGCTCCAGCATCCCCGGGCAGGGGCGTGGGGCCGCCCTGCTCCGCCTGGACCGGACCGGACCGGGGTGGTAGTGACGCAGAAACGCGCTTTCCTTTCCTCTTTCGGGCGATTTAGGGGAACTAGAAAAACAAACATCGGGCTGTTTCATGAAACCGGTGGAGAAAGCTCCGAAGGGAAAGAGAGCGGGGCACATCCTTTTAGAGGAAGGACAAGGGTTCTCTGAGGAGGGAAAACAAAAGATGACAGTGGTAGCTGTAACCCCACCATGAACCAGGGACCTCCTGGCCACACTCGGAGGGCTAACCTCCCCGGACTTCCCATTACCTCTCCATGACACTTCACTAATGCTCACACAATGGCCAACTGAGCAGTTTAAGTAAAGATATTTTAACCTGAACTAAACATTGTCTCCAGACAATAGGATGCAAAGCAACATCTGGTACCACACATAAACAATGCTGTGCAACAGCATATGCTCGACGTCTGGAAGTTTATGTCAACACTAAGCAGTCGAGGACGCTGTCGCTGCTCGACATGAAATGTTAATAAATGGCTGTTTGCTGCGCTTCCAAGGTGAGCATCTAGGATCCTTCCTCCCGGGGCATCCTCTTCAGCTTGAGAGTGCCCGGCAAGACATCTTCGGACCCCATCCGCGCCTCCTCCCTCCTGCCCTCGGAGCAAACCACCAGTGAGAAATGCCACGGGGAGAGCCCGTGGCCCGGCCTAGGGACAACACCGGGTTACCCCTTCCCCGCTGCGGCTCCTGCGGGCACGGCTCAGCCGCCGGCGCCAGTGGAAGCGGCCGGCGATGAATGGCCACCTTCAGGGAAGTGCTTCTTTAAAGAGGAGGCTCTAGGCTAATGAAACAACGGGAGGTGGCCATTGCAAACAGCTGTTCCTCATACATATTTCATTATACAATCAGA
Source organism: Aquila spilogaster (assembly GCA_024606505.1). Taxonomy (NCBI): domain Eukaryota; kingdom Metazoa; phylum Chordata; class Aves; order Accipitriformes; family Accipitridae; genus Aquila; species Aquila spilogaster. Next base: position 20,229,355 of record JANHGO010000027.1, read on the forward strand.
TAATGCGTCTTACCACCTTCTCAATTATTCACAGATAAACATTTTCAAGACGTTTTGACATCTGTCTTAGGCCCTGCTATTAATTGAGTAATCACTGGTTAAAAATGCATGGGGACTGCACCTCACAAAACCTCCGACTTCACTTGGGAGGACAGCTTCCGTAACAGCTCGCCCTAAGCAGCGCATCAGATCAAAGAGAGCCCCGAGATGGGGGAAGCACACGATCTTCGCCCTGGAGCCCTCGGACTGCCGCCCCGGGGGGGCTGCGCCGGGCACCTCCCGACACCCTCCGGAGCATCCCGGGCGCAGGATGCCGGCGGGGGAGAGGCGGCACCTTCCCTCCCTGGCGAGCCACGAAACCACCCAGAAAAGTCGCGTCCGTCCCTTCGGTCGGGGTCTTGGCACAAGCGCTCCCGCTCCTCTCCACAGGCAAAGGGCGCTCACCGTTGCCTCGGGCCGCCCCGGAGGAGGACAGCTGCCTGGCCGGCTGCGCCCTGGCCGGGGCTGCTGGGCGCCTGCTCCCCCCGCAGCCCGCCGTGCCCCGCCAGCCCTCCACCCGGTGTCCCGGCGGCCGCCCGGGGTGGTGGGGCCCGCCCGGCCGGGGCCAGCGGGGCGCCGGTGACCGCTCCTGTGGCTTCGCTCCCCGCCGGAACTAAGCCCGCGGATCCCCGGCGGGCAGCGAGACGCGGTCGTCCCTCCTGAGCGTCAGGCAACTTCCGACAGAAAGTTCGTTTCACTGCTGCTTGGGCTGGTTGTAAAAACCGCAAGGCTTTAGGGAGTCGCAGCGTCTTAAAACCGCCTCTATTCTATCTCTTCCTTGGCAATAATCCCTTTTCTTAAAATAAGGAGCACACCACCCCCCGAAACACAGACGCACAACTACCAGATGTTACGCGTGAACATTAAAGAGCGACTGAAACGAGCGAAGGGGAGAATCAAATCTCGACAACTCTTTCAGACACTGTATTGATTAAATTAAACCATTCAGCGCCTCTCTCCTCCCTCCCCTTCCCCAGGCTACCCCTTTTAACCACAAAATTCACACGCAAGCAATAATCGCCCCCCTTCACGACCGCCATGCCCAGGTAAGTGGATGGAAACACGTGTGTGTTTTCCCATCCCGCTAGAAGAGATCTTGATTAAAACTAGTTTCTAGAGCTGCGGTCTCGCCAGTGACACGGGGCTTTTGCTGTGCAGGAGGCGCAGGACCCACGCGTGAGCCAGCAAAGCGGCGCACGGGGGAGAAGCGGTGGATTCAGCCTGGCCCCGCTCCTCTCCTCATCCCGCGCGGGCTTGGCCGGCCCCACATCCCCCCCGCCCCCGCTGCCCCTGCGCAGGGACCACCGCTGCCTGCGGAGGTCGCACACGGGGGGTCCTGCAGCTACGGGAGCGCTGGACGGCTCCTCTCGCCGCATCCCGGCGGGTACCCGGCTGCGGGTGTGTTTGCTCTAAAGCCTCAACCGGAGTCCCGGCCGTGAATTTCATTTTAATAGCACCGCCAAGGAAAGTGCCGGCACCTAGGACTGCCGGGGACTGTGAAAGCCTTTCTGCCTGGCAGGTGGCGGAAGGCAGAGGACGATTTGGGGTCAGACTGAAGAGAGGATGCTCTGTGAATGGAAACAAGAATTCCTAGTGCTCCCTCAAAATATTACCCACAGCTGAAGACCTTGCCTTCCCTTGAATGCTCTGTGAACAGCAAGAGGTTTGGATCTACCTGGAATCCACGATTTTTAAAGTCAGAAATAGGGGAAATCTGGCTGTGAATGTGTGGAGGGGAGACCCTTCCACCTCAGCAGAATTCATCGTGTTTTAAAGTGAAGTGTCAGAAGCCCTAGAATAAACCCGGAGCTGGAAGCTTTCCACCAGCCGCTCTTGAACGGGTCCTCCACTCACTCAGAGCCGGTCTGTGCCTACCTGGCTCTTGACTTCAGCTCTCTGAAGTCCTTGTATAGTTTCAACACTGTACTTGCAACTGTGTCCCCGCAGAGCCGTCCTGCTCACCGTCCCCATCCCAGCCTCAAGACGTCCTTCGCCCTATTGATTTGCGCTATAGCCAAACAGGGCGAAAAGACGACAATTGTATTCGACAGATGCTGCTCACTCGTGAATAACAGGTTCAGCGCATACCGTATCTCTCCCCATTATCCTGTAAGTTAATATTGAGTAGCAATAGCTGTCTAAATATCAGAATCTATTTATAGGGGATGCAGAGCCATGACCTCTCCATCTGACCTTCAAGAACCGCAGGCTGAAAAACAGGGCAAATAGGAAAAAGAAAAAAAAAATGAGGAAAAGCCCAGGATTACAATGGAGATTTGTGCGTGGCGGAGCTGGGCTGGCTGCCTTTGTTCCGAAATCCTGAGGGGGACTTGAACCTTTAGCACGGCCCCGGCCCTGCGGCCCCGGGAAGACGCGGCTCTGTCTGACTTCTCTGTCTCCCCGCCGCGATCCTGGTGTTGCTTCGTCCACTTCTGCCACCTGCAAAAGTGCGGGGTTGTTTTTCTTTTTCACATTACAAAAAAAAAAAAAAAAAAAAGACGGGGAAGACAAAACCGCGCCGTTGACTAAGCAGGGGGTCTCAGTGCCAGTGAGGGGAGAAGAGAGCTCAGCAGAGTGCAGACCCACACCTTGGGAAATCACTTTGCACGCGGGGAAATGGGGACGTATTTTCTTATTTTGCTGCTCGCAGCCTTCCCAGCACAAACGAGGGGTGCGCGGGGGGGAGCAGGGCTTGGAGAGACTTCTCACCCCCGTCCCGGCAAGCAGCAGAATGGGGGAAGCTGGGCGGTCCCAGGCGCTGCCCGGGGGTGCCCGGGGCCTCCGACAAGGCGAGTGTCGGGGCCCTGGGCCAGGACCCCGTGGCATCCCGCGCTCCCGGGGATCGCCCCCCGCCCACCCCCTTCCCCACCGGGCGGAGAGGGGGAGGATGCTCCGTAGGGTCCCAGAGCAGGGATCCATATTATAAAGCGCATCCCCTCGGGGGGAGTGGAAACGAGGCAGGGGGCGGGGGGGCGGGGGGGAGGACTCCCGAAGTACTTTTTGTTTTTACGGAGCCGTCGAGAGCTCGTCCAGTCTGAATTAACAACCGCGTAAAACCAGACCAACTGCGAAACCGCCCCCCCCCCCCGCCCCGGCCCCAGCTCCCGGCATTAACATGGCGCCTGCAAGCGAAAGAAGCACTTTTCTCGATGTTTAGCAGTTGAAATGTGCTCCCTGAAGGTCACACCAGGCGACGCACCCGTTGGCTGCCGCACGGAGCGCGGGCTGGGCCGGGCCGTCGGCAGCCCCCGGAGCCCCCGGCGGCGCCGCGCCCGCCCCGGTCGCCATCCCGCCGGGGACAACAGAACGGCGAGGAGCATGGGGCAGTCTCCCACAGCCAGATGTGCCCCGGGTCGTCTTTCCCCAACCCCTTTATCTTTCTGTGTGTATAAGAGAATCGTACCCAGCTTCTCTATCTTATTAGGGGGGGGAAAAACCAGAAACACCCCCCCCCCCAAAAAAAAACCCAAACAAAACAACCCGGGGCTCCAAGGGAGTAATTCCTTGTGTCTGGAAATTAAAAGGCTCAAATCTCCTATGTGACCCTGCTAAGACACGGGAGCGCTGTCCGCAGCTACTTTAAAGCGCCAGTCTCACTTGGTTTGGAGGTCGGAGCTACAGCTCTTCAGAAAGAAAAGTGTAGTTCAGGAGGCAAACTCTGTCCCGGGGGTTGTGTGCAGTCTCTCTTTCCGCCGACTAAGTGCACCTACCAAGGGAAGAGGGAGAGACAGGGCTGCTAACCGCGCTGCTTAAATGTTCCTGCTTTCTCCTGCGGGGGGCTAAGCAAGGAACAAGCTTCTCCAGCTGCCTGAATAAAATGAGAGAGCTGATTTTTTTTTCATAACCTATTCTTGGCATTTGCGTCCCACTTGAGGAAAGTGTCTAGAAAAAAATCCCCCAAACTCGACCCAAAAAATCTTGGGTCTTGCGACTACATTAGGCTCCGTGATACTGCATTCCAAAGAAAATAGACGGGGTATTAGAAGAGGAATCTCCTCTTCCTAATGAATATTTACCCTGAGGTCATTACATCCGTAATGGTCCTCGCTTACCTTACCTTGCTCCCCTCTTCCTCTGCTAGAGACTGGGATTTCAATGACAATGCCCTCGATTTTAAAGTGCCGTGTACCACTTAATGGCGGGGTGCAGGCAAGGTTAGAATATTATTGACTTCATGCAATATATAAGATGGATACATTTAAGACTTTTAACTTTTTGTTGCAATGACACGCTGTATTTTTATGAGATACCTATTATACAGACAGAACCATTGTGCTGTAGCTGCCTCACAGTTGCTGGATCGTTTCTATCAGATGAAAGATTTTGAATAGTTTTCTTTCAACAATGCATCCTTTTGGTCTTCATACAAAGAAAGTAGGCATGGTATACACTTAAACAGCTCTGTCACAGAGCAAAATTAAATAGAGTATATATCGAATCCTGTCTGCAGTATAATACCCACAGGGAACAGAATGGAGCTCCCTCCGCCGCTGAAGGAGCCCATTAAGGTCTGATGTCCTGTGAGCATCTTCCAGATTTCCCTTATCTGTGATATTCGCTAAGCTGTTAAAAATCTTTACAGGCGGGCTTTAAAATCGGCTGTTTTTCTCACGGAAAGACAGAGTTTGATAACGGAGCCTTTTAACAAAATCTACTGCTGGCGCTCCGGTAAAGGGGGCAAATTATGCTCTATTTAGTTACTCATCTCGGCGGCCGCCTGGGAGCTGCTGGGGTAGCCCGGCGGATCTCCAGCGCCTGTCCCGAGCCGGGCGGCTTTTCCCCGCGCTCCCGCGGAGGCGCAAGAGGGGCCCCAGTTTAACACAGCCCCCGCTGACCCCCCCACCCCGCAAGGCGGCAGCCCCGGGCCGGCTGGCAGTCGTCAGGATGGGACGGGAAGATGCTGATCCGTGGCCATGCCCAGCCCGGGGCTGTGCCCCCGCCTTGGGTGGTTGGAGCTGCCAGGCCCCCCCGTACGACGGCCAGGGCTGGCAGGGGCGGGCGGCACGGGCAGAGGTGAGCCAGGACCAATATCCCCTTGAAACCGTCCCGAACGGCTCATTACCCGGAGCAACCGATGTCCCCGTGGCTCTGCTTGGCCCCCATCTGGGTGGCAAAGCCTGGTTCCTGAGTGTGATTTTTAAGGGGGGAGGCCAAGGCACGCCAGGCGTTCGAGGTAGTCCAGGGGCTGGGGCACCCACGTTTGGGCGCTGGCAGAGCCTCGCTGAGGGTCCCAGAGCTCCCCAGCCCAGCCATGCATCTCCCATCTCCCTGCCATGAGGATCATACCAGGGGAGGATCGTATCATGGGAGCATCAGTGCTGCAGCAGACCTGGGTGCGAGTTGAGCCGCCGGCAGCCGGAGCGGCAGCAGGGCACCGTAAAGCCCGGGACCTGCGCCGGTGCCACCGGGCAGCGACCGCTGGAGTGGCACTTCCCTGGGAAAGCCTCAGCTGGGGAAAAGGGTGGTGCCGGATCATGTGGCAGCACCATCCACCGCCAGGCATGATTTCACCGGGCAGCTCTGGACTCTGCCCTGGGAGAGTCCTGCCGTGCCGCACGCCACGCTGGAGCGTTGCCAGCAGCGCTGGGCTCGTGGCCAGCCGGGAGCAGGGAGGGGAGCGAAGCCCGTGGCTTCCCAGCCGGCTCCAGCCTGGCTGTGCCGCCCAGCGGGGCACATGCCCGGCCCTTGCCACGGAGCTTCCCTGACGCTGGCGGGGACGTGTGCCGGGATGCCGGGGATGGGGTGGTGGGATGAGGGGGTCTCCTCCCGTGCCGCTCGCTGGCTCAGCCAGGCTCCTTGCTGTGTTGTACAGGGCGAGCGAGATGCTGGCAAAGGCCTGGAGATGCGGAAGCTGGTGCTCTCCGGTTTCCTGGCCAGCGAGGAGATCTACATCAACCAGCTGGAGGCCCTCTTGTTGGTGAGTACAGCCCCCAGACTGGACACCCCCTCCAGCGACATCCCCCAGCAGGGGTGGGTGGGTGGATGAATTGATGGGTGGGTGGGTGGATGGATGGATGGATGGGTGTTTGGGTGGGTGGATGGGTGGATGGATGGGTGTTTGGGTGGGTGGGTGGAGGGATGGATGGATGGATGGGGTCATTTCTTCCTGGACTACCTCCTGCAGGCAGGCCTGACCCGGGCACTACCTGGACAGGAGCAAAGCTGCAGGAGCCATGCCAGACCCAGCCTTGCTCTGGCCCAGCTGCCCCCGTCTCACCTCCCCCCGCTGCCAGTGTGCCTGGCGGGGAGGTATTTATAGCCCCGCTTCCTCTTGTGGACTTGCTGGCCCTTGTGGCGGAGATGCTGTTGCACAACGCGGGGGTCACCGCCACCACGGGGAAGTCTGCGGGGATGCACGGTCCTGGGCAGCCCTCGCTGGCGGCTCAGATGCCCCTTGTCCCCAGCGTTCCTCTCCCAGCCCTTGTCTCAAACACTCTCCCTTCTCCTCCTTTGGCAGCCTATGAAGCCGCTGAAGGCCACGGCCACTACGTCGCAGCCTGTCCTCACCCTCCAGCAGATCGAGACGATTTTCTACAAGATCCAGGACATCTACGAGATCCACAAGGAGTTCTACGACAGCCTGTGCCCGAAGGTGCAGCAGTGGGACAGCAACGTCACCATGGGCCACCTCTTCCAGAAACTGGTATGCGCCTTCCCCGGGGCTTGCTCCGCTTGGAAGAGGAGGAGGGCCGGGGAGATGGAGCACCACGCCATGGGGCTCGGCCCCACGGTGTGGCTCAGCTCGCACCCTGCCCACGCGCTCATCGGTGGCTCTGGGACTTGTTGCATCCCTCCCTGCTGCAGCCGCTGCTGCCCGCCTGAGCCCTCCCACCCCGGCAGCCCCCGTGCCCCTCGCCGCAGCGGGGATGCCCACAGCTGGTGGGTCAGCCGTGACGGGTTTTTGGCTGGAGGTGCATGGTGTGGCTTTACCGTGGCGCTGGCGGGAGCCCAGGCGTGTGGGTGACCCTCTGGGGAGAGGCGGGAGGTTGTCGCCTCTTCTCTGCCTGTGGGCGCTGCGGCGGTGGCTCCCCAGGGTCATGCTCCGGGTCCTGCCGCTGCTTTGGACTTGCGATGGGAGCAGGGGATGTGCCCGTGGGTGCCGTGGCCATGCTGGGGAGGGGAGGAGGAGAGGGCAGGTCGAAGGGTGCCGGGAAACGGCTGTAGCTTCAGCCTCCGCTGTCCAGGCGCTCATTACCTCTCCGCTGGATTTTGGAGGTTTGTGGGGGCACAGGGCTGGGCAGGAGCCCCACCATCCTGCCCCGGGTGAGGGCTTTCCCTGCGGAGCCAAGCGTGTGGCTCCCCAGCTGGCTATGGTCTGGTAGAGTGTCCTGCTGGGAGGGGACAGCTCTGGCCAGTGTCCCCTCGGTGGCTGCCTGCCCCTCACGCTGCGGGGGGGGGCTTCCAGCATCCCGCTGGGTGCCCGGCTAACCCCCGCTCCCCGCAGGCCAGCCAACTGGGGGTCTACAAGGCCTTTGTGGATAACTACAAAATCGCACTGGAGACGGCAGAGAAGTGCAGCCAGAGCAACTACCAGTTCCAGAAGATCTCGGAGGTAAGCTGGGCTGGGGCTGTGCCGGGGGGACAGGGCTGCCACGGCCGGGCTGTCCCGGCACAGGGCAGAGAACGCCGACCGCATCTGCCCGGCAGAGATGCTCTCCCTGCCCTTGGGGACTGTCCCAGGGGCAGGGCCGTCGGTGGCTGTGCTGGAGGGTTGTGATCTCTTGAGTGTTGCAGGGGTTTGGCTCCCGCCTCGTGCAAGCTCAGGTGGGGTTCAGCCCTCGCTGCCGTCATTTCTGGGATGCTGCGGCAGCCTGTACCTGCTCGTCCCATCCAGGGAGCGTGGGTGCTGGGTGCTGGGCACCTGTGGCTCATCTCCTGCTGGCTACATCTCCATGCCTGGCTCCCCTATAGAAACGGGGACCTTCGTGGCTGCAGCCTGGCTCCCTGCTCTTTCCAGCCCCTCCGCAGCAGGGCTGTTCAGCTCGGTGGGACCAGCAACCTCCCCGGGCTGCTGTGGGTCCTGCTCCAGGGTGCCCCATGGATCCACCGTGTCCCGACCGCTGGGCACAGCCAGAGCCGCTCCTGGCCAGGCAGCGTCCCGTACAGTCCCCACGTCCACCCCAGCACCCGTGTGTCACCTTCAGCGTGGCCGGGCTGGGTCCAGGGGGAGATATCAGGGTGCAGGAAGGGTGGGGGGGGACCCCGTGACCTTGAACAATGACCTTCCCCCCACCCCAGCCCCCCGCGGGCTGCTCTGATGGGCCTTTCCCTCCCTAGGAGCTGAAGGTGAAGGGCCCCAAGGACTCGAAGGAGAGCCACACGTCCGTCACCATGGAGGGTACGGCGGGCGCGGGCTGTGGGGAGGGGGACGCAGCCTTTTGTCTACGCGCGGGACTGGCGCGGATGAATTACTGAGCGGTTCCCGCGAGCGGAGCCCATTGTATCGCCGTGTGCGGAGCCGGTGAGGAAGGGGGGGGACGCAGCTCTTTAGGATGCTGGGGGCGTGCAGCAGCCCCCCACCCTCTGCCCACCCCCTCCTCCCCGCCCGCCGGCTGCGCCAAGAACCGTGCTGAGGGGCCGATGCCGTGCCGCAGCCGGGCTGAGCTGCCACGGGGCGGCAGAGATGGATGCGTGGAGACGGGGCTGCCATGGAAATCCTCGTCGTCGTCCGGCTCTGCTGTAACTGCACCTACGGTGAGGCGAGGGGGGGTGGCTCTGAATTTGGGTGCCGATGGGGAGCGATGCTGCGGGGACGCCGGCTCGGAGCTGGCCGTCCTTGCTGGGGGCGTGGAGGCTGCATCGTGCTCCGCAGCCTGAAGTTGGGAGCTTCTTTGTTCCAGGCTCCATTGAATCATCTTGGCTCCGGCACACGGGGCCACGCGCTCGCCTTCGCCGCCGGGCGGGGGCTCGTGCCGGTGGTGGGACGGCGAGGGACCGGGGCGGGTTGGGGGGACCCCCTCTGCCTGGGCTGTGCCGCGGGGGATGGCGATGGGGAGGGGTCCCCGTTCGCTTGACGGAGGCTGCGAGCATCGTGGGGCTGGAACGCCCGTGTTTCTGTGGCTGGGGAGGAGAGGCTCCGGGCGTCCCTGCCTGCTGGTGCCTGGCCCCGTGCTGCCTGCGTGCGGCTTCCAGGCTGGCGGAACCGTGCCGGCGAGGAGCCCGACGCTCCTTTCCTTGTGCCAGGACAGCCCCTCCCGGGGCTCCCCGGTGCTTTGCGTGTGCCTGTAGTGATGGCAGCAGGAGGGTCCATCCTCCCCATGGGTCTAGGGTGGGGGAAAGGGGGGGAACACCCTGCCTGCCCCCTCCATTCCAGACCAGGGCTCTCGCTGGCTGCTGCAGGGGAGCGGGGCTCCGGTTTTACCCGCTGGCACAGAGTCGCGGGGGATGCAGCCTCTGGTTCAGGGTCCAGCCCTGCATTCTTGTCTCCTGAGCAGAGACCCCCCTGTTTGCCAGGATGGGGGCCCCTCTCTCAGGAGCTGGCACCATGAGGGAGCACCCTCCGAGGGAAGGGGATGGGAGCCCCCCGCAGCTTATAGCACAGGGTGGGGGTGGGCAGCACCTTTCCCTCCGAAGCCCTGGCCCGAAGCCCGGCCCCGCTTGGCCCTGGCAGTTTGGGGAAGTGCTCTGAAGCGAAGGGAAAACCCAAAAGCGTCGGCCTGGCTGTAAGCAGCCCGGGGAGACGTGCGAGCGACCGGGTGTGGGGGACAGCGCTGTGAATGTGCTCTGTGCCTTCGCCTGCCCAAAGAGCCGGGGAGGAGGAGGAGGAGGAGGAGGAAGGTCCAGCTGCTTGGGGTGAAATGTGTCTCTGAAGAGCCCCTGGGGCTGGTTTTCTGCTGGGAGGGGGTGTCTGTGCCCCGTGCATGGGGCAGCTTTGCCCCCCCTGCCCCAGACACAGCTTCACGTGCACAGGCGGCTGCGGGGAGGGAAGACGGGGCAGCGGTGTTGGGACGATGCCTTGGCCCGTGCGTTCTCTGCGGGTGGGGATTTTGCCACCGCTGGAGCAGCCTGGATTTCTCTCGCGCCCAGGACTGGCTGGGGTGGGGGGATATGGGGTGTCCTATGGGGTGGCAGAGCCCGGTGAGGTCAGGGCAGGGACGGGACCCGCCGCTGAGCCGAAAGGGAAACTGAAAAACCTGCCGGCTGCTGGGGGTGACGAGCAGCTCTTCCGCAACCACAGCCACCGCACGGCAAGCTGGCAGTGCCAGTGCGTGCGCCGTGCCCGGGGAGGTCCTTTGCCCTGGAGGGGGGACGCGCTGGCACAGTCGTGGTGGGGACGTCCCGCGGTCGGGGCAGACCGGCGTTCACGGCAGCGTGTCTGGCTTTGCTCGCTGTGACCTGTGGCAGCAGAGGGGAGGAGGACGTGGTGGCGGGGTTGGTGTCCCCACGGTGCCCTGTCCCTTGGGGACAACTGGGCTCTGCCCTTGCTCCACACACCAGCCCAGCTGTGGTTTCTCCTGCTCTTGGCAGTAACGTGGCGGTCCGGCTGTCGCTGGCTCTGTGCAGAACGGACCCCAGGTGCTCGCCCAGGGCTCCGTGCAGACCTGGGGGGGGGGGGTCTCTGGGCATCTGGTCTCCCCTCCTTGCCCCCACGGGATGCGGTGCTGGCTCTCACGGGTGGGAGAGGGGCCGGGGTCCCGGCGGCGGGTGGCTGCTGACGCCTCCTCTCTCCCCGCAGCGCTGCTGTACAAACCCATTGACCGGGTGACGCGGAGCACCCTCGTCCTGCACGTGAGTGTGACGCCAGTCCTGGCGTGGGGGGCGGTGGGGGGGGACTGCCCCCATTGCTCTTGGCGACCTGCAGCCATGGGGAGAGCTGCCGGGGGGTCTCCGGGGTGGGTGCCGCAGGGCCAGCCCACCCACGCCTGTTCCCTTCCAGGACCTCCTCAAGCACACCCCGGCCGACCACCCCGACTACCCGCTGCTCCAGGACGCCCTCCGCATCTCACAGAACTTCCTCTCCAGCATCAATGAGGACATCGATCCCCGGAGGACGGCGGTCACCACCCCCAAGGGGGAGGTGAGCCAGCGGGGTGGTGGGCAGTGCCTGGGCACAGGGTGAGGGCTGAGCCCTCTGCCAGCCCCCGGCTGGTGTCTCCACCCTGAGGAGCTCCATGGTGCTTGGTCGGGAGATGTAGGGTTTCCTCTAGACGCAGTTCTGCGTGCAAGTTTAGGGCTCTACCTGGTCCTTGCTGCTTGCTGGCACCCTACCGAGCATATGGGACTCAAAATAGCACCCAGAGGACATGGACCTTCCCATGTACCTGGTGGCTGAGCCACGGAGAGGGACAGGAGCATCCGTCCCCTGCGGTTTGTTGGCCTTTGCTCCCTGCCTGCTCTCACGCCAGCCCTGCTGCCCCGCAGACCCGGCAGCTTGTCAAGGATGGCTTCTTGGTGGAGCTGTCGGAGGGCTCGCGGAAGCTGCGGCACGTCTTCCTCTTCACCGATGTGCTGCTCTGCGCCAAGCTGAAGAAGACGGCCGTGGGGTAAGGAGGGTGCTGGACACGGGGGGGAAAGTGTCACCATCCCCGCCGTCCTCCAGTGTGTCAGGGGACGAGGCAGGGAGGGGGTCAGGCGTTAATCGGTGCCCGTGCCCCGGCCGCAGGAAGCACCAGCAGTACGACTGCAAGTGGTACGTGCCCCTGGCCGACCTGGTGTTCCCCTCGCCGGAGGAGTCGGAGCACTGCCCGCAGGTCCACGTCATCCCTGACCACGAGCTGGAGGACATGAAGATGAAGATCTCAGCCATCAAGAGTGAGGTGCAGAAGGAGGTGAGAGGAGGCTGTGGGTGGTTGGGGACCGTGCGGAACCTGCTGCCGGGGTGGGTGCCTTCCTCTGGGTCAGGGATGGGACATGGGGGGCCAGGGGTGCCTGCAAAAGCTCCTGTCTGCTCCCCACCTGCAGAAAGCCAACAAGGGGCAGAGCCGGGCCATCGAGCGCCTCAAGAAGAAGATGTTTGAGAACGAATTCTGGCTGCTCCTCAACTCGCCCGCCATCCCTTTCCGCATCCACAACCGCAACGGGAAGGTGAGGAGGGCGGGCTGGGGGCCGGGCTCAGCCCTGCCTGTGCACAGTCTGCTGCATCGCCCTCTTTCTTCTAGAGCTACCTCTTCCTGCTGTCATCCGACTACGAGAGGTCCGAGTGGAGGGAGGCCATTCAGAAACTGCAGAAAAAGGGTATGTTTGGGGCTGCTGAAGCCCTCTTGGGGCTCCTGGCCACCCCAGGGGGTCCTGCAGGATCTGTTGTTCGCCGGTCCCCATGATGGGTGCTGGCTGCATCCCTCTGAAGCTCCTCTCATGTCCTCTCGCAGACCTCCAGGCCTTTGTCCTGAGCTCGGTGGAGCTGCAGGTGCTCACGGGATCCTGCTTCAAGCTACGCACCGTCCACAACATCCCGGTCACCAGCAATAAGGATGGTGAGTGTCCGCTGGGCTGGCGGGTCCCTCTTTGCCTCCGGATGATGCTGGGGAGGAGTTGTGGGGGGTCCTTCAGCTGGAGCGGGGTCCCTGCTCGGGGACCCTGGCTGTGCAGGGGGACAGCTACCCACCAGGTGGCACTACTGGAGCAGAATCGGGCTCCCAGGCAGAGCAATCCCGGCTGCAACACGGGGCTGCTTTTGGGGTCTCTCCAGCACCCCCATGGGCTGGGCAGGACCAGCGTATCCCCAGGGCGAGACCCAGCCAGCCCTACTGGGAACTTCCCCCAGGGCTGTCCAGCAGCAGGAAAGCTCGGGATGTCCGGCAGGGATGATCGGCAGCGGGGGATACGTGTCGTCTTCCAGGCCTTAGGGATGGCCCTCCGGGGGAGTTGGGGACATTGGGGTGTCACCGCAGGCACCTAGCGCTCACTATGGAAAAGCCTGCCTCGGGGACAGCCAGCCCGCACGCTGGCCCCAGGGCATAGGAGGTGGCAGCTGAGCCTTGACACAGCCTCTGCTCTCCCCACCGCAGATGACGAGTCCCCCGGGCTCTACGGGTTCCTGCACGTCATCGTCCACTCCGCCAAGGGCTTCAAGCAGTCTGCCAGTAAGTGCGGGTGCCCACCCTTGCTCGGAGGGGCCGGCGTAATCGGGAGAGCTGGGGTCCAGCACGTGGCCCCGCTCTGCCCGCAGTGGTTCCCCGGGAGCCGGTGGGGACGTTCCTTGGGCGCTGAGCTGTGTCTGCTCCCCCAGATCTTTACTGCACGCTGGAGGTGGACTCCTTTGGCTACTTTGTCAGCAAAGCCAAGACCAGGGTTTTCCGGGACACCACCGAGCCACAGTGGAATGAGGTGAGAGGAAGGTGGGATGCAGGGAGGGGACCGTGCCCCCCCTTTCCCTTCCAGCCCCAGTTTTGAAGCTGCTCTGGGGTGCCGGGGCTGAGCCACCCTCCCTCCGCGCCCCAGGAGTTTGAGATCGAACTGGAGGGCTCCCAGTCCCTGCGCATCCTCTGCTACGAGAAGTGCTACGATAAGACCAAGCTCAACAAGGACAACAATGAAATCGTGGACAAGATTATGGGCAAGGGGCAGATCCAGGTACGCGCTGGGACTTTTGGGCATCTTCTTACTCAACAGTGGACCTTTTGGGGCACCTGGGCTGGGAGGGTTGCCCTGGAGTGATGCCTGGGAGACGCCTGGCAGCGTTGGACAGGCAGCTCCGCTTTTGGGAGCGGGGTACAGGGATTGTGGCTCGGGGTTGAAGGCAGAGAGGTGGGCGAGCCATCAGGCTGGTCCCGGGGCACGGTGGCTGCAGGAGAAGGTGGGACAAAATGAGAGAGGGTCCCGCGGAGGTGGCAAAGCCAGCGGTCACCCCCCCCAAGATGCGCGCTTCCATTCTGCCGCCCTCCACGCTGCAGCCCCGGGGGGGGGCTGTGGGGAAGGGGGTTGGCACCCGCTCCAGGGAGGGCTGTGAGCGTGCAGCCCCCTTGTCCCCCCCCTGCCAGCCATCCTGTCCCCCCTCTGCCACCATCTGCCTCCCCTGTGCCTCCATCAGCCGCTGTTATGGCAACGGGGGGTTTCCAGGGCAACGGCTGAGCCGCCTCTGATTGGCGATTGCCAGGCAGGGAGGATGAAGGCCTGGGCTGCCCTGAGATGATGCTCCCAGGTGAGCAGGACCGGGCAGATGGAGGTGGTGGGGGGGGGCAGGCAGCCCCCAGACCCCGCATCCCTCCAGCACCCGCCTTGGTCAGGCTGCGGGGAGGCCCAGGGCAGCGAGGATTGATTCGGAATGGAGGTCCCCCTGTGTTTTCCTGGTGGGGACCACCCCCCCGTCTGGCTGCCTTCCCCGCTGTGCTGGGGACAGCATCGCGCCCGGGACGCAGCCCTTGACCCAAGGCCGCTTCAAAGGGCCCGGCGTGGCCGCCTGCTCCGTGGGAAAGCGGCTGAGGGCAGGTCCTGGGGGAGCAGGGAGCGGCACGGAAATGCTGCTGGGAATGGGACGCTGCGGGGGGACGGCACCACGCCGGGCGCAGGGTGGGAGACGGGGTGGGGGGGGTGGCTCCGCTTCGCCAGCGGCTTGTTCGTACCCGAAATCGCCCGTCTGTTGCCCTCTCCGCAGGGAAACGGCGGTGTGGGGGTGGCGTTGGGCCAAGCGGAAGGGCCGGGGTAGGGAAGGGGCTCGATGCCCCGTGGGGATCAGCCCAGCTGCACTCTCGGAAATAGCGTGGGTCAACAAACATGAGTCACGCTGGGAGACACGAGGATCGGGACAGGGACAGCACAGCTTGTCCCCACCATGCAAAAGTCATGGGGGAAGAAAGGGAAAGAGAGGAGGCCCTGGAGCTGCTTATCCCAAAGAGAACCTGGCTGGACGGAGCAGCGTCAGGGTTGAGGCCGTCCTGCCGTCACCCAGAGCCACGGCTCGGCCCCTGCCCTGGGAGTGGGGTGGGTGGCGGGGCAGGGACGAGGTGGCATGGCTCTGGGCAGGACGGGCAGCGCTGCTCGGGGGGCTGTGGGTTGTGGCCAAGCCCCAGCGCTGCCCCTTTGCCCTCTGCCCTGAGCTGTTCAGGCAGAGATGCTGCCCCGGATGGTCCTTACCCCGGCGGGTCCCTGGGCTCATCGTGAGCCGCTGCTGGTTCCAGTTAGCGGCAGGAGCGGGAGACACGGAGCGCTGGCATCAGCAGCTCGGCAAAAGCCCGTGGTGTGCGTGGGGCTGCCAGGACGGCCGAACCTCCCCCTGCAGCCGGCGCGGTGCCCGCTGCCCAGCTCTAATCTGATGGCCCAGGCACGTGGGTCAGCCACAAAAGCAGCTTAGCGGCATCACGGGCTGGCAGGAGCAGGTCAGCGTGCGAGGGGGATGCTGCAGCCCCTCTGTGGGGAGCAGTGGGGGCCTCCCTAGGCTGCAGAGCTGCCACGTGCGGGCGGCACGTCCCGCTGGCACAGAGGACGTGGCTGGGTCCGTGGAGGGGCTGGGGTTGGCACCAGCCTCCTCTCGAGCATCCTGGTAACGAGCCCCGAGGGGTCTGCGGCATGGCGAGCGTCGGACCCCCACCCTGAGCCTGTCCCCGGCAGAGGGTGGGCACCCTGTGCCCATGTCTGGGAGCGGGGGACAGCTCCGTTCCCAGTTGACATTAACCCTGTTTTGTTGTTGTTAACCCCGTTTTGCGTGCAGTTTCCAAGGCTGGGACGTGCCGTGGTTGGGGTAGAGGTGCCGGGGGGGGGGCTCCTTTCCCCGTGGGGGGCTCGTGTCCCTGGCGTTGCAAGGCTCAGCTTTGCTCTGAGCTGTCCCAGTCGCTCCCAGCAGCTGGGCTGTGTCCGGTGGGTGCTGGCGGGGGGGGCACCCGGTGCTGTGACGGGGTGGCAGACAGATGCTGGGAGTGGGCAGAGCAGGCTGCGAGCGCTCCTTGCCCACATTGCAGAGGGGGAGAGGCTGGATCTGGCCCCCATGCCCTGGGGTGGGTGAGGAGACAGGCGGCGGGTGTATGAAGGGGGTCTCAGGGTGATGGGGCAGGATGGAGCAGCCCCTTAGCCCCAATTTGATGCCCGGCGGGGGGGGAGGGGGGGTATGTGGCTGTTGAAATAGAGCCTTGTGTTGTCGTGGGTACGGTGCCTGCTGTACCCGCAGGGAAGAGCTGCCTGTCCGTCTGTCCCTGGGCTGGCGGAGGCTCTGGAAAGGGGGGCGATTTGTGATGTCGGGGCTCCCCAGACCTTCCCGAGCGGTGGCAGGCGGCAGGGCGAGGGTTAAACGCGTGGGGACCGCCGGGGGGGGGGGGGAATGGGGGGGGCTGTCTTTGAGTCACTTCCTCGCAAGGGGAGGGAGGGAGGGAGGCTTTTTGGGGCTGCCGAGCTGCTTTTCGACAGCCTGGCTTCCACTCTGAAGATGAGCCCTGCTCGTTTTCCTCCCCACCGCCCCAACCGGGCTCCCCTCCCTGTCCCCCCCCACCCTGACCACCACTGATCTCCCACCCGGAGCAAAAAGGATGCTGGTGCTTTCCTAACCTAGCCCAGACCACACCCCCACCACAGCTGCAGGGACGGAGGCTCCTTACGAAGAACTGTCCCCGCACAGGCGGCTGATAAACCCCA
>JANHGO010000027.1:20245993-20295217 GCA_024606505.1 Aquila spilogaster
TGCTGTGAATGTGCAGTTCTATTCATCGAAGCTTAAGTTCTTCTAAGACGCTTGGTATGGCTCTAATTGACTTCTCAGCTTTTGATGAAATATCACTGCATCGTACATCAAGAAAATGTATGAACGAAACCTTTAAAAGTGGATAATGTCATGCAAATCATCACCAACGCTGTGAATTTCATGAAGTCCAAGGGACTGAATCATTATCAATTCCAGGAATTCCTTAGAAGTGTGGATGCTGATTATGGGGACACCATACACTTTTTTAAAGTAAGGTGGCTTAGTTGGAGTAGAATGCTAAAATGATATTATGATTTGCAAAATAAAATCAAGTCATTTATGGAATCAAAAGGAAGATTTGTACCAGAACGTGAAGACTAAAAATGTCTCACAGATTTGTGGATTTGACCGCTCATTTAAATACATTAAGTATGCATCTTCAAAGTGAGAATCAATTTATCTGTGCTGTTTCAAACCATAGAAACATTCAAAATGAAACTTAAATTATGGCAAAGTTGTGGCAAATAGTTCTATGCATTTCTATACATCCTGTGAATACTGAAAAATATGCAGCCGTGCTTTCTGTTCTGATAAAGGAATATGAGAATAGGTTTCAAGATTGCCAAAAAAACATCTGTTTTCAAGGATGAAGTACAAAAATCTCTGATGAGCACCCTAAGAACTCACTGAGAATTGCTACCACTTCCATCGAACCAAGAATTAAGCTTCACAAAAACAAGGTCAAATATTCTCCTAGTTTTATGTTCTTGTTGCTCTTTTTTTATGTTTTAATAAAAAAAAAATTGTTGCTTATATACATAAACTGCATTATATATTTTATATATGGCCCAAGATGATTTCTCTTTTCTTAGTGTGGCCCAGACAAGCCAAAAGATTGCGTGGCCATGTTCTATGCATTTTTAAGGCCAAGAAAAACTTAAAGAAATTGAATAAAACATCTATTGAGAAGAAATAGGTTTTATCTTTTAATTTGGCATTTGCATGTCAAAATAGATTTTACTCCTTTTCCCTCATGTGTTATGCACCTTGAAGAGAAAAATCTCACGCTAATTTGTGAATACTTTGTTCTGTAGTAGCACATTCTTCGGTGTGGTTTTGTTTGTTCTTACACCAGTTGAACTGTGGACTGCTGCTAAAAGGGGTAATTTTCCTTGAATTATGTGCTGCTCTTCCTGCCCCAGCCTCTGATACAGTGATACAGCAGGGCTGCAGGGTGTCCTTTTTGGTGGTTATCTGCTAGGAAACTTTTTTTCCCCCAGTTGGTTTTCAATTGGATCAACTCACTGACCCAGCAATATCTGATGCTGTGGGATCACTAGATCTGACATGAGGAAAGTGGTGGGAGTACAGCACCACAGGATAACAATCTGAATGACTTTTTTGGGCAGCAGTCTGTGTTACAGAGGATAATATGCAACATGAAATCACTTTGCAGTTAATAGCAGGGCTGTTTTATTACACCAAACAAATCTCTGAATTACCCTCTTTTTTTCTCTCTATACTCTGCTTTCCAATGCGGGGCCTGCATTCACACCAGCCTTCATTTTAGCAATACCTCAAGAAGATGAAAGGAGATGATTTCCTAAAGTAAGGGATCAACACGAAGTGCACAGTATATTCAAGATCCTGTAATGCCAAGTTGGGTAACTGTACTGATTGAAATGTACCACTTCAGTGTTACTACGGAAGTCTCATTATTCTTTGTGTATGCTTGTTACTGGATGTTGATTAGCAGTTTCCATACACAAGTTGTTCACAAGCTGTTCACACATACTGCCTAAACACGATGGAGGTGTAAAATTATTACCAGTGGTTATCCTTGCATTTAATATATGTGTGGGATCGCTAAGTGATGAAGGCTATATTATGAATATTGTAAACATTGTCGAGATTAATTAATCCCTCTCTTTTGACAAACAATATCCAACACTAGATGGCATGCTTAGCCTCAGGATCACAGCCAATTCTGCATGACTTTGGGTTGCATAAGCGCCTGCAGATTTTGATCTTTTTTTCCCTCTGTTTTAAAATAAGAAAGGAGGTGACATTATAGAGTACAGCCAGGCCAACCTAACAGAGTAATTCTGAAACTTTTATCCTATAATCCTTCCAAAGTCTGCTGCTTTCTACAGAATTTGAAAATTTTCCAGGAAAATCCTTCAGCATGGAAAGAAACTATCGCTGAAATAATAGTAAAATTAGAGCAGAAACAGAATTGAAACTAGAATACTAAGAAGAGTAACATTTTAAGCACATGCTAATTCATCAATAACAGGAGATAGGGGATACAGAACTATTTTCAGCACACATTTTTCTTCTCTATTCTATCTCTATCATCTGTTATTTTCATGGTGCATGATTAAATCGTTTCATGTCATTTTGATTAAAACAAGAATTTTACTGAAAGGCATTTCTTGATTTGATGACTGAATGAAAAATCTGTAATTTCAATACCCCCAAGGCAAAGTGGCACACTTAGCTTGTGTGCATGTCAGGATCTAGCATGGCACCTGACTGAGTTTAAAGGCCAAAATGAATTGAGCTAAGGATGCAATGCCCACACGAGATGAGTTTCAGGCAGGTTACTTCAACTAGCTCTAACCTGGTCCTAAGGGCTGAATGTCCATTTATGAGGTGAGGTCTTGGAGCTCAAGCTCTGGTCTCATTGTATCACCACTGATGATCTCTTGCAACGCATCCCAGATGATGGTATTATGAAATCTCATTCAAAATCTGGTTTGTTTTTGCCTGAAAAACACATTGCATCTTTTGTAGGTATAGTCCTTTGGTGTTCTTGAACATATTGGCTTTGATGCCATCAACAGAGTGCACAAACAGCTGGCTTTCTCTGTACTTCATTTTGTCACTCAGCTGAAAAATACATCTCAGTTAACTACCAGGAATAGAAGTTTTCATGGAGTACTTGTCTCACTAAGGTATTTTTAGCTGTTCTTTGCCTCACTTTTACGTGAAAATACATGTGTCTCTATGGTATTTGTGCTTCAACCAATTCCACACAGTCCTCATGCTGCATCGTTGCTGTCTGAGTCCTGGCCTCTGCTCTACTTTCATAAACCTTCTCAGCTCAGCTGAAATTATCATCAGGATATGAGTTCCTGTGTGAGAGTCTTGGCTTGGGTGTTCCTTCTTTATGAAGGCATCAAATCAGGACATAAAACACAGCTTTTTGTACAAGGCAGAGGTTCCAGTCCTGACAAATGCAGGCTTTGAACAGAGAGCAAAGCTATTTTTTGCACTCTGGTACCACTCAATGCCAATGCTCACTCTAACTCTTTTAAAGTAATTAGTCATCAATTCTTTCTAAATTTCTACCTTCCTGTCACTGGAATATAAATAATTTTAATGACAATATTGATGATTAATGTCAACCAAAGTGGAAAGGAAATCAAATCACTCAAATCTTAGGAAGTGAGAAAGAACTTTGTTGTACCATCCACATTAATAACAAAT
Source organism: Aquila spilogaster (assembly GCA_024606505.1). Classification (NCBI taxonomy): domain Eukaryota; kingdom Metazoa; phylum Chordata; class Aves; order Accipitriformes; family Accipitridae; genus Aquila; species Aquila spilogaster. The sequence continues at coordinate 20,249,486 of JANHGO010000027.1, forward strand.
CTATTGATTGTAGTAGTTCAGCATTCTAGTTTTTAAAAGCACTGAAATGTCTTCCAGATGGACAGAAGCCCAAGATAGGTAGCCCAGTGTAGCTGACACAAAGTCAGAAACCTACTAAAGTGAATGTAGCATTGGAAAGTAAAAAAGTCAACATGTCAACTTAAATCAACTTTGTCAGTGAAACACATGAGTCCATTTGTTGGTAGATCAGATTAACATAAATCAAGGCAGTATAGAGGTTACACATTATGGGGATTTGTGACTGGTAAACTTTCATAGTGTGATCAGATAGCAATCATCTGGCCGTGGGAATAAAAAGTCAAAGTGAAGCTTAAATGCTGAATCAAAAATCAGTCCTGTTAATGTCTAACACACTGGGGTCAAAAATTCATACAGGTCCAGCTGTGAAAATAAGATGGGAGCTGTATTTGTTTTCTCCATTCTGTTTCTCACATTTAAGTGTTGTCAGTTGATGAGAGTTTGTCCCTTGAGAATTGTCATGGGGTAGTTTAGTCCATGTAAAGTGAAAATTTTGCATCACATAGAGGATCTTGTGAAATTCTGTAAGACAGAAGGACTACATGCTGAGATTCATAATGGTGAGGAAGGAACAGTAGAAACAGTAATCTGTCACATGCTCTTATCTAAAAGTGCTTCTTGGAAAAAGAAGGCAGCATGTTTGCACTGTGGAAGCTATCAGAATCTGTCACTTATTTCAACAGTCAGTGGTTATCAATGGATAAAAACTGTTAACTTTGGACTGATGTTCAATGAATGTAAATCCCAATTGGCCAATTTTTTTCTCTTGCCTATCACTTCTATTTCTGTTTCTAGCGTTGTATGAAGTTCCATTCTTGGGTCAAAAGTGTTGTGAACAAGCAATAAACTCCCTAGGAGGGTTTATGTATTGAGAAAATTTGAATTAAGAAAACATACCACATGCAGTTTCTTTAAGACATTTGTTGGACAATGTCTATGCAAACATTTTACACAGGTTTTTGTAATTTGTCAGTTTTTTCCCCTTTGTTTTCAAATGATGGAGTCACATGTTTGTAACTCCAAAGAATTCTAAATTAATGTAAGTTTTTAATATCATGGTTTTACTGTGTACTCAAGAGAAAGAATCTACGATAAGCAAAGAACGAACTTCAAAAGAAGTGAACACATTTCTGCTTCTTTTCAGTTATTATTTACAATCCTTGGCAAATCATTTAACTTATGCTATCCAAATTCAGACCTATGTAAAAAGTACTTTACTCTGTTTTAGCCCCACTCTCCCAGCTTTCTGAAGAGTAGGTTGCTAATGAATGCACCACATTTGTCTATAAGGGATCTATTATGTACTTGCAGACTACATTACACAAAATTATTGATTTAAGGTATACAAAGGATGTATTTGATAAGTACAATTAGCTTCATTTTCTAGTTTAGCTACCAAATGATGTAAAAAGAGAGGGCAAATGATGTGACCATGAAAATTCTTTTGTTGTGATGCTCTCAATGTAATCAAAGGAACGTTATGAGAATGTTGCTTCAGATTGATGTGCCTAAGAGCATGGCCTATGAGCCCATTTATTTCTACAGCTCTGTGACTAGCTACTTGTGAGTAAGCAATGCAATGAAAGTTGGATGTCACAGTCTAAAACAGTGATTTGTTCAAGATAACAATGAAAGCTGTAACGAAGGCAATATAAAAGTATTCCGGTATTTCAATTCTCAGTTTCCAGAGCTGGTTAGAAGATCATCTTGTCTAATAACTGTAATGAAAGCAACATTTCAGCAACAAAAATAAAGTTCTTGCATCTGTTTATCCTTTGAAAGTATATAGTGAGAATCGTGTTTATTACTAGTATCAGGTCATGGCATCAGAAGCACAGGTTCTATTATTCTTATTTGGTAAGGTATAATTTACTGAATACTCCTGTTACTCCTGTGTGGAAAACAGTACTAGACCACGTGCATAAAGGTGGTATATGCTGTCTGAATTGTTGACAGTGGTTTTAAATTTTAAATAAATGACTAGTGGGCCAACTAACTTATCCACTATATTAAATGAAGGGGGGTTGCACAGGTTTCCTCAGCAAGCCACGAGGTGCTTCACTTACAGTACTCACTTGAAAAAAAACATCTTACGTGACAGTAAGTAAAGTATTAGTGTTGATGAGGTGGAAAAGTCACAGCTGAGATCAGGAAATGTAAAACTTAATATTCAGAATGGCATTAAAGACTCTGAGTGGAATAGAAACTGAGGGCACATTATGTCACTCATTCCATAATTTCTTCTGTTGTGATGGTTTTACTGACTATGCATTGCCGTGGGATGGTGCCGTAACTTAATAAAACATGCAGCTGATTAAAAAGCTGCTAATGATAAAAAGATCTGCAATTAAACTAATAACTAAAGTAATTTACTTCCACTCAGAAGAGTCTCAATGTAGTTTAAAAATCCGTTCTGTGGAATTTTTTTTTATGTGCGAAATAAATTTAGCCAACTCAGAAATGGGACAGAAAGCTTTTAGTAGTTCGGAGTAACAGCATAGCAGTTAATGACATAAAATGGAAACCAAAATATACTACCGGAATAAGAGAATGTGCAGTAAATGTAGTGAAATACCAATGTCTTGAGATGCAGGCAGTCATTGCTAGGGAAGTTGGAAGATGAATCTGATGTTTGTGTGGTGTTAAAATTTACAGTGGATCTAAAGAAGAAGGATGGGTGGTACTAGGTCAGAGCCAGGAGCTCTCCGTGAGAGTTGCACGAAGATCTGCAGAGAAGTAATGAAAGCAATCATGGACTTGAAGGGGCAGTAAAAAATGAAACAGTGATAGTTGCTGTTTTAGGCTGAGTGTACTCAAGCTGGATATCACTCAAGATAAGAAGTCTTTCAACTCTGAAATTGCCTTGAAACTTTTTATTGTAACTTGCTAACTTCAGCTACTGGCACTATCCTGCTGGATACTAATGAAAGAGAAAAAAATGGCATCGGGGGAAAAGTTCTCTTCCCTGCAATCATATGAGTTTTCTTGGAAGTTTCTCATCTAAATACTGACCTGATCTGACCCTATTCAGTTTCTGAGATCTGATGAGATCTCAGCCTGAGGTTATGGCACTGAACTAAGAAAAGTGATAACAAAACAAGAATGGCGTGATTGACAGGGTAGTAGGCTGAATACAATAAACCTACAGAGAACTGTGTGTCTGTATTCCACTCCTTAATATCCCCTTTGTAGATAAGAAAAATAAGCCTTACCTTGGAGCTAAAACAGTAATGGGATGAGGGCTGCCTGCATTACTTGATGACCATAAACAATATTATACAAAGATGGATTACTGGAATGGAAAGTGGGTACTCATGAGATGTTACCTTGAGGCAGGACTGGAGCAAGAGCTGCCCTGTGCCCTTGTGCTGTCTCCAGTTATCTCCTTTTGGTGGCCCTGTGTTTCTCAGTAAGCTGTGATATGACCCTGCGTGGTCTGGCTTTAGTGCTTTTCACTGTCGGGTTCACTGGGGCTATATAAGATTATTTTGCTTTGAGAAAAAATAAAAAGATATGTGAACAAGTCACTGAAAGCCTTTACAGATAAAAGAAGTAGTCAGCAGAAAGCTGTCTAAAGAGCTTTCTTTTGTAGTATACCAAAAGCAAGCAGCTACATATGACAATAGAAAAAAATGGCAATACAAGACTTATGTAAGGAAGCTTAGTTTTCTTTTTTGTCCATGTTTTTCACTAATCTTGACAGTTATTGAGACACATTCCATTAAGGTTGTGATGTAATTATATGGAACTCATTTAAGAGAGCTGTAATTACAGATTTTTCTCTTTGCATTGAGTTCAGTAAAATTTGAAAGTAACATCAGAAATTAGGCAAAGTTTTGATATTACTTTTGTAGTGTGATGAATAGGGAGAAATTCCATTAGTGTTAATAGAATTGCTCTGGATTGTTAGCAAATACTTGTAGGTTTTCTGTGCTAAGAGCCTCTATATGTTAGCTCTTTGGAAAACTCGCTATTTTCTAAACAACTCTCACTTCTATAGGTTATTTTATGTAAGTTTCTCTAAAAGTAATGCCTCCTATTTATTTCCACGGAAACTACAACAGATAAAAAGAACACATTAACACTATTTGATAGAGTAATTCTCAGCTATGAACCTGTATTTTTCACCACAGTCACCACCATTAGCAATACATTTTTCACCAGTGATGAACAAGAGCCTGCATGACGTGCTCGTAAAAAGCTGCACCAGCGAAGGTGCCCAACTGTTGCTGTCACCACTGCTGAAATGCACCACCCACTGCCTCACTGTGCTCACATCCACTGTTTGGTCTCCTTAAATGTTCTGCAAGCATCAATGATGCCAGTGGGTGCCATTTTTTCCACACAGAGGAATTCAGTGATACACCATTGCTCTATATGCACTTCCGTGTCAGACACCATTGCGTCAAACTGCCCCTCTGCTGCCATCTGTCACATGGCAACAACATGTAACGGGGTATTGGTGGGATGGTTCAACCTCTACTGTTGTACCACCAACATCCACCTCTGACATTGTGGGCCAACATAATACTTTTGTAGGGCATTACTTTCAGAGCAGCCCATGTATATGCAAGTTGAAGGTTCATATAGATGTCATCCCTGCTTGGAACAAGTTTGTAACAGAGCTGGGACAGATCAGAAGTCTCTGAAGCTTTTTTCTTCAGTACTTCAGTAGAAGATGGGAATTCAAATACATTTTCTAAGAATTTACATTAGAATCTTCCTATCTCAGAGATTTAGAGCAAGTTTGTGAGTTCTGGATGTGAACTCAATTTTCTGTTGAAACGACTAGTAGAAAAGGGAATTTCTGAGGGAGCACAAAGGTCCTACGGGGGAGAATAATTGTTATAAAATCATAAATTAATCAAAGTTGTTGCTAAGTTGTTGCTGATTAAATGCATTTTAGACTAGTTCTTGTGAGGATCTCCCTGAGGTTATGTCTCTGCTATACTGGATATAAAAGCCACAAATGTTCGGTTTATTATTTTTGGTGCAACCCTGAATAAGGGTTTTTTTCTTTTTTGTTAAACCTCTAAAATGATTGTCTTCTGTGCTTTCAGAGGACATGACTTAATTTGGAAAGCAAAAGATTGTTTTTCTGGTGATTTCGAAATACTGTTTTATTTTCTTTTGAGATGTACCGTGAATGTTATGGTCTTACATTCTGTACAAAACTGAAATGCAGTAAAATGTGAGATTATTTTAGCACAGTTGTTATCTCAGTTGTTGCAAAGTACTATCTGCAGTCAAATTTGTAGGCAAAGTTTTGCAAGTACTGAGAAGCCACTTGCTCCCTGGGAATAAAATCGCTACTGCAGGGACACCTAAAATCTGGAATACAAATCATTTTATAAAGGAAAAGTGGTCCAACCTCAAGTCTTTGTTACTAAATTCATGTCTATGCTTTTCAGGCATCTGATGCTACTTCTTGGGAAAGATGATATTGGGCAAATCCATGATTAGAGCCTTTGTAATGTAAACCATCCCTACTGCGCTGGAATTGATTACACACATTTGGTGAAAGATGATTTGAATGGTAAGTCACTTAGTCATATTCTCGTTTTCACACATCATTCAGCTTCCTACTGGCCTTCTGCTCATTCTTTTCTCTATTCTCGCAGCAGTATGCACAGCATGTTCCCACCATTGTTCAGCATATAGTCTAAGACGATATTAAGATGGAAAGATCAGTGTAAATGTGCAGAAAAAGTTCCCACTGAAATGACTAGGCTTCTCAAATGCACAAATGGCTACTGCATTTAAACATCCCCAAGGAAAACAGGGAAATCTGCAGAATTTAATGGAGAGATGAACTAATTGCTGCAAATAATTATGAAGTCCAGTCCTACAAGTGACTGGGCAGTCTCAGTTTGCCAGTGTCGTTTGAGGAAACTGAGATTACTCAGCAGCTGCATCTCTTAGGTTTAACCATACGGCCAAAGAAACTCTGTTTACTACTACGTAGAATGTCTGAAAATAAGAGAATTGAGCCAAAATAGAGCCTGGGCCTCAATTCTAACTCTGCATCAAATTTATGTTTTTATAATCACCAAACTAAATTTCCACCTATGAACAGGGTGAAGTATGAGATTCCATAGAATCTAAAATGTTTTGTTTGCTCTTTTACAAAGAGCAGTATCATGGGAAGACTCAAATCCAGTTATTGCAATCTCAGTGGTTTTCTTCTTCTTTCTGAACTCTTGCATAGAGTTGCAACCAGCCTCTCATCCTGACATTTAAGTCACTTAGATGTCAAACATTAAGATTGTTTTCATCAAAATAGTGCTGGCTGAACTGCATGACAACACTTACTTACTCTATAGTTACCCAGAGACATGGTTATAACAGCACTGAGGCTTTTTCATTACAGCAAGGCTATGTGCTGACAGCCAAGAAAAACATCTCTAGCTGGCATCAAAATCTTGATTAGAAATATTTATCCAGAGTCTGAAGGTGTAGAGTCGTGGTCCAGAAGACTTCTCAGCCTTCCCTCAATACACATGAAGTGTATCAGCATGGCATGATGCTGTTCTGAGTCAAGAAATGTGGGCTGCTGAAATGACTGAAGGACTAGCAGTATAGCTACATTTGCCCAGAGAGGTTGTGGAGTCTCCTTCTCCAGAGATATTCAAGACCCACTTGGACACCTACCAGTGCAACCTGGTCTAGGGAGCCTGCTTTGGCAGGGGGGTTGGACTAGATGATCTCTAGAGGTCCCTTCCAACCCCTACAATTCTGTGATTCTGTGAATAGCATAGAGCTCTTCTCAGACTTATGAAGCCCATTGTTCTTATAGAATCCGTGTTGGCCACGCTCTCGCTATTGCTGCAGTGGCTGCTAAGATTTCTGTTGAACTAAGGATGAGCAGTACTGCCCCAGCAGGTGGGAGCATTACAAGAACTTCCAAAACTTGTCAGAGAAGCAGTATCTTTAGAAATCTTCTTGATGGTTGGACTGGATGATCTTGGAGGTCTTTTCCAACCTTGCTGATTCTATGACTCTATGAAATTGTATCTCAGTAGGAGCTAAAAGTGCTGAAGTTTCCCAGGCTTGGTATCAGAGGTCTGTGGACCTAAGGTAAGAGGGCCATCTGGTTTGTCTTCTCTTACAACACAGGGCACAATCTTTCCAGTTATCCCAGTTTTGTTCTGTATATCAAGTGATATAACACATAACAGGAGAGGGAGAATTGTAAATGCTGTGCTTTGTATGTGATGCCCATCAAAGCCCTGATTTACACAGTAAGTGGGACTCTATATTTGCTGTCTTTCGTGGGCATATTAAAAAAGATCTGGACAATCATTCTGTATCCACTGAAACCACCTTTCAGTAATGTATTCCAGTCCTGGAAAGATTTAATGCGTCTGCTGTGCGGACTGGAGGATTCACAACATAATTTCTTCCCTGCTTCTGCTTCAGGCAGTGTTCCCTAGCATTCCTTCTTTCTGGTAAATAAATCTGTGCATAAATAAAACCCTAAAAATCTTTTCTTTTTGATACATTTTTTAGTGAATATTCCTGTTTGCACAGGGCTCTCTTTGGTTCCCCTGAAGCCAGATCTGGCCCATATACAGTGAAAATGAGGCTCTGCTCAACATGCAAGGTTCTTTATCTTCTAGCAGTAAAAGGAAAAGGACTTTTCCTTCCATTTTCTTCTAGCGATGTTAGCTTAGACAGCCACCAGCACACGAACATTTACATAAGGAGGAAACTGCAATGCTGCTGCCAATTGCCCACAGTGCCTGCCAAAAACAGATGTTAGATGTTACTGCTAGAGTAATGTCTTCTTCAGCCTGACATGTGAGCGCTGCAATCTTTATTTAAAAGGAAGAGGGAAAATATGGCTGAATTAATGAAATGAAGCACACAACATATGGTCTGAAAAAATTATAATGAAAGTGAAAGTGTTGGTTGTTTAATCGTCTAAGATTGCTAAAACTTAGCTGGGTGGGTTTCTCATAGAGAACTGCCCTGGACTGTCACGTAGCTGAATCTCATCACCTACTAGGTCTGCTTAACTTTTACAGTTTTGCACCCATACCTTCACTGTGATTTTTAAATAGTTTCCAAAAGGCAATGAGTAAAACTGCAAAGCTCTGTATTGACCAAGAGGATGACAAATCCAGCATTCTCTGTTAACAAAAATCTGCACGTGCTAAGGACCAGACAATCTTATCACAAAAGCTGTGAATTACGCTTGGATTTTCCCATCATTTTGGATGAATCCTGCAGATTCTATGGAAACACAATTGAGGTAAATCTTTTGTGTTTTATTTGTCATGCGTTTCATTCATATATTTTATGGGAAAAAAAGAACCTATCTGCAAAGGTGAATTATAGTACAACTTCTTACTGTTTACCTGTCTTTCTGTGAGCAGAGAACTAGACCTCTATGGAGCTGAAAGGCTCACTTACTTTGAAGTCAGCATTTTATTGTTAGCTCATATGAAATTTTAGATGGATACTGGTTCTGTGGGGTCAGCAGAACCAATGAATCCTCTTTTCTTGCATTTTGAGGCTGAGCTTTTGCAGGGACTCTGTGATACCCAGAAATGGCTAGTTTACTCTTCAACTCTTCTTTTGGTTAGTAGTCACACTGTTTTGCTTGCTAGCCACGAGTTTACTGAGTTTAACATTCCCAAGTCCTCTGTTCCTTGCCTAAGTGCTGTCAGAAGTAGTTAAAAGTGTAATGATAAATACAGATAACCATACAGGCACAAAGATCGTGTAATGGCATCAGCACTGCTTCTTCAGGAATCCTGGTTAAGATGGGCTCAAATCCTCAGTTTTTGTAAGCTGTGATTTCATTGCAGGCACTGCAGGGAAAGCAATTTGCACCTACTAGGCGTCCATCCCAGATGACTACCATATCAGGCAGAGCCTTTCCCTCTCCTGCTGTAGGAGTAGCTTACACAAACCACCTTGCAGGGATTGCTCCTGCAGTTTTCAGAATTTTGACTTGAAGCTGATGTGGGGAAAAGGCAGCTGCCTCATCACACAGCTGCCTGCCTTGCAATGGCACGAGAACAAAGTGCTGCCTCCTGCTTTTGAAGATAGGTGGGACAAGAAAGTGAGTGTCTTGTGTCCTCTCTACCCTCTTTTCTTCTCCTTGGCTAGGAAAGAGGGTTGTCAGGCTCTTCCCAGACAGATTTGAACAAAACAGATTCTGCAGACTGGTCACTGCTGACAGGAGGAGAAGCCTTAGTCCTCTTCTTGTTATACTTGCTATGCCTGTGGCAAGGTCTGGTGTTCTTTGCTCCTGTAGTGAGCTAATTTACCTGATTGATGTGGCATTCTGCATGTGCACTGTTACTTTTCATGACTGTAGTGAACCAAATCAGCCTAGTGGAGAGTCCAGCACATAGCTGATCTTCTCTCAGAGAAGAGGAAGAGAGGATGTTCTTACGTATTTTGGTAACACCAGTGTATTGGGTAGGTTTAACCATCTTGCTTAAATATATCAGCTGTAGGGGAACTACTACGTCCCAGCCTGAACTGATGATTGAGCACATGGTAAAGAGGGTGGCTGGCCCAGGGAGCACAGGTGCAAGCAATTCAACTGTGCTTCCCATGTCCCAGCGCCCACCTCTCCCTGGGCTCATTTAAGGGCTAGCCTCTGAAGGGAGATCTCTTGGGTAGAGGCTGTTTCTTGGCAGGGTGTGCTCTATTATCAGATGCTCTCTCAGTTAGGTAAGTCAAATTTTTCCTATATGTGTTATGGATATTTCTGATGGTGATTTGCCAAGTATCACGAAGAACTTATCAGAAGCAGTTTGTTTCTAAGGACTGATATCAACGGACTGTATTGAGATATTATCACTGCAGGAGATCAACACGGATACTGTACTTTGCAATATGCTTTCAAAAACTCTTCAGTAATTTTGGCTTTTGCTCATCCTGATTCTTTAAGCATTTTTCATCTTTTTCTTCTCTCAAACTACTGCCTGTTCTTTCTGTGATTTGCAGTGGGGCTGGAGAAGGACTGAAGAAATGATCTTTTGCTGATGGGACTCTGCAGAAGGTCTGCAACAACAACACAGTCATGTGGATCTTCTGCTGGGTGTGTGTTTGGCTGTTAAGCTGTTTTCTGTTACATCCTTCTATTTAAAGAAGTATTTGTGTAAAATGTTAGTTGCTCTGTGGAACTATATGACAATTAATTATCTGTGGAAAATGACTTGGCCCGATTAATTATGGGTCTCACATAAGAATAAGAATAGGCCTAATATGTCATCAGACTTTTTAGCCAGCAAATTTAGAACTCATTAGTATCAAATATCAATAATGGTCTTCGCTGAATACAGATCGGTGACCTCTGACAACAACTATAGGAGAAACTTGTGTCATTTTATCTAAATATAATTATCTTATTATAAACTACGAAGATGTTAGGTAAGATCAGTCATATTTTCTTAAGCTGTCGTGCAAAGGGTTAAAGCAGGTATTTATGAAATTATTGTTTATAGTCAGTCAAGAATGAATAAGGCTTTAATGTATGTGGAGTCAAAAATAGCTGATGTTAAAATGCAATCACAAATCAAATACAGTATTTCAAGGAGACAGTTACAACATCATGTCTAATTAAGTCTTCACTTAAACATACGTGTAATTTTGTTGTTCAGATTCGTGTATTGCCTTGTAGAACCTTTCCTGCAGTGAATTATGGCACCTGGTTTTATGTTGCCATTTGGTAAAGGATATTGTAGAACTTTCCTTTTGTGGATAAAGGCAGATGTACACAAAGTCCTAGGAAGTTTTCTGGATTATTCAAGTGCCATATATGTCATTCAGGAAAATTGGGTACTTACCACATTGTGCTTCAAATATCTGCCCAAAGTATTTTCTAGTCAATGTGCTTTCCCTCTTTCTTCTTGTACTATTCAGCACCTTCCCTGAATGGCTGCAAAATACAGTATCATTGTGGTGAATTTGCTGGAAATAGGTTCTTGGCTGCAGGAGGATGTTATATTGAAGTACCAACAAAACACAGAGCACCATTACATATATGGATTTCCTGGTCACTAGACATGAATGCCTGCTGTAGTGTGTGAGTAAAATGAATGGGCAACCTGAATTTCTTCCTGGGAGAAAGTAGATCTTGGCAGTTAAAATAGAAGCTGAAGGAAGATTTGGAAATTTTTTTTTACTTTGAAAACTGAGTAGCATCTAGCAGTTATGTTTCTATGCTGTCAAAAGATTTAGGATGTTGGCTGAAGGAAACACGAAGACACCTCATAGTATCTAGCTATTGTAGAACTACGCATGTGCTGAATGCATAGCACAAGAACCTCATGTCAACAACAGGGATGATTTCCACCCTGCCCCAGAGCAGGACTCTGAGATAAAGAATGATCCAGCAAGAGGATAAGCTGGTGTGGAGCTTCCTTCTGAGAAAAAGCAATGTATGTACGTACTACCGAGTTCAACAGATGTACTTTGCTGTCTTGTCTGTATTAGGTTCTTAGCACATGTTGCACTATTGAGTCTAAAATGCATCTTTGTCAGGTTGAGGAGAGATGTTGCAGATGAATCCCATTGGAAGTGTCTAAAGTTTCACTGAAATACTGTAGAAGGAGAGTACAAACCAGACATTCAGAAGGACGAGTCTATCAAGATTTCTTTTTTTCCTGAATTAATGCCCTACTGCTGAATAACTTTTTCGGATAAAATCAGTGCAAGCTTTTTGTTGAGATATTTTACTGATGTAATAACACATCTACTGTTGCTTGTAGTAGTAAGCCTGTGGCAGAACTTGCTTTCAAGAAGCAGTGCTGTGGTAGAAGCAATTTAACATTATAATCACAGAATCGTAGGGGTTGGAAGGGACCTCTAGAGATCATCCAGTCCAACCCCCTGCCAAAGCAGGCTCCCTAGACCAGGTTGCACAGGTAGGCATCCAGGTGGGTCTTGAATATCTCCAGACAAGGAGACTCCACAGCCTCTCTGGCCAATTGTTTCAGTGCTCTGTCACCCTTACTGTGAAGAAGTTCCCACACACATTTGTGCAGAACTTCCTATGCTAAGTAGATGATTCTCAATTTTCAGGCAGTGCTGTATGTAAAGGGAATACATTGGCATGTTCATCCAGCTGAAATTAAAAACAAATAGTAAGAGAAGCAAAAAAGAGATCTCCTTATAACCAGGGCTTTGTGTTTTACACTTTGGAGAAGTCATTTCACTTATAAACTTGGCTGGAGGGCTTAAGAACTGCAATTAAATGAAACTGTCAAATCACAAACCACAAATTCAGATGAAAGAAATAGTCCTTTGATATCAACTCAGTATGAATCTCGTGGGATAATGTAATGGGGAATACTGCAAAGGATATGTCTGAAGGCACTTAACTGAGAAACTGCTCCTTCTTCATTCTGTGTATTTCTCACACAAGTACTTCTATTGTATCGTCACCTCCATTGCCCAAGCTTTGTGGGTTTTTTGATAATTTCTATGAAATAAAACAAAAATGTTATTTCTCACATTTTTTTTTCCAGTCACAGGTCACTTTTGCATATGGATTAGGTTAATTCATTATTTATTTCAATTCAGGTATGCCTATGTGGGAGTGTAATAATACAAATGAGAGAAGCCCTCGATAGTTTTTGGGGCACATGCTTTCCGTAGATCTGTTGGAGATGAGCTGCTGCTCTGTGATACTTTCTTGACCACTGTAGATCTAACGTCAGGTTTTGGTTAGGATCTGAGCTATGGAACTGGATCTGGTAAAGGAGAAGAGAGCAAGTTAAAAGGAACAGAATCAATACATACAAATACTCTTCACCTCTGGCTTGTAGATTGTTTTTCTTTGCTCATACAAAAAAAAGGAGGCAAATATAAACAATAACAAAGGCAGTTTGTGCTTTTATGGTGTGGCTGGTAAACAAGTGTCTTAGCCCCATGCACTGCACCTTCCTAAAAAACCTTTTGTGACTGGGCTGGAGGTGCAAGGAGGGCTAGAAATCCTGCTGTAATCTAGGACTCATTCCCAAATATGCATAATCATATCAATTTGCCATACTAACCCCATCAGTATGTTTCCATCTTCCAAGGAATGGGACAGCACCAGTGAAGATCTCCTGGACAGTATTATCCAGCCTTCTGAAAGGCAACAAACAAGTACTACAGTAAGATGCCGTTTATATTGTCAAAACTTATTTATTCATGACCCATTTTTGTGAAGTGGATATCACACTAGTGTATCAGTATCTCAGTCTGCAATTGCTCTGAGGCTATCTGCAATTAAATCCAAGGAGATGTTCGCTTCCTCCCTTCTTTATTTCTTCCTTGAAAGGAAAGGTGTCGTCCTTCCTTATCGATTTCTGTTGCAGAACTTGACAGAGCTTCCTAGAGAAGCAAAATGCACTTGATCCTGATAAATTCAGCAAGGAGCGACTGTTTGGATTTTGTAAATAGGTGACATGAGTTTGTATGTTTAGTTGCAGCTACAGGGCCCAGAGAAATTGTGCACAACTGTAAGATCACACACTGCATGCATTTTCACTAATATAATGTTGATGTTTACAGAAGCATTGAAGTACACAGCTGTCTATCCTTTCATAGATAATCAATATATCATGCATCGGTACTGGTGGTTATGCATGTCAGCTAACAAACAAGTCATCAACTTCTAAGCTATTAAAGATTATGTGCTATTTTTTTTTGTTGGTTTAAGAGCTGTAAATCTATTCTTACTAAAAAAAGAAAACAGTAGAAACCAGGAAACTCGATATAGAAACCATAACTTATTGCCATTTCTGCCTCTGGTCAGGAAATTTCTTGTGGAATAAAAAGAGAGCTTTCCCTGGTAAAAAAAAAATAAAGAAATCTGCATGGTCTCTAAAGTAGCCTAGCTGTCACCAGCCAACAGATCTGAAGTATGAAAACCACTTTTGACATTTACTGATCTTAGTCTGCCAGATGGTACATGGCACTTCCAGACCAAGTGATAGGGAAGACAGGAATGAATGGAAAGCAGAGCAGATTGGAATTGTAAGCATCCTCTTCTGTAATTCTAACCATTTGCTACTTCATAAATTAATCAATCTGATTTCCGATGTGTGGTTACTATTCTACTGAAAATTGAACTAGCACAAATGGATCCCATTTTGCATCCCAGATGAAGATAAAGATTACAGGAGATAAACAGAATTATGTGAGACTCTGGAATCATCTCTTTATCTCCGCTGGTTCCCTTGTGACACAGAGATATTTATGGTCTAAATTATTGTTAATGTTTTGCAAGGCTTAATCCATACTGCTAAACGACTTTGTGATAAACAGTTATAAGTGCAAAACATTGCAATTCTATTTCCCAGACTATAATTCTCTGCAGCAGCAGAAAGGCATTAGTGGTTGCTTTGACTTCTGTTCTGCTAAACGAGGGCATGTTTTAATGCATTTCTGAACCTACCATACTGTGCTCTTCTGGAATAGTTCACTGACTTATTTTCAGCTAACAAAACACGTGAATGCTGATGATCTGAGATCTGGAATTAAGTGTAACATCCAGGAGCTTCCCTCAAGGTGGCACTACTGAACTGCTTCACATACCTCTGAACCCTTATGTAATCTTGTTTATACAGCATCAGGGTCATTTTAAAGCTAAGATCACACGATGTAAATTTGACCAATGATTTTCACTTTCATTTTGGCAAAATGCCTTCTTTATATCTAGGCACAGACATTTAAAGGCAATATTTTTGTGCAAGTTCTGCCAATAGAGTCTTGTAGTCAAAGAGCACTTGTTAAAAAAAATAGCCAGGATTATACTTTCCAATTTGCCTTTAACTATGAATCCCTCTGAAATCTGCTATGCAGATTTGTGTGTCAGATTTACAGGCCTCTTTTCATGTTGGCTGAAACTGCAAATCTGTGCTGAATTGATCAGGCAACATATGAATTTAAAAGGATGATGCAAATCATGGGCAGAATTAAAAGAATTTTCCTATATCTGTGAATAGAGAGCCCCTGCATGCAGCTATCTCTGTCCTCAAGTAGGAGATTCTTGCCTTTGCACCATCCTACTAGAGCTTCCTGAAACAATGAGTAGAAATGGGAGGTCATGTAGTATCTAGAGGTGAAAGTCCAGGAGCAGTATTCATTGTTTCTCCTCTCATTTCAAGCTTTGTGAGAAATACGCCCTGAGCTTTGCATGTGCTTTCTTGACCTTTGTACAAGCGCATAGCTTTCCATACTGTGAGTTATTTACAAAGAAAATCTGGGCTGTGATCAGTAGAGTCAGTCCTTAGAAAGGAAATGCCTTTTTTCATCTTTCTCATCTTTCCTTTCATGATTTTCTGCGATTGTCCTCCAGGTAGTGCTCTGAGTGTGCAGTTCTCCTGAATAATGCTGTAAAAAATCCATTTCTTTCTATAGGTAACTGTGTTGAATTTCTCTGTAGTTTGGGTTAACACACTGAGGAAAACTGTTAGAGGAAACTGAGATAATATCACTTGTAATAGCAATCACCTTATAGTCACAGTATCATATGAACTGCTGGAAATCTGGCTATTCTTTGAGTGTTATAGGAGATGTAATGAAATTATCCTCATTACAAGGCTGAAGAACACTGCTATGCTATGCCAAGGCTATGCTATGCCTTCAGGAAGTGATTAATCATAGCAAAACCTTGTCTGTGTTCAAGTCATTTCATGGGTACAACACCCAACTACAAAGATGTTTTCTCACTGTGAAAGATGGGTGGTGTCATAAACAGTTTCCACTTGAAATGCATTTTGTAACTTTTAAATATTTCCTCAGTGGTTTATGGGTAGTTAAAATTCTACACCTGTGTGTTTTTTAGAGGTGATCAGGCTTTTTTTTCACACTGCAGCAATATTAAGAGATGAATAGACTTGAGTGAAGCCTCCCTGCTATGTGACACTGACACAGCTCAGTGAATGCTTAGCACAAAATAATTTCCATCTGCATGTGCCTTCTAGAGCAGGCCATGTTGGACCAGAAGCTGCTCTGCTTTTTTTCTTTCACCTTTGTCAGCTGCTTTGACAAGATGCATCACCTCTCTCAAATTTGTTGCCTTCCCACAGCAATGCTGCCTTTCCGCAGGTCCTGGATTACTGTGAAAGGAGCTTTGTGATGGCACGCGATGTTATAGCAAGAGGTGGCCATGGCTGTTCACTGCAGTTGAGGAAGGGCCGGTTTGCCTAAGGACACTCTGAGCTGAAATGGCTGAATTTAGTGAAGGACAACCCTGGATACATTTTCAAATGGTGTCATGCTGAAAAATGGATATTTAGCAAAAACTCTGAAATAACAGTGGAAGGAGGCAATATGATGAAGGCTTGTGGGACCTCTGCTTTTAACAATGATACCTGAGAGAATCCATGGCAGTGGAATGTCATCCAGGCTGCTGGTCAGTTAGCTGCTGTATCCACAGAGAATGACTATTACTTAAGTTCCTCAACTTGATATTGTGTTTTTCTTCCTCCCTGTAATACAAAGTTGTATTTTCAGAATCCGAATGTGTGTGAAGATGTGGATATTGTCCATCATGTGTTCAACAGAAAGCTTTATTCATACATCTAACAAGCTTTTGTAGGATTGGGGGGGGGGAAGTGCAAATCAGACTGTATTTGTTTTATAACAAAACCACCAAACCTCAATTACTACGTTGAAAATACGCATTCCAATTCCTTTTTTTTTTTCAGTAGAGAGAGTTACCTGAAGAAAAACTTTTGTCTTCCTTGTGTGGAAAAAACTCAGTCTTTGTGTGATAGTGGTAAGAATCACTGTGATTAAAAGGTCTAGCTGAAGTCAATAATAGCTTGCAGTTTATTCAAGAGAGCCAATGGTTGAATCCTGAATTCTTGGAAGCTGCTGTGATGATAAAAACAAAGCAAAGAAAAACCATGCAGTCATGCTACTCCCTGAATATAATGAGCAAGACTAAAATAAACAGTACCCTACTGCTTACTGGATCTCAATTCCAAAAGCACATATGCGTACACTGCAATTTGCAGTCATGGACTTTCTGACTAATTTGTGCAACACAACTTTGTGGGAGTGTTTTTCAGATTGAGACCCTAAGCTGACTATTGGAAGAGGGGAAGATGCTGGCCTTAAAAGGCACTAGCCCTCTTGCAATGTTTAATGGCCTGAAAAGGTATGAAACAAGCTATGGATGGTAAGGGAGTAAGGCTGATGAAGCATGAAAAGAAAGCTAGATATGTTTCCAGTCTTACAATGCCTGCTGTGCCTTTTGTTCTGACAGGCTAGGGAAATTATTACAGGGTGTTTCTGACTCTGTGAATGAGTAATAATTTCACGGGATGCAAGAAGAGACTCAGAACCTCAGCTAAAAAATGACTTTTTGAAAGTATTATTAGTATCTAGAATGAATAACAAGTTTCACTCCTGCTGATCTCTTATTACCCGTCCACTTTTTTCAAGTTTTATACCTTTCCATTCCTTAACATTCATTGCATAGTTACAATTTAATAGCTTAGTGAATGGCTCCTCAAAATTGTGTCCATGCTTTTAGAAATATTATCAAAAATTATTCCCAGATTTAATGAGAACAAGTAGTAGCCAGGCAGAGAAAAGACTGGTCTAGGTAAATCTTTGTATCTCAGTCAACTTTAGTTCTGTCCACAAGTATAGCTTATAAAAATGACCCACTTTTAATATACTGAACAGTTTCTTTTGCTTAGAATATAATAGACGCCAGTGAAAGATGCAAGAAAGTGAACTTCTGATTGCTAAGTCTGTCATATCCATACATGCATGGAATGTCTCTACTTTCACACTGTGCAGCAGTGGCACATGAAGTAATATAGTGAGAATTTCCAATGAGTAAATGGACTTAGAAGGATTGTTATGGACAACTAATAAATGTATGATGTGACACTTTGCAATAAGAAAGCAATATTTATATGTACAAGCAGAAGGAGGAGAGGAACCACTAAGCTAGGCTTTCACAGGGAAGCAGCTACACTGCTAGATGGAATCTAATCAATGCAAGCCTGCTTACAGGAAGGTTGGCATCAAAACACAACAGCTGAAGTGTAGCAGATGGCTAGATCTGAAGGAGATGTAAACAGAGGCTGAATAACTAAGCATTGCATTCTGCAGATGTCAAAGTTTCCAGGCTGTAAAAAGTTTAGTCTAAGTGCTCTCCTGAAAGCTCTTTTTGTTTCTGGTTACCTAAACTCCTAACTCTACCCTTACTCTCTAAGATATCGTGTAATATCTTAAAGGCATCTGTGCTGTTTGCACAGACTATGGAGGCTACCGAAAGGCCATGAAATGCAATTATCATTTTCCTGCTTCTTGGATCCTGCCAGTACTGTGCCCTTTCAGAATTTCTTAGTAGCGAGAAGATATTGCAAAGGGAAGAACACTGGCATCGATATAGTTGAAGGACAAAGAAGCACAAGGACGTTGTGGTTAATCCATCAGATCAGCAAACTAACAGAAACATCTTAATTCTGTTCTTTTCTCTCTTCCTTACATATTTCCAGCTAGCTCATAGAGCCTGTGTATAAAGAAGGAATTCTATACCTTAGAGAACGGCAGGAAATCAGGAAGGAGGACTACATGCAGGAGTTGATTGTCCACAAGGCAAAGAGATTTTGCTGGAGCCTTACAAAGAAGTAACCAGACTGAAAAAGTCCTATGAGTCAACCCTGATTTGTTCCATGCATTTTGTGCTGCCTACTTCTTTTGTCATCTTCTCCCACTTGTGACTTGAACTTCTTTTCATATCACACCTCTACTTATAACAAGCCTCTACTTTGCAGATCGTAAGCACCATTCATCCCTTTCAATCTTCCCTTAAAACACTTTGCCATTGAAAAGAAAAATTGTGAGTTCTCTTCGCCAACAATAACTGGCCTGTGCAACACATTTTGCAAGCGAGATGGTAAGTTTATTCTCACCGTGTTCTGTAAAGGGTACGTGCATACTTGATGCTGTATACACAGTAGTATCTTCCAAAGTTGGGTAATTCAGACTTGTGGGGCAGATGTTGTGACTAGTCTTCAAAGAAAGGACAGCAAATGGCAGTGTTGAGGGGAATAATAGCTCATACTCTGGGCTGCTAACTGGGAACTGATACTAAGAAAATCATACAGGGAGCGTGTTACTTTCCAGCTTAGGAGTAGTAAAGACTGAAGTTCAGTGGAAAAATATTTTCAAAAAAATTAACTCATATCTAAATGACTGTTTTTAGTCTCTTGCTCTTATCTTTAGTAATTGTAACTGTTCTTGATGGGTGGATGTATCATAAAGGATTTTTTTTGCCTGATTTCCACCTTACTGCAGGAATTCCAGCTTTCTGCACTCCCAACATTGGCCTTCTGCCAGCAATGCAGTTTAATTAGCCCAATAGGCCTATGTCCAATCACCAGCAATACCATGCTATGACTTCTACTGTTCACTTTGTTAAAGGTTGTCAAACAACAACTCCAGTTTTTACTCATCAAGAATCTTTCCCAAGTCTGGAAGAAAGACTGTAAGGTCTTCCTTTGGACTCTTTTGTCCTTTTCCATGTCATAAAGATGAGGTTATTGCCCAATATTTTGTAGTATATTGGAATTACATTCAGGATACCTCCCTAAACTGACTGAATAAAAGGTATTTTAATAGGAATTTCTGCTGGTGCAGATGATCTCAAACTGCACTGTAAGGGTATTTATGGTATTGAAAAAGACAAACCTTACAGAAAGAAAAAATAATAACCATGCTTCAGCTAGCATTCAGCTTGCAGTATTAAAGTCATTTGTTTTGCTTTGGCAATAAAGTTTTATCTAATCTAAGTCCAAATGTCATGATGGAATGTAACCATGAATGACATTGGCCAGTGCAATGACTTTGCTGGTGAAATTACTATTAAAGCTGACAATTCAGCTCTGGCATGTGGAAAACACTATGTTGCAGTCTGGGCCACATACAACACAGGGAAATTAAAGACTTTGTCCCTGGAAGTGTAATCATATGACAAAGCTGTGCAAGAGTATGCAAAGACTATGGGTTTGTGTCAGCTATGGTTTTAAATTCAGATCCACATGTAGACATTGCAAGAGTTAAAGGTCTTCCTTCCATGGCTGAGCATTTTTAAATGCTAAAGGAGATGAGAAGTAAAATTCAGATCCAAACTGAAATAAACTCTTTTCAGTGAAATGTGGATGTTCAAGATGAAGTTGAGGTTCATATTCAACTCTAGCTGAACATTCTGTCTTCTCTCCTTGAAAGGAAGAAGACTTATTATTTAATTAAAGAATTAATAGAGTTAAACAGAGCAAGCCAATGACTGGGATTGTCTTTGAAGTTCTGGATGTTTTCAGACAAAACGCTTGGAGCTTCTGGTCACTGATAAATTCAGTACTTCATCATGAGTAATCCGTTTCACTTCTCTTTCCGTAAACATAAAGCTTCACTGAGACTTCCTTACTAGCCAGGAAGCTCAGATGCTACACCAATGGACATCAATGGATTTGAGCCTCTCAGACATCTCTACAGCACTCATTTAGGAGTTCTACTCTATGGGGTACTTCATGCTTTCAGCTGAGGCATGAAGCATGAGAATTGCTGTTCACAAGCGCTGCAAATATTAGCTCAGTTTTTTGTAAGATTTCTTTTTCATAGACAGAGGCCAAAATTCCCCTTCCTTCCACTACTATGGTGTGAGCTCAGCACCAGCTGATTTCTATCTCTTACCTTAGAGAAGGTGATATTTCAGATAGTGCTGCCTATAGACATATTTTTTATGTACATGCCTGTATGTATAGATATATCTAACAGCTTGTTCAGATTCTTTTGGAGTAGATAATGCTTATTTTCTAAATTTCAAGTCTGGCTATTTGCCACGTACAAGGAAAACGTTTACACTTTGTTTAATCAAATGAGGAAGAATTCCCAAACTGGTCAAAAAAATCTGGGATGTGACCCTGGCCAACATCAGATGCTTCAGAGAAAAATGTAAAGAATGCTTCAGTATGTATTTCTGGAATAAATGTTGCTATTATATAGAATAAAGCAAACGTAGCTGACACAGCTACTGAGTGAATATTAACCATGTGTTGTAAGAACAAAAAAACAGGAGTGGAATCAGCTGTTAGCACCCTAAGTGATGTATGGAGTTTTAGGGATTAACCATAGCTCATTCCAAACTTTCTGCTCATCTTACAGAAGTATTGTTTGCTTCAGTACAGCAGCAGGAACTTCACATACCTGTCTCTAAGAGAATTGCAGGGTTGTTTGTCTCCACATGGAGCTGCTTATGACTGAATCTTTCATATATATTCTCACAAATCTTCTTCAGTTAATCACTTACCCAATTCTGCGTGGCAATCTTCTTTTCAACTCCTGGAAATCTGCAGCAGGGAAGTTTCTATAAACAAGCGATCAGATACCTGTATGTGTAATGTATAATGAACATCAGGCATGAATTTATCCTCTGCTAAACATCTTTGTTTTAATATCCCTCCAAGAAAAAGTGATGGCACGTGGCTTAGCTCAGAAAATGAGGACTTCTCTGAGAAATGTCCTAAAATCACGTATTTTTCTTTTTGTCTGTGTGACTTTCTGTGAGCTTAAGTTCTCATATCAGAAAGTATGTAATGCCTTCCAAGCTTCTAGTTCTCCTGCTGCTGGTCAGACGCTGTGCCATTCTCAATCAGACACTGGTTCATTCTCATCCCTAATGAATTGGTGTGTGTTTGTCAGATACCAGCTCACAATGACTAACTTGATGGATTTCACACTGCCCACGGAGTTCATAACTCAATCACACTGTCAACTAGTCAGAAAGTCAGTTCAAAGGCAAAGTGTGAAATCAAAGAAGACCATGAGAATCTGCCCTTGGTGAAGCTGTGCTGTCTCACATCACCTTCTCATCTTGCGTGTGCCTTAATATCTATTCCAGGAGGATCCACTCCATGATCTTCCCAGACACAGATGTGAGGCTCACCAGCCTGTAGTTCCACTGGACTTCCTTTCTCCCTTTCTTGAAAATGGGAGTGATGTTTCCCTTTTTCCAGTCACCAGGGACTTTGCTGGACAGCCACAGTTTTTCAAACATGATGGAAAATGGCTTAGCAACCACATCAGCCAGTTCCTTCAGGACCTTGGGATGCACATCATCCAGCCCCATCAACTTGTACACATTCAGACTCATGAGGTGATGTCAAACTTGCTCTGCTCATACCGTAGGAGGGATTTTGCTCTCCTGACCTCCACCTCATGATTCAGAAACAGGAGATAAACAAGAAGCCTGACTGCCAGTGAGAACAGGCAAAGAACTCGCAGAGTACTTCAGCCTTCTCCATGTCTGTTGAAGCCAGTTCTCCCTTCTTGTTTAACAGAGAGGGGACACTTTGGTCTGTCTCTTCTGACCAATGTACTTACAGAACCCTTTCTTGTTTTTAACATCCCTCACCAAGTTTAGTTCTGTCTGCACCTTGTCTTTCCTGATCTCATCTCTGTGTGTCTGGACAGCATCCCTGTATTCTTTCCAGCCCTCCCATCTGCCTGTGTTTTCCTTCTTTCCCTCAGTTTGGCCTGCAGGTCTTTGCTCAGCTATCCATTCTGGTTTCCTGCCTCCTCTTCTTGATGAGGCATGACTCTAAAGCTGGTTGGCTGGACTCTTCAGCTTTCCCAAATCTTCAGCACATTCAGTGAGAGAACAACAGAGCGAAATAAGCCAAACAGGTCTTCGATATCTGTTAGATCTAATGTCACTCTCCTAACTGAGTATTTCAGCCTGTTCCATGAAGAGGCAATACTGCCACAGCTATTGTGCTCTGGGTTTTACAATGCTGAACTGCAGAGTCATGGAGCGTATTTCTCTTTTTGGCTAGCAGAGGAGAAAAAACAAACATTCTGCAAACTTCTCTTGTACCCAGGCCCTCAGACATCCTGTTGAATGTACATAATGTTACTTAATGTTCCTCTTAACTAGGTAGAATTAATGTTATTGAATGAATAACTGTGAATAATAACTCCTTTTTACTGAAGAAGTAAGAAAGCCAAATTAAAAATGTGCATCTGTTTTTAAGAAGAAAACCACACCAAACCCCCAAATCATCTTTGTATGTTCCATTTAAATGTTTGGAGGCAATTCTGAGACAAGGATCTAAATTTAGTGAAGTGATTCAAGAGTTACAGTAGCCTACAATGATAGCAGCACTAACTTACCTGGCAGAGAGCCAAAGCTTCAGGGCCAGATTGAGAGGTGCAAGAAAGAAGAGTCATTTCTCTTAAGGGAAGCAATGCTAGCTACTTTTACTCTTCTGTGCATGCATTACTTGACTAAAATATGTGGAGAAGAAGCATAGCAAATAACTAACAGCAAACCCTATCTATTTCTCACTCAGTGACATTCAAGTATTTTAAAGACTCTACAGACACCAGTTCGTAGTTGCAAACTTCATGTAAGATAGGACAGATGTTTGCATAAATAAGTAACCTGTAGCACAGTAAAATTAAGAGATTTGCCCAGTATTTCTGTATAAGCAAATAGGTTCCTCAAAAGAATGAAAGGTTATTCCAAGAAATTAAGTTTATTAGAAGTTTTCTAGAAATCTTTAGTCACCATATAAATTTTCTATGTGACAATTCATTCATGTCTTCCTCTGACCTATTCCTCTTCTTTAAAAATTAATATCTTGCACAGAATTGTGGCCTTCTGAATAGCTTCTTGATCAACAAAAATAATCCTGAAATTTACAAGGCTTTCTGAAATCTTCCCTGTTTCACCTCAGCTGTAACCGAAATCGCCAGACTTCTTGAGATGCTGAAAGTCTCGGTTCAAATGTTAGGTCTCATCCCGAGTCAGTGAACCCTTTCAAAAGCAGGAATAAAAGATTTCCATCTTCATAACCCCAGTCCTTTTTGGCGAGAGATCGGCGTTGTTAAATGACTGCAGCAGTCCTACTTCCTGCATTTTGTAAAAGGGTGCATGGTGCTGGGAAGACCTGGACATGCGGCAGGGCTGGCTTCCTGGTTCTGGAGGGACTTCAAGTGCTGAATGGGCTTTGTGGCACACCACTGTGCCCACAGTTGTACCAATCCAGTTACCGGCAAGGCAAGCCATTAGCATTTCTAATTCCAAGGCACTTTATCTGGACCCTAGGTACCTCACTCTATTATATTACTAATTTCTGTCCCAGCTTTGGACACTTTCACCTACTGGAGACTATGTTGTTTTATAATTGCTTTATTAAAAGTGCAGATGAAAATCAGTTAGAACTGTACTACTGGCTGCAAATGAATTTCGCTTAGAAGCTATTACAGCTACCAACCCCAAATTATCCTCATCCCAGCTGGAGTGGTGCCTCAGTCAGCAATTCACCTTTTAAAATGTTCTTTGTGTGAATAAATCAGAGGAAAAGTAACCTAATTGGCCTTTGTTGTAATTTTTATTGGTACGTTTCCAGCGGATCTTTTTGCTTAACATTACGACAGAGTAAATCAGAAGTTCTGTATAAATTAAAGTAACCATTTGGATTAATACTACTGCCACAGAGAATGGAGATAAACCCTGAGGTGTATACTCAGCCCTTGGTTCTTGCAGAACCGAGTCATGCAAGCACTGGCAAAAGATAGTGTCTTTCCTAAATTTCTGGTGGGTTTTGTGCTCTGATTGAGGCAGCTGTGGTCACATCTCTGGTCTGGGATTCTGGATGCCTTGGTCCAGATGTGCAGTGGTGCTGTCCAAAAATACCTCATTCTGACTCTGCCAGCATGTTATCCCCATTTCTCCAGGGATAAATTCTCCCTTCTTGTTGTTCTTTGTATGCAAGTAACTTTTCTACAGGCTGCACAAGTCCTCCTAGAGACTGTCCCTGGAGGCTCTTTGCCTATGGTAGACCATTCAAATCTGAGGAAGCTAAGGAATGCTGTCCTGAGTTATGAGAAATGCAGAAGGCAGCTCCTTTCCTCACTGTTCTGCGTGTGCACAATGAAGTGCAGATATCAGTTCCCTATGATGCTCACTAGTGCTAGCTGCAGAAGATGCAGAGGAGCTTAGATTTCTAGTGGTCCAGTGAGTGCTCAGGATATTCAACATTTAAGGAGTGGTTAAAAACTAGAAAGTCCTGTTGCTGCTATCAGACTTTCAGGCACATGCTCTGTATTGCTTACAGAGGTGAGAATAAAGAGCAAGAAGTGCAATGAGGTTAAGATTTGGAGACACTTTATACCACAGCCTGTTGGAAGCCATTCTCTATCAACATCAGTCTGAAAGGTTTCAGAGGGGCTAGGAGCTTGCAGTGTCTGTGTCACTTCAAAACAGGGAATAGGTGTGGGAAACACTACAGCACTCAGAATCACAGAATAGCAGAGTATCCCAAGTTGGAAGGGACACACAAGGATCGTTGTGTCCAACCCCTGGCTCCACACAGCACCACCCAACATTCAAACCCTGTGTCTGAGAGCGCTCTCCAAAGGTTCCATGAACTCTGGCAGCCATCCCCACTGCCCTGGGCAGCCTGTGCCATGCCCACTGCCCTCTGGTGCAGAACTTTTCCTTGACCCCCACCTGACCCTCCTCTGACACAGCTCCATTCCCTTTACTCAGGTTCTGCTGCTGTCGCCAGGGAGCAGAGCTGAGCTCTGCTCCTCCACTCCCTGTGGGGAGCTGCAGCTGCCATGAGGCCTCTCCTTATTTTATGTATATAAATATATGTATGTCCCCTTTCTATTGAGGTGTCCAAACCTGCACGCAGTGCTCGAGGTGAGACCGTGACAGCACAGAGCAGAGCAGGACCCTTTTTATTAATACGTCTTCAGTAGCAAAGCATCTAATTCACAAAATAGGACACTTGTAGAAAAATGAAGGGGGCAAAAAGGTCTGTTAGCTTGCCTTTAACTAAACAGCAGTTTGATGCCTTTTGAAGGAATCATGTATTCCTGGCAAGTTTTCCTTCTTTGAGTGAAACAGACCATCAGCAGTTCTCTTCTATGCAGCAGTGGAAGGAAAATGGCTTGCTACATGGAAGTGGATCTGAGCTGTTCAAGAAAAATCACTCTTCATGGAGACTTAACATATCAGTGTCTGAACAAATACGTAGTTGGAGTGTGGGAGCAGAATATCATTTCACTGTAATACAATCATTTCAGTATCATTTTATTGCTTTGTTAAATGTGTTCCTTTCTTTTCAATTGTTCCTTGATTTTTGTCTGTTTAGATCAGCTCTTACAATGAGGTTATTCTCAAAATGAAAGCTTTATGTGACACGTGGCTACTAATTTCCATATCTAATTACTCAGTTTACAACTAAATAAACAGAATTTCTTTCTGCATAACCTTGTCATATAAATTTCATACTAATCATCATTCATGGCCTCGCTGATCTTCAGAGCCCTTTGAGCGAAGACAGTTAAGATACACTCACGTCTGGCACACCAGAGAGCAGTGTCACTAAAATCTCGTTTGTCTATTTTTGACTCCTCAGCCCAACTGTGTGCTTACAGTTTTGAGAGGAGACATTCTCTGGAACAATCTCAAAGTCATCCTCGTAACACCCTAGCAACCCACTTTAACCACTCCTCCACTGTCCTCCCATGTTTTCCTGTTACCACTTAGTTTAAAGTGAGGCATGTTACAATCATATGCTTATATACCAAGACATTTTTTTCTCAAATACTATTTGGCAAAAGGCCAAAACCACGTGGCTAACAAGAAACTGAAACTGGGATGCTCACTGAGCTGCTTGGCTTCAGGTATTGGTATTTGTCTGAAGGTATAAAGCTTCTCTGAATATTCTGATGCCTTGACAGAAGTTCCTCTCTCCGTATAATAAATCCCAGAAGAGAGGGCAGCTTCTTACCTTACTCTTATTAAAGCCTTGTTTTGAAGGCATCAGCTGAATCTTTATGTCACCTGTGATATAACTGAGTAACGTCATGTCTAAATACAGATATTAGGAAGGCAGAGCAGGAGATGCTGAATACTGTCAGTTCTTTTTCATCTTTTTACCTATCCCCAAACAACTTTGACTTTGAGGAAGGAGTAGCAAATATCTGTCTTCTGTAGCGCTTTTGGATGGCTGTTTTACTTCAAGCTGCAGAACGGCAGGTCAGGTAGACGATGTAAGAAGCTTTTGCTTTGCAGAGTATCAATTGCAAATGTTGAAACTGCTTCCTTTAGGGGTTCCTTCGGGCAGGAACCAAAATCTTGAAAGCAACATGGGTTTCACCCCAGTTTCATTGACATGTACCTCTTCTGGCTCTGCAAGATTCCATTCCCCTGAACAGTGCTTACTATCATTAGAAAGCTGGTTCCAGCAGTAAACATTTTCTCTTTTGGAAAGCCCATGTGTTTAAAGTGCAGTAGTTTTTATTTCAGAAGTGGTGGGGAAGTCATCAGTGGCATAAGTTTAGAGGGCATTTCTCTTTTTTCTTGCGACAGACAGAGGGTCTATCAGTCCTCTCTCTACCTTTACCGCTCCTTGACTACATGAATGCTTTGGCAGAAAAGAACTAATGCTAAGGCTTCCAGAGGTGTCTGGTTAGGAGCAGGGTCTCACTAGGCTTCTTCCTGTGTTGATTCAAGGAGAAAGATAGACATCTTTAGAAGATGCATCAGATCTGAGGTGGACTGACTCAGTCTGCCACTCAAAATAGGTTCTATGCAGACATGAAGGTTACTACTTACTCTTCTGATCGAGTCAAATATTTGCCTATGGCTCCACGAGATGAGCCCAGACTGAAGACATCATTCAGGTAACAGCTGTCTAAACTCAGCCTGGATTTCAAGCTCAAACTGCAGTCTTTCCAACTCTTGTGCTATTAGTGACAACAGAAGTCCTGCCGAATTATTCTTCTGCTTCACCTGTGCATGGATGGTTTCTGTCTCTGGTTAAGCTAATATAAATGCACTGAAGCTACTGGCTAAATGAAGTCACAAAAGCCTGTGTGTATGCATATATATAGTTTATACATAGCACAAATAATAAAAATGGTAGTAATTCTCTTGGTGATGCATGAAACAGGAGAATCCAATTCATTTCTCTTCTCATTGCAGTTTTTCAGAGCTGTGTAGAAGCAATAAATGATTAATTTTGTAATGAAACAAAGTGTTTATGATACATTACACACCAAGGAACAGGTCTGCCAAGAAATGGTAGCAGTCTTATTAAATTAGTTGCATAGCAGAGTTATGTTAGCCTGTTAGTCCAGTAGAGAAACTTTTTCAGGACACTTCCATTTAACATCTTAAGACTGACTGAGCTGTACCATACTTGCAAAAATACCTGAGAAGATGCACAAAATTAATTGAAGATGAATAAAAGTTTCATTTTTTTTCTGCAGTGTGCTGATGTTTATATGAACAGTTCAATGCTCGGTTTATGTCCACAGTCTGTGCATGTATACTTGAAAAAGCAACTGGAATTATGACATCCTATCGTACCTAAAATAGACTGGACTACCAAGGGAAGGTGTCATGAAATAACATTTAGTAAAAACTGTTCTCTGTTCCACAGCACTGTTCCCTGCAGTGTCCTTCATGCCAGTTATTGATTGGATCTTCACTTAATGCAGAAAACCTCTCTGTGAGCCCATGCTTCAAATGTAATAATAAAGTAGGTCATTGATTAACTGGAAGTATGACAGACAACTCCTCCGGTCAGGTCCTGATGTACAGTAAATCTTGGGGGAGGAGAGCAAGCGATGAACCAGTGATGTGAGATGAAATAAAGCTCACAGGTTTTAGTCTTTTGGGAGGACTTGGCTCAGCAAATCAACAGCTATGTGAATTTGCAAAAGATGCATTTCAGATTTCCAAAAAAGGAAGAGAAAAAACAAATGTATAAGATAAAATTCACTTACCAAGGAATATTTCTTAGTTTGCAGACAACTTATACAGGCTACTCCTACTCATTGCTCTGCGTGTTTAGATATAATAAATATAATTAAGCACAGTATAATTAAGCATTTTTACATGCATCAGTTTCCACTGCACTGACTTCTGGATAAGCATCCCTGTTCCCAGGTCCCTTCAATGGCTGCCCACTCTGTCCTGGCCTCGAAGTAAAGCAGCTGTCAGCAGGAAAACATGTGCATCAGCACGCCTCAGGGAAGCCTGCTGGTTGCTCAGTTCCCACAGTGCTGTACAGGGCAGTCCTGCAGGCAGTTCTACCATCCCACACACCTCATTGTCTCAGTCTACAAGCAGCACAGACCTCCTCTTATCCCATTTTCCAGTGCCCTCGCACTTTCTGAACAAAAATTGCTGCACAAACAAGTCTTTCGTTAATGGGTTTGAACTATCAGTAACATCTAGGGAAGGATGGTGCATATACCACAGAGCAATTCTGTGCCAGACTGACTGGGAAAAGACTCGAGATGTGGCTTTGAGCCAGAGCTAGCCTTACCCTAACTGTACTGAGTTCCCAGTACCTCTTCCCCAGTGTATTTTTTTCCCTCCAAAACTGGCCATTGTGTGCTGCAGCTAGAGTTGCTGGATGTCAAATCTGCTCATCAATCAGTTCGGAGAGCAGAACAATGTTGGCTCAGCACTATGCACTGGGACACACAGTAGCTCATACATCTCATGTTTGATGCAATTTTTTTCCCTAAGCATATGTAATTTGCAGTTTCTACTGCTGCCTCCTCAGTGCCTCTTATTTTCCCACCCAGTAAAAGATCATTCAGCTGCTTACGTCTTTTTTTCAAGACAATAGCACTGCCCACAGTTAGTCTATGTGAACATACTGGTGTGCAAAAAGAAAGCAAAGCAACTGGCATGTATTCAGCTGTCTTTCAGATACAGCTGTGCTCTACGGACCTCATCATCACCCCTGCACCTCTAGGCTTTCAGTCTCACATCCATCTCCAATGCCCTGTCTGCTCTGCCCCTCTGCTTTCTCTGCCTGTAGCTGCAGCAGCCTGAGCTACGCTAATGTCATAGGCTTAAGGGTGGAAATTATCCATGTGAACTAACTCAGATAACATCAGATATTTTCAGTCAAACCTATGTTTACTTTTTATAATCAGAATTACACACACATATATATGCATACAATCAAATAAGTTGTATATACACATAGACCTGTGAAATAGTCAGATCTTCTGCCCTCCATTTGTGTTTGTATGGTCATTGTATTTGTGCAAGAATGCTCAAAGTAATATTAAATATTGCCAGAGTAAAGGGTCACTGACAATGAACAAACTTAATTTGATTCTGCCATTGTTCATTTTTGCTTTTAGAATTATTTATTTTTATCAAATAAATAAAAAAACCTAAGGGATGCTAAAAGATAATTTAACATTGTGTGCTAAAACAGATGGTTTGCATAGCATTAATTAATGAAAAACTTTAGTCCGATCTGCTGCTCTGGGGCTTGCTTCTATCCTTTCATTCTCTCTCTTTTTTTGATTAGAAACAAACACTTGTACCTGATTTTGACAGTTTATGAAAGCCAGAAAATGCAGCAGTAGGTCTGTACAGCAGAGCCGAATGTTTGATACCATCAGCAACTCTTAGCTAGTGATTACCTAAATGCTGTAGGCATGAAAATGATGCTCTAAATTACATTAAATGAAGCAGCATACTGGAAAATGACCAAGATTACTCAGCATTTTCATCTTAGGAAATCCTCCTGGTGCTAGAATAGAAAAAGCCTTTACTAGCCTCTTTCTAACAGGAACACAGAATACAAAAATACAAGCTAAATTCATCCACAGTTATTTAGACAGAATGATAAGTAATCATTCTGAATAAGTAAATTCAAGAATGACTTAAATGAGAAAAATCAATGCTATGGGCTGTAACGCAGAGGCTACGTGTGGTTTTAACATTAAGGCCCTAAGTCCTTGGAGTAAGCATTCCTGAAATCTTGTAATGCCATCCTATCACCCAGTCACAAAGGCTGGAGTTGCCTTATCCAGAATCATGTCAGAACTCTCATGGCACTGACGTACCTAAACATTTTTCTGGATACACGTTCAGTATCTGTGTAGCTCAACCAAGTAGCAAGTTCAGAAGACATCAAAGACCTGGACGCAAGTCCATCTCACCCATTCAGATGGCCTGAATGAGAGTGAGTGGAGGCTGGCTACAGTTCTCATTCATAACGCTACCAGAGCACTCAGGAAGATTTAGAACTTTCATTTCCAGAGCAGGCAAGATACTGAGTAGGAATTGCACCTCTTTCATGTGGCAGAGACATTTACTCTCAAGTGCACCTGAAAGCGTTTAAGGGAGAGAAGGAAAACACCTGTGGTTTTTCCATTTGTTAACTCACTCACTGAATTACTCATCTGTCTCCAGCTCCACGGGTCTGACTTGAAGTTTTCATGAGTGAGTCTGTGCACATCAATTTTGAGGTTTCTTCTGGGATAATTTGTGGTGAAAGAAAAGAAACAAAAGGAAATTCCGTGTATCTCCTTTGGGCTCTGATGGAAGAGGAATCCTCCTGCAAAGGTATCTCAAGAATTGTTGTTTATTTTGTCATCTACTTCAGCCAGATATTAAATCACCTTTGTCAAACCTTCTGTTCTGTATCTGTTGTATGGTTACCAGAGTGAATTTCCCCTACTTTTAGCAAATTTGGGCATAAAATACTCAAAGATTCACATAAATGTGAGATTCAGTAGCTGATAGCAAGCATAAGGAGATCGGGAATTTGCCTCAGTTTTGATAGCTTAAATTATTGCTCATCAACCCGGCTTAGTTGTGGTGAATGCTGAAGAAAGAGTAATGCGTCAGAAGACTGAGAGCTGCTTCCAGTAACATTTGAAAGTGACTTTACAAAAATAAGCACTGCTTTACATTTTTATATAAAATAAGTGTTTAAATATGAAAAGTATATTGAATATTGACCTTTTGTGGAAGGGCTGTCTACTGAGAATACGTTCTAAAAAGGTACCTATGTGTATGTAAGTGTGTACCGCATGCATACATATCTACAATAATCAGTTTGTCTGCAGAAAACATTTTTTAGTTTCCACCGTTTACAGCAGCAAATGTCCAAACCACAGTGATGTCCTACAAGAACAGTTGCAGTAAAACATTGATTTGACGATGACTTGGGTTGAATGCTGAAATATTTAGTGTGTCTGTGCAAAATTGGTACTTCTGATTGCCCAGTGAATAAACAGTGTAGTTAACTACCTAAATGCACCATTGAATTTGTCCTTGTGGTCACAATTAGAGACAGGAAGCCCAAACACAACACAAATGCCTCTGGTACAAAATCCTTTGCTCCCAGAGCTTCTTGAGAAGTCTTCAGAGAGCCTTTGCCCTTTCGCAAGGTGTGCTTAGGGCTGCTTCTCCTACTGACAATAACTCACTCATGAGTTCAAATGGATTCACAAAATTGGCATTTCTTCATCTGGCATCTCAAAGGCCATGATTTGGTAGACAAGTTCCAAATATGATGAATGTCTAAAGAAAACAACCAGTGGCAGCAGCACAAGCGATTGTACCCTCTTTTATGTAGTGTATGAGTTAATGTAATGTGTAATTCAAGAATAATAAACACACAAGTTCTTGTTAAGACTACTACATGAAGCAACGCTGAATGAATCACAGTATTAGTTGTCTGAAATGCAAGTAGATGGATGATACATAGACAACTTAGCTAGGAAAAGGATTGATTAGTGAACCAAAATACAATGGTTAGGAGTAAATCCAGGAAACATCCTCCCTTTGAGATAATGAGAGGACAAATTCAGAATGCATTTGCTAAGCTATTGGAAGAGCAGCAAAAAAAAAAGAGTCTGCAGTTTAAAATAAGAGGTTAAGCCACTTCTGTTTACATGGATTTTTAACATATCTGATAGGACCAGAGCCTCTGTTTTGTAACTAGATTAGCTGATGTGAATCTGGCTGCATCTGTGTGGCATCACTGGGATAAGTGGGATCCAGAGGGATGACTAACCGCAGCAGTGGATTTGGTTTCCAGACTGGAGTGCAAGGTGTCCAGCCGGCCAAATAGCTCTCTGTGTGAATGCACTGCTGTTCTGTACTCTAGACTGCTTTACAGCCATGTTACATGCGAAATTTCCTTCATCTTGAGCAGAGCTAGAGTAAATATTAGAGCTCCTAAAATTAATATGAGAAGCAGTGAAAAATGTGTTTCTTATGTAGTTATGATATGTTGGGAAATTATATACAGAAGGACGTGCTGGAATAGAATAAAATTGTTTTGGAGGAAAACAGAATATAAAGAGTAGAAAAACAAACCTTTTCCACAGAAATTAAGAGAAGTGGAAGAGGAGAAAACAGGAATAGTTTCAACCTTACAAATGTTCATCTACACTGCATTCAGAAGTATTTCAACAAGATGCTACAATTAAAAAAAAAATCTTTGAAGAGAAAAATCGACACTGTTTTGCTTATTACACAGTTGGTGATGTCGGCTAAATATCTTCATTTGTCGCAGTATCTTATTACCTGCTTGAAATTTTGAGTGATGGCAACAATTAAAATTGGAAGAGAGAAAAATAAACTCTGCATGTTTCAATCAAGTAATCAGAAATCCACCTGAAAAGCAGGTGTTGCTCAGTTGTCAGTCAGTGTAACACAACTATGTAAATGACTTCATTTGCAACCTGAGGCTTTCCCCAAGGCTTTTCACATTTGTGTTGGCGTTGCCTGATGAAAACAGCAAAATAAAGAGGGTTTTTTTTTTAACCTAACGTGTTGAGGTAAGAATGCTTACAGTATTTTAGGAAAGTTGGGACTGTCATTAATGTCATCTAGACAAAAAGCAGGAGGACGGCATTATTTTGTTACTGTGAAATGTTTCTAAATGTACCTTGCAGCTTTGTATAAGGTAGGATGGTATTTCTGCTGATGACTCATGCTGACTCACCCACCAAGCCAGAATTTACTGAGCTTTCTTCTGTGACCACACACAGCGATATGGTTTCCAGTCTGAGAGAAAATTTTAACATTTAATTTAGCAGGCTTTAACTACAGAGACAGATACACTTCTTCAATAGTTGCCTTAATCTGTATTTATGTCTTTTTAAATATGTGTTCAGATTATGTTTTGCAAAATCCTTTGAAATCAGTTTTAAAATAATGTGGGCGACTGTACTTTCCAAACACAGAAGTCTGTCTTATAGTGCTGCAGGTATATAGAAACCGTGATTATTTGCTGATGCTGTGGACCTGATGACTTATAAATTTAACCACTGCCTTTTTGCTATGGCGTTAGCAGCAGTGCATATTGGCCTAACTGTGACAAGCCTCTAGGCCCTTAGGCAATTAATAATTAATAAGAAGACATTGACCTGATTGTTTAAATTCTTAAGACTGAGAAATCATACACGACTCTACCAAAGTTAACAGAATTAAATGGTATTAAAACCAGATGGAAAAGCAGCTCCTTAAATGTTGCTACAAATATCTTCAGACTGAATACACTTTTTCTGAAATAAATAATCTGGCAGACTTTATGGGAAACATGATTGGTCCAATTGTTTGTCTCTCTCTGATTTCTGGTTAAAATCCTGATGGCATGTAGCAGCCAGAAAAATAATTATAGTTGTTACAGTGCAAGCTGCAGGGACTGAAAAAACAAATGCCAGAGCGATTCTCTCTTGTAGCCACACAAACACATCTCTACTTTCTTGGACTCTTTCATACAGGCTCACATATTTGTTACATCAGGATTTATGATAGTCTCATCCTTACCCTGGGATTCTTTCCTTTCCACCCAGAGACTAAGGAAAAAAAAAATATTTTGCTTGGACTACTGTGTGCATTGCTTTTTAAAGTCTTTTGAGAATGACTAATGAATATTCAAGCAACAGAAAATGAGATGAGTGAATCTTCCTCTAAAAGAACATGATCAGATGCTTCAGGTAACTGGACTTTACTCCACCTTTGCAACATTATGAAAGAACAGTTCATGCTCCCAAGCCTCGTGCCCTTCCCCTTTTCTCTGGGAATTTGTCATTTCTCAAAATCTAGCTTTGACGGTGTTTCAGGGCTCTGTGTTTTGCTTTTCTTGCTCCTGCAGTCACTCAGGCATGATTCCTAATCTGCATGAGTTTGTCTGTGATTCTGTCTTCTGATCTCTGGGATTCATTAAATTGCCCTGTCCTCTGAATCTGAAAGTGCTGGATGAGTGGACTCTTTGTCCCTTGTGGTTTCTGCTCCACTGACCTTCTTCTGCTTTGGGTATAGAGTCCTTTGTTTTTCTTTTGGAAAACAAAAAATCCCAGACTTTATGTATTTAGTCACACCTTCCTGCCTCCATCACTGTTCACATGGGACTTTCTTGTAATTCTGTCACTAGAATTCAGATGATGTTGGTTTTGTGTTTTGAGTTAAATGTGCTTGAAAATAGGGTGTAACCTTTTCTTTTCATTACTTCAACCCCAAGCAGCCACTAAGACTGTATATAGTGGGGCACGATACAAGAGCTGCACAGTCGTATGACAAGGTCTGAATAGAAATTGCAGTATGTGGCTCTACATCAATCCCCAAATGTACTGCCTGTTAACGTTCCTTCTCTTGCTATTGCACTGCCAGTCACAGCCTGTGCTTTATCTGAGACTGTGATTTGTATCAGATAGGCACGCACAAAGGCCTGCACCCTGCTGAATTTCTGTCAGAATTTCTGTAGTAGGGATGCCCACTTTTGAAACTACGCACCTTTCTCTAGGGGCAGGAACCTCTGAATATGATGTGGTCCGTCCTTCGCTGCAGGACAGGAGAACTTTCTAAAAGTGCTGTAATTACTGACTAAACACAACAGTTTGCTGGCAGAAGAGATGAGTGCTGCTGAAAAGTAGGAACTGAGAGTGAGTTACTATTGCCAACTAGTTCAGACACCATTCATCTCCATTTTTTTCCAAGCGTTGTCGCAGACATGTGAGGAGAAGAGAGTGATTACTGGATTAATTGTTGTGACAGTAGCTCATTTCTAAAAGCCCTCTTTCTCCAGGGGCCCCCATCTTCCCCTTGTTAATATTTCTGGGTTGGGAAAGGGCCTCTGGAAGGAATAGTGGTAAGAACTAGGACACTGCTGCTACCAGAGACAGCTATTTTGACTAAAGCCTATTCCACTGTGCCACAGACAGTGTAAAAGTCATGGTTGCTGCAGACTGAACATCCCCACTGTTTTGATGTCACTGCAAATACCCTATCTTCCTTTCTTTTACTCGTGATTTGCAAGAAAACATTGTGATAGCACAATAGTGAAATGGTAATAATTGGAAAAAATAGTATGTTTTTTCAAGGTGTGAAAATTCCCAAGCTCCTTCTAACACAACAATTAAGTGGTTTATAGTGTTTCAGATAACATGAGCCTATCTTAGATAAACATATACCACTGCAAAGCCTGTATCCAAAGGTCCCTCTCCATCTGAATATACTGACGTTGAGGTTTTCTGTATGTACAGCTGGCATCCTGCTGGTATCCAATTTTAAGAATCCTATTGTGATATGATGGTGCCAGCAGTGTGTTTGGAAGTGTTTGGTGAGTACTCACCTTTGCACTTGATACACTTCAATTGTGGAGCCTCTATTAGAGTTTTCAAACACTTTATCAGAAAGTTGATCCTGTGGCCATTGAAGAGCTTTGCACAGTAATGCTCTCAGGTGTCTGTTGTCATTCTTTCTTTTCCAGCTCTCACAGTTTTGCTGCTCTTACAATTTTTTGCAGTGGAAGGTAATATTTACATGTCTTGAATCTCATCCTGATGGGCAGTCAAACAATGTGGTTCCCTGGGGCACTCTTGCTTGACTGTGTGAGAGTTCCACACATTCGACCTTACACCTTTGTCACTGAAGTATGTTTTGTCCTTGGGAGTGCCAGAGCTCTGTGTAACCTCCAAAAGATTTAACCTGAGTTGGGTACCTGCAATTATACAGTCTCACATGTTTAACAAACGCCCTCGTGGACAGACTTCTCCCCATAGGGTAATACTGACTCTTGTTACTTGTCAAGAAAAAATGTCTCAGTTTCTCAAATCTCTCCCAGGTTGTGCGTTATTTAAAAGTATGTGCGAGAACTCATTTACTTAGATTTGATGCTTCCTTAGAACTAGTGTCTTGTGTTTGCCATTGTTACTTGTAATCATTACTACCAAGCAAATTTAAGGGAAAAAAAAAAAGATTATACTAGCAAAACGAGGGTTACATTTCTGATTACAAAATGGAAATAAACTTAACAAATGCACCAACAAAAAGCACAGAAGCAAGAAAATCCAATTGCAACACGTTCCTTGTTCTGGCAGTCACTTAGGATTTCTCTGAGGAGCCACAGAGATGGTGCAGCTGCACTTCAGAGCATACTTCTCTTTGGGGTTTTTGCCTGCCTCCACCCAAAGGCTTGCTTCATTGCAAGAGAGGATAAACTTCACAACATTTCATTGAACCTTTTCTTTTCCTTCCTTCTATTTAGAGAAAATTCTAATGGATTGTATGGTAGTTTTGATCAACCCGAGCTATTTTTATGAATGCAAATGAAGTCCATTTAAGCTTGTCTAAAAATGAATCATCTCTGATACGCAATGATCCTTTGACACACTGATTTCCAAATTTAGATTTACCTTCCTGCTTCTGTTGAATTATAATTTGATTTGGGTCTCCATTTCCCAGACAGCATAAATTCTATTATAAAACTTTTTAAGATCTTATACATTTTGTATAATAAAAATATCAACTGCACATGAGATCCTGACTTCGCAGCTTGTGAAAAAGGGATGAATTCATAGAGTTCACACCTGAGATGTCGCTAATACTGATGATCTGTTTAGGGTTTGGAGCATTTTTTGTAAATAACTTTCATTTCTCTCATTTTCCCACCTCATCATTTCAGAGGCTTTATGCTATCATAGCAACTTCCAACTCTAATTCCCTTAGCTGTGGTTAATTATAGATATTCTGTGTTATTTATTCCAGAGCTTCTTGGTACTGACTAGGCCAACCAGAGATCTTCTGGGGGCCCTTTCGTTTCCAGAAATACTGCTTTTAATGTGTCAGGTCCTATCATCAGGAAGATGACTTTTTTTCCATATCTGCACAGAAGAGTGTAAAATTCATGAAACTGTGCTCCATTTCTCTGGAGTCAAATGTACACATTTTAAATCCCATTTCCTTTCATAACTAGCTTAAATTATCTTCAGAATCAGACATTTAAAATACGCTTGGTTGGGTAACAAGTAGACTGTTTTAAAAGGTGTGCTTTACGCTTTTCACTGATTTGCTTATTCTATTGGCAGTAAGGCACCTTCGCAACATGCTTGCCTTAATTGGCAGTGCTTTGGTAGAATGCAGGAACAGAGTTCAGAACATTACTTGTGCAGAGACATGCCTATTCTTATTTTGCATCTTCTCTTTGATAACTGGAAACACTAATTTATTTCTATGTTCCAAAAACATTGCTAATTTATTTATTTTTATTTTTATTTTTGCCTTTGAGGGGAATCAATCCTCTACTTCTTGTAGGGAGTTTATTTTTACTGTCATTAGTGGCATTCCGGTTTGAGCAGAGCTGAACCCAAGGGCTCTCATCACAACTCTAATTTCCCTTTGCTGAAACAGGAGGGAGTCAGAGCACTCGCTACCTCAAAGGAAGTGCGCAGCATACTTAACGTTGATGCTATTATTATGATTGGCATATTTTGATCATCTTATTTTTCTCTTTGATACTGATGTACAGTGAAGAGTGAACATTATCTTTAAGCTGCAATCTGATCTTACTGAGCTTTAAGTGCAGCAAAGGGCAGTGGATTTTCTCTTCAGCAACAACACAAACAGCAGGAGTTCTGGAAATTGTAGTGGCAACAGCAGCTTCTGTTGTGACAGTTCTCTTGTAGGTCACCATGGTGAGAATGTATCCTAGCGTTAATTTTTTTTTCTGTCCAGATGCTAGCATTATTTCCAGAAGCCAGAAGAATACCTTATAAAAATTAATATTCTTAACGTGAATAATCTTAATGTATATTTGCTAATTTAAAAATGCACATATTCTCCTTTTTAGGACAAATTTAATGCCTTGACAAAGAAACAGTTAACAACACTTTCAAAACTAAACACAGCATATTTACCTTTACTGAATAAATAACAATGTGTGGAGTCTGGCCTATGTTCTGCTTTGCTTTTCTCTGTGAAGATTTATTATAGATATCTTAATATTAAAAATCTTCATTTTTGACTTGTGGGTACTGCACGATAATGCAGAGGACTTGTTCTTACCACAGAGAAGGCTAAGCTCTCTTGTCTGAGCTCAACTGAAGTGGCCATGAAGCATCTGACATGAGCCACTCTGATGGGCAGGGATGTCACCCATCAAAACATTTTATGAGAATGCAGAAGAGGAAGAATAAACTCTTTTTTAACAGCTTGGGGGGAGCTCCACTTGGAGTCAGCGTGACCCCTCTTCCCAGTCCTGCTTCATAGTTTTGCCTGTCAGTGATGTGGCGAGCAGCCTGTTGATGGGTCTGCTGCTGGTGACTGAGTCACAGCGAGGGCTGCCATTAGTGAGCCCACAGCCGGTCACGCCTGCAGCCACGGCCTGCTGGGTCACTTCTGGGATTGTGCAGCATGGGGGCTGGATACTAGGGAGCATTGCTCAGATGAGAGAAGATGTGAGAAAAACAGAGGATCTTCTCTTGCCGTGGGTTTACCTTCCTTGGTTTGCTTCATTTCTTGATACCTTTCTTTTCTACTTAGGGAATTAACCATTTAAAACCTGTACTCCGTATAAATGAAGAAAAGATCACAAAGATTAAACAGGACGTAGTTAACACATTATTATTTGGTTTCTTTTAAGATACATTTTTAGGACAGAAATGTTACAGGGTAGGAAAAGTTAGCAATGGAATTGCATAGACAGTAGTATACCTGAGTTAAAAGCTGCACATTGCCATAATAATCTCTTCAAATTTTGAGTTTTCTTCTTGAAAATCACATTCAGGTTTTGAATTTTCATTAGAATGTTCTCTACCGTAGGAACTGAAAGCTCTCTTAGAATGCTTCATTTAAAGGGTAGAAAAAAATAATCAAAAGTCCAGATAGTCAGTGAAGAACCAAACAGAGCAGTAATAATGATCAAGGCACATTAAGGATGACAGGTGAGAATAGTCTAAGCAAAAACTGGTAATCTAACGTTGTGGTAAAAAAAATTGGCAAGATTTTAGATGGCAAAAAGAGACATCTCAGAGCAAAAAGTACTTCCAGTGTACCTTCTGTGCTACCTGCAGTTCTGCACTGAGCTGTGCAGAGGTTGTGCAGAGGGAAAACACAAACATATGCTCACAAGTGATTGAGTTACCAACCCAAACTACTGCTTTTCGGGTAGGACGCTGTAGCAGAATATAGTAGCTTAAACTAACACGTTACTTCAGCTGCTGGACAAGCTGAGAGCATGCACACAGGCAATTATTACATCTTGTCTGTTGAGCAGTAACTTATTAAGCCATGCTAAGCCATGGCTTAATTACAAACTGGCTTGACAGCTTGTGGCTGTCTGTCCCTACCCAATTTAACAACGTGAACAAAGCTCAAATGAAGGCAACAGAAATAATCAAGGCACATCAACCCTTTCAGTTTGTTGCATCTCAGAGCCAGCTCATGGCTGCCTGCGTGAAGCTCCAAATAAGCACTTGCACACTGCTAATTAAATGTCTGTGTGAAGGCACCTAACTTGTCACCAGCCATGTTTAAGATTGCATTTGTCATTCTAATTCTGAAACTGAATAGCATTTCATATTATGCTCTAATAAACAACAATATTCTGTCCTTCTTCATGATCTCCTTGAAGTGTTAAGCTCCTAGTTGCTAGAGGAAATGTCTGATATTAGTCCCCAGACATCTTGCTTTTAAACTCTTCATTTTATCTGTATTTCAATTTCTCCATCAGTTTAACTGTGTATGCTTTTCTAGTTCTCTTTACTGTTTGTGCCTCCTATCACTGGGCTGTTTACAGTTTTATTTCCTACCACCTTCTTCTGTTGTCTTCTGTTGGTGTCATTAATGAAAATATCTAGGTTTGACCCGAATGTTCTTTTACAAAACAAACAAAAACCTTCTTTACTCAGATAGATTGCCTCTGATCATTTATGGATAGTCCATCACCTACATTAGCCTCCGATACTACTCCAGTAATCCCCATTATCTCCTCTTTTATCTAGACAGTGAATGATATAATAAGAAAGATATTAGGTTAAACTGGTAAGGTCCACCTTTGTAAACAAACATTACTCTTTATCATTTCCTGCTATATTTGAAAAGCTTGCTGTGAGACAAGTAATTTCCTCTGATATTATTTCTTGACTTCTGGAATGGGCATTATCTATCCTTTTTCTGCCTAGAGGCTGTAGTCCGTGCTTTGCTTTCCTTTTCTATGTGATACTAGCGATTTCCTTTCCCTCATAGCTATTAGCCATCCTGCCCTCTAACTCCATGTTCAACATCATCTTCTTTACTGAAAATGGAGACAAAATATGTGTTTAGCTCTAGAATAAGAGGTAGATTACCTCTAATCCCGCTTTTGCCTCATTGCAAAGCAGTATCACTTCTTTCTTACAGTACTACGTTACAGCTGCATAACATCTTGCTTATTTTCTAGGTATCATGTGCATACTCTAAATTCACTTGATTTTTCACAGAAATTCTCCCTTTATTTCTCACAGCTACTGATGTTGAAGATCTTTCCTGATCCAGACTTTTCTGTTTTGTTTCATGCTCTCTGCTTATAACATGTATCTCTCTTGCAGTCATTTCTCTTCCACTTTTGCCTTGAAACCTCTTCCTGTAACCCCTTCGCCTTGTGTATGGTCAGAATGACAATGGATTTAAAACTTTTGGGATAAATAAGGCTTCTTCCAAATTGTTGATTTCACTACACAAGCTGACTTTATTGCCAGGTTCCTTCATTTATTCAGTCTTTCTGAAATTGACAACATTCTACTTTTTCACCTTTACCTTTCTTCATACAACTTAGTATCACCTACAGCCAGGCCTTTGATTTTTGAATCATCAAAAAAAGATTAACTTCTTAAATGCTCGGTGACAGTTGGGAAGAGGAATTCACTGACCAGCAGAAAAAAGAATGTCTGGTCCTAGCTATGAGTAGCATATGTTCCCCAAACTACTAACAGGTACTAATAATATTACTGGGTTTTGTCAGTATCTGTACCTTTTTCTTTGCTACCCATTTTTCTCTTAGTGAGCAAAACCAAGGCAAAATGTTATGTGAAACTTTCCAAACTTTCTTTACTCATTTCTTAATATGAAGACAACCACATTATCTGTGGTTCACAGATAAAAAAAAAATATCTTGTGAAACAGCTGGTACAGTGTGAGGGCCTGTTAACGCACTGGACAGAAGTTTTAAAGCTCCAAAGGAGAAGTAAAATTGAGATAATGTAAAAATAGTTCAGCTCAAGTTATGGTTGTTTTGTCATTCATTTAAATGTGAAACAAATGAAATTCTAGAGATTCATCAACAGCAACTCCTAAAGGGACAAATCTGTTTGCCAAGAGAAGTAAAATACAAAGAACTGGGAATTTTAAAAACTCTGCATGGTAAGAACTCACTCTCACTCCTCTTAAGTGCAATTTTAAATGGAAGTTGTTAGCAATTTACCTTTATCCTGTACAAGCTATGTGTATATGTACGCATGTGCTATGAGACTGCTCTGAAAGTAATGTCTCCTATTTGATTATGTTGGCCCATGACGTCAGAGGCAGATGTTGGTAGTATGGCAGTAGAGGATGAACTTCCCTGCAAAATCTGTTCCATTTTGTTGCGTGTGTGGCATGATGTCTGGTATAGAAGTGCGTATCAAGCAAAGGTATGTCACTGAATTCCTCCACGTAGAAAAAATGGCACCCACTGACATTCATCAACACTTGTTGAACAGTTATGGAGACCACACAGTGGATGTGAGCACAGTGAGGCGGTAGGTGGTGCGTTTTAGCAGTGGCAAAAGCAACAGTGCAAAACCTCCACTGGTGCAGATTTTTACGAGCTGTCATGCAGGCTCTTGTTCATTGCTGGTGAAAATGCACAGCTCATGGTGGTGACTGTGTTGGAAAAAAGTGCTTTGTAGCTGAGAATCAAATAGTGTTATTGTGCTCTTTGTATCAGTTGTAGTTTCCATGGAAATAAATAGAAGACATTACATTTAGAGTGATTTATGTACTTCCCATGTATTAGTTAACATTTCTGAAGTTCAATTATTTTTATCAGTGCTCAGAACCAGATAAACAGTGCATATACATGAAAGCACACAAATTTTGGACATGCATGCTCTACTGTTGACCCAATACATATACATCCTCACAAAGAAATGAGCTGTAGTAGTCTTCCACAAAGCTTAACTGAGGCCAGCCATGAAAAGCCACAAAATCCCTAGATTAGCTGTTAACTCTGCATTGCCACGTACAACCATTATTTCACCTTCTTATTACTTCACCCCATTGCCCTTGCTGCCTGCTGCTGTGATCCTTGCCTCTTGCCACACACACCTCTTGAGCAATGACAGCACTTTGTTTTAGCTCACAGGAACCAGCCAGATATGTACTTTTTCTAGTGATTAGGAATGTGCTGTTTATACTGGGTTAAGGACTTATGTGCATGGTGTAGATTTTTAGTTAATCTCTAACTGTTAAGCAGGTCATGCTTGAGAAACAGCAGGGGATATGATTTGTTACATTAGAAACAACAGAAGGTAGCATTCATTATTTTGAGCAGTCAATTCTGTAAAGGTTGCACTGGTATTGAGATGATCTACAAAGAAAGCATTTTACATTTTTCTAAACGTGCTATAAAATTATACATGCAGTTGGAGCTGAAGGTGAAGTGAAGGGGATAAGAACAAAAGTGCTGAATCTAGAAGCAAGGAGAAAGGCAGGGTCAGGTGCTTTGAATGACAACCAAAAGACTTCTCTCCAGTATTTGCGTACATTTGGGTTTCAGTAGCCGCTGTGCGAAGAATGGCTCCTACAGCAAATTAGATGAGGAGTCGGTATCAGCTGAGTATATCTTGGTCACACTGGGCAGGATTATCTAATGCTGCCTATGGTATCTCTCTGGCAGGTAGCCAAGAAGCAAAGTGGAGACTGTAAACAGAGACATGATAAAATTACAGCCCAGATCTGTACCTGCTGAAATCTATGCTAGGTTTACCGGCAGCTTCAAGAGTGGGGGGCTCTCCAAAATTTTCCAGTAAACCATTTGGAATAAAAACTGCTATTTCAAAATGCAG
This sequence comes from Aquila spilogaster, assembly GCA_024606505.1. Classification (NCBI taxonomy): domain Eukaryota; kingdom Metazoa; phylum Chordata; class Aves; order Accipitriformes; family Accipitridae; genus Aquila; species Aquila spilogaster. Next base: position 20,293,664 of record JANHGO010000027.1, read on the forward strand.
TCCAAGAATTAGCTAGGCTGAATGAATTTTGCGTTCACCAACCAAAAGACGCAGCACTTTTTAGCCAGACGTGTCATCCCTCTAATAACATACAAGTTGTGTTTCAAGCGACTACTAGAACTAAGAGTGAGGAATGGCAAAAAAAGTCCTCCAAGCTAGATGTATGAAAGTATCTCAAGTCCCGGATATTGCGGATGCTGCAAAGCTAACTAGGTTGATTGGCAGCCAGGTCTGGGCACTCAAATTAGCTTGTCTATGAGCAAGTCTTCTATGGCAGAGGCAGAAGGCCTCAGTGTTCTGGCCATTTCTGAACTTGCTCATGAGTGTCTGTGCTGGGGCTGTGGAGGTTTCACTCAGGCAGGGCTGTGGGAAGCAGCACTGTGGACCTTTCCCACCTTCTCCTGGCAGAGCGGGTGCACTGGGAGCCGCAGAAAGCAGAGCTTCAGCTCCCGCTCTGAATGGCTGCTGCAGTCGTTACTTCTGCTCAAACTGCCTCCAGAGCTCAGGGAAGGATTTTCTAATGCAAGTGGTGGTGTCCATGACCTTAAAAACTGAAAGCTGCTCAATATCTTCTGTACTGTGGGCATAACTCTGGAAGAATAATCCCATTGTGAGCCGAGATGGAAGACCGAGCATGTCCAAATGGAAAGTTCCAGCCTTTTCAGGGCCAGCTCCCTTACAAAGGCCACGAAGAGATGGACTGATAACTAAAAATGCTATGTAAGCTGTGTTTTGACCGCTGATCCCAAGGCCCATGTACCATGTCTGTTCACAGCAGGGGGAGGAAGCACCTCGAGCTGAGGGGACGAGGCTCCCGCCCGGCTGCCATTTGTACTCAGGTGCTGAGGCGCGCAGCTGACATTACTCCTCTGACATTGAGCTTAAGAGGATGACCCTGCGTCTCACCGCGGCCGGTAGCAGTACCACACAGGGTGCTGCCCAGGCCGGGAGCCCATTTCCCCTCTAAGGATAACCCCAGCCTCGCTTGGTTACAGTGACAAACGTGACACCGCCCCCGCCCCCCTGCACCGCCGGCCTCGCACGGCACAACGGCCCCAACGGCCCGGTGCGCGCCCCCGCCTCGCTGCAGCAGGCAGGCCAGCCCCGCGCCTCCTGATTGGCTGGCGGTGATGTCATCGCGCGCACATACGGGCACTGCCCGCCGCCCCCCGGGGGCCGCGCACCTTTCCCCTCCCTACCCGCGGTGCGGCCAATCGCCGCGCTCAGCGGCGCCCGCGCGCTACGGCTCCGCCGGGGTCCTCCGCCCCCGCGGGATTGGCAGGGGCGACGGCCAATCGGTAGGAGGCGCCCGCCGCCCGGGTCACGCCCATTTCGAGCGGCAGCGGCCGGGGCAGGAGAGGCCGCGCGACTGGCGGCGCTGGGAGCCAATGGCCCGCAGGCAAAACGCGCCGGGAGGGAGAGGCGGCGGCGGGATCTGGCAGGGTCCGGCGGGGTCCGGCGGGGTCCTGCGAGGTCTGGCGGGGTCCGGCGGGCTCTGGCAGGATCCGGCGGGTTCCGGCGGGGTCCGGCCGGGTCCGGCATGGTCTGGCAGAG
>JANHGO010000027.1:20295317-20323507 GCA_024606505.1 Aquila spilogaster
TGTGCTTTGTAAAGAGTATGTGCATACTTGATGCTGTGTACACAGCAGTATCTTCCAAAGTTGGGTAATTCAAACTGTTAGGGCAGATGTTTTGACTAGTCTTCAAGGAAAGGACGGCAAATGGCAGTGCAGAGGGGAATAATAGCTCATACACTGAGCCACTACCCAGAAACTGATACTAAGAAAGATCTATAGGGAGAACGTCGCTTCCCAGCTTAGGAGTAGTGGAGAATGAAGTTCAATAGAAAAAATACTGTGAGAAAATTAACTCAAATTTAAAAGATTATCTTTAGTCCCTTGCTCTCATCTTTAGTTAATTGCAGTTGTTCTTGATGGGTAGGTGTATCGTAAAAGCTTTTTGCCTCATTTCTACCTTGCTTTGCAGGAATTTCAACTTTATGCCCTCTTAACTTTGGGCTGCTGCCAGCAATGTAGCTTAATTAGCCTAATATGCCTGTCTCCAATCATCAGCAATGCCATGCTATGCCTTCTACTGTTCACTTTGTGAAAGGTCATCAAACAACACCCTACAGTTGTCTCTTCAGCTCCTGGTCAGCAGGAATCCTTCTCACCTCTGAAACAAGGATTTTTAGGTCTTCCTTTGGACTCTTTTGTCCCTCTCCATGGCTTAAAGATGAAGTGTATTGAAGTTACAATTGGATGCTCCCTGAAACTGCCTGAATAAAGGATAATTTTAATAGTGACTTCAGCTGGTATAGATGATCTCAAATCATGCTATAAGGATATTTATGGTACCAAAAGAGATAGGCTTTACTGAAAGAACAAAAAGTGACCATGCTTCAGCTAGCATTCAGCTTGCAGTATTAGAGTGATTTGTTTCACTTTGGCAATAAAGCTTTAGGTAACCAAATTCAATCTGAGACAGAATGTCATGGTAGAAAGTAACCATGAATGACATGGGCCAGTTCGATGACTTTGTTGGTGAAATTACTATTAAAGCTGACAGTTCGGCTCTGGGACGTGGAAAACACTATGTTGTAGCCTGGACCACAGACCACATGGGGAAAAGGAAAGTCTACATCCCTGAAAAGTGTAATTGTATAGTGTCTGCATAGACTATGGGTACATGTCATCTATGGTTTTAAATTCAGATTCACATGTAAACATTGCCAGTCGTAAAGGTCTTTCTTCCAGCCGTCTAAGTATTTTTAAATGCTAAAGGTGATCGGAAGTAAAATTCAGATCCAAATTGAAATTAACACTTTTCAGTAAAATGTGTGTGTTCAAAATGAGGTCCAAGTTCACATTCATCTCTAGCTAAATACTCTACCTTCTCATCTTGAAAGGAGGAAGATTAATGAATTATGTAATTAAAGAATTAATAGAGTTAAGCAGAGAAAGCCAATGACTCTGATTGTCTTTGAAGTTCTGGCTGTTTTCAGGCAACATGCTTGAAGCCTCTGGTCACTGACAAAGCCACTACTTTACCCTTAGTAATCCATTTCACCTCTCTTTCCTGAAACATACCATATCACTGAGACTTTCTCATTACCCAGAAAGCCCAGGTGCTACACTGATGGACACCGGCAGATTTGAGAGATCGGTTTGTCAGACATCTCTGGACCTAGTTTTGTCCTTTTGTACTCACTGACTCCTTGCTCCTCTACCTATGCCTTCCACCGCACGCCTTTCATCGCAAGCTTTCTGTGGATTCCGGCTATGAATCAACACTTCAGTCTTTTGGTGCAAATTCAGTCATTCTCAACTCTAAGGCACTCACTTAGGAGTGCTGCTCTATGGGATGCTGCACACCGTTGGCTGAGGCCTGATGCAGGATGGAGGCTGTGCATGAACACTACGAATGTGAAGTCTGTTTTTGTAGTTCACCTTTGTAGACATGGGCCAAAATTGTCCTTCCTTCTGCTGCTATGGGGTGAGTTTGGCACCAGCCGACTGCTATGCTTTTCCTTAGGGAGAGCAGTATTTCAGACAGTGCTTCCTACAGGTATATTTATGTACACATAGATACATATTTATGTACATCCACATCTGTATATATATATGTATAAATATATGTTACAGCTTGTTCAGATTCTTTGGGGTAAATGCTGCTAACATTCTGTTTTCTAAGCTTCAAGTGTGGCTATTTGCCATATGCAAGGAAAATGTTACGACTTTGTTTAATAAAGCAAGGAAGAATTTCCAAGCTGGTCCAAAAAAATACAGGATCTGACCCTGGCCAATATCAGATGCTTCAGAGAAAAATGTAAGGGATGCTACGGTACATATTTCTGGAATAAACTCATTAATTATACAGAATAAACCAAACGTAGCTGCCACAGTTAGGGAGTGAATATTAACCATGCATTGTAAAAACACAAAACATGAGTGGAGTCAGCTGTTACGACCCTGAGTGATTTATGGAGTTTGAGCAGGTCAACACAGTTTCCAGCTCACTCCTAACTTTCTGCTTCTGCTTCTCACACAGACATATCATTTGCCTCAGTACGGCAGCAGGGACTGCACACCCGTGTCACTAATTAAACTGCAGGGTTGTTTGTCTCTGCGTGGTCATGGTATAGCTAGCTGTTTACAACTGAAGCTTTCACATATATTCTCATAAATCTCATTCTGCTGGTCACTTACCCAATTCTTCTCTGTGGTGTTTCTCAAACATGCCAGTTAGTTACAGCCTTTGCTTTCAGTTTCTGAAACTCCGCAGCAGGGAAGTTTCTGTACACTGACAACCAGATACCATTACACGCAGTGTATGATGAAATCCAAAACATCCACGAGCTTATCCTCTGTTGGACAGCTTTGTTTTAATATCCCTTAAAGAAAAAGTGATGGTACATGGCTTAGCTCAGAAAATGGGGTTTCCTTCCCAGAGGCTCAGAAATGCCCTGGAGTCATGTCTTTTCCCCAGTGGTTCATGTGAGTCTGTGGGACTTTCTGTTAGCTTACAGTTTCACACCAGTGAGTGGGTCGTGCCGATCAAGCTTCAGTCTCTCACTGCTCATCAGACATGTCACCAGGCCTGACTGCCACCCAAAAGTGAATTGGTGCATGTCTGCCAGGGATCCACTCATAATGGCTAACTTGCTTGATTTTACACTGCCCACAGTTACAGTTCATCGTAACACAACCATACCGTCAACTACCCAGAAAGGCAGCTCAAAGACCAAGTGTGGGGTCAGTCAAAGTGGGTGGTGAGGTGTGACTGCAAACCTGCCTCACTGGACTCTTCCTCCTTCCCACACCTCCCACACCTTCAGAAGGGGAAGGATGGAGGAGAGAGAACCCAGACAGGTCCCTTTGACTTCCCTTAGGTCTGAAGTCACTCTCCTGATGAGCATGTGCCCTGAAGAAACAATACAACTGCAGCCATTGTGGTTTGGGTTATATAATGCTGAGTTGCACAGTTTTCACCCTGCGCGCTTCTCCCAGGGGCTGCCAGAGGAGAGAACAAACCAGCCGCTCTGCACGTTGCTCCTGCACCTAGGCACTCAGGCATCTGTGTTGCTGAACACATGCTGTGCTAGGAGAGCACCTCTCAACTATTCAGAATTTATATTTGTGAATTAGTAACTATGAATAATAACTTATTTTTACTGAAGAAATAAAAAAAGCCAAATTAAAAGCGTGTGTCTGATTTAAAGAACAAAACCCCACAAAAGCTGAAAAGCATCTTTGTGAGGTCTGTTTAAATGTTTGGAGGCAATTCTGAGGCAAGCAGCTAAATTTAGTCGAGTGATTCAAGAGTTACATTAGCCTACATGATACCAGCCCTAACTTGTCTGGCAGACAGCCAAAGCTGCAGGGCCAGATTGTGAGCTTGTCTTACTTGTCTTAAGGAAAGCAATGCTAGTTGCTTTTATTATTTTACATGTATATTATATGACTAAAATATGTTCAGAAAGAACATAGGCTATAACTAATACCAAATGCTCTTAATTTCTGACTCGCTGACATCCAAGTATTTTAAATGCTCCGCAAACACCTGGGCATTTAGTTGCAAACTTCATGTAAGGCAAGCAGGATGCTTGTACAAATAAGTACTCTATAGCACAGCAAAATTAAGATACTTGCCCAGTATTTCTGAATAAGTGAATGTATGTTCTTTGAAACAGTGGAAGGGTACTCCAAGAACTTAAGTTTATTAGAAGTTAAGTTAAAGATCTCTCCAGAAATGTTAAGTCACAGCGGAAACTTCCTAGGTGACGATTCATTTACGTCTTCCTTCTGACCTATTCTTCCTCCTTGTAAATGAGTGTCTTGTGTGGAATTGTGGACTGCTGAAAGAGCTCTTCCTGATCAACAAAACAATCCTGAAATTTGCAAGGCTTTTTGAAATCTTCCCCCATTCACCTCAGCTGTATTCAGATTTTTCAGCCTTTCTGAGATACTGGAAGTCTCAGCTCAAAAGTTAGGTCTAGTCCTGAATCAACAAATCCTTTCAAAAGCAGGCAGAAAAGATTTTCCTTATCACAACCCATTTTTTGGTGAGATGCATCAGGAGTATCAACCTTGGGAAGTGGCTGCGGCAGTCCTACTTCTGGCATTTCTGTAAAAGTGTGGGTGATGCTAGGCAGACCTGGATGTGCAGCAGAGCTGGCTCCCAGGCTCTGGAGCAACTTAAGTGCAGAGTGGGCTTTGTGGCAGGCTGCTGTGCCCACCGTTTCACCAACTCAGTTATCTGTGAGACAAGCCATTAGCATTTCTAATTCCAGGACACTTTATCCAGACCCTAGGAACCTTGCCCTATTACATTATTAATTTCTGTCCCAGCTTTGGACACTTTCACATACCGGAGACTACGCTGTTTTGTAATTGCTTTATTAAAAGTGCAGATGAAAATCAGTTAGAGCACTACTGGCAGCAAATGAATTTCACTTAGAAGCTATTACAGTTACCAACCCCAAATTATCCTCCATCCCAGCTGGAGTGGTGCCTCAGTCAGCAATTCACCTTTTAAAGTGTTCTTTGTGTGAATAAGAGAAAAAAGAACATAATTGGCCTTTGTTGTAATTTTTATTGGTGCATTTCCAGTGGATCTTTCTGCTTAGCATTACAACAGACTAACTCAGAAGCTCAGTGTAAATGAAAGTAACCACTTGGATTAACATCACTGCCATGGAAAATGGAGATAAACCCTCAGGGTGGAGATTCAGCACTTGGCTCCTGCAGAATCTGATACAAACACTGAGAAAAGGTGGTTTCTTTCCTAAATTTTTGACAGGTTTTCAACTTGGACTAGGGCAGCTGTGGCCACATCTCTGGTGTGGGATTCTGGACGCTTTGGTCCAGAAGAGTGCTGGTGAGTGCTATAAGATACCCCAAGCACGTGAAGAGCAGTCCAGAAACCCCTCATACCCCTCACTCTGACAGATGTTTTCCCCATTGCTCCAGAGCTACCTGTTCTTGCTGTTCTTTGTACACAGGAGAGTTATCCAGAGGCTGCACAATCCCTGTTCTGGACTGGTCATGGAGGCTCTTTGCATAGGGAAGGCCATTTGGGTCTGAGGAAGCTGAGAAATGCTGTTCTCAGCCACCAGCAGTGCAGAAGGCAGCTCCATTCCTCCCTCTTCCACATGGGTATGGTGAGGCGTAGATCCCAGTTCCCTATGGTGATCACCAGTGCTAGCTGCAGAAATGCGGAGGGGCTTAAATTTCCAGTGAGTGCTCAGGATACTCAGCACTTTAGGAACTGTTAGAAACTTGAAGGTTCGGTTGCTAATACAGGACTTTTCAGGCACATGCTCCTTTTCTGCTTGCAGAGATGACGATAATTTAGAGAGCACGAAGTGCAAAAGGGAGGACGTAGCAATTCAGGGACACTTCATACCACAGCCTGTTGGAAGCCATGCTCTACCAACATCGAACTAAAAGGCTTCAGAGGTGCTTGGAGCTTGCAGGATCTGTGTCACACCAAGACAGGGAATAGGTACAGGAAACACCACATCACCCTTTTTATTACTTGCATGACTTTGACTTCAGTGGCAAAACATCTCATTCACAGAACAGGACAGTTGTAGAAAGAACAAAAAGGGGGCCAAAAGGCCTAGTACCTTGCATTTAACTGAGCAACCAACTAATCAGTTTGCTTCCTTTGGAAGGAACCGTATATTCCTGGCAAGCCTCTCCACACTCAGGGTGAAGCAGATCATCAGTAGCTGTTGTGTGCAGCAGTGATAGGAGAAGGGCTTGCAATATGGAAGTGGATCTGTCTGAGCTGTCTAAGAAAAATCATCCTTCAGGGAGATTTAACTTATAAGACTCTGAACAAATATAGTCAGGATTTGGGAGATTTCCATTTCACTGGAATGTGGTCATTTCAGTATAATTTTATTCCTTTGTTAAATGTGTTACATTCTGTTCAGTTATTCCTTGTGTTTTTCAGTTTAGATCAACTCTTACAGTGAGTTTATTCTCAAAATGATGGCATTATGTGACCCATGGCTACTAATTTCCATATCTAATTATTCAGTTTGCAACTAAATAAATGGGCTTTCTTTCTGCATAATCTTATCATAAAAATTTCATAATAATCAGCATTCATGGCCTGTCTGATCTTTGGAGCCCTTTGAGCTATGACAGTTAAGATATACCAGATTCTGGCACGCCAGAGAGCCATGTAGCTAACATCTAATTTGTCTGCTTTTCACTTCTCAGCCCAACAGTGTGTCTACAGTTTTGAGAGGAGACACTTTTTGGAACAATCTCAAAGCCATCCTTGTAACATCCTAGCAACCCATTTTAACCACTCCACCATTGTACTCCTATATGTTCCTGCTATCACTTAGCTTAATGTGGCATTTTAAAACCACAGTTTGCTTATATACCAATATGTTTTTGTGAAATATTATTTTGCAAAATGCAAAAGCCACATGATTGGCAAGAACCTGAAACTGGGATGCTTATTTAAGTACTAAGCTTCAGGTATTAATTAATTATTAATTATTAATTAATTAATTAATTCAGGTATTATATTTAAGTACTTATTTCAGGTATTTCAACATACAAAGCTTTTGATGCCTTGACAGCAGTTCTTCTCTCCATATAATGAATCCAAAGAGCAGACAGCAGCTCCTGACCTTACTCTTATTAAAGCCCTGTTTTAAAGGCATGACCTGGATTTTTCTGTCATCTGTGATAGGGTTGCATGTTACCCTGCCTAAATATTGGTATTAGGAGGAGAGAACAGGAGATGCTGGGTACTTTCATCTCCTTTTCATCCTTTCACCTACCCCAAAACTACTCTGACTTTGGGGAAGGAGGAGCAGGTGTCTGCCTTCTGTAGCACTTCTGCATGGCTGCTTTACTCCACGTTGCAGAATAACAGGTCAGGTAGACAGTGTAAGGAGGTTTTGCACTGCAGAGCGTATAAATTGCAAGTGTTGGAACACCTCCCTTTATGCAAAGATGGGCAGGAACCAAAATAGTAAGAGCAACACGGGTTTCACCCCAATTTCATTAGCATGCACCTCTTCTGGCTCCACAAGATTCCATTCGCCTGAATAATGTTTGCTATCATTGGAAAGGGGTTACTGCTGGAACCAGCTTTGTCTCTTGGAAAACCCACACATTTCAAGCGCAAGAGTTAGGGGTTTTGTTTAGAATCACTGGGGAAGTTACCAGTGGCATAAGATTTTAGGGAATTCCCATTTTTCTTACAGCAGAGAGAGGGTCTATCAGTCCTCTCCTTCCGTGTCAGGACCATTCCTTGACCGATAACAGCTAGTGCTAATGCTTCCCAAGGTGTCTAGTTAGGGACAAGGTCTCACTAGGCTTCCTGTGTTGACTCATGGAGAAAGATAGACACCTTTAGAAAATGCATCAGACCTTAGGTGGACTGACTCAGTCTCACTCATGACTAACCCTATGCAGACACGGGGGCTACTACTTACCCTTTTGATCAACTCAAACATTTGCCTACAGCTAGGTGAGATGAATCCAGACCTAAGACATTATTCAGATATGAACCGTGAAAACTCAGCCAGGATCTCAAACTCAAACTGGCATCTTTCAACTCTTGTCCTGGCAGTGACAATAGAGACTCTGTCAATTTGCTCTTCAGCAGCACCTGTGCATGGGTGGTTTCAGTCTTTGGTGAGACCAGTATAAATCCACTGACTCTGCTGGCTAAATGAGGTTGCAGAAGCACAACTCTATACATTAGTTATATATAGTATAAGTAATAGAAACGTAATCGTGATCCTCTAGGTGATACGTGAGACAAAGGAGAACCCAATTAATTCTCTCCTACTCCTGGCAGTTTCTGCAGAGGTGCATAAAAGTAACAGGTGGTTACTTTTGTAATGAAATTGTGTTTGTGATTCAGAAGACAGAAACGAACAGGTCTGTCCCCTCAAATGGTAGCAGTGTTACCAAATAAGTTTCATAACAGGGTTGCCCTCTGTTAGTCCAGTAGAAAATAATTTTTTTCAGCACACTGTTCCACTTTCTGAGGCCAGCTGAGTTGTATTGTACTTGCAATTGTATCTGAGAAGATGCATACAATTAAATGATGGTGAGCAAAAATAAAGTTTGTTTTGTCTCCTTCTGTGATGTGCTAATATTTATATGAAAGACTTCCAGTTCAGTGCTCAGTATATTTCCACAATCTCCACATCTGTATTTAAAAGAGTAACTGGAATGATGATACCCAGTTGTACCTAAAATAGTCAGGACTACCACGGTGAAGTGTCATGAAATGACATTTAGTAAAAACTATTCTCTCGTCCACAAGCCCTGTTCCCTGCCATGTCCTTCATGCCAGTTATTGATCAGATCTTCACTCGATGCAAAAAGCGTCTCTTTGAGCCCACGCTTTAAATGTAATAATAAAGTAGGTCATTGATTAACTGGAAGTATGACAGACAACTCCTCCAGTCAGGTCCTGACGTACTGTAACTCTTAAGGGAGGAAAGCAAGCGATGAATCAGTGATGTGAAAAGAAATAAAGCCCACCGGTTTTAGCCTTTTGGGAGGACTTCTCTCGGCAACATAGTTAGTAGCATTACCCTCAGCAAGCTGACGGCTATGCAAATTTACAAGAGAAGCTTTTGGGATTTCCAAAAAAAGAAACAGAAGAAACAAATGTGTAAGATGAAATTCACTTACCCAACTACAGTACCTAAGGAGTTTTTTACTTTGCAGGCAACTAACTTACATCGGCTACTCCTACTCATTGTTCTCTACATTTAGATATAATATATATAATTAAGCACTGTATAATTAAGCAGTTTTACACGCATTGGTTTCCACTGCACTGTCTTCTGGCAGCACTTCCTCAAGAGTCCTTATCCCCAGGTCCGCTCCATGGCTGCCCACTCTGTCCTGGCCTCCAAGCAAAGCAGCCGTCAGCAGGAGAGTATGTGCATCGGCACGTTCCGGGGAAGTCTCAGGCTCACTTAGCTCCAGCAGCACTGTGCAGGACAGTCCTGCACGCAGTTCTGCCATCCTACACACCTCATTGTCCCCATCTACCCATTGCCCGCAAGCAGCACGAACATCCCCTTATTCCCTTTTTCTGTGCCCTCGCACTTTCCAAGCAAAAATTGCAGCACACGCAAGCCTTTCATTAACTGGTTTGCACCATTAGTAACATCTAAGGAAGGATGGTGCTCACACCACAGAGCAATTCCATGTCAGACTCTCACTGGGAAAAGACCAGAGATGTGGCTTTGACTGAGCCAGAGCTAGCCTTATCCTGACCATGCTGAGTAGCCAGTATTCCCTCTTCCCCTGCCCCCGCTGGCTTTTTTTTCTCCAAAATTGCTCATTGTGTGCCATGACTGGAGTTGCTAGATGTCAAATCTGCTCATCAATCAGTTCAGAGAGCAGAACAATGTTGGCTCAGCACTATGCACTGTGACACCCAGCAGCTTTCACACACTCGTGTTTGATGCATTTTTTTCCTAAGCATGTATAATCTGCAATTTCTACTGCTGCCTCCTCACTGCCTCTCACTTTCCCACCCAGTAAACGCTAGCTCAGCCACTCGCACAACTTTTTTTTCAGACACTAGCATTGCCCACAGTCAGTCTGCATAAACATATTGGTGTGCAAAAAGAGAAAATGAAACAACAGGCATATATTTAGCTAATTTTTATTTACAGCTATGCTCTGTGGACCTCATCATCACCCACGCATCTCAAGCCTTTCTGTCTCTCATGTCCATGTCCCCGGTGTCCTGCCAACTCCAGCCCTCCACTGTCTCTGCCTGTAGCTGCAGTAGCCTGAGCTAAGCAGTGGCTACTTTCATAGGCTTAAGGGGGAAAATTATGCATGTGAATTAACCAGGTAGCATTGACTAGTTTAAAGTCAAAGCTATGATGTTTATTTTAGATCAGAATTACACAAATATATGTATATGCATACAGTCCACAAATATACATGTAGACTTGTAAAATACTGTCAGATTCCCCACTGCCCTGCATTTTATATAGTCATTATATTAGTGCAAATAATTGAAGTGATATTAAATATTGCCAGTACTCGTCAAAGCACTTTTAGAAATTTTATTTGACATTTTATCAAACAAATAGGAAAATTAAAGGGTGCTGAAAAATAATTTAACATATTTTTGTTTGTTAAAAGTTATTTTACATAACAAATTAATTAATGAAAAACTTTAGCCCAATCTTTTTTTCCAGAGCTTGCTTGCTTCATTCCTTCCTTTCCTTCTGTTCATTCTCTCTCTCACTTTCTCTCTCTTTCTTTCTTCGTTTTTTTTTGTTTGAAATATCAGCACTTGTACCTGAACTTGACATCCAATTTATCAAAGCTGGAAAATGTAGCAGTAGGTGTGCATGGCAGAGCTGAATGTTTGATACTATCAGCAACTCTTAGCTAACAACTACCTAAATGCTACAGGCATGAAAATGATGCTCTAAATTACATTAAATGAAGCAGCATACTAGAAAATGACCAAGATTACTCAGCAGTTTCATCTTAGGAAATCCGCCTGTTGCTAGAGTAGAAAAAGCCTTTACTAGTCCCTTTCCAGCAAGGACACAGAACGACCACATATTTCCTTAGCTGAATTCATGCACTGTCTATTTAGACAGAGAGTGATATCATAAGTGCATTCAGGTATGACTTAAATCAGAACAGCACTACAGGGGCTACACAGAATTTTAAGAATAAGCATCCCAAACCCTTGGAGTAAGCCCTCCTGGAGACTTGCAATGTCACCCCGTTACCCAGTCATGGGAGCTGGGATTTCCTTGTTCAGAGTCCTATGTGAGGTCCCAAGGGGACTGAGGGACCTAGATGCTTTTTCAGATCCCCATTCAATGGCTGTGTACCTGAAGTGAGGAGCAGCCTTAACCCCAGGATATACCAAAGACCTGGGCATGAACTGATCCCACCCTTCCAGACAGCCTGAACAGGGGTGAGCAGAAACTGCCAGAGCACTCGGGATCTTCCAACCTCCACTACCCAGGTAGCTAAGACACTGAACACAGACAGCGGCTCTGTCTGGTGGCCCAGAGATTTGTTTTTAAATGCACCTGAAAGCATTTAAGGGTGGAAAGGAGATGAACACACCTGTGGTTTTCCCTCTTGTATGCCTACTCAGTGGATTACTTGCACAGTCTCCATCTGTGTAGGTCTGGCTAGAAGTTTTTAGGTGTGAGTCTGTGAACTTCAGTTTTGAGGTTTCTCCTGGGAGAACTTGTGGTGAAAGAAAAGGAAATTCCATGCACCTTCTCCAGGCTCTGATAGCCTCTGCTGAGAGATTCTCCCTCAAAGGTAACTCAAGAATTATTGTTCGGTATGTCATCTGCTGCAGCTAAGTATTAAATAATCTTTGACAAATCCTTTGTTCTGAACCTGTTGTATGGTTACCAGAGTGGATTTTCCCTACTCATAGTAAGTTTGGAAAGAAACTCCCCCTAAATTACAGAAAATGTTAATTTCAGTAGCTGATAGGAAGCATAAGGAAATGGGAATTTGCCTCATTTTTTATAATTTAAACTAGTGTTCATCAACCCACTTTAATTGTAAGGAATGCTGAAGAAAAAGCAATGTCTCAGAAGACTGTTGCTTCCAGCAACATTTGACAATGAGTTTACTAAAATAGACGCTACTTTACATTTTTGTATAAAATACAGCTTAAAATATACAAAGCATATTGAATATTGCCTTTCTGTGGGAAGACTACAAGCTAAGAATATGTACATACACATATCTTTTTAGAATATAAGTGTATATTGCCTATATACTTCCACAATAATGAGTTTTTCTGCAGAAGATGTTTTCCACTCTCCACTGTTTACAGTCAAAAAGCAGCAATGTCCTACAAGATTTGACTTTGAGTAAAATATTTGAAGTAAAGCCATTATTGAATGGTATTATTGAGTGAACACGGTTGAAGAAAAGTATTTCTGGTTTTCTTTGCGTGTATTTTTTGCAATATGCTAGCTATTATTAATAGATATGTTGCTAACTGATCTTATTTACAACTTGGGTTAAGTGCTGAAGTCTTGGGGCTGTGCGTGGGGAGTTGGCAACCCTGATTGCCCAGTGAGTAAAACAGCATTGGCATTTGGTAAATGTGTCTTTGAGTTTGTCCTTGTGGCTGTACTTGAAGACTGGAAGCCCAAATCCAGCACTAAGATCCCTCTGATGCTCCCAAAACACTTTGCCTGCAGAACTTCTTGCAAAACCTTCAAGGGGCTTATGCCCTTCTGCAAGGTGTGCCTAGGGTTACCTATCCTAATGACACTAGTTCACTCCTCAATTCAACAAGATTCGCAAAATTGATGTTTCCTCATCCAGCCAAAAGGCCCAATCCAATAGACAAGTTCCAACTGTGGTTAATACCTTACAAAAATAGGCAGAGGCAGCAGCACTGGCAAGTGTACCGTCCTTTACTCATTGTATAGGAGTCAATATATAATTCACAGGAGTAAAAAAATAAACAAGTTTTTACTAAGACTACTAGCACATAGCAATAGCACATGAAGGGCAATATTAATTGCCTGAAATACTAAGTAGGTGATATAGAGACAACTTACCTGGGAAAGGAATTAGTTAGTAAACCAAAACATAATAGTTAGGAGTAAATCCAGGAAACATCCTCCCCCTGAGAATGATGAGAGAGCAAATTCAGAATGCATTTACCAAGCTATAGGGAGAACAGGAAACAAGAGTCTGAGGCCTAAAATAAGAGGTTAAGCCATTTCTATTTACACAGATTTTGATATATCTGATAGAACCAGGGCCTCTGTTTTGTAACTAGATTAGCTGATGTAGATCTGGCTACAGCTGTGTGGCATCACTGTAATAAGTGGGATCCAAGTGGATGACTAATTGTGGCAGTGGATTTGGTTTCCAGACTGGGCTGTGAGGTGGTCAGTCAGCCAGCCAAATAGCTGTGTACTTATATGCCTATGAGCAATCCTAGTCCATTCACTAGATTGTACGCACAGCCATATTACTTGTGACATTTCCCTAATCTTCAGCAGAACTAAAGAAAAAGTAAATATTAGAGCTCCCGAAATTAATATGAGAAGGAGTGGAAAATGCTTTTCCTATGTAGCTGTACAAATTGGGGTATGCTGGGTAATTATATATTGTATATGGAATGATAGGCTGGAAAAAAATGAAATCTGTTTCAGAGGAAAATGAAATATTGAGTCAACAATTTAACTTTTCCATAGAAATTAAGAAAAGTGGAAGAGGAGAAAGCAGAAATAGTTTCAGCCTTACAAATGCTTATCTACTTTGTGTTCAGTCTTTCAATAAGATGCCACAATTAAAAAGTCTTTCGGAACAAAACTGACACTATTTTGCTTATTACACGGTTGGTGATGTCAGCTAAATAACTTCATTTGTCATGGCATCTTATTACCCCCTTGAAATTTTGAGTGATGGAAACGATTAAAATTGGAAGAGAGAAAAAGAAACTCCTTGTGTTTCAATCAAGTAATCAGAAATCCACCTGGAAAGTAGCTGTTGCTCAGTTGTTTGTCAGTGTAATGCGACTATGTAAATGATTTTATTTACAACCTGAGGCTTTCCTAACAGCTTTTCATATTTGTGTTAGCTTTGCTTAATGAAAATACCAAAGTAGAGAGATTTTTTTTTTTTTTTAACCTCACATGTTGAGCTGAGAACACCTACAATATTTTAGGAAAGCTGGGGCTGTCATTAATGTCATCTAGACAAAAAGCAGGAGGATGGCATTATTTTGTTACTGTGAAATGTTTCTAAATGTACCTTGTGGATTCATATAACCGTAGGATGGTATGTCTGCTGATGACTCATGCTGACTCACCTACTGAGCCAGAATTTACTGAGCCTTCTGTGCCCACACACAGTGATATGATTTCCAGTCTGAGTGAATTCTTTAAAATTTAATTTAGTAGGCTTTAACTACAGAGACAGATACACTTCTTCAATAGTTGCCTTAATTTGTATTTACGTCTTATTACATGTGTGTTCAGATTATGTTTTGCAGAATCCCTTGAAATCAATTTTTAAAATAATGTGGATAAGTGTAACTGTACTTTCCAAATATGAGTGTCTGTCTGAAAACACTGCAGGAATATAGAAGCAGTGGTAACTTCCTAATGCTATGGACCTAAAGGCCTAATACATCATCACTGCCTTTTTGCTATGGCTTTAGAGCAGTGCAAGTGGGCCTCAACTGCAATAGGTCACTAGGCTTAGGCAATGAATAATTAATAAAAAGACAAATTGACCTGATTCTGGTTTTATTTTTAAGACTGAAAAACATATACTACCCCACTGAAGTCAACAGAATAAAATGGTATAAAACTAGGTGTGAAAGCAATTCTTTAAATGCTACTACAAATACCTTCAGACTGATTTTGCTTTTTCTGAAATAAATAGGAATTGTATGGCAGACTTTAATGGGAACACGATCAGTCCAATTATTTGTCTCTCTCCAAGTTCTGGTCAAACTGATGCGATGTAGCAGCCTGAAAAGTAATTATTGTTGTTACAGTACAAACTGCAGTGACTGAAGAGATGAATACCAGTGAGCTTCTCTCTTGGAACCAAATAAATCCTTCTCTTCAATCTCGTACTCTTTGATACAGACTCATATATTTGTTAAATCAGGATTTATGATAGTCTCATCCTCACTCCAGGATTCTTTCCCCTCCACACAAAGACAGAGAAAAAAATATTTTGCTTGGACTACTTCTGCACGATTTGCTTTTTAAACTCTTCTGACAAATGACTAATGAATGTTCAGGCAACAGAAAATGAGAAGCATGTATCTTCCCTCAAAAGAAACACAATCAAATGCCTCAGTAAACTGATCGAGGTCTCTAGACTTTTCTCCACCTTTCCAATATTCTGAAAGAACAGTTGATGCCCCCAATCCATGTACCCTTCCCTCTTTCTCAGGGAATTTATGTCATTTCTCAAAAGTATGTCAGCTTTGCCAGTGTTTTGGGGCTGTGTGTTTTACTTCTCTTGCTCCTGCAGTCAGTCAGGCATGATTCCTAATCTGCAAGAGTTTGTCTATGATTCTGTCTTCTCATCTCTGGGATTCACTAAATTGCCCTGTCCTCTAAATCTGAAAGTGCTGGATGAGTGGATACTTCATCCCCTGTGGTTTCTGCTTCACTGACTTCCTTGTACTTTGGGTATACAGTCCTTTGTTTTGCTTTTGGAAAACAAAGATCCCAGACTTTAAGTCTTTAGTCACACCTTCCTGCCCGCATCATTGTTCACACAGGGCTTTCTTGTTAATTCTGCCACTAGAATTCAGAAGTGGTTGGTTTTGTGGTTTGAGTTAAATGTGCTTGAAAATAGAGTATAACTTCTTTTTGTTACTTCAACCCTCAGTGGTCATTAAGATTTTGTATGTAATGGGGCATGATACAAGGAGAACCACACAGCTGTATGACAAGGTTTGAATAGAAGTTGAAATACGTCTTTCTACCTCAGTCCCTGTATGTTCTGCCTATTAATGTTCCATCTCTTGCTGTTGCACTGCTAGTAAAGGTCTACATTTTATCTGAGACCATCCATGATTTCTATCAAACAGGCATGCACAAAGGACTCTTCTGAACTCCTGTCAGATGCTCTGTAGTAGAGATGCCCACTTCTGAGATGCTACACCCTTCTCTAGTGACAGGAGAGGGCCATATACTGCAGTCCATCCTTTGCTGCAGGACACAGCAATTTCCTGAAAGTTCCCTCATTACTGAATATATACAACAGGTTGCTTGCAGGAAGTTTCCCATGCTGAAGAGATGAGTGGCCAAGAAATACAGCAGCTGAGAGTAGATTAGTATTGCCAAGTAATTCAGACAGCTCACTGTTGGTCTCCTTCTTTCCAAGTAGTGCCATGGACCTGTGGGGAGAAAAGAGTGATTACTGGATTAATTGTTCTGACAGTAGCTAATTTCTAAAAGCCCTCTTTCTCAGGGGGCTCTGGTCCTTTCTGTGTTTTATTGCTGGGCAGGGAAAGGGCCTCTGGAAGAAATGGTGGTAAGAAGTAGGCTACTGCCACTACCAGAGCAAGTCTTCTTGCCTACAGCCTATTCCAGAGGGCCACAAACTGAATAAATAAACTTGGAAGTCATAGCCACTGGAGACTGAATGCCCCTGCTCTTTTCAATGTCTCTGCAAGTACTGTATCTTCCTTTCTTTTACTCCTGATTTGCAAAAAAATATAATGATAATGTCATAGCAACATGCTAGTAATTGAAAAAAGTAGCTTTTTTTTCAAGGAGTGAAAATTCCCAAGCCCCATCTAGCAATGCAAGTAAGCAGTTTACAGTGTTTCAGCTAACACTGGCCTATCTTAGATAAACATCCATGATTGCAAAGCCTGTATCCAAAGGTCCCTCTCTAGCTGAATAAACTGGCATTGAAGTTTTCTGTATCTCTATAGCTTATACACTGCTGGCATCCAGTTTTAAGCATCCTACTGTGATGTGACAGTGCCAGCAGTGTGTTTGGCAGTGTCCACTATGTACTTACCTTTGCACTTATTACACTTCAGCTGTGGAGCCTCTCAATTTTTTTTTTCCAAACACTTTATGGAAAAGCTGAGCTTGTTACCATTGAAGAGCTTTGCACAGTAGTGCTCACCAGTTGTCATTCTTTCTTTTCCAGCTTTCAGAATTTTGTTGTTCTTATACCCCTTTGCAATGGAATGTAATATTTACATTTCTTTAATCTTTTTCTAGATGCAAGATACTCACTTGGCTTATCCTGGCAGCCATACGCTCTGTGGTTCCCTGCGGCACTCTCACTTGACTGTCTTGGAGTTCCACCTATTCTTCTGCCTCACCCCTCCTTCCCTATGATGCGTTGCATTCTCGGTAGTGCTAGAGCACTGTGTAACCTCCAAAAGATTTAATCTCAGTTGGGCACCTGCAATTGTGCAATCTCACGTGCTCAATAAATGCCGCACTGGAAAGACTTCTCCCCATAGTGTAACACTGACTCTTGCTATTTGTTAAGAAATGCCTTGGTTTCTCAAATTTCTCCCAGGTTGTGGGTATCCTAAAGGTACGTGTGCCAACTCATTTATTTGGACTTGATGCTTGCTTAGAAATAATGTTCTTTGTGCTTGCCACAGTTACTTGAAATCACTATTATTACCAGGCAAAGTTAAATAAGGAAAACAAAAAAAAGAATATACTAGCAAAGCAAGGGTTAAGTTTCTGTTTACAAAATGGAAACAAACTTAAACACACAAACAAAAAGCACAGAAGCAAGAAAATCCAATTTCAATATGTACCTTGTTTTGGCAGTCACCCACAGCTTGCCTCTGGGAACCAAGGAACCAGTACAACTGTACTTCAGGATGTACTTCTCAGTTGGGTTTTTGCCTGCCTCCACCCAAAATATGAAGGACTTCCCTACTGCAAGGGAGGGTAAACCTCAGAACACTTATCTGGACCATCTCCCTTCCCTTGCTTCCTTCAATTTAGAGAAAATTCTAATATATTGTATGGTAGTTTTGATCAACCTGAGCTATTTAGATGAATGCAAATGAAATTTGTTTATGCTTGTCTCAAACTGAATTCTCTCTGATATGCAGTGATCCTTTGACACACTGATTTCCAAACTTAGATTTACCTTCCTGCTTAGATAGTCGGTTGCATTATAATTTGATTTGGGTCTCCATTTCCCAGACAGCATAACTTCTATTATGAACCTGTTTTTCATGGCTTTTTAAGATCTTACAAATGACATATCATAAAAGTATCAACTGTACATCAGACCCTAACCTTGCAGTTTGACAAATGGATTACTTTATTCACAGGGTTCACACATGAGATGTCACTAATAATGATGATCAGTTTAGGGTTTGCAGCATTTTCTCAAATAATTTTCGTTCCTCTTACTTCCTTACTTTATAACATCAGAAGCTTTGCAACTATCATAGTAACTTCCAACTCTAATTCCCTTAGCCACAGTTAACTATAGATATCCCAGCAGTTTCTCTCAGAGTTATTTATTCCAGAGTTTCTTGATAGTTAGCAGGCTAATAAGAGGTCTTCTGGGGGCCCTTTCACTTTCAGAAATACAGCTTTTAAAATGTCAAGTACTATCACCAAGACTTTGTTGGGTTTTTTTCATTTTTGTACTGCAGAGTGTAAAATTCATGAAACTGCTCATTTCTCCAAAGTCAAACATTCACATTTAAAATCCGCTGTCCTCTTGTCACTAGCTTTAGATTATCTTTGAAATTAGAAAATCTTTTCTAATCATCTGAAATACACTTATTTAGTTGGGTAACAGATAGCCTGTTAAAAAGGTATGCATTACACATTTCACTGACTTGGTAGTTCTCCTGTTGACAAAAACAACCTTTGCAACATGCTTATTTTAACTGGCAGTCTTTTGGTGGAATGTGGGAATAGAGTTCATAACACTCATTGTGCAGAGAGACAACATGCCTATTCTTTATATTTTCTCTTTGATAACTGCAACTACTAATTTATTTTTGTGTTTCAAAAGCACCACTAGACTTTACTTTCCCTTTGAGGGGGATCAATCCTCTACTTCTTACCTGGCTTGTATTCTTACCAAGATTAGCGGCGCTCTGGCTTGAACCCAAAGGCTATGATCGTGTTGCTAGTTTCCCTTTGCTGAAACAGGAGGGAGTCAGAGCACTCGGTACCTCAAAGGAAGTACACAGCATACTTAATGTTGACACTACTATTATGGTTGGCATATTTTGATAATCTCATTTTCTCTTTGATACTGATGTACAGTAAAGTGTGAACATTATCTTTAAGCTGCAATCTGATCTTACTGAGCTTTAAGTGCAGCAAAGGGCAGTGGATTTTCTCTTCAGCAACATGAACAGCAGGAGCTCTGGAAATTGTAGTGGCAACAGCAGCTTCTGTTGTGACAGTTCTCTCGTAGGTCACCATGGTGAGAATGTATCTGAGTGGTTTTGGTTTTTTTTTTCTGTCCAGACACTAATATAATTTCTAGAAGCCAGAATAATAGCTTATATAAATTAATACCCTTGTCATGAATAATCTTCATGTGGATATGCTAGTAAGAAATACACACATTTTCTTTTTTAGGAAGGATTTAACAATACTTTCAAAACTAAATACAACATTTACCTTAAAACAGTTGTTCTGTCTGTTAGTATATAATTGGAAAAAAACCTCACCACTATTAATTGAAAAAAAAACCAAACCCTTAATAAATAACGACATGGAACCTGGCCTATGTTCTGCTTTGCTTTTTGTGAAGATTAATTATGTGCTTATATGTTTTAACATTAAAAATGTTAATTTTTATACTGTGGATGCTGCAAGACAATGCAGGGAACATATCTGGATTTAGCATGCAGAAGGCTAAGTTCTTTGCTCAGAGCTCAATATTTAGATGGCTGTAATGTGACAAAGTCTCTGACTCGGGCCACTTTGATGGTCAGGGATAGCACTTATCAAACCACACTGCAGAAATGCAGAAAAGGAAGAACTAACTCTTTTTTTTCCTAACAACTTCATGAGGGGCTCCATTTGGAGTCAGTGTTATTCCTCTTGCCAATCATGCTTATTAGCTTTACCTCCCAGCAAGCTGGTGTGCAGCCTGTTCTTACTGGATGGGTTTGCTATTGGTTACTCTTTTAACTGAGTCACCACCAAGTGTTTCCATTAGCGAGTTCACAACCAGTCATGTCTGCAGCTCTGGCCTGCTGGGCCACTTCTGGGGTTGTGCACTGCTGGGATGGATACCAGAGAGCACTGCTTAGACATTACAAGACTGTAAAGAAAGAGAGGCCCTTCCCTTGCTGTGGCCTTACTTTTCTTGGATTATTTGATTTCTTGCCACCTTTTCTTTCTACTTAAACTGGTATTCATCAGTTGTATGCATCTATAAATTACTCTGTAGCCCCTGCTGCAGTTCAGTTCTTTAGGAAAAGGTTCAGTGACCTACTGGACATACATGAAGTTTCTGTCAGAAGATGATGTTGCCCCCCACCCTTCAGTCTTTAAAATAAATAAATAAATAAATAACAAAACTTCTCAAGACCCACTTTGCTCATCGCTAGTGTTTCAAGTGTGTGTTAGGGCAACCCTTCACACTGTGCACAGTTTGGTTGCTGGTGGTTTTCCCCTCAGAAGAGTGATGGGTCACATCCATTCCAGTTTAACAGCTCAGCTGATCTTAACAGAATTCCCTCACCAGAAACATCCTTGAATAATATAAGCCACTCGTAGATCAGATTGCTTCTGCCTGATGCATTGCCCCATACTAGGCAGCTTCTCTTACCCATGGGTATATGAGAACGGTGTGTGTTATAGCCCCCTCTCTCAAGCTGCTGTTTTCCCTCAACAATGGGGTGAAAAAGAAATGATGGTGAATGGAAATGTGGGAAAGTATTTTTACAGTGTTACTGATTTTATGAAGCAACCTTTGCCACTCTCCCAGGCAATTACTTCTCATAGTTAAAGTAGGAAGGGTAAAATAGTGAATTAACAGTAATGATGATTCCATATGAATTAGGAAAATATCACAAAGATTAAGTAGGAAGCTGTTAAATTTTTGTCATTAGATTACTATTAGAGACATGCTTAGGAGAGAAGCGTAAGTGGGCAGGAAAAGGTAGCAATGGAATTGAATCAACAGTAACATATCTCAGTTCATAGCTGCATATTTCATGATAATCTCTTCAGATTTAATTTTTTTCTTTTTGAATCTCATGCTTATTTTCATATTCTCATTAGAATAGTCTGTACTATATCACATTGTATGTATACAGAATTTGAAAGATGTTTGAAAATTGAGAAGATAGTTACCAGAATTCATGTATTTTATGGAGCTTAAAAGCAAGCTTGCTAGCCAAACTTGATCAACTTCTTCAATAACATAACCTTAAAAGATAAGAACATAAGTACTTTACAGTTGATTATGCTTAAGATTTGAACTCTTTTAAAGCATTTTAAGCTCTCTCAAAATGTTCTAAGCTCTCATAAAATACTTCAGTCAAAGGGTAGAAAAAGTAATCTGAAGTCCAGGTAGTCAGTGAAGAACCAACCAGGGCAGTAATAATGATGAAGGCACAGTAGGGATGACAGGTGAGAATAGTCTAAGCAACAATTGGTATTCTAACATCAAAGTAAAATGTTTAGCAAGATTTTAGACTGCAAAAGGAGACACCTTAACAAGAAGTTAACAAAACAAATGCTTATAATTTATCTCCCATGCTACCTCCAATACTGCGTTGAGTTCTGACCTTCCCAGAAGCATGGAGGAAAAGCGTGAACATATGCTCACAACTTGATCAGGTTACTAAGGCAAAATATTGCTTGTCAGCTAGGATGCTATAGCAGTGTATAGTAGCTTAAACTAACACATTTTACTTCAGCAGCCGGACGAGCTGGGAGCATGCACACAGGCAGTTATTACAGCTTGTCTGTGGAGTAGTAACTTATTAAGCCATGCTAAGTCATGGCTTAATTACAAACTGGCTTGACAGCTTGTGGCTGTCTGTCCCTACTCAATTTAAAAACGTGAACAAAGCTCAGACGAAGGCAACAGAAATAATCATGGCACATCAACCCCTTCAGTTTGTTACATCTCAAAGCCAGCTCATGGCTGCCTGTGTGGAGCTCTGAATAAGTACTGCCACACTGCCAATTAAGTGCCTGTGTGAAGGCACTTAACCTGTTGCCCAGCCATGCTTAAGATTGCATTTGTCATTCTAATGCTGAAACTGAATGGCATTTCATATCATGCTGTGATAAACTAGAATATTCTGTCCTTCTTTGTCATCCTTTTGAAGTGACGAGCTCCCAGCTGCTAGAGGAAATTTCTGATATTAATCCCCAAAGGTTTTGCTTTTATACTGTTGAGTTAACTGCATTTCTATTTCTCCATCAGTTTAATTGTGTATGGTTTCCTAGTTCTCCTTACTTGTTGGTACCTCTGAGCACTGGGTCATTTACAAATTAATTTCCCACCACCTGCTTGTGTCAGTGCCATTAAGGAAAATATCTAGTAGGTTTAAGCCCAAAATTGATCTTGGGCAGGGTGGGGGGAAGAAAAGAGAACAACCTTTACTCAGATACTTCACCTCTGATCATTAGATTTTGCTTTATCCTCTACGGATAGTTCATCACCTCCATTAGTCTCTGGTACTGCTCTGCTAATTCCTATCATCTCCTCCGTTATCTAGAAGTTGAATGATATCATCAAGAAAGATGCTAGATTAATCTGGTAATGCCCACCTTTTGTAAACAAACATTACTCTTTCTCATTTCCTGCTATAATTACTTTAAAGAGCTTACGATGAGAAAAGTGATTTCATTTGACAGTTTTCTGACTTCTGGAATGGGCATTATCTGTTCTTTCTGCCCAGAGGCTATAGACTGTGTTTTATTTTCACCTTATATGTGATACTAGCGATTTCCTCTCCCTTTTAGCTATTAGCCATCCTGCCCTCTAACCCCATGTTCAACATCACCATCTTTACTGAAAATTGAGACAAAATATGCATTTAGTTTTAGAATCAGATGGAGACTGTCTCTAAACCCCACTTCTTCCTCATTGGAAAGTGACCTCACTTCTTTCTTACAATATTATGTCACAGCTGGATAACATCCTGCTGGTTTTCCAGGTGTCATATGTAAGGTCTAAATTAACCTGATTTTCCAGATAAATCCTCCCTTCATTCTCACATTTATTGATGTTTGAGATCTTTCCTGAACCAGACCTTTTTTTCTGTTCTGTTATATGCTCTCTGCTTATAATTCTTACCTCTTTCTTGATGCCACTGCTCTTCCACTTACGCCTTGAAGCCTCTACCCATAAACCTTTTTGCCTTGTGTGAGATATAGGATCCCAATGGAATTAGCAATTTTGGTTTTAAGATGCCTAAGGCTTCTTCCACATTCAAATTTCTGTTTTCATTATACAAGCTGATTTTATTGCCAGGTCCCTTCATTTATCACAGTTTGCCTTTCTGAAATTGAGAATGTTCTACTTTCTTTCACCTCTACCTTTCATCATACAACTTGTGATCACCTACTCCAGGGTTATTACCTACAGTCAGGCCTTTGAGGGCATGTTCCTGAACCATCCAAAAGCTTTACTTCTTACAGGCTCAGTGACAGTTTGGAGGAGGAATTCATTGACTACCACAGTCCAGAATGTCTGGCCCCAACTACAAGTAGCATGTATTCTCCAAACTGTTAACTGGGAATTTGAAATCTCACTGGCTGGTTCTTTGTATCCAAGTGGTACCATCTCTTTAAGAACAGGGAGTTTTCTAGCTGCCTCCAAAACTTCCACCCAGGGTTCTGTAACGATCTCACAGCCCTCTCCTCTCAATACACTCTGTAACCATCTTTTCCAAAAATAAATTGGAACTAAATTATGAGCTGTTTTATTCCCTACGTTTTATCTGCAGAACATTGCTTCCTTACTATAGAATGTTACTACACATCTTTATTTTTACTTCTGTATTTCCTCAATGGCAAATCCCCTCTAATCCACGTGTTCCAGTTAGGAACTCCACAAGTTGTGGGTTTTTTTATTGCAAGGGGGGGTAGCCTGAGCTGTTTTGTGAAATTCCTCCATTTTTTTCCCCAAATGCTGGAAATAGGATAGCCACTTTTCAGTTATTTCATTTTGACACAGTAACATTACTTGTTTTTTGCCTTTGTCTGTATCTGTGCCTTTTTCTTTGCTACCCATTGCACATTCTTCCTATTCCCCATTGCTGTATTAGCATTTAATCTTCCTCTTGTTGAGCAAAACCAAGGCAAAATATTACATGAATCTTTCCAAATTTTCTCTACTCATTTCTTAATATGAAGATAACCCTATTATCTGTGGTGATTTCCTTCCTTTCTTTACAGATGGTGTAATCTAGAAGGGGTATGCAGGGAACTGGTGAAGAACTTAACTACTGTTGTTTAGTCAATTAATTTCCATGGGAAGTTACTCAGCTGAAAATCAAAGAGCTTGTTTGCTTTGCAGATAAAAAATATTCATGTACCATGAATATTTTCAGTGTCTGAGAATGCTTTCTTGTGAAACTAGAGCAGTTGCCACTTGTGGTCAAACCAGTGTGAAGGCCAGTTAAAACACCAGATGGATACATACATGCTTCCAATGAAAAGCTAACTTTTTCACAAACAGAGGTAAAAGTTGAGATAACAATGTGAAAATGCTGTCAGATCAAGTAGCTTCCCAAAGTTGCTGATACTTTGTCAAGACCTGTTTTACACTCATTCATTTGAATGTGAAACAAATTTAATTATTGAGATTCATGAACAGCTACTCCTAAAAGGACAAATCTGTTTCACCAATAGAACAATAGAACATTAAAAAAATGGGAATTTTAAAAACTCTATATGGTAAGAACTCACTTTCATTCCTCTTAAGTGCAGTATCAAATAACGTTGTTTGCAAATAACCTTTATCCTGTACAATCTATTTCCCATTTATTGGTTAGCATTTCTATTGTTCATAGTTATTTTCATCACCACTAAGAATCAGATGGACATTGCATGTATTAAAAAATGCACACACTTTCAGGCATGCACACATTACTGCCAATCCAACACACGTATGCTCACGAGCAAATATCCTTCTTTAGTAATCCTACACGAAGCTTAACTGGGGCCAGCCACGAAAAGGCACAAAATCCCTAGATTAGCCATTAACTCCACATTGCCACATACAACCATTATTTCACCTACTTATTACTTCACCCACCGACCCTGCTGCCTGTCGCTGTGCTGCTTGCCTCTTGCCACACACACCTCTTGAGCAATGCCAGCATTTAGTTTTAGCCCACACAAACCAGCCAGATATGCACATTTTCTAGTGATTAGGAATGTGCTGTTTATGCTGGGTTAAGGACTCGTGTGCATGGTGTAGATTTTTAGTTAATCTCTAATGTTTAAGCAGGTCATATTTGAGAAGCAGTAGGGGATATGATTTATTACATTAGAGATGATGTAGGGTAATATTTATTATTTTGGGAAGTCAATTCTGTAAAGGTTGTACTGGTAGTGAGGTGATACGATAATGAAGTATTTTATTTTTTCTAAATTTATTATAAAATGATATATTCAGTTAGAGCTGAAGGTGAAATGAAGGGGACAAGAACGAAAGCGTCGAACCTAGAAGCAAGAAGAAAGGCAGGGTCTGAAGGTTTGAATGACAACTGAAAGACTACCTTGTAATTTCCTTCAGTATTTCTGTACATTTTTGTTTTAGTAGTCACTGTGGGAAGAATGACTGCTACAGTAAATTAGATGGAAGAGTCAGTAGCAGCTGAGTATGCCTTGGTCATACTGAGCAAAATTATCTAATGCTACCTATGGTAACTCTCTGGCAGATAGCCAAGAAGCAAAGTAGAGGGTGTAAACAGAGAACTGATAAAATTACAGGCCAGTTCTGTACCTGGTGAAATCTGTGCAAGATTTGCCATTACTTTAAAGAGTGACAGGGTCTCAAAAAATTCCTGGTGAACCACATTAAATAAAAACTATTTCAAAAGTTCAGTAAGTATCTAGGCTGAATGAATTTTACATTCATCAACCTGAAGATATAGCAATTTTTAGCCAGATTTGTCATTGCTTTAATAATACATGAATTGTGTTTAAATAGCTATGAGATATAAGCCTGAGGAGGGAAAAAAAAAAATCCCTAGCTAGATGTATAAAAGTATCTTGAGTCCTAGATCATGTGGACACTGCAGAGTTAATTAGGTTGATTGGCAGCTGGGTCTGGGTACTCGAATTAGCTTGTCTATGAGCAAGTTTTCTATGACAGAAGGCTAACTGCAGTCTCAGTGTTCTGGCTGTTTCTGAACCTGCTCACAAGTGCCTGTGCTGAGGCAATCTAGGTTTCATTCTCAATCACTCTTATCAACTGGCAGAGAGCTGTGGTAAGCAGCACTGTCACGCTGGAGTGACCTTTCCCATCGTCTCGTTGCAGAGTACATGCACTTGAACCCACAGAAAGCAAAGCTTCAGCTCTTAGAAATGCAGTCACATCAGTTACCTGAGTTCAAAGCGCCTCCAGAGCTCTGTGTAAGGATTTTTCTAACGTGAGTGGTGGTGCTGATGACCTTAAAGCTGCATAGTGTTTTCTGTACTGTGGACATAATGCTAGAGAGCCTGGAAAAATAATCCCATCGTGTGCCTATGTCGAAGACTGGGAGAGAATGCCAACTCCAGAAGGGAAAGTTCCCATCTCTTTCAGGGCCAGCTCCTTTGCAAATACTCCAGAAAAGACAGATGGATAAATAAAAATCCTGCATAAACTGTGTTTCGACCTGTGATCTCAAGTCCTGCATACAAGTGTTCATTCGCACTGATTGTATATAGTGTGTGGGGAGGAAACACCTCAACGGAAGGGGACAAGGGCATCAGTAGACTATCATGTGAAAATTTGTATGTCATTCGTACGGATGGTACACTAAAGTTTGGGCGCTCAGGAGTGTAAGGGAAGGACACCCCTTCTCAGTCATTAGCTTACAAGGAAAGACTATAGTGTCTAACTGCAGCCAGCAGAACTGCTGTACAGGGCTCCAGAGCAAGGCAGGAGTTGAGTCCTGTTCCTGAGCGATGAACCCCAGCTGGCTACAGCCCATTGATTGGGAAAGATGGGAATCTCAAGGGATTATGAAGCATCTGGCAGATGTTCATGTTCCTTCCTGAATAAACATTTTGTTTTGGGGTGAGAAAGAAGTTAAAGGGTAGGTGAGCCCACGTAGGGGCTAATTACACCCTCCCACGGGGAAGCTCTCGCTGGAGCTGGAGGGGCCGACGGCTGAGAGCAGTTGCCACTCGCGCCCTCCCGCAACTGCCGTTACTTTTCAGGCGGGGCGTCCTCAGCGGGCCTGGTGCGGTGCTCGGTTCCCTCCCCCCGGGCCGGCGGCGGAAAGGAACGCCGAGGACGGAGGCACCGCCAGCCTCACTCTTCACTGAGGGAAAAACGGCAGCTCCGCCCACCGGGCCGGGACCCGCCGCCGGCCTAACCTCCCGCCTCACCTCCCCGGGCGCGTGAGGGGCAACGGCTCCCGCGGGCGGGCGCGAGGCCCCGCCCTCCGGCGACCAGGAGACGGGCCCCGTGCTCCCTGATTGGCTGGCGGTGATGTAATCGCGCGAACATACGGGTACTCCTTGCCGCCCCCCGTGGGACAGGGGTGAAGCCGCGCACCTCTCCCCCTCCCCGCCCGCCCCGCGACCAATCGCTGTGCGGAGTGGCGCGCGGGCCGGGACGCGCTCTGCGGCTCCGCCGGGGCCCGCCGGTCCTTCCCCAGCGCCCGCCGGCCCCGCTTTATTGGCAGGGGCGACGGCCAATCAGGAGAAGGCACCCACCGGCCGATTCACGCCCGTTTCGCGAAGCGGCGGCCGGGGCGAGAGAGGCTGCGGGACTGGCGCCGCTGAGAGCCAATGGCCTACAGGCAAACCGCGCCGGGAGGGAAAGGATGTGGCGGGGGGAGGGAGGCTGGGAGGGGCAAGGGCGCTCGCTGACAGCCGCTTTCGTCAGTCCTGCCTAGGCTACGGGGCCGGATAAAAAACCGTGCGGAGAAAGAGAGACCGTGCGCTGGAGCCTTGAGTGACAAGAGCCGCAGCCAATAGTTACCAAAGCAGAGGGGAAAGGCCCAATCAGGAAAAAGCTTTCGGGCGGGGCTGGCGAGTGAGCGAAGAACGACAGGCCTCCTGAGTCATCTTGTGTTTGTGGTTAGAAAAGCTCAGCAGAGCCCTTGTTCTTCAGAGATAGCATAGCTG
>JANHGO010000027.1:20323750-20361775 GCA_024606505.1 Aquila spilogaster
GCCGGCGGCGGCCAGCGCGGGGCGGCCCGCGCCTGAGGCCGAGCCAGGCCCCCCGCCACCCTCCCCTCACCTGGGCCGGGCCCTGCAAGGGCCGCCTGGGGCCCGGACGCCGGCGCTCGTCCGCCGACAGGTACAGGGGTCGGGGCCGGCCGTGGGGCACGGGCGAGCGGGTCGCGTCCGCGCCGGGCCGGGCCGAGGCAGGCAGAGAGGTGGAAGGGGCCGACAGGCCGGGCCGGGCCTGGGCGCGCGTGTTACGGAGCGGCAGGGCCTGCGCGCCTGCCGTGGGAAGCGGGGGCTGGCAGCGCCGGCCTGCTCCGTGGGGCCGGAGGGGCGGCGGGCGAGGCCTGCTGCGTGTGCCTCCTCTGGGGAGCGGGCAGGCGCCGCGCAGGCCCGGCCTTCGCCTCTGCCCGCCGTGGGGAGAAAGGAGGGCCGGGGGCCGCGCTGACACGGCCTCCCGGCGGCGGAGCCGGGGCTGCCGGGGCAGGCGCAGGGGGGAGGGACGGCGGGGAGGCCGAGCCCGCCGGTGTAGCTGGGGCTGGGGGCCGGTGGACCCGCCCTCTGTGCGCCGCGGTGGTGCGGGTCGGGGCGGTGGCAAGGGGGGCCCGGCGACCTAGGCCCCGCACGCCGGCCGCTGCCGGGGAAGGGGCGGGGAGGGGAGAGGGAGCCGGCCGGCCGGCCCGGGCCCCGTGCGGGTGGTGCGGCGTGCGGGGCGGGGAAGGGGCCGAAGGCGGCCGGCGTGCCGGTAGCTGCGTGCGGAGCGGGGTTAGGGGGCGGCGGGCCGGGCCTGTGCACGTGCATTGGCTGGGTCCGGGGGAGTGGCGGGCCGGGGGCCGACGGGGCCCGGTGTTGACCGACGGGGTGGGGTGGTGGGAGGTGGCGAGCTGCGGGTACGGCCCTGGTGTCGGAGGGGGAAGCTGTCGTTAGGCCTGGGTGCTTGCGACGAGCTGGAGGTGTGCGGAGGGGATGAAGTCACAGGCAGATGGGCAGTGCCTGGGTGCCTTTAGCGTGGAAGGGGAAAGAAGTTGAAGGCGCTTCTCTGTTGTAGTTTGGAGCTTGCTGGCACTGCGAACCCAGTGGAGGTAAACGTGGATATGCTTTTACTATAACCTGTAGCTAGTCGAAGGGAGGGAGTCGTTTTGGTGGGCTGGAGGCAGCTGGAAAAATCTGTCTGTGTGTTGTTTTGCGTGCTGTGGTAGGTAGAGGGATATGCTTATACCGTGGATGCAGATGGTGGGTGAAACCACATGTTTTGAGGAATAGTCGTGCATGAAGGCCTATGAATTTAAGAGTGGTAGGTAAACAATCTTGTGTGTGTTGTGAGAAGCAAGGTGATAAGTTGGCTGGCTTCTAAGTTGTGGAGGAGGGAGGCTTTGGGTGGTAAGCCTATGTACAACTTACAGGCACAGTGGTAACAGGTTGCTACAAGGTTCTGAACTTGTTTTGTTTGGTGGCCAGTGTGGTTAAACTTAATGTTTGAGACCTCCATGTGTAATATGAGATGGTATGTGGACAGAAAGGCATGCAGGTTCTTACTGTGTGTAAGTTGGTTTGTCTGCCGCTCGTGCTGAGCGTTGAGAGATGCCTGGCTGTTACCAACTCAGTGAGCCCTGTTTCTTGTGTGTTGAGATGGACTAGGGCAGCAAGCAATGTGGCCTGTGTCCTGGGAACAGGAGATTGAAAGTCTGGATGTTTGTTGTTTAAGCCATGGGATACAAATTGGAGAACATCTAGCAAATGCCACATATTGGGGTCATGATAGTGCTGTTTGGAGAAAAGTTTGTGCATGTCCTGGGGAGTTGTAGCACTGTAGGTATCTATATTTGTGATAGGTGTCAGGCATTGTAAATTCCTGTCTATAAGAGAATCAATGCACTTTTCTTATGGGTAAATTTCCGGGGATTACCATGGATTATAAGAAGGTGAGGGGGCTTGGGTGGATATTTAGAAGTAGAAGTGAATGGTGGAGTCTTTGAAAGGTTTGTGTGCATTTGGAAAGGGGGGTAGGATGAATTTGTGGGTATTATGCATATACAAGGTAAAGATTATGTTAGGCTATGTATACATGTGTGTATCAGGTGAATGGTATTTGTGTAAAAGGGAAACTGGAGTTTTCGTATTGCTGAGTTAGTGGGAACTCTAGTCTGTGTATGGAGAGAGGAGGCAGGCATTTTTGGCTGAGGCTGTGAAAAGTTGAAATGGTGGGGGGGAGGGACGATGAACTGGGTCCGGTGTCCCAGGTGTGTCCTGAGAAGGTGGGAGGCTCTGGGGATTCTTTGCTCCTCATGGTATGGAGAGAAGTATTTTATAGTTGTGACAGCTGGTGAAAAGTAAAAAAAGTGAATGAAGATGAGGCAATTTGTGACTGTTATCAATATTATCAGATTAAAGGTGGTTACAGAATGGTCAGGGGGTTTCTGTTAAAGGTGCTTTTTTTGTTTGTTTTGTTCTGTTTGTTCCACTGGGTAAATTGTCCATTAACTTTAAGGGTAAACTTTTGCTGAAACTAGCACTTATAATGGTGTTGATAGGTCAGCAGCTAATTAAAAGCACTTAATGTGGTGTAGACAAGCCTCATGTGTGTATGTATGGGCTCAGAGGCTCGAATGTGTCTATTATATGTATTTATTATATTCATTTTATATACCTTAACACTTTAACTGAGTGCACGTGTCCAGAAGGTATGAAGTCTTTTGAACTGGACGTATGCTTGTGTTTGAAAGAGGGTTAGTGCATAAGCATTTGAGGGTCAGAGATCTGTGAGAAGACTGTCCGTTTAGAATGGAAAGATGTTTGGCTGAGGTGGAAAGGATGAAAAATTGCATGTGTATCCCATGTTCTGTGGGTTTGTGATAGTATGTATTATTTGTTTACACAGCCCCTCATTTCTGGTTCTGCACAGATATTTAGAGGAGTTTGTTATATAGGATAGTGATTTAATTAAGGAACATAGTATCAAGATGAGGGGAACGGAATTAATGTAGTATGGAGAGGGCTGTATAGAGAGTGCATAGAACCCATTTTTCTTTTATTGCGGTAGCTGTAAGGTGGTCAATTACTGAGGTAGGGAACTAGAGAAAGAAAAGAGTAGTCTCATAGTAGCTATCCTGGATAATCCAGTTCCCTTCTTGTCTCTGGAATTATCATTGTTCACTTAAACTTTTCCAAGGGTGGTCACTAGTGTGTGCTTCTGACTTACTAAACTTGACACCCTGTCTTGCAGAAATATCACCCCATCACGATTGAAATTAAAGCTTGTGAAGTCTGTTTGTTGAACATAGTCTTTTAAGGTGCTTAGTGTCAAGAACTACCACTCTTAGAGGGGGCGATTGAGAATAGTGAGTATTTCTTACATGAATGTGTTGCCTCCATATTATAAAAAGGGAAAGGCAGTAAAAATCCACTCAATATTAGACGTAAAAACCTGTGTCTGTGAAGCATTTGTATTATAATAATGACTATCACTCTTGGAGCAGGGTTTATTTAGACTGCAGCAAGGGATGAAATTGTATATAGAACAATATTCAGAGAACACTGTCCATCCTGAATGAAGCAGACTGCAGAACACCTAGCTGAATGCTACTACCATAATGTTCCTAAGGGAGGTGCATGTAGGGTTTTTTTGTTAGTGTGGTTTTTACACAGTTGGTTTTAGTTTTTTCCCCTCCAAAAAACTCTTGAATTGAAATTGATCATTTGGTAGTGTCTTGGATCATCAGTCCAGTAGGAATGCTTAAATCTGCCACATAGGCCTGCAGCTGTAGCTTAGTAACTAGTAAATAGCTGTTCTTTTCCAGTCAGCACTGGAAGAAGATAGCTAGCTAACCATTGGTTTTTGCAAGCACAGTCCCTTCCAAGTGAATGGGAAGGCCTTGGTGAAAGAATCCAAACTCGAAACACTGTGTGGGTTGTAGAGAGTGATTACTGTAACAGGTCATGCATATCTTTGTGTCCATAGTTGTTTTTTTCCTCTAATAGCGATTCTTTCTGCCTGCCACCTTAATGGTATCAAGTATGCTCTTTTTTTTTTAAATTCTTGCCACCTTGTCCAGCAAGTTTTCCCATCTCTCTGACTTAAGTGCTGCACTAGTGTTTCTCCACTTCTCTGTGAAAATGAAGAAGAATCCTTCAGATCTTGGCCCTTTTAGCAACCCAAGTGATTTGATCTGAATATTGGTCCTCTCAGTAAATTGGAGGAGAGCAATGGTGATTTCTTTGGAAAACTGTTAAAGTAGAAATTTTTGTTATCTTGGCTCCTTCTCTGTTTGTCACTTTTCATTCTGTGCTTCAGTTGTTTATGCTTGATCATCTTCAAGATTTGGCTTATAGATGTACAGGGTGTGAGCTGTGGCTTCTTCCTTCTCCCTGTCTGTTAGCAGTGTGAATGCAGGTTAAATGTTTTATGAAACTTCAAGAGGGGTCTGGTTTAGCCCTGGTCTTCAGCATATCTAGTATATATATAATCTTCAGGAAATTTAAATTCAAAATCTGGACAAGTTATTGCAGGTTCTTAATTAAAAAAAAAAAAAAAAAAGCCACCCAAATTCAAATAACATCAGACTATAAAAGTCCAGAAAAGAGAAGTTGTTTGCATGGGCAATGAAAGATGTGTCCCTGATGCAAGAACAAGGATGCCGAGTTTCCAAAAAGATCATCAAAACTGTTTTTCTTTAACAGACAACCTTGCAAACTCCTCAGCTATTTGGCAGACATCTTTCAGTCTTGGGCAGATATCTAGCATGGGAAACTTTGGTCAAACTGCTTAAAATTTTGTTTTTATATCTGTATCATGTGCTAAAGCCAAACAAAAATTCTGAAGAATTAACGAGTGTCACTCCAAAAGAAAACTGGTCTGAAAAGCTTTGCATGAGATGGTAAGAAATAACTGAGCTGGTGTAGGTCATCTCAGTTTCTTGAAATGAGCAGTTCAGCTCATCTGAACTTCTTGAGACGTGATTGGCATCATGAAACGTAAGGGTTGCCAATCAGTGTAGGTTAAATTAGTCTTCTGGCTCTTAGAAAAACCTACATTGGGAGAGAAGGCACAAAGATGTTTTAATGTAGAAAGAACGATAGAAGGGAAAGCCCCATATCTCAGTGGACAACAGCCTTCCTTATAATTTAGAAGGAAATTATTCATGCCCTGGTATTGTTCTACTAGGAAGAATAAGTCACCCACAACTCTTTTTCCCTATGCACCATTAGTTTCTCATTAACGTTACTTCAGTGTGTCATTTCATGGTGTTACTACATTACTATCTCATGGCGTAGGTTCTCCCCATCTTTGATGGGAAATAACCTTTTCATTGAGGTTTCTTTCAAATAGTACAACTAGGTGCTTAAGTCTGTGTTCACAAGTGTTAACAGGAATTCAGCTCAAAAACATTGCTTGAGGATGTTTCAGACTAGGCTACTGGAGAGCCTAAGATGGTTCTTTAGTGTGTATGGTAATGACAAGTCAATGACCACAAACTTCCAGATAAGTCACAAAGGAAAGCATCGGTCTTTCCTTGCAGTTTTCAGGGGATTAGTGTGTTAACAGAAAATGTTGTCTTCAATAATCCTACTTCTGTGTCTGCACCCCAGTGTAGGAAGTTGACCTTTACTGAATGTAGAGCAAATATGGCTCTGCAACGTTAGTATATGAATTAATTGTTTTTATTAAGGAGGTAATGAAGTAAGATGATAATGATTTGTTGAGTAGGGGAGGTAACACTTTATTGTAATCTGTTCATACAATACTGCTTTGGCCTGTTCTCACCAGCTTGTCTGTCCTGGTAAAGCAAGGTATTATTTATTCAAAACTCATGATGTTGTATTTAAAATTTTGTATAGCAAAAGAAAAATTGGTGACTGGAGAGAACAAATATCAAATGATAGAACTGTTTGTAAAGAACTGATATTTTGATTCAAGTGGAAAACTGAAACAATGAATATTATGTTCGTCAGCTTATTCAAAAACAAAAAAACCTTTTCTGGGCAGCTTTGTTGGTTAAGCTGATGTGCAAGTAATATAAAGCATTATCGAGCACATGCTCTTCCTTTCCTATTACTAGCTACAGTGGAGCCATTGATGTGGGTTATTGGGTTGTGTTTTCACTGTTATTTAAAAAGTTTCATAAAACAGTAAATGTAGGTGATGCATGAAGTGTGTAGATCTTGAGGGTTTTTTAACTTTATTCAGAGAACTTTCCTAGATGTATCCCACTAGCTTTGGATACTCCTAACTGTAAAGGGGTGGAAGCAAAAGTGGATGAGCGGTGAGACACTGCTGCTATAGTTACTCCAGGAAAAGGAACACTCAAATTCACAGTGCAGCCGTCCTTTTTAGGGCTAATGAGGTGTGCATTGGCAGCTTAAGTCTGTGGGTTTAGTTACTGCTGCTTGAGGCTCTCTTAAATGAATGGGCAGTATCTGCCACATTGATTATATTTACAATAGCAAGCAGTATGCTGCAATTGAAGGTGATTGTAGAGTGAAGCTGTAAGTTAGGCAGGCCCAGTGTCTACGGTGTGTGTACTTCATGGGGCTTTATTTTAGATGAGTTTTGGTCTGGTTCTGTGGACCGAGTATAGTCCAAACATTACTGGGTATTAGGTATTTTCCCAGAGTTTTGGTTTAGGTTAATCTGAGATGTCCACATCATGTGTTCAGAAACTTCTTTGAGATGTGAACAAAAGCACAGTAAGTGGGGTGACTCAGATTTACTTCAGAAAGTGCGCTTCTGATCCAAACTAAAGTGCTAATATAGATGTACCAACTGGGTCTCTAAAAGGCACCTTGGAGCATTGCAGAGGGTGTTGAGCTATGTGGGGGGACTGGATTCTGCCTTCTCTGTTCCCAAATTATTGTCCCTAGTTTTGAAATTGTGTATGAAAATGATTGGTGTTTAAAACTACAATAAATTCTGGAAAGTAGTTCTTTCATGGTTTTAATTCAGTTAATCAAGAATGAAACTAGCTGTGTGAGCAACAGGTTGTGAAGCCTGACTTCCTGTGGCTTTGTGTCTTGTGGTTGGATTTTTCTGGGTATGCTGTATTGTGAGCTCTGAAAGTACTTTCATGTGTTTGGGGCACTATCTGTCCTGCTGTCCTGTATGGGAAGTTGTTTTTGGTGACATAGCTGAGCTCCTGCTGCCTTTGTCCTCGAGGGGCACTAGTTTGGATGTCTTCCCTTGATGTGTTTATTTTCACAAAACTCATAGGATCTGATTATCTCTGAAATACTTACCCTTGTGTTAACTTCCGAATTGTGGCCAGTTTCAATAAAACTTGAAGGGGGGAGGGGGAGAACGACACACACTGTAGCTTGGCTTCCTAAGGTTGTACTTTATTTATTTTCCACTAATGCTATTTCTTGTTTTACTATCTTTTTATGTTTACCACTATTTAAAATTTCTTCCAGAAGAGTTAAAAGTATTTCGCCCCACATTTCAGGCAACATATCTAGAAGTAGGGAATTGTGTTCCTAATGGCAGCTTCTTAAGGGATGCTAAAAATCTCTCCTCTATAGGATAGATAAAATTCTTGTGAGTATCCAACATGCATATTAAACCACCTCCAAATAAATACAGACAGGTCTAAAATTGCCTTTGATATGTATTGTAGCCTTCTGTAATACATGCTGGTACCACATGCGGTAGTTTTGGACCATGATTCTAAGAGAGAAGTGGATGAAGGTTTTGAAAATGAATGATGCATTGAAGCCTCTGGAGTATAGCTAGATTGGATTTTGAGGGTGGTAGATTAGGAATTGGAGGGGGCAGGGATTTGTGTTTGTGATGGCCCTTGTGACCTTGAAAAGCTGCTGAAGTTGTAATGTGCTTTGACATGTTTCAAATGAGAAGTACTGTACTGAAGCTATGTGGTACAGCAGGCTGAGTTCTGAGAGTTCCGTCTTCAGTGTATAAAGCTAAAGAAATTGTTCCTTTTGCTTCTATTTTAAGTGGGCCTATACTCAAAGCACTGACTTCAGAGAGCTTCTGTAAAGGTATGAAAGGTGAATCTAGCACAGATGTTACTCAATTTCTTTCTGTGTCCTTTCTGTTCCTGCTCTCCATCTCCCTAATATAGTAATAAAATACTTGTTTTATTTGTTCTAGTTCCCAAGAGGAAAATCTCATCCTGGTCAAAAGGTACTCTGCATACCAGTTTGTGTGTAAGACCTCACTTCAGATATGGTACTAGTTGCAGGCACTGGTTTCTACTGTCTAACATTAAGTTTGATTCTCTGTGGGGCATTTGAGAAAAATTGTTTATAGCTGATTTTTCAAGAAAAGCGTACTCTTCTTTAGTGAGTGTATTCAAGACAAACATGAAGTGCTTTTCTTACTTCAGCTGTTGTAAAACTTGAATCCAGACATAATAGAAGTAGTCCAGTGACTCCCCTAGGTAGTGATCAGTCCTACATCTTAAAAGGCAAAGAAGCTCCATCTATCTCAGTAGAGCCCCAGTGCACAATACAGTCTAAGACTCTCAAATGTCTCACTTCAGGTGTCCTCAGTAAGAACTGAAGTGACACCTCTAAGGAGATTATTAACAATGTCTAATTACAGGTGGGATTTACAGGCATCTTTAGTGTTATCCAGTAATTGTGGGACTACTGTCTATAGGTGTGTCAAACTGACTTCTCAATTGTGATGTTTATCCATTTGCTAGCTTGTCATGTTTTCTGCGTCTTTACCACTTTTCCAGGAGACATACTACAGCAAGGGATTTTTCGTTTCACTTTTCCTTTTCTCTGAGATGATTGATGTCATCCTGCTCTTTTCCTTACTGATTGCTTAGTCTGGTGGATGAATTTATTGGCATCATCCAAAGTCTAGGTTGTGGCTGATTATATTACTCCGAGGAGTACTTTTTCTAAAGCAGTAGGGGGTTGTGCATAAAACTTCAAATAGTAGGGGGTTTATACATAAGCAAAATGAAAACAATCTTGTGAAAACAATAGCTAGAGCTGGGGGGAAGGGGGTGGGTAAAACCTGTTCTGTAAATTCTCCATAAGTGTACCATAATTCGAACCACCTAGAAGTTTATAGGCATTCAGTCATTTAAAAGATGCTTTAATAATGGCAATTACTGATTTTGTGGGAGGTTTTCCGGCCAACCCTCCTTTAGATTCTGTGCATCTCTTCCAATGTAAAGAAACTGGAAACATTTTAAGGTGACTCTCTCTTGTAATAGTCATTTGTGGGATCAAGGAAAAGACAAGCATACCACTTTTGTGGACGATCATGTTGGAAAGAGAATGTTTCACAACGTTTGCTGGAGTCAAATAGCTGTGCAGTCTTCTCTCCAGGCAGGCCTTGAAAGCTCATCTGTTTTCTATAAATGGTAAAAGCTATAGTTTAACATTTTCCTATGTTTTAAAATTGAAATAATAATTAGGCTTTTCTGTGATGTGGAAGAAAAGCATTGTTAGGACTCTGTCATAGTGACACTGGTGTTTTGTATCCTACTTTTAGATCATAGTAGACAATAGAATTTATTTCACTTCTGTTTCCCCCGTGGTTTGCCTTATGCTGAACCATGTCTATGCTTCTGTATGTTTTATTACTATGTTTGAGTACAAAAGTGATGGAGGTTAAGAGCTGTTGAAGATCAGTAACTAGCTTGTAACATTAAATCCAATAGGGTGACTTCACACTTTCTTAACTAGAATGCACCAAACACAAGCAATTCTAGGCCAGAGAAGAACTTCTCTAAAATATTTAATGAACTCAAAATAGTAGCTGTTGTTAACCATGACAGCTTACTATTTGGTTTTGACTATTGTTGCAGTATTGTTTTAATTTAAAGAGAAAAAGGAATGCTGTCAACGTAGAATATCTGGCTTTTGGAGGGAAGGGGATAAGGTTACAGACTGTCAAAACAATTTCTGATGATTTCTTTTTTTTAACATGAAGTGGGGCTTGACTTACAGAGTCAGAGGGGAAGAAATAAAATTCCAGTATAGTTCAGGATTCTTGAAATGAGCTTGTGCGCTGCTGTTGCCAATGGTAGGGAATAGAATTTAACATGGTCAGAAAAGTGTCACTGGAGAAAGCACTCTGAAAGGATTTTTTAAACCCTTTATTAATTTATATTTGGAAAACATTTTCCTTGAAGAATACTGTATATTCTCAGATGTATTTAATGACCGTGCTATTTTCAGTCTAAAGTTTTCCAGATTTCTGAATCTTTACAGAGGGAAAGTAGGGCTCCTTCTGGGAAAAGTACTAGTCAGTTACTACTTGAAGTGATCTTTTTTTCACTGTTGTTTTGTTTTCTTCAGGGTTACCAGATTCAAATATGTTTTGGATAAACAAATGTAGCAATTCCATAACTGAAGTAACTTTTTTTTTTGAAAGGTGTCCTAAGGTTTCTCCAGACTTGAAATGTGGTTATGTTGTCAGTTTCACAAAGAATATGAAGCTAATTTGGAAAACTTCTTGATTTGTCTCTCCATATTGTCCCTTCCTCCATAGGTCTTGTTTGTTTGTTTATTGAAGCACTGATTAAAACAGAAGCTATTGCATACAAAGCCGACATGACTGCTTAGGTCTGTCATGAATTGTCAGATTTGTGCTTGAAGCCTTTCTAAAGTAAGTAATGGTCCTAGAACACTGTATTGGAATCTCCATAATCCTTTTCTGCTATTTACCTTCTTTTTAGTCTTATGTTACTACTAGTACAAAAAGAATCAGTAAACCTGGAACACCTGTGAGCAAACTTTCTTCTGCACAGTTTATTTTGTTCCAGTTTCAGAACTGTTGCTACTTTCCACTTAGTGTTTATCCTTTCCTTGTGTCAGAGTCTGATACTGTTACTGCAGGATTGAAACTAAAGTGAGGTGGGAGAGGAAATGAAAAGTAGTGCCCTTAGTAAGGAAGAAAACTACAATGCCTTCTAAAGAACTGAAGTAATAAATTCACTGAGAACTTAAGATAATCCAGAGAATACTTGCGTAGGCAGAGCACACTATTTGTCGAGGAGTATTCTTCCTTATTCTCTTGTCACAGGGTTCTGTTTTCTGTTCATTTGTTTGTTCATCATGTGAAAGATTTTTATCAGCAGATATGCAACCTTTTATTACCAAGTTCTGCTGTCTGCCACTAGCCTACTGGAATTATTTGCCTTTTAAAGGTAACATGACTCTCTGATACTGGCATGGGTAAAAACCAACAGATACAAGTTGACTGACATCTGTATTGCTGGGTGAGATGGAGAGGAGCTTTTTTATATTAGTCTTCATTCTGTCTCCTTATTTTTGTTGATGTGTGGTTTCTTTGAGCTCATTTTCTCCTGTTGTGTCCCTTAAGAAGAGTTGGGAGAGAGTGGGAGAAGATTTAGTCTATAGTGCTTTTTCCTGAGCTGTGTAAAAAGTTTGGGATTTTTTTCACCCTGAACTGTGCAACAAGTCCTGCAGATAGTGCATGGCATGACCTATTCTTATTATGGATTTAAGGTGTCATGGAATTGGTAGACTTGCATCACTGTTGCTGAGGAAGCAGAGATTCCTGGAAGGTCTTTGGGTGACTGAAAGGATGTACTTGGTCTAAACTGCCATGTTCAGAGAAGGAAAGGAAAATTAGAGTGGGCTGATGTGACCCAGAATAATTTTTCTATGAAGAGGGGAAAAAGCAATAAAGCTTGTTTGGTTCAGCTGCCAAAGAGTAGTGCCTTCAAAACCCTAGAGACTGAACGAAGGTAAACCCAGCACAGTTAAAGAAGTAGCTAGGCTGTAATTCAGTTGAAGCTGAGTTTTTAGTTCTGAATTTCTTCTGTGTTGGTTTGTTAAACCTTATGCTACCTCAGTGACAGTGCTGGGCACTAGATACATTTGCTTCCTTTGTCAGCCAGGCACTGTTGTTATTTCTTTGCAGCTGTTTAAAAACAATGGATGTAACTTCTTGGAAGCTGGCTAACAATGTACACAATATACCTTTGGTTTTGTCTCTTCATTACCAGGAGTTCGTTCCCTCTACCCAAACAGCTTTCTGCTACATGCTGCCTAGGTGGTGGGCATCTGGTATTCTTTTTAGTTAAAAGTCCTTAGAATTGTTTGGGTTTTTTTACCACTTTTCAATGTTGATAAAGTACAGAAAAGAGATTTCTTGTTAGGCTTCTGCATGCACTCAGGCATTTGCTTCTGGAACCCACTCATAATCCTGACTGTTTCATTAAGGAAGATGTTCTTGTATTATTACCTAAGTATGTTAGTACTGCTGTATTTCTGCAGTCTTCTACCTCTGACCATGTGCTCCTCTTCCTCCTCATGCTGACACTTGGCTGTGTCTCATCTCATGGTGAGAGAGTTACATGATGTATGTATGTTGGGTATCTATTGCTGAGGTTAATTTTCTTTTAGTTTAGCTTCTTGAATCAGCTTGCTACGTGAGGATATGAGAGCAACCACTGATGCAAAAATTGGAGTAGAAGGTACATATGGCAGGAGGAGGGTTTACAGCAGTTATCAGTTTAGCTTAGCCTAACTTCTTATAAGACTGCACCCTGAGATGTTTCAAAAGAGGTTCTTTTAAGGTATAGTTATTAACATTGGTTTTTAACACTAATGGTGTGGATACCTGATGACCTATCTTGTGAGTGGAAGTCCTAAGTTTACTTGGAATGTTGCTGCTGATGAAGAGAAGACCATATTGGAAGTCACATAACTGTGACAGTGTTGGCAGTGTCACCAGCCATGTTGCAATCCTAAAAAAGAACATGCAATTAAATGTTGACGTTAAAACCTCTATTATAACTAAATTAAAAATGCCAATCTCCTCTTTTGGATTTTCCCCAAATGCATAGCCTGCTACAGATGTTGATATGGTTCCCTTCACAGCAGTCTTTCTGGTTTAATTAAATATCAGCACTTGCTGACAAGAATATCTTTATTCTGTAGGCACATGAGAATACAACAGAAACCAAAACTTTACATAGGAGAGGTCATGGTAAGGAGTTTGTCAGAAAGTTCCTGAGTGAGTCAAGCTGTTTTTCTGTGCTTTTTGTCACGTTTTCAGATTTCCTTACGGGATAAGAGGACTGCCTCTGCTCATCTGCTATTGGCATTGTTCACTGCTTAATGTGGAGCCAAAGTATCTTATCTATTCCCTGCTTCAAGTGTAAGCTTTGGGGAGCTGCAAAGGGACTGAAGTATTTTGGGTGAAACACGAGTAATCTTATCACTGGTAGAGACTAGAGTTTGCAGTTGTTTGTCAGTCACTGACTGGTTTTTGTGTCTAGGAGGTCGTGAATTTGTTCAAGTTCAGAGGTCTTGGTAAAGTGGATTTTCTTTCAGTACAGTCCGGGAGAAATTCAAACCATCTGAAAAGATGTAAGCAATCTGAATTTCAGAAATTCTTTCTAATGTGCATAATGAAACATGTTTAAGTTTTCTTGGCCATTTGCTATTCTTTTCCACTCCTTTGTCTTCCCTTTCTCAGCCACCAGTTTCTACAATAAATTTTAGGTAGAGTTATGAACACCAAGTTTTTCCTTTTATAACCTCTGCTGTTACTGTCTTGTTGCCAGATACCTTGAAAATTAGCCAGAAACTCAATTGCTTGATGGCTGTGTTCACTTGTTGAGGCCTGCTTATTTTTATGCACAGAGTTCTTATACTTAGGCTTTGGAAGATTTGAATTCTGCAAATTGTTGAAGCCTAGAGATGCTTCCTGTTCACTGTTTCAGGCACCCTTGCTATGTTATATAATAAAGAAAACTTTCTATTTCACTTGATAAAAGTATTAAATGCTGCTTTACTTGGATAGCACTATCAATAAGTAGTGTATATCAACCTGTAGCAAAACATTTCTGGGCCCTTGAAAAAGAAGGTGACTGGAAATAGTGACCATGGCTTTACCAAGGGTCAGTCATGCTTGACCAACCTGACTGCCTTCTGTCAAATGACTAGGTCTTCAGTTGACAGGAGAGCAGTGTTTTGTTTTTTTTTTACTTTGACCTCAGCAAGGCTTTTTAGTGTCCAACAGCATACTCCTGTCTACAGACTGAATGGGAGGATGACTAAACAAGTGAAAACTGGTTGAAGACTCATCTCAAAGGGTGGCTGATGGATTATACTCTGCTTGGACAGCAGTTACAGCTGGAGCTCTTCAAGGGTCTGCTGTGACCTGCTTTTTTTTTTTTTTTTTTTTTTAAATGTCTTTGTCAATGATCCAGAGGAGGAGGTGGAATGCACCTTCATCAGGTTTGTGGTAGACATAGAACTGGGTGGCTCAAAGGCGGGGCAGCCATCCCAAAATACTCAAAGTCTAGAGTGGGCCTGTTGGAATTTTAGGAGGTTCAGCAAGGGTACATGCCAAGGCCTGCTTCTAGGATTGGTAACCCTTCTGCAGTACTACAGACTGGTTGGGTTGTAGCTCTACTGGACCTGGTACTGGTGAAGAGTAGGCTAAATACAAGTCAGTAGTTCACCCTGGTAGTGACGAAAACAGCTTTATTCCCCTTCAGTTGCCATTTGTTGCAGATGTTCCCAGACTGCATCTGTAATACTGTGTCCAGTTTTGCTCCCCTTCTCCATACCCCCAACAAGAACAATGCTGATAAATTTAGGACAAGTCCACCACAATGGTCACATACTCCAGCTGCCTGACCTGTGAGGGGATGCTGAGAGCTGTTCATGGCCTTGTTTAGCCTGGAGAAGAGATGCTTAGGAGGGTCCCAATAGCAACCATCTGGTATATGCAAGGATGGATACCAAGAACATGGAGCCAATCTCGTTACTGAGGTGCACAGTGGGAAAACAAGAAACAGTGGTCATAAATTGAAATGGGTGGATATATGTTGAAAAATTTTTACTGTAAGGATGGTTGTTAAGAGATTATAGGAGGTAACCTGTAAGCATCTGTGGAGGTTTTCAAGACCTGAGTGGATAAAACCCTAAGCAACTGGGACTGAGTTCAACATTGACCGCACTTGGAGAAGGAAATTGAACTGGATGACCCCCTAGGTCCCCTCCACTCCGAATTATTCTATGAAGGAACACCCATGGCAGGGACCTAAGTAGCCAAACTAATCAATACATTTTGATTTATTTGGGAATTTCATTCCTTGT
The DNA here is from genome assembly GCA_024606505.1 of Aquila spilogaster. Taxonomy (NCBI): domain Eukaryota; kingdom Metazoa; phylum Chordata; class Aves; order Accipitriformes; family Accipitridae; genus Aquila; species Aquila spilogaster. Next base: position 20,338,805 of record JANHGO010000027.1, read on the forward strand.
GAGTGGCATTTATTTCTAGTACTCCTAAATAAAATTGTTTGAACATAAACAGTTACTTGTTGACTATTTTTTATATTAAGCATTAGTTACTTGAAATCTACCTATTGAGTAAGCATGGAATAAGCAAAGTACCTTCATTGAATAAGCTCATTTAATCTAAGAAAGGAAGGAGAAATAATATTTCTCAGTGTTGAAAAAGAAGCTTTAGAACTTTACAGTGATTAGTATGTTTTGTCTCTCACTTGCCTTCACCCATTATTCTGAACCTTGTAAAACAAAGCAATTTGTAGAGCATTTGTTGTTTGAAGTTACTGAGGGGAAGAAAGATATTGGAAAAGGAAAGTAAATCTCAGTTTCTCTGAGATTGGTTCACTTCCCTCTTTGCCCAGGCCTATGAAAAGAAACTGTCATCCTAGATGTTACATGTAAACGTCTCTAAAGCGGAGAAGGCTTTAGTCAGATTTGTGCTACAGAAATTATATACTGGTATATCTAGGCATGGTAGGTTTAACTGTGATAGCCTTTCTCATGTGTTTGTGAGGAAAAACAACTTTGTTTCTTTATCATAACCAAGATAATTTTGGTGAATGGTCAGGTGTGTTTCTGCTTTTGCTTTTAAAGAAATCTGTAGTGGCTAGTAACAAGTTTCTTTGTCATGGTTTCTGTGCTTTAGAATAAGTTTGAATCTCAACTTTGAGTCTTTCTTTTCTTTCGAGTCCAGGATCTGGATATATTCTTGTAAATGATTGCATTAGTATGCCAGATTTTCCATCCTCTCTACACTTACATGTATGCATGGGTGTTTATGCAGGCTCTCTCTGTGTCATGTGGTTGTATGTATTCCTGGTTTGGAAATAGACTTGCTTACACAATTTTTGCGAAGGTGGTACACATTGACAGTGGGAGTTTTTTCGCAAGTAGTGGCCATTGAATGGTGTAGCTTAGATCACTTCATATTTTCATCTCTAATGAGTGAAAGGCATTCACATGATCTTTTGTTGCATTACCTTAGATGAGTAGCAAATTCTTGATTAACTTGGCCGCTTCCAGTGGTTCCTATGTTTTATTAGTTCCAGTCTAGAAGTTGCTATTAAGCAGTTCTTGAGCTATAGATTTTATTGAATATTGCGTTGAACTAGGAGAGAAATCGGTCAATTCTTCCATCTTACTACTTTCAGACTCACAGGCTCTTCTGCTTTATTCACCCCTAATATGCAAGGAAGAGTCTCTAAAGTGAATCTTTATCAGAAGGACAAAGATCTGGAAGAAATTTGATTTTTGTACTACGTTCAAGGTAAGACTTTCAAAATTGACAATGATCAGATGACAAAAAGCATGAATACTGAGGCTTGCAAAATGGTACTATTTCTGAGTTCTTGGCTTCTTGCATATTATGCTATTCCTGCAGAATATTATGAATATTTATTAAGTATTAAATACTTCTACATAATTCTGTGGAAATACACTAATGTTCAGAGGCATATAAGCTAGCAGTGGCTGTGTTCCTTAACTGAAATAGTTAAGTAGGCTGCTACTTGTAACTAATGTTTACTATGCAAGCTGTCTTCTGGGTAGCATAGGTGTTCCTACTTCTAAAACTGATACACTAAGTTGCATGATATAAAATGGAATGTCTTATTAAATTGGCAGTGTCTTAGTAACTCTTTTTGATTTACTTTAAGGTCCTGTGCTGAACTTGTAATTTCTCTGTGAATGCAATATTATAGCTGTTGAGTGACATTTCCAGTCAATTTCAAAATATCAGGAAATAATTGGGAGTCAGAGGGCAGGTTTGCTGCATTTTGGAAGGAATAGTAGATGTTTCTTTCAAAAAGCCATAGCTTCAAGCACATATACTGTTGTGATCTGTCTGCAAATTAAGAGCACCGGTCAAGTGTTATGAGCCATTAACATCATTCAGCAGAGTAATACCATTGCCTTCAGCTTCCATGCACAGTTTAACAAAATGTTTAATAATGTTTGTTGTGTGATTCCCACACCACTCCCAGGGAAGAGTGGAGGATGTAACAAGGACTAGGGGGATAAAACCTGTAGCAGACAAAGTAGAATTCCCTCTGGTGGGACCAGTCTTGGGGAGAATGTTGGTGGAGTGTTCTGTTGACTGGGCTAGCATCATGTTCATGGCACTCAAAGGGAGGAACTGAAAAAGTGGTTGAGAGGAATGGAGAGGCACATAGCTATCCCTTGCAGAGATGGTAGTTTGTGTAAGAAGGGGAATACAAGGCCATGGTATCCAGCCATAGAACAGATGGTGGAAACATTCACATGGAGTCACTCAGAAGGATGTAGGAGAAGTTTTGGGGACTGGAAAGCACAAGTAGCACTTAATGTAAGCAGCTGGTTGCCTAATGCTAGCCCTTCAATTTTAGGGGGGTGGAAACCTACTGAAATTGGCATTCATTGTGCTGAAGTCAGCACTTATTTGAAGGCTCAGATCAGCAGTCTTCCATTCATGTACCTATTTCTAATTTGCTGTGACTGTGTGGTTCTATTTTTTATATAGTAGGTTTTACTGAATTATCTGTGTAATCCCCAAGCTGAATGTCTACTTTTCTTTTTAAAATGCTAAATTAATCAGATTCTTTCAGTTGTCGTTCTGTAAAAGCCTGAATACTTAAGAGTATTCCTTTGTGTGCCTTGATGTATTTTTTTTTTAATTTTTTTTATGGATACCTAGTTTAATCAAGACAGTTTGTTAAACCTAGTATAGAATACATGCAGGTTAAGCTTTATATGTAGTAAAGTGGTAAGACACAGATGTGAGCTTTGGAAGATAGAAATCGTTTTAAAGTATCTTGATGTGTTGTCTTGATAAATGGGATGACAGAGTAGAGTGTCTGCCCCCTTGCTACAATTAATGTGGGTTTTTATGCATCTTTGTGCTAAGATGTTCTTATCACCATTCAGTCCAGCAATGGCATGTCTTGCAGCCAACAGCATATAGGAGCAGTAACCTTTGGTGGAGCTGGAGATGGTGTCTTAATCTGTGCTATCCAAATTTGCCTGCAGCTGATGTCTGACCTGATGAGTAGCATAAAATGAATGTTGAATTATTAACGTGCTTGCTTCCCGGAATCCTTTTTGCTGTCAAGTGTATGTAGGCCTATCATTACTGCATTGACTGCCTGTTATGCCCTTAAGGACCCTTTCTAATATTGATTTCTTGAAAACTGGCATGGTCTTCTTGCATGTTAGTTTTAACATTCTTATTGATAAAATTGCCCTTTGAATTTTTGCAGGTATAGTTCGACATGTATTGTGATACTTGCATAGTGACAAAATTAAAACAGTTTTTACTCAATAGATATATCTGAGACTTCAGCATTGAAATATATGTATTGCAAATCAAGAGAGTTTAAACTGTATTGATTAAAAGTGAGTAAAAGTGATTTATTGTGAAACTGAAGTTGCAGTACTAATTGGACAAAACTTTGAGTATTTAAGCTTGCAAGTTGCCAAATGGCTGCTTCTTGCCAAGTACTCCTCTGTTTAGATGACAAGTGAAGCAGTTCAGATAGCCCCAATGCAGACACCTGAAAAAGATTCCATGTGTCCAGGCAACGATACTGGAGACTGCTGCCAGAAAAAAAGGTAATGGAAATTTGCTTCACTCTGCAGTTCCTAGAGATAATTAGACTTCAGACTTTTTCTTAAAAAGTTTCTCTATCCTGATGGAAAAGTAGAGCATGCTGTAAAAGTTCAGGGGGGAGTACTGTGTTCTCTGAAGTAGTCTGACAAGCCATCTGTGATGTGAAACCTAACTTTCTATACTATACTGTGGATTGAATAGTATGTATCATGTGATTACAGGTATATTGATCCTGTTACAGTATGGGAGTATATCATTATATATCATGTATAATCAGCTGCTCCTCTTAAGCATTTATTTATAACTGCCTTAAAAATCCTTTGAGATATGCGGTATTTGAAATGAGCCAAATCAGTTCAACTGGGTTGATTTAGGAAGGTGATAAATCTGTGTCAGCAATAAGGGAGCGACTTTCTAAGCAAATAGACCTTCTTAAAAATTTTAAGATGTCTTTACATTTCTAAGTGCTGATTCTCTTCATAATACAGTACTGTTACTGAAATAACTTTGCTAGTAGGTAGAAAAAATTTCTTAACTTGGAAGAGACTAAGGGGGGGGGAAGATGTTATAAAACTGTAATTGAGGTATAAAAATAACTATATATTTTAACAATTCCTATTTGGAGCCTTCAATTCCTGTATTATTTAAATTAGTTCTTTTGGATGATTGCGTGTAGGCTGTTAGTTGACATAACGGTTGCTTGAATTATGTCTTTCCAACTTGTGCGCTTTGCAGTAAACATTAAAATGCATATAGCATAGTAAGTGTTAATATTTGGCAGCTTGTAGTACTGGTGTTCTTATCTTACTGATTTGAATGTGCTGGTGATTTTATTATGGTGTTGAAGGACCTTTTTTTGCATTTTATACACAAAAGGAGTTAAATTAACCTAGCAAGTGGTAACATGGCTAAAAAAAGCCAAAGTAGGTCTAAGTGGTTAAGTAGTGTGGTGGAGAATTTATGCTTCCTGTAACTGCCTGCACAGGAACATCAGCAGTGTCCCAAGGTTTTTTTTCATCTGCTGTGATGGCTCAGTTTTAGTTCATTTTTATCTGAAGACTTACCCTTAGAAGATAAGGGAAGAATAAGAACCTTCTTAGAGGGGAAGTCCTTCCCCTAATCATCAGTATCATATATAAAGAAATAAAAAACCACTCTTGCTATCCCTTATAGATTTGATACAACTTGATTTCTGTCATTGTCCAACATATCCACATTAGGGAATTCTTGCTCTATTTTTTGTACCTGGTGCTAACTGAAATACTGTAATTTTGATCTTTTTGCTCATTTTTCACTCCGCTTTGTGGAGTTTAAACTCCTAAGTTTTGGTTATACTTGTGGTCTCACTTAGGGTTGTGTGTATTATACATGTAAGATAGGGAAAAATGTGGTTAGTTGGCATGCGTATATGGTAATGGCTTAATTCCCCTGATAGACAAAATGGGATGCTGTTGTACCTTTCAGAATCCTTTGTGGGATATTTGCTGTAAATACAGGATCTGTACAGAAAGACGTGTTGTAGAAAGCAGCTTTAAGCTTTTTTTCTGTCAGGAGCAGCAGAAATGTAAGATCTGGCGTTGAGGTTTAAAAAAACCTCCTTATTGGCTTCAGTGGTAGTAGCAAGGCTGATTCAAAAGCTGACTTGTTCTAAACGTGTTGCTAGCTACTAGATGCTAGGGTGAGATTTTCCACGCAGATAAAAATCAACTTTTGGGAGCTCTGGCTCTTAGCTGGTTTAAAAATCACTGAACACTGTTCAGAGAAGAATTAGTCAAGATAGCCTTCTGCAGAGAATCTGTTCTTCCCCTTTGTGAGCATTTCCTGTGAGAGACTGACAATGGTATTAATCCTTTGAAAACTGTAAAACTTCCTGACTATATTGTGTAGCTATAGCATCTGGCTCAGTCACATTTGCTGTCTTAGCAATTCTGTCAGGTTTCTTACCTCTTTATCCTACAGTGTTTTGAAGTCTGTAACAGTGGAGTTTATTATCCAAATATGCATACTTGCTACAGAATTAACCCTTCTGAAATCTGTTGCTTTCTCTGATTTTCCTGACAACTGGTTCTGTAAGAGTTCTTTTTGGTCTTACACTTAAGATGTTTTCTTGAAAGGCTTAGCTAGAAAGGGCTAAGTTCTTTCTACTGCATAATCAACAGAGAAAGTTTTTATTGCAAGATTACTTCTGAATTTGAATACCATAGTTTGCTAACACCTTGCTCTTCTCCTGGGGAAAGGAATGACAAACTCTGGATGCTCTTTAATACTGCTGTAGTAGGTAGAGTGGATGAGACAGTTCACTTCTGTGTCAAGTGAGGTGTGGTTTAGGGACATGCTGTTTTGGCGCAGAGGACTTCTGAATAATGTGCTCTGTAATGTTATCATATGACAGGTATGGTGGATTCTTTCTCAGAATGTTTAACACCAGTGCTCAGGCTGTGATTTCTGCTTTTTTTTTTTTTTTTTTAAGCGGATGGATATTTATAAGTAATCCACCTGGATTGACTGTATTTTTTTTTTTAAACATTGATTTGAAGGCCAGATGTTCAGAAAGGCAATAAATGGACAGATGGTTTCAAACTGACTCATTAGCTATTGCTACCTAAGTATTCTAGCTAGTAAGATGATAATAAATTTACCTCATGGGGAAACACCATAGGAATATACTCAGAAGATAGGCACTTCAGTAATAGTAAATGTGATTTTATGTTGCCCATGCGTATCACCCTGGTGTGTCTGAGCTGGAATTTTGAATCCCCCTCAGGAAGATGAATGTTGCAGACTCTGCCCTTTGCATTAAGAAAAAGAAATGCAAACTCATGCAGAATATGAACACATCATCCTCAATCTGCAACTCCTGGGTTGCTGTGGAAGAAATAATGCATATCTAGAACTTTACGTACACTATAGCTATTATGTAAGATATGATAAAAGCTAGTTAAGAGACTTTTGGAAGTTCTTCTCTAGAAAGTCCTAGCAGCCCCAATAAACATGTTTGTTCAAAGTAGAAGTCCTCTGCTTACAATCTCCTTTTTTGTAGTTTTAATTGAGTTTTTTGTGAAAGAACACTAACAGATAAATGCAATACATTTTAACTCTTGAAGAAGCTCTCTTCTCCTTAGTTCAGCTAAAGATCAGATAATTGAAAATGAAGAGTTTTGTACTTTGATATTTTTACTGAAGAATGTTAGATGGCCTTTCTCTTCAGCATTCCTGAAACTGGATGTTTGAAAAGCTGTCCAGCATAACTGATTGAGAGATGATTCCATATTTCTGTGCTTGAGTTATACTAAGCATAACTCTGATCTGTTACAGAAAAACAGAGGAGTAAGTGCTTGCCAGTGATCTCCCAGTAGGCAAATGTAGATTGCATACATGCATTCTGAATTCTAGTAAGGCTGGCTTTTGGTATTCTTTAATCTTCTGCTTGTATAATTCAGGAGAGTTTGAGTTACTCATCAGCTAGGTGAGCAGTCTCTGCTTCAGGCATTCGCTTGTACCAGCGTAACTATGTCTGTTGCTCAGCCATGTAGTGTGGAAACAGGAACGAGCTGCTGAGAGCAAATAATGCTTAAGCTACCGCTGCTGCCAAGACATCTGCATAGCCATAATGTGAATTTACTGATCTAAGTCTTACCTAAAAGAGAATTGCAGAGAATTTAGGAATTTAAGAGGTACCTTGCAAATATGTATTAAAGATAGGTTTGCAGGAAAAAAGTTCAGAATACCTTTTGTAAGTTGTATCAAAAGGCAGCTTTCCAATGCTGTAGCTTAAGTCCACCATTTGTGAGGTGATATTTAAAAGTATAGACCTAATTAGAATGCTAAGACCATAGTATTATCAAGCTTTTAGATGAATATAAAATACTAGTCTAATAGTGTGTTCCTGTTGGAAATTCAGTCTTGAATAGTTCAAATGGCTAACTGGCAATAAAAGTTTGAACTGCAAACTTCGAACTGCTGAACCAAATTTTCACCAGAATCACAAGTAAATTTATTTCAAGGCATTTAGCTTTTTAAGAAGCCCTGGGTGTTATAAAATGTAGTGGAAAGATACCTTTGCACTTTTTACAAAACCATAATATTAGATCAACTGTTTCAAAAAGCATAAAGCACTTAAATTACATCACAGACTTTTTAGTTTTGAACTTTTGTTCGTTATCCTTCCTTTGACTGTTGTAATAATGAACATTTTAGTGCAGCTTCCGTGTTTGAAGAGGGGAGAAAAAAACCCCAATAGAACCCCCACACCCACAAAAACACAAATCAAGGCTTTGTCCAGTCTTGGTTGATTGGCAATGTTTTTGTAAAGAACCAAGAACTACTTAGCAAATGGAGAGAGAATTCATTATCCTTTTATCACAAAGGATGAGCAACTTTCTCTTTAGGGTGAAGGTTGTGCATTGTCTCAAGTAATTACACAGAAATTAACTCCTGCTGTAGTTTGGGCTTTGTTGTATATGTAGGCTGAGAAAGAACTACTGCATGAACTTGCAGCACAACTAGTGCGTTCCCTTGGTATGTGCTTTTATGTTCCTGGAAAAATCAGGTGACCTAATGAATGCCTACTTTGAGAGGGATGTTATCTTACATTTACTGTATGGTGGGAACATGCAGTTGGGAGGGAGGTTGCAGTATACTAGCTAACCTGTGGTAAGCTTATGCTATTGCTCTTTTCCTTCTCCCTCCTAGCATCTTTTACTTCTGCAAAATCTTTTACTATCTTCTGCGTGAACCAGTTTACAATTCTGGGGGATGATATAGGCAGTGGTGGTATTGTGATGTCACAAGGTCAGTTATGACACATTAGATTATAGCTTTTTCTGTTGATGTTCAGGGAGTGGGTTGGTTGGTTTGTTTACTTGTTTTAAAGCAGCAATGATTTGGTTATCTGTGAAAGGTCAGAGTCATAGCTGGTTGTGGAGCAGAATAAAACCCAGAGTCTTTCTGGTGCTTCTCTGACCAGAGTCTGGAAACTTGCAAAGGACAGGGTGTTGTAGTGGGTTTTGTTTGTTTTAAACATGAGGATTCAGCTTGAGGATCATTAGTATTTTGCTACCAGGGTTAAGTATGTATTTAATTATGAGGAAGAACAGCATTTGATGCCTACCCTTCTGTAAAATAATATGGTAGGGTTCTTCAGATTTCTCTAGCCTGCATAACTTTTTTACATGTGCTTACTTTTGAATATTGGGTTTAGTTGTTTAGCAGTGATTTACTTATGATGGCTTTGGCTGCATAGTATTTATCTTCTGAAGAAAATACTGTAAACATGGTGAAATTCAAATTCTTTATTAGCCAAGGAATATTTAAGTTGTGCTCAGTTAAAAACTGTTCTACTGTAGGGTACTGGTGTCTTAGTAGCAAAAATTAGAAAAGTTTACTGAACTAACGTAGTCCTACTCAAATATTAAGTGTTCACATACTCCAGAGATCTGAGGAGCCCAAATAAAATGCTTAATACATCTTGCAATTTTGTTAAGCCTTTAATAGGAGCATTCAGCTTTATTCTTGTGATGTAATTTATGATTAGCAATGTGGATAAGACCATTTCATTTATGTATGTGAGCATTTTCTGCACACAAATTATTGGAGGCTGGATAGAATGGCTTGTTATCCCAAAGCTCTGTCATTAACCTAATTGTGTTTTCATATGGAAAAAAAATTACGCAGCTTATTTGCAGAAGAGTCACTACTGTGCAGAAGTAAGTAGGAGTCGTGTCCCCTCTTTGTGCAATGTTTAGTGGTGGAGTATATATCTTAAGATGTTTTGGTGTTTTGGGACACTGTATTTCTCACTTCTGAGAACTAGTGTAGATAGAATTTGTGTAAATAGGAGCATATTCTAGGATAAGATGCTCCTAGTATCTTTGAATCTGCCCTACTCTAAGCAACCTGTCTCTGGGCTAAAAGTCAGCCTTGTCTAATGAATGCTCTTACATCCTCTGTAGAGTAGAAGAGTTTGGGAAGGGTCAAGCTTCTTGCTTCTGGGAAGCATAATGCTTGTCTTCTGCTCTGCTATTGTGAGTCAGCCACTTCTAAAGGCTACTGGAGTAGCATCAGAAGAACTGAGGCTCTTGAGCACTTCATCGTGTAAGCACCCTGTACCCTCCTAGTTAAGGGGATCTTCTGAAGGTGGAAGATAGTGCTTGAAGGAAGTTGTGTCCTGGTCACTCATTCCGTGTTCATACCCTAGTCATTGGTGTATTTAAGGAGTTAGGCTGATTTGTGCAACTTTGTGAATCTGCGCTGCTTGTGGGTTTGTTTTTTTTCCTTGAAGTTCTTGGATGTGGAAACACCTTTTTTTTTTTTTTTTTTTTACTGAAACTTTTAAACTTTTTGGGAGGGCTTTTGCCATATAGTCCAATACAATGATTTAGGATACTTGCTGTCTAGTTCTTTCAAAATACTTTTTCAGAGTTCATTAATGATTTAGTGGATGCCGCTTAAGGTGTACTTTCACAATACTCTGAGCAAATCTGAATCAGCAGCAGCTGCTGGTTCTGCATTTCTGGCATTGGCACTTGTCTGGTTGTGCATTTCCTAAGCTGGTTTGGAGAGTTCAAGTCACAGAAAATAATTGACTTTTTCTGGCTTAGTTTGATTCCTTGAACCATGCATCCTGTTGTGGTGCTTAAGAAGAAGGAAACTTGGGGAGAATACAGGGCTTGCACCAGTGTAATGTTACAGGCATAAAACTTACTGAACCCCTACAATTCTTCAAACAGTAGCAAAGTATTCCTTCTTTTGAGCAATATCTTGCTTATGACACGTTTTGGTAGTGGAAAAGCACTATTTAGTGTTTGGAAGAGGCAAGCCATAATGAAATGTCATAGCTCCATTCTTGGATCAGTGGGCTTAAAGTCAAGGTCTGCAGTATGGCCCCTTTATGACTCATTCAGCTCATCAGAGTGCTATAATCAGTTTAAAATCATCAGTGTTACATAGTTCCTTCTACCAGTGTACTGTCATGGTAACTTTTATAAGATGCAGTGGTTTATAAGATTAAATATGTAGTCCCTGATCCATTAAGGAATTTGGGCATTTGCATCCTGCTCAAACCAATGAGTAGATGCCCAGATGCTTTTGTAGATACACACATCTGAATTGTTAGTTATCTGCTACTTTTACAGTTTAAGCTGAATTTGTTTACTTTTATAGAAACTACTTTTAAAGAAACATAATGATTCTTATTTCAGAGGAGATTAAATACTTTTGCAACTGAAGATTATTGCTTTTGTTTTAAACTCGTGCATTTTTACATCTAAGCAAGCAGAATAAAGAGCTTACAAATTAGACATGCTGCACTTGGTGGGTTTAGAGTATACTCTGTCATTGGAGCAGGTGAATAAAATTAAGCAAATAGCACTGTTAAGCTAACAGGCATGCAAAAGCTATTACTTCTGTTACTGAATTTAGGGACTTGGATGCCAGGTAATAGGCTAAATGACTTTTTAAGTGCTAGTCTGTGCTGGTGAAGGAAATAGGAAAAAAATTAATCTGATTCTTTGTTAGCATGAATCTTTAATATGGTGTTTAGAAAGTGTACTGAAAGGTCTTCTGACATCCAGGTATAGCTTTAGTTCAAGCGCTTCTATTTAGGAAAAAGTTGTATTTATGAAAAAATTCATGTACAAATCTGTTGTAAGCCATCTGGAGTAGCTAACTACTTTCTTTGTTTCTTTCTAGGAAATACCAAAATAAAGCAGATGTTGTGTCCTGTACTGTTATCTCAAGGTTTTGCAAGTCATTCTGTTATGTGCTTCTTGGCAGCAGGAATGTAAACTAATTCTTTCAGCACTGAACTAGAACCTTGACTAGGTTGCAGTTAAAGGTAAGAACAAATTCTGCCACTTGGAAATTTATGAGAAGGTATAATCACTTTTACTTTGACTGTGTTTTAATTTGCAATTTGTAATTGACCAAGAATTTAACAGAACTTTCAGAACAGATTGGATAAAAGGATGTGGTGTTTTTCTCCTTTAAATGCATTTGAATTTTGCTTAATCTTATTTTTAATAGGGAGGAAATATAACTTCTTTCTGCTATGGTACAAAGCATTGTTAATAAATGGAGGGGGAAAAAAAGTGGTTTTTGAACACCTAAATGTGTGCTGACCCAGATTTTGAGGAAGGTATTGTCTCACACAAAAGACTGTACAGTGTCAGTCAGTAAAAATCACGAAGTGTTTTGCCACTGTGTGTTGAGGTCAGCTTACTGTCTGTGTGTGGCGCTTTTCCCCTCAAAGTCTGTGTTTCCTTAAATGTGCTAATAGCAGCAGTACTGCTTAAGTTACCTTTTTTTTGATCAGTTACAGAAAATATCTAAATTTTTGTTACAAGTCCACTGTTGCTTCAACTCTTGAATCACCTTTTCAAGGGTAAAAGTTGGTGTCGTCTTCCAGGTCAGTGAAAATGTTTTGGCTGCTGGTTTTCTATCATAACCTTATCTGACAATGATAGATAAGAAGATAACTCTTGTCCCACTACTCAATCACTATCTTCTAAACTAGTGTGTAGGAACTAAAAGTTAATGTTCTCTTACTCTGACTTCTTGAAAAAAAAGATAAATTAAATGCCACAAAACTGTATTAATTAAAAAAAAAAACAAACCACAAAACAAAAAAAAAAAAAAACCCCAAAACCCCACAAAACCAAAAAACAAAACCACATTACCACAAATACCTGTCATAGAGATTGCATATGTTGGTTTGTATGTCTCTGAATAATTTATTTCTGTTTTTAAACAGGGACTATGTGTTTTGAAGACTGTCCATGAAATAGCTTTATTGCATATGCTGAATCTGCAGAATTATGATCAAGTTAAGGCCTTTCAGTCTTGATTTCACATTTTGGTATCTCTGACAGGAAGAGTTGCTTGCCTTAGATTGTGCTTGTCAATAGTGGCAGGACAAGAGATTGGCCTGTTGGTATCAAGCAGTCTAACCTGTCTTACTCTGAAGTTGGATGATGCATAGGTCAGTGACAGGTTTGTGCCTAGGAGGTAGCATGGATTGTTCTGCTGCTACAATGAAAGAAGGGTTCAAATGTGTTTTGGTTTTTTTTTTTTGTTGTCTTGACTGCATGTACTTAATTTGCAGTGATGTAACAGGTTGAAAAAAGGCACAACTCTTCTTACACTGTGCAAGTCATGGACTAATTTATGTTGGAATGGACCTCTAGCACTCATCTAGCCCAACCCTTGTGTCTGACTTCCTCAGATTTCTGTATGAATCAACGAGTCACCCCTCAATTATGTAAATAAACCGTTTAGTGTTTTACTGTGGTTTTGAAGACCTGCTGCAGAACACTTATTCTGGTCTTTCAGACCTGCTTAGGAGCAATTTATTGATGATACAAATTGGTGATTCATTGCTGCCCTAATCTCACAAAAACATGTCTGAATCTTTTAGTAAATGTTCAAAAAGGTAAGAAAAGTTGTCTTAAATGCCTAATTTAGAATAAGGGATAACTCATTTTTAGTGACATACTGCTTCATGCTAATGAGTGAAATAAATTCTTCATTTTAATACCAGTAGTGTGTTGGCTAAGCATTGGTTCTCTTTCTTCAAAATCTTAGGTGCTATTTCTATAATAAAAACCTGGCTGGTGGGGGTTAGATTGATGATTGAAAAGGAGCAAACTAAATTGAACTCAAAATAGTTGATCTCTTATTGAATTTAGAGAACCACAAAAAAAGTTTCTGCATAGAAATAACTATAAACTTTATTAGGGAAGGATAGCTTTTATATAATGCTTTGTAGTAGCCAAGTGCCATGTGCATCTGTTTTGAATAGCCCAGTAAAGAAGTGAGAACATGCTTATTGGCTGCAGAAAGTATGAGCAGATACAGGCAAACAAAAGGAATTTCAGTTAATATCATGGGATATAAATCTTGTCGTAGTATGGTCAGTAGGGATTAACCAGTACAGGGCAGTCTTCCGGGTGGTATAATAAAGCCATGCTGAATTGCAGAGCTTGAGTTAAGGACAAAATGTGACTTCAGGGTTAATAAGCCTGAAGAGGTAATATCTGATTTAACCAAGTAGGCCCATTTCTCTTGGGTTCCAGTGCACCAAACTGCTACTTCAAGAAAATGGTACAAGAGCATGAATACTGGCTTATACAGAGCTATCTTGGGTCTTAAAGACTTTAGCTTTCATTCTGTTCCCGTGGAGGTGCTAGAAGCAGTAGTCTGCTTTGCACTGTCTGGGCCCAGTGTTGTTGTACTTGATGAACCGGCCTGTGTATGTGTGTGTTACCTATCACTTTTTGTATACTTAACTCTGTAACTCAGATAAACTATTTGCAGATAATGAAGGGGATTGAGTTTCCCAGACTTAGTGTTTGGAGGAAATCTTGGTAAAGAAAACCTGAAGTTGTTACCTGGAAAACTAAGATGAGTGACATTAAAGAAGACATTGACTACGGCAGAGTCTGTCTGTCTTAGAACGTCACTGCATTCCTCTTCTTCAGTTAAGTCCCTAGCTGTGGTGCCAATCTGAACTAAGGGCTGCTGGCTATCAGAAGTCACACCAGCAAGCACAGAATTATGTGTAGCTAACTAGGAAAAGCACTGCATATTTTTTTAAGCTTTCATTTGGCCACAAAACTATGAAGTTGACTTCTGCCACTTATCTGAGCGTGAAGCTGCATGGTAAATGCTTCATGACTGTAAAAATGCATCAACCTGGGCACTGATGGCTTTGTACTATATGCTGTGATTGCAAAGCTAGATGGAGAGTCCACTTAAAAGTTTTTTGCGAAGTTCATCTTGAATATTCATCTGAGATATGACATCTAACTTTCTACCTACCAAACTGCAATCCAGATCAATAAGAAGCCACAGCATAGAAGTGTGCAACTCATCCATGAGACAGATGGTTGCCATATAAGCTGAGCTTGAAGATCTGCAGTTACCTAGCTTCATTCATGTTTTAATAAGGTGCAAGAAAGCAGAATATAAAATGAACCTCTGAAAAGACCACAAGTATATGTTTTTCTGGTGTTAACAACATAGCTAAAAAGGTTATAGCTCTTAACCTAGCTCCTGGTGCTCCTTTCTTTTTTTTTCCCCACTGTCTTCCCTGTTGAAGGTCACTGCCCCCTTGGATCTGCTGTCTAAGCTTCTGGCTTCTAAACCCAGTGCAGTCAAAGTCACAAAGTTTCAAAATACTAAAGCTAACTTTGCACCTCTTCAGTGAAATAGTTCACAGAGTGAGGGCAAAAATGTCTTAGCTAGCAGTTCTGAAAAGAAAGAAATTGCTGGCACAATGTAGTGGTGACTAGCTGAAGCAGAGCAGAAGAGATAATGTTTTCAGGTATTGCTACTGACATTGAAAATAGATGTGAATCCACAGTGTTAAATTATGCCTGTGATTGTTTTGTACCTCCAGACCAGTTTAAAATAGCTGAAGTACATTCTCAAATCTTCATCTCTTTTTTAACTTGCTGGTTTAAAATAGTATGGTGGTGGAATTTGTATGTTTTGTTTGGTTTTGTTAGTTTCTTTTCCCCCAACTGTTGTAACAATAGAGATGCAGAAATTAATTTCAGAGTTACAGCTGTAGCTCCTAGGTATGTATTCGACCTGGTGATGAGGATAACTTGCAAATTTTTTTCAATTCCTGGTTTAAAAGCCTATTTGGCTTCTTTCATGTCATCCTGACAGGAAAGTTTTTTTGATAGTAGGCTCTATATTAAAGGTTTATATTGATACTTAATTTCTTTGTGTCAGTATCTTTGGTCAGCCGAGATCCTTCCTAATGGTGACTCCCATGGTGACTCCCGTGGCTGCAGATTATTTCAACATACCCCACTGCCCTCAAAAAAAAAAAAAAAAAAAAAAGAACAAAACCAACAAAAAAACACCCAACCAAACCCCAACTTCAAAACAAATAAACCCCATAGTAAGTGGGCATGAATGATAATCACTGTCCTTTTATGTAATTCATTTTTAAGTAAAAGTAAAATACTCAGATCTTATTCTTGGATTCCAGTAATTGCTCTTTGACTCTGCCAGTACTTGTGGTTATGTAGTTAGAGTAGGTGTTACAGCCAAGCTTCAAGTAGAGCTCTTGCTCAAAAATTCAATAACTATTTGCCTGATGTGAATTTATGTAGTGCCAGCATTTCTAAGGTCAGTAAGTCAAAAGCAATCCCAATGGGATCAAAAGTAAAGATCTTTAAAGGTGGTTTCATGCATCAAATGAACTTACATTTAGTATGCATATAGTATAAATAGATAGCATAATGGAAGTATGGTGATAGTACAATGATAGTATATTTTAAGTAAACACAAGATTAGTAAAAGATGACTTACAAAGTTTTGTCACTATTTCTTGTGTAAATTGAAGGGTACAGGGAATCTTTATGAATGTCAAAACTATCTACAGTGTGTGTAGACACATGTAAGGTGTAGAGTGTATGTATGCATATACATACTAGAGGGAGAGTGCAAGTTGGAAACAGACACAAAAGAGCTTTCTACCACAGCTAAGTTTGAATTTTTTACTTAAACCAGAAAAGTTATTTCTTCCTGAACTTTCAATAAGCTTTGAAATTGTTTGTCACAAATATTTTATTTATTTGTCATTTACATCTTTAATATCTAGTACAGCGTTTTCTCTGTTGAAACGTCATTTTTTTTATTTATAGCAGGAGCACATGTGTTTTGTAACAGGAAACTCTGGCACTGTTTCTTTTCCACAGCACTGACTTATTAAAAATGACTGGCCTGTTGAGTGAATCCTTCTGAGGAAGAGACATTTTACAGTACACTTTTATGACCTAAGCCCAAAAGATTGATGTTGGACCATTCTCATTGTATGAAAAGATATGTTATTGCCTTTGGGACTGTTGGCTATCAAGGTATTAGTCTAGTTCTGCTGTTCTCTTTGAAACTGACATGTGATCTGAAAATTATTTCATAGTGTCTACAAAAATGTTGATTATGGCTTTTAGACCTTTATAATCTAATTACATTTTGGTTGCCTTCATGACAACCAGCAAATAAATATTTCTGCCTGTTAAATACAAATCTGTATGGAAAGGAGCATGCTTTTCATTTACAGTAGCTGCCTGTTTTCCCCTCCATGATGTAGTAGAAAATCATGGGTATCTGGAAGTGAGCAAGAACCGTCTGCCAATTTGTAAGTAGATGTTGGGAGAAAATCAGTGGGTGTGGTTGTTTTAAATAGAGAAATTAAAACTTACGCACAGACCTGATTTTAAGACCCTTTACTATATGGCTGATCTAATACCAAAGAAAGTCTTCATTGTGTAGCTGTGGGGAGAAGGACATTGATCACGAATTTTTCTTGCGTGTCAGAGGACATGGCTTTTGTCTTCATACTTCCATACCTCAAAGGGGTAGATGTCTTTGGTTTCCTGAGCCTGAATTATTGCTTATGTTCCCTGTATATGAGATAAGGACCTCATGTAGGATTTGTATCAGGTAGAAAACATCAGAGAAGAATATATGTTAGGACTTCAGAGAAGGAAGACTTGGGTTAAGTTTTTGCCCTGGGAAAGGGATGTCAGCTTTTGTTAGAGACTCACTGCCCTGAACTCTCTTGGAAATGGCATAGCTATTGATTTAAAACTAGAGGTGAAGAGTGTACAGCAGAGTGGTAGCTAGAGCCGCTGCTTTAGCAGCGTATTGCTCAGATTCAGTTTCTTCCATTGCCACAGAGGGGGAAGGGCCAATATTTTTTTCCTCTAAAGGCCTTCTGAAAGCCTTTGAGCCTTGGTGATTATTGGCATTTACCAAGTGATTGACTTTTTAAAAAAAATTTTTTTTTATTTTTCCCAGAGTTGGGAAGACTGCTGGAGGAAGGGAATCCTGGGTTTCCATTCTTGATCTGAAGCATATATACTGTTTTAAAGAGTAGTCTGTGGAGCGTGGATGAGAACTGAGGCCTTCTCCATTTCCAAGAAAGTTTTGGGAGTTACAGTAGACATGGTCTTCCAGATTTTGAAAGTTTTAGCTAAATCTTATGTGGTGTAAACATTTTCACCAGAAGGAAGCTAAATTGTTTTCTCAAACTAATGTGTTATGCAATTAAATTGCATTTTAAAATGGGATCTTTGGAATTTAAATCTCAAACGCTGAAGGGGTACTGAGTTTTTGAGCTTACATGTATATTGATTAAAACTGACTGAATTACTAGCTTACATGGGCACTTCATCTGTTCCTCTGCTGGCTGTGTTTTCTTTTAAGACTGAATCTTGCTCTACAAAGATGTTTGGGGCTTAATGCCTTAAGTCCCTCAAGAAATGTTGAGAGGTTTTGATTGTTGAGAGGAAGTATAATGAAGTCTTTGTTAATTAACAACTTGGACAGTGGAAGAGTATTCACTCTTAGCACATTTGATACCATATTGGGGGGAGTGGCCAATAAGCCAAAGAGTAGGCCTTAACAGTAGACAGAAAGATCTTGACAGGTTGGGCAAATGGTCTGATGGTAACCCCAGGAAGTTTAATCAAGTCATGTGCCTGGAATAAAGTAACTTTGTCCTTCAATACAGGCTGGGTGATAACTATCTAGGAATGAGCTTTGCAGAAAAAGAACCATAGGGTCCTGGTGGACAACCAGGACAAGTGCATTGAACATTAAGGAACAGTGTGTCTGTAGTGATGAAAATTTGGGCCACATTAGAAAAGGTTTATCCAGTGTGTTGGGAGAAGTTATTTCCCTCTGTTTGGAACTGATGAGGCTGCATCTGCAATATAGTGTGGAGTGTTGGCCTCCCAGTACAAGAAAGGCATAGACAGTGGAGCAAGTTGAGCAGAGGACCACTCTGGTACTTAGGGGCTGGAGTATGTGATCTGTGAGGAGAGGTGAGCGCTGAGTTTCTTCAGTTTGGAGGATAGATCCAGTTGCTGTGTTCCAACTATGTAATGGGAGGGTATAGAGAAGGTAGAGTTATGCTCTTCCCAGAGGTGTGTAATGAAAGACTAAGAAGCAAAGGACACAAGTGGCACTGATGGGAGTTCGGTTTTCATTATGAACGTTGTCACACGTGAACTCTTTGCACAGAGGCTGTGGAATCTCCATCATTGGAGACTGTCAAAACGTGACAAGGATCTGAACAGCCTGAGCCATCTTTGGTGTTGGATATTGTATTGATTGAACTTTGAGTAGGGGTTTGGACTAGATAACCTCTAGAGGTCTCTTCCAACATGAATCATTCTATGATTCTGTAATTTGTGAATTCTGACCTGACTTAAATGTTATGTAGGTGCTTGTGTCAAGATTGACTTGTATCTAGCCTAGTATGCTTAAAATAAGAGATGGGAAGACCAGGTTAGACCTATGATAGTCTTTGCTTTCTGTAGGATTTTTGCAGGCCAGTTTGGCTGAGTCCTGTTTTTAGGTGCTCAAGTCTTTACTGATCTAGCCTGAGATGTTAAGAGGGACAAAACTAGATGTGAGTACCAAGTTTTTCCAGTTTTTCCACTGGAACTGTATTCTTTTTGTAACCTTTCATTTTGGAGAAAACAAATGGTGTTTTGTTTATTGTGTTGTGGTTGGTTTGTTGTTGTTTTGTTTTGGTTGGTTTTTTAAAGCTGCTTTGCTAAAAAAGTAAAGTTTGGTATGATACCACAAATTTCATTAAAATATCTCTGATTTACTTAACTAATTTGTACATAGGTAAATACACAACTATCTCTAGCAGTAAACCCAGCTGTGTATGTTGGCACTGTAGATGTGGCATTTGTGCATAATGCCTAATAGGAATATGCTGTACTCACCTGTATGCCATGTCATTTGTTTGTTATTTTCTGTAACTTCCTAGTGTTTTTAAAATGCTAGAAGTTGTTACTGTTAAAAATGAAGTTTTTAACAGAACAGGTGTTCGTCTCCATTTTAAGTCTTCTTTGTGCCTACTATCACTGATAATTTTGATTGAAAACCTCAGTTTCAATGAGTCAGTGAAATCCCTGTTTCTTCCATGGTCACTGAAACGGCTTGACTTTTTCAGCTAGTCTTCAAACCAATTCCTGCCTTGTGTAGTCTGCATAATACACCCAGTGGTAGAAGGCTTTCTTCTTCTATGTGTTTGGTGTCTTTTATAGGACCAGCTGTAAGTTGATTGCTAGACTTACTGGTTTTTTACTGATTGCAAGTCAATTTCTGCATCCTTTGTTAAAGACTTGTAATATTTAATAGAATATTTAGAATATCAAGAATATGATTTTGAATAGTATGATCTTTCTTTTTGGTTTCTTACTCCTGTGCTGTAAAAAGTGAAGCTGCTTAAGACATGGGTAAAGCTAAAATGTGAAATGTGCCTCTGGTGGTTTTTTTTAAAACAGTATTTTATTTTATATATATATATATAAAACACAACACTTAATACTGAGCTCACAGGCTTTTGCAGTTAGATAGGTTCTGATCTTTTTCCTCAGTCATATGATTTCTTTCACACTTTTGATTTTAAGAACAGAAGGACATACTCAATTAAAGGAATCTCATACAAGGTCTGGAGTGTTGGATGACTTCTGCCATTTTGGCAGCATTTCAGTCCTCTATTATGTTTTTACTGGGAAGAATGTTTTTGTGTGCTTTTACAATAGCTTTATATTATGTGTAATTTGTGAATAAGTGGTCATCAGCCATTGGAATCCTTTCACGGATCTCCTTTACTGATGTTAGTTGAACTATTAAATTATGTGGAACATGTTCAGCTCTTAACTGAGAACATCAGTTGCTGAGAACACTTGTTTGTGGTGGTGTGTAGCACTGCCTTGCTTTGCTTTTATGACACCATTTGACACTGATTCTTTTTTGTTTGCTTTTTCAAAGCAAAATCAGATTTTTCAAGAGAAAGGGTTGTGAAAAGCATTTTGGCTGGGTATCTCACTAGGTAACAAATACCTCATTTCTGTTGCAGTGTGTTGCTTCCATTGATTCGCAGTCTTGCAAATATTCTTTTCAGATAAAGAAGGAAGAATAACGATGCAAATAATTCTGAGCAGAATGTAACTTACTACTTTCGCTTGCAAATTACATACAGTGTGAAGCTTACCATGCATAACATAAGGTTGTGTAGTTATTTTATCTTCATTGCTATCCCAGGTAATATAATTAGAGGCCAGTGGATGATGAATAGAGAGATAAAGAATGAAGATAATTTGTGGTTTCTTGTGTGTGGAATTCTTTAGATAATATCATAAAATTGAACTGATTGGGAAAGTGGGGGAAGCTTAGGAGGTATAGTATGTGTTTGAAAGGGCTTAATGACTTTTCAAGTTGCTAAAAGTATGGAAAGTTTTTTGAGAATGTTAGGTGCGGGTTTGAAGTCATTCTGTAACTTGCTTTTTTGTATTAGATGTGCCATTATCTGTGAAATTGGTAATTCTGGTTCTGCTTCATAAAACCCAGTTTGAGGACTATTTTTATGTTTATATGGAGTAAAATCAAATTGGCAACAACCTTTGAGCATGTTCTCTTAATTTGGTTTTGCTAGAGATTCTGCAGCTGAGGATATGTACCTTGTACATGGAATGCCCAGTTTGGAGAGCAAAAAAGGCTCAGGACGCTTTCTTTGGTGTCACACAATTCCTTTTTTCTAATAGCTACTTAAGATAATTTACTAAGTACAAGACTTGTGTGTTGTAACATCGGACTTCATAGCAAAAGATTGGTACATAGAGACAACTAACTGTTACACAAGCATAGAGTTCAAAAGAGGCAAAACTGGTGAGCAAACTGTTGGGGTCTATGTAATAGTGGGAAATCTCGGCACTTCATGGAGGTCACTGTAGCAGAGAGGTAGTGTGGAGTTTGGATTATCTGGAGGAAAGTCCTTGAGTTATAGCCTAAAAAGGGAGGTGGGGTGTGGAATCTATCTGTAATCTTTTCCTCATTGCATTGTACTATTTTTTTTCTCTCCTGTCAGAGAAAGCTGTGTATACTGAAAATGTGTTAAGATGAGGGGAATGGCAGAAGTAAGGATTTCTTAACATCTTTTTCTGACCTGGTAACAAACTCTTAAACTAGAACTAGATTATCATGACTCTAGGCTTGGTGGGTGCTAGTGTGTGAGAGACCTAGTGACTGACTGCTCAGGATCAGTCATGGCCGAATTCTCTCAAATTCTTTTTGGATGAAGGTTGCTTTAACTTTCACATCCAGTCACTAAGGGTTTCATGGGGCAGTCATTATTGGCATGATCAGAGGTTGTGGTATCTGAGTTTCTGAAGTTCTCAGAAAAGTACTATGGGATTGGTGGATTAAAGAATGTATTCTCTGCTGACTTCATAAAGTGCAAGGTGGTTTTTCAGGTCTACATAGGACAACTAAGTCTAGTACAGGAGAGGAAGTCAGAAGTCCTTTAAAGCCTTAACATAGATTATTCACATATTACCTGCAAGCTTGCTCTCTGGAGATGGTTCTTCTCGTATATTTTGAAGTAGGTCTCCAAATATTGAAGAACTTTTAACTTTCTGTGGATTATTTTCTTCCCTTAGCTCATATCTCTTGTAATTGGATACATTTTAAAATCAAGATCAACGCATTTTTGAACTTAAAATCATATGTAAGCACATGAACATCTTTTAGGCATGGTAGAAATGGAAATGTTGTTTTACAAAGGACTAAGTATAATTTAAGAGAATTCCGTGTGAAGTTTTCTTGGATGGAAGTGGGATTTGCCGCCTTGTTTCCTTTGGCAGATGGTCTACATTCCCCTATTGTCACTTCTGCCATGCTTTACGAGAATACAGAATTAGCATAGTACATGCAAAGCTAGTGAGACCAGTCAGTTCTTATTTATGAAGTATTAGATTTTCTTCATGCCGCAATGAAACTGGAAAGTGAATAGGGGTGATGTGGTTGTTATTTTTCCAGCATGGATTAGTTTATTGAGAGGACAGAATTGGCAGAGCTGCAAAGGTATGTGAACTATTCTGCCTTCATATGGAGAGCCTTTAATTTTGGTGAAGTAGCTCTTTGAGACACAACACCCCACTCAGAAAAAAACACTAAAAATGCAGACAGGGGTCTGTAAGTTCATAATTCATTTGTGTCATTTATTAATTACTTTTTTCCTCCCCATTATAGTTGTTGACTTTTGCACATATGCATGCTTTATCACTTGTTTTATAAAGAAACAACACAGGAAAGGGAGAACAAAGCTTGTATGGAGTGGTGGTTTTATAAATAAGACTTTTCTTCTCTGTTTTCCAGATTCAATATTGCATAAACATGGGTGCATTTTTGGATAAACCAAAAACTGAAAAACATAATGCTCATGGTGCAGGGAATGGCTTGCGTTATGGCCTCAGCAGTATGCAGGGATGGAGAGTGGAAATGGAAGATGCTCACACAGCTGTTGTAGGTATTCCCCATGGCTT
>JANHGO010000027.1:20362343-20384651 GCA_024606505.1 Aquila spilogaster
TTGGCTTGTGATGGAATCTGGGATGTAATGAGCAATGAAGAGCTCTGTGAATTTGTTAAGTCTAGACTTGAAGTATCGGATGACCTGGAAAAGGTGTGCAATTGGGTAGTGGACACTTGTTTACATAAGGTATGTAACTGTTTTCTCCAAGCAGCTGTTCTAAAATGATGTTCTGTTTAGGTGGGTACAGTGTTAACAGTAGTTCCTGGCCTACTCTTTCCCTTCTCCCTCTTCCTTCCCTCAAATATTTGTACCCATTTGACTATATATCCTTGCTGAAGAGTATATAGCCTCATCCTTTGTGCCTGGAGAGGTGATAGCAATTGCAAAAATAAAGATTTATTATTTTCTTAATGCTTGCATATGGTTCCAGCTCTAAACTTTGTTTCCAAATACAAAGTTTTAAAAATGAATAAATTCTGTGCATGTTGTCATGGGTTTTTTGGGGGTTTTTCTGTTCTTTCAAGTTGGGCAGTGTTCATATCCTTTGCATAAAACCAGTGTTTGCACCATCTCTTCTTCAAGGTATGGTTTGTCATCTGAAGTGGTGTCCTCAGCTCATTGTAGTAGCTTAGATGGAGAAGCACTACTTTTGCATCTGAGCTTACTTGTACTCCTCAAATTTAGAGTTTGTTCAGAGCAACTACAGGTTGATGTACAAACGTTTCATAGGTATACCATTTCCAGCATTCCCTGAGAAGTGCAACTCCTACTAGTGCAAATAGAGTTCTTTCATTAGGCCACAGACCAAACATGAAATTTTGAGGAAAATATTAAAATTCAGAATTCTAACACTAAAGGGTAAGTAAACTTTTTCAGAAATATGGTATATGCTGGAATACAACCCTATGTCATATGAGTGGTTTAAATGTTGTGGCTTTTCTGACCAAGCACTTGACCAGCCTTGTTAAAGGACAGTCACTGTAGTATACTTTCAGTAAAACTGAGCCCTGACCTTGTGTTTATTTTATAAAGTCAGATCCTGGATCTCTGCAGTTTGTAACGATACTAGAATGTTGTCCTCTGTCCTCAGGATGTGAATTGTACCACGTAATATTAACTGCAAAAGATAGGTGTCCCTATATGCTTGGTATGAAAGGGAATATAGAATAACTTGTGAGTACTTCTGAAGGAATTTATTCTAATGTCATATTCCTACTTAATTTCTTCAGGAGAAGGAGTTGTTGTGATAGGTGATAGGAACTATCCAGTAGGTTGGGTTTACACAGAAACAATATGTAGTAACTAATGGCACTTAATTTTTTTTGGTACAATTTTAAGATCTTTATTTCAAACCAGGAGTTTAAATTATGGTTCTGCTGGATCTCCTTGTAAGAGACTTAGACACTGTGCTTTGAAATTGGGCTCTGGGTTATAATTTTGAAAATTAAATATAAGCAGGAAAGTGGTATCAGAGCTTACTAGTGAAGAACTGGCATTGCTTTCTTCAAGGTGCTATGTATGTAACAGGTGCATGCTGATAAACAGACTTGTAATGAATGTAATGTCTTGTGTGAATGCTCTCAAACTGAAATAAACTAGTAGCTGGAACTAGCTATTCTAGTCTAGGATAAGTATTCTGCATTTTGTCTTGCAGCATGAGTTGTTTTTTAACTTGGCTTAAGGTAACAGTAAATGACTGTCTAATTTCTGACCTGTTTTCTTGATATTATTTTTAAACAGTTGACATGTAAATAAGTCCATTAAATATTTTAAACTTTAAGGCAAAGAATGTACAATAAAAATCAGTAAAATTAATTTTAGTGAGTATTGTTGGAGAACTTAGAGGTTCTTACTAATCAAAATACAGTTTTATTGCAAGGTTTCTTTTTTCCCAGGTATATCTATAGTACTGTATCTGGAACAAGTAAAAGTGTGACTAGAATAGAAAAATGAAAAATAAGACTAAAGATCCTAACTCTTCTTTTTTCTTTGTCATATAGGGGAGTCGTGATAACATGAGTATCGTACTTGTTTGTTTTTCAAATGCTCCTAAGGTCTCAGATGAGGCAGTGAAAAAAGATGCTGAGTTAGATAAGTACTTGGAATCACGAGTTGAAGGTAAGAAATCCATTTTGTTCACTAGAAATGATGTCATAGCCTTTTTGAGCATGAAAACAAAACCCTTGAAAGCCATCATGCCACTATATGTTGGGTCAAATTCAGGTGTGGTTGTAAGTCTGAACTTTTGCGTGTCAGGAAAAAATGCTTTTAAGCTACGTGTTTATTTTATCCTGGTATTCCACAAGCATTTTCTTAATATGAGCTTTAGGTTTGTACTTGATCTTTACAGGTCAAAATGCAACCTTGCGAAGTGTTATATCAGCTAAGTAAATTGTGATGTTGCTAATGTCTTGCTTATAAAATATTAAAAGGGATACTTGTGGTACTTGTTCCCGTTTTTTGTGAAAGTCTTTGACAAAGAAAAAGCTGTACTGGGTTTTTGTGAAGGAACAACTTATTCATCTAATAATCCAAGCTTTTTTAACTGATTCTACTTAACACAGCTGTGACTTACTTTTCACACCGACAATTTTTTTAAATGTACTTCGGTGAAAACATTATAAATGTTCAAAATACGTATGAATGCAAGAGCCTTAAATCATCCCTTTGGATTCTGAATGCTTACCAAGTATGTGTGTATGTGTGAATAAAAACCATATAATCATCTAGAACTTTCATGGAGGACTAAACTTGACTCCTAACCAGTTTCTTTTAGTCAGTGATTTTATAACTCTTCACTTATCTAAAAGGTTGAATGCAGCTTCTTCCCTTAAGGAGAAACAGCTAAAGGGAAGTTAGCTTGACTAAGAATGAAAGGCTTGCCCTTGTATATTTATTGCTTTACTGCAGTGTTCCTAATGTCAGAAAAACTGACATTTGAAACAGGCTTTCAAATTGTTGCTTCTAATTTAAAATATTTTATCACTGGTTAAGGCTGTTCTAAGGTCTGAAAACAGCTATATGTAGTGGCCTCTTGGTCTCTTCAATCTTCTCAATTATTCTACTGATCCAGGTATAGCTCAGTTTTGGTAGTTCAGGGTTGATATTGAAAGTTTGCCTCTTTTGTAATACTGTTCTTATGTTGGCACAGGTTTTTGCAGCAGCAACCCAGGCATGAAAATAACTGAGTTCTTCTAACAGTTTGTCTTGCTGTTACAAATGTTGCTAGGATAATACTGTGAAGTAGCATCATTGGAGAGAAGCAGTCATCAGAGGTTTTGAAAGCCTTGTTGTTAGGATTCTTTAAACTTCTGTAATCTCATCAGAAGAGTACTGAAGCACTGTCAGCTACTTATGGTGATGCAGTTTATGAACCTATGTGTTGGAGCTCTAAGTTATAGCAACAGCATTGAAGGAAGGAAAGGGTTTACTGAAGGGAAAGCTGGCTGGCATAAGTTGTATCCTTTCTTGACTTGTTTCAGGCCTGGCCTAGAATATTCTGATCACTAGATACAAGTTTAACTGTGCCTGATGAAGAGGTGGTCTCTTTGTAGATGGATAATGAGCCCATGTAGCCTTCTTAAATGTTTTGTTCCAGGTGCTGAGACCAGTGGTTTAGCTTTCTACTGTAGTATTGCTGTCCTGATGGTACTTTTCTGTGTTCATACTGAGAAAATGTGATATTGGCAGTCTACAGGACTGTTCAGCAGAGTTCCATGAAAGTAGTTTTAAATTTGGGTGCCAAGGTGTTTGGGACTTTGCAGGTCAGAACCAGCATGAAGCCATCATTTTGAGACTGTAACAAGGTCTCAGTGACATGCAGCCAGTGGCCAGAGCTGTGGTTTCTGAGCTTGAGCATTTTTTTATGAAAGAACATGTGACTGACCAAACTTTCTCAACATGGATCTGGAAACTTTACAGGCACCCAAGCATAGTGTGTGTAATCTGTATAGGTAAAGTACTTAATTTCCTTTCTTATGAATATTTGATAAGCATTATTAATACAGGACTCCAGCACTATCACATAGGAGATAGATGCCACTTATGTTTCTTGTTGGTCTATTTGAATATCTGAGACACCCACTGGCTTTGTAACATGTTGTAATAGATACTGAAAGGACGTGCTTTTATTAGAAAGTAGTTCATATCCAAGTAAGTAGCATTAGGTATAAATGAGAAGTAATCCTGCACTGTAGGTCCAAGGAAATCAGGAATCTTCTCAGAGTGTGCAACAGCAAAAATCCCACCGCTAACCGTTCATAATTTTTCTTAACACTAGTTCAGTGTAAAATGCAACAGTGACATGGAAATGTAGATGCTGCCAGTGTAACGTGGTTGCTGTGGACAACTTAGTTTTGCCACTTTAGTATCAAAAATTCTCAAACTTATTTTAATGCTACAGATGACACTAACTCTAGATGCTTTATTTAATTTTTCATTTGTGTGAAACAGCTGTGAAAATCACTCATGTTCTTTGACTAGATAGCTTTTTTTTTTATTGCACTCTTAGCCAAATGAGGTGAACTCAGAAAATTTTTTGTATTTGTCAATGTCCCAGTAATCTAGATAGTTGATGTAACAAACCTTAATTTTTAAATACATATAAGAAGGCCTTCAGGCCATGATACAAGTTATCTCTGAATGCGCTGCTGTTGTGTGTTGTGTGTCTCCCTTTTGTTTAAATGGGATCTAAATTGGAATAGCTTGCATACTTGTAGTTTCTGTTGAGAATAGAGAGCGCTAATGGTCACTTCAAATGCTAACTCTAGGCATGTTTCTCAGAACTTGGCTTGCATCCTAGGCTTCCTAGATGACACTAGTTAAGATAAATACCTGTTATCTTCCTGTGTCTGAGTAGAGTACACAAGCTGTTAATAGGCTCTGGGAGAGAGCCAGGAGCACTTACCTTCACTGACAGCAGCCAGGTGTGCACAGTGGTTTACTGGTTAGTATTCCCAGCTTCTTGGTGGCTTCTCTCTCAGTTAGCAAACAGGTGAAAAATGTATGAAACTGCAGTGTATTTTATTGCTTTAATAAGTGAATGTTAAGAAGATTAATAGAAAAGCTGTCAAAACTTCTGATCAGTGACTGGATTAACTGTGTATGATGTGGGAGGCACTATTTGCTAGTAACAATGCAGAGTTGTAGCATGATTGAGTTACTACTTTAACCTATCAAAATTAACTTCTTAGCAGAAATGTATTTTAGCTATGTTGTCATATTTAACAAATACTACACACACACACAAAAAAGTGGAGAGTTTGTATTCTGAACTGATGCAGAGCCATTCTGAATGTAACTCAAAATGGTTGTTAAGTTTAAGTGCTCCAGAGAAATGGATTGCTTCAAAGCTTGGACTTCTGTTGCTTCAGCTCTCCTTGATTGCTGCCCGCCTGCCCCCCCCCCCCCCACTCCAGCCTGAGTTCCCTGTGTCATTCTGTGTTCTGCGAAGTGGACAGAGTGCAAGGCCTTTAAATGCCAAGTATTTAGCAAGGAATGAGAATTAGCATATTTGGGGAAATTCTGTCTAGAAGTGGAGAAAATAAAGGAAACAGACTTCAGAAATACTGAAATATTTAACTGTTTTCTAACATTTTTGCAGTCATAATAAATTCTATGATATTGTCATTTTGACACAGTCTCCTTAATTTAAAAAAAAGTAGGACTGCAATTTTTACCTTACATTTGTGCCTTGAGTATTATTACTTCAGAAATGATACAGAGAAGCTTTAACAAAATGCTTCAAACCACTAAGCAGCGTGGGGAAAATTGTATGGAAAGATGTTGGATTCTTTTAAAAAAAAGTAGTCAGATTTAAAGGTTTTAGCAGTGAGCAGAAATACTTTTAACTTTAAAAAAAAGGGGAGGCCGGGAGAGTATGATACCAAGTGTTGGAGTAGTAAGGAAAACTTTTGGAAGGTGGGAACATCTCTTTTGATCAGGAAAGGACAACTGCCATAGTCAGTTTTGCATTTGCCTTTAGACTCAGCATAGTCTGGAAAACAGTGCATAAGAGACCTGTGCCTGAAAGGTTTAAACTGCCTTTAATTCTAAAACCTTAAAGCCTAGTAGATAAGTTGTGATGTTGATAATATGGATTTGTTCATCTTTTCTAGTTATTTTCAAACGACAGAAGTTGTATTTCTTTAGATGTATTCTAAATGTAGTTTACATCTTAGGATAGTTGTCTTCAGGGAAGTATATTCATTATAATTTATTTGTAGTTTTGATGTGTTTTGAAGCTCTGTGGTAAGCTAAGCAGCTAAGTCCAAAAATCTATGTTCAGTTCCAGCAAGTGACTGTTTATAGTGAGAATCTGTAGTAGGTTTACTAATGTTTAAAATACCAGACTAGATTATGACTGTTCCTTTCAAAAGGCAAATAATGAATTTTGCACACAATAATTTAACATGAAAAACAATTTTTTTTTATTTGTTAATTCTTTAACAGCTCACAAGTTATGTGCAGTTGGTTGAGAGCCAATAACAATTTTATTTATACCTGTAGTAAAAACATTCTGAAAAAAATCAGCTTGTCTTAGAACTACTAAGCTGCAAAGATGGAGATGTCAAACATACAAGCTATGAGCTTTCTTAGATACTCTCATCTTTCAGTAAGTGACTAATTTAAATCAGGGCAACATTGGCACTTAGTATAAAATCCTTTGGGACTTCCTGAAGCAATTCTAGTTTGATCAGTGGTATTTGTTCTTAATGAATATATACACTGTTCAACATGGAATATTTTTTCTGTTCTCTTGTGGACCTTGAATTTCAAGCTGACTGGACTAACCCATCAAACTTTTTAGACAATAGGTTTTTTTCACTGCTACGCTTGGGCATTTTAAGCTCTGGCTTGGAGAGAGAGGCATTGTTTGAGGCATGCTTTTGTTGGTTTAAAAAAAAAAAAGTATTCAAAAGCAGTTTAATACTTACACATATAATATTTATAGTCTGTTGTTCTACATTCCTAAGTAGAATGCTGAGATACTGTGTATTTGTACAGTGAGTTGAGCTAGTAGTTCCATAAGATCTTTCCAGAGTTATTAAAAGAGAATTATTGTTTCCATACCAAAACAGAGTTTTTGTTTTAACAGAGTTATTAAAAAAACAAACTCAGCAAACAAACTCAGTGATAGTTTACTAGTGGAAGAACTGTATACCAAAGCTCTTTTTCTAGTTTAGGTCTTGAGATTGACAGAATGTGTATAACTGCACTCCAAAGCTGCCAATTCAAGAGTATTCTGAAATACTTATGAGGTTGTAATCAGTAGCTTGTGATTGAGTCATGATGGTGAGCACAGCCGTGATTCTGTTTTGAGTCACTTAATTGGTTAATTTCCAAAGTAATGCAGGTGTGTCGAACAGCAGTTAAGTTATGCTAGTTCAGTCTTTTCTTACTGCCACTTTCAAATGCTACTTTCTGTTTTGTTCTCTGTTGTGGTTTAACCTGGCAGGCAGCTGAACACCACACAGCCCTTTGCTCACTCCCCCCTCAGAGGGATGGGGGAGAGAATCAGAAAAAAGGTAAAACTCCTGGGTTGAGATAAGAACAGTTTAATAGAACAGAAAAGGAAGGGACAATAATAATAATACATATATACAAAACAAGTGATGCATGATGCAGTTGCTCACCACCTGCTGACTGATGCCCAGTCAGTTCCTGAGCAGTGGGCTCCCAGCCAACTCCCCAGTAAAACTGGGGTTTTTATTGTTCAGCATGACATCACATGGTATGGAATATCCCTTTGGCCAGTTTGGGTCAGTTGTCCTGGCTGTGTCCCCTCCCAACTTCTTGTGCCCCTGCAGCCTCCTTGCTGGTAGGGCAGTATGAAAAGATGAAAAGTCTTTGACTTAGTCAAAGTCAGTGCTTAGTGTAAGCATTTCTCAGCAACAACTAAAACATCAGTGTCATCAACATTATTCTCATCCTAAATCCAAAACACAGCACTGTACCAGCTACTAGGAAGAAAATTAACTCTATCCCAGCTGAAACCAGGACCTATGTTTTTTAGAGCTCTGAAGTTTGGTCACAAAGAAAATACTAGGCACAGAAGTCAGTTCAGTTCTCTGCTATGTTTCAGTTTATTTGAAAGGCTGTATCAGACATGCAATAAAACACCAAAAACAAACCAATAAAAAAACAACCAACCAGAAAAAAAACCTCAAAACACACTAACCCCCCCAAATCGTAAATAGGGGCACATGTTCTGTGTAGTCTTAAACAGTCTTAATAGTAGATGAATACTCAGTTACTACAGTGAATTGGATGGTGCATTTTACATATGTGGAATATATACCACAACAGTATATAAAACTGATTTGTCATAATCTTATAGTTGGAAATCAAAGGAGATGCTGTAATGCTGTCTGGTTGGGCACTTGCATTATACAAAATAGAAGTAAAATTTTGTCTGGATTTTCAAAATGCTTATGTCTGAGTTAAGTGTTAGGCTTTTAGAGAAAATTATTGTAGGAATAAAGTAGTAGACTTTGTAGTGGACTTTCGTGGATTTGCATATATGATATCAGGAATTGATTCTTTAAGTGTCTGAATTACATTAGCAACGCAGGTATAAAATTTTCTGCAATCATGTTTTGCATGTTCAGAGAAAAAATTAATTGCAGGGTTATTCTTAACATTATAGAGATGAAGGTGAAAACCTTGTAAATGTCTATAAATCTGTTTCTCAAAAAACATTTGGTTTTTTTCTCTAGTGGCCTTTGTCAAACAAATCCACAGTGTGTCTGCTAATTGATGTGTAACGAAAAAAGGTCATGCTTGGTCATTTGCTTTATTCTCGGATTTTCTATTAGGAAGCTTTTTTTCTTTTTTAAGAGAGGGGACATGTTCTGGGTGAAATTATTCACCCTAATATCAGGAAAAGGGAAAGGAGATGGCCAATTCCACCAGAATTCCTGATTTGGCACCTTCTAGAAGTGGAGAGAAGGTGCTCATGGCTCAGTTTAGCACTCCCTGAGAAGTGGTTATACAGTATGAAGTAAAAGTTGTCAGTACCAAGAAATATAGAGCAATCCTTAGTTTTGATTGCTTTAATTCCCTTTTAAGAAGATTACTAAATATTAATGCAAGCATAACATTTTTTTATTGCTTACTTCTGAAGCCTTTATTCTTACTAATTCTTGCTATTTGCCTACTTTTTATATGTACAGAACCAGCTGTGCTCTTGGTATAAAAAGCAGTATGCGCATAAGACACATTTCCTGTTAGAAGTGACTCAGCAAAATTACGTTATAGTGGTACAATCTACTTCTAACTAGGTAGAACTGCACAAAAGGATGCATTGTATAAGAGAACTTGTGGCTGATTTGTGTGAATGTGTATGGAATAAGTGATCAAAATCCTAAGATTCAAGCATACATACTCAGCTGTCATTTCCTTTGCTAGCCATGATTCATTCTTAATGGATAGCTGTATGGTAATATTACATAAAGTTTCATGGAAGAATGTTTAATCACTTCTAGTAGTAGTATACCTAGTTTATTCATTGCAGAGATTGTATGGTGCTGACTTAAAATTGGGGCTTAGAAGCATAGTGCCTTATTTGTTACAGGGTAGTAAAACTATTCTAAAAGTAGAATTGCTTTTGGAGGGCTTTCCTACAGATCTTCCTGATACAGAGTAAGCAAGTACCTTGCAAGCACTTTGTGGTTTTTAATAGTCCTGAGAGAAGCCTGCATATCACTTGCCTTCTAGATAGGTGATAGACATCAAGAGAGGTTTAAATACCTGGAAACGTGGGATGCGGTATTTAAAGTAGGTAGATGATGTGCTTTGCTACTAACTTCAGAAACTCAAATTGTAGCTGCTTCTGGCTTTAGTTGCAGGGTCCAGATCACACATCCAGAATATAATCAATTGATTGTAAGAAATTTAAGTGATTTGTTTATCTTTGGATAGTAGCCAAGATACAGACTGACTGAAGACTTTTTTAGGATGGTATTTGAGAGGATTCATTCTTAATCCTTTTGTTCTGTGGCTCAAAGAAGGATTATTTTTTTTATCTAGAGCAATGTCTACAGGAATGGCACTCCATTTCTTAACTTAGTTGATTTTCAGAAAAAAATTTGTTCTTAAAAATACATCACACACACATACAACTACAATTTACAGGTGAGTTAGTGAACCTTTTTCTGCCATGGTAGTAGCTGAATGACTAGAGGCTGATTACTGGAAGCTGGTAGTGTTATGCTTATGTGAATGTAAACGCAACTATTACATGGTTGCCTTACAGCAGCTTTGATGAACAAGAACATGTGAAGATTTACTTCAGTTTAGGCAGTTATTTTCCAAGGCAGAAGAATTTACTAGCACTGGACTTGTGTGTTACTTCTGCTTTGAAAATGGAATACCATATTATTAATCATTTGTCGTCAGTTCTTATTCTGCTTTGGCCACTTGAGCAATAATGGACTATTATATATGCCTCTTTATTGCGTGATGGTCTTAGTGTTTATGCACTGGAGATTCAGGCCTTTGAGAGCACAAGGTGTTACTCACGATGAAGTATGACTGAATTTCTGGGAAGCGTTGGCTTTATGGCATGTAACTTCTGAGTATGTGTTGCAATGCAATGGGAGGGTAACTGAAACAGGCTCCTAGCTGTCGTCTTTTTGAAAGAGAGCAGGCTGTTGTCTCCAGGATATTTCATCCAGTTCACAGTCTGCTTCTGAGTTTCTCTGAGAGGGAATGGCTAGAAGTATACTGGAAAGGCAGGCTATGGATTTGAATAGCTCTGTTCCACCATGCAAAGACTGTTTACCTAAAATGTAAAGAATGTTTTCCTGTTTACGTGTAACTTTTTCTGAACGTCTTTGTTAAAAAGAGATAGTATCTTGTATTTTAGTGTCATAAGGAATAACGGCTGGTATTAATTCAGTAATCTAAGGACTTCTTCTGTTTTTAAATTAGAAATTATGGAAAAATCGGGTGAAGAAGGAATGCCTGATCTTGCTCATGTTATTCGTATTTTAACTGCGGAGAATATCCCTAATTTACCACCAGGAGGTGGTTTAGCTGGCAAGTGAGTACAGTACTGGAATTTCTTGAACTGTTTAGTTCACTGAAACAAATACTTTTATTTAAATGTGTTAAAGCTTTCTTGTTGTAATAGCTATACTCAAATTAAAGAAAAAAGTTGGGTTTTTATGTTTTAAGCTAGTTTACCTTTTGTGCTACATAAACATTTGTCACTGTTCCCATTCCAGAATGGTAAGAGGAGGCAGATTGATCATGTTCTGGTACATAACATACTAGTTTACTATTTCCATATGGCCATTTTAAAAAAATAAAAAATTCTTGGCTTTTTACTGCTTTACACTTGTTAAGAACTATCAATAATGTAACCGGAATATCAAAATACCAGCTCAATTTTGCTGATGTCATGTTCCCTCCACCACCTAGTGTCCATTATAAGTTTGGGTCAGTGCTTGTTTTCTCAGCAAACATTCTCGTAAGGAAATTGTTTTTTCTTTGTTTAGTCTTAAACTGAATGTTAGATAAGCAAGAATATTGAACTAGGATATGCGTTTTACAACTTAATCGAAATAAACATTCAGAAATGACCGTGGGGTTCTGGGGAGGCTAATGGTGATGTTCTAACAACCTATAATTTAAGGATTTTAATGAACAGAATTTAGGATTGCATAAACATTTGTTAATCGAGAATTCCCCAAACAGTGGGACCCATTATTGCTCCCTGGCATAGGTCATGTTGTTCCTGGAATCTTTGCGTTTTTTCCAAATATGAAGTACTGTCCTCTGAGCACTTGTGTATAGATCAATTTTACACTGTTCAAAGAAAGAAATACACTGTTCAAAGAAAGAAAAGTGAATTGAAAAGATAGAACTCCCAAGGGCCTGAGTTTTAAGTCTCATTTAAACTGTCCGCAGTGGCTATTGGCTGTTTCTGTGGCAGCCTTGCTTGGACTGTCTAGGTATTTTCTGTTACGTTGGTATGAGGTGCCATTGCTCTCTGTAGTACAGGCATTTGGTCAGAATTCTGCTTTTCCACCATCACTAAATGTGGAACTAAATGGAGAGAACCCTTTCCTGAATGATCTGCAAAAAGATTTAGTTTCTTTTCTCTTAAGAAAATTTTCCATCAGTGCTGATGGATCCCATACTAGCTCAGCCATGCCACCCTTCTAGATTTCTTCTTAAAGCATTGACTTTAACTGGTGTGCCCTTGGAGAAGTTGTTCTTCTGTGGACTTTTCATATTGGACATAATTCTTGGAAGTGTCATTGTCAATTTAATTCTGAACTTCTTTCCTGGAGCTCATTCAGACAGCCCAAAACCTTTGCGTGTGAACAAGCATAAATTGCATATATACCAGTGTCTTGAGGCTTCAAGTTGTCAGGTGTATCTGTTGTGTCTGCCTTCTGCTTGTCTTGGTGTGGTGTGTCTAGATAAATGCTGATTTCATCATCGACATATGTTGCCTCTGAACACATGATAGCATGATGTCTTTTCAGTGTTGTAGGTTAGTGGTCATCCTGAGATTTGATGCACTGTCCCTTGCATTCACTGGTCCACAAACCATTTCCCAGAGTTCTGAGTATTTATTGTTTTAAATGCTGGATCATGACTGGAAAAATATATTTTGCTGGACACTAGATACTGAAATTACCTGATTTATTGCTTTGAGAAGTGGACACACTTGCAACATTCCATTAAAAAACCTAACTCTTCTGTTTTGAATGTGCTTTTGCTTGCATGGTGTGAACATAAGAACCTAGTCATACTAGATCAGACCAAGGATCATTCTAGCTCTGTGTCCTGTCCACAGGATAGCTGAAAATAGATGCCTGGGGAAGAATATAAAACCAGGAAGATATGTAAAATACTTATCCTATCATCATTATTATGGTTTTCAGCTTCTTACAGCTGAGGGGCTTCCTGATCTTGAGGTAGTTTATGTACTCAGTGACTTAGAATTTCTCTTCTATGAAGTTAAATATGGTCAGAAGGAGCCTCACCAAACTTCTAGCATCCTCGGTATTCTGGGGCAGAAAGTTCTGTTGCATCAAGAGCCGTCACTGTCTATTTTTGAGACATTTGCTGCTGTCTTCATCTGATGCCCTTGTGCTCTTTGTTTGGAACAGTCAACAGTCGGTGCTTATCCGCATTCTGTAAGACATCATTTTTATAGATGTTGGCCACTTCCAGACTTGAGGGTTTTAGTTCATGTAGTGTTTTTTGTTGTTGTTGAAGCTGTCAGTAACTTTGATCATATTCATTATACTTGTCTGAATGTTTCCCCGTTCTTACTATGATTTGGAGATGTAGGGACATAACCTTTTTCCTCTCAGAAGTCTGTTTATACTTTGGGTTTTATTTTTTGAGAAGCTTTTTGTCTGCCTGTGAAGGTGTGGCACTGCCAGAAAAGAGTCTAGCTGATCATATTTTGGTTTTAGTTTCTATGTTGTGAACAGACACTAGACAACACATCTCAGAGGTTGTATACTCTGGGCACCACACTTCAAAAGTTCGTAGGCAAGTAGTAACCTGTGTATATGTAATAAAAATGGGGAAAAACCCAACTGTCTTCAAGTTCCATATCCAGAAATAAGGCAAGAAAACCAGCAAACTTGAAGAATTTTGTTACAATAAGCAAAATATAGATTTAGATGTTACTCTTGGCAAAATCTGACTATGCAGCTGGAACTTCTAAAGATGTAAAGAGGCAGACCATGAGCCGGGTAAGGTAAGAAAATGTTTTGCCTTGCTTAGTCTTTACAAATCTTGACTTACTGCTAAATCCCCAAACATATTGGAAGTGAGTAAAGACACTGAGAGTGGGCTTCATCTTTTTAAGAGGCAGGTTAAAGGCAAAACATCTTAAACACTTAGAAATTATTACTGTGCTCAAACTTTAAGTTCTCAATGTTTTGAAATAATTTTTTGTTTAATTTTTTTTAAAAATTCTCCTTTTTTTTTTTTTAGGCGTAATATTATTGAAGCTGTGTATAGTAGGCTGAATCCACACAGAGAGAATGAGGGGGTAAGTTCCCATTTTGGTTGCTAAACCTCATTGTTAATGAGAACATCAAAGTAGCGTCATACATTAAGCAAAAGTGTACATCACTGCCAATAAAGTATTATAAACACAAAATATGTATTGTAGCATACAGTTCATTTTGACCTTGTTTTGGATGGATCTGATACAGAACTTTATCCTCAAAGACAGCAAACTGATACCCAATTCTGAAAGACTTTTTAAACATCTTACTGGCTACTGCTTTTTCAGTCAAACCTGTGAGGCAATGCAGGGGTTTTCTAAATTATAGTTTATTATTGTCAAAAAGTATGGTCAGCATATTCTTTACTTAACTAGCCCTTCTGTCCAGAAATAGAGGGGGCAAATACACTTCCTATTGTCTTCTGTAAGTGAGGAAGACCTTGGTACACTGAATATAAAAGGTAACGAGACTAATATTGACTACTTTTTTAGAGTTTACACTATCCTTAAATATCCCATGTGCAGTGGTCTAAGGAAGGTGTAAAGTGATTTTTGTTTACTTCAGTTCTGATTTCTAAAATGGCTTACATTCTTCTGCCCAGTTCCTAGTAAGTTGAATTTTAAATAGTATGTTGAAATATGGTTTACTGTAACTTTAAACCTGATTATTAGGTGGTTGTTAATATTAGTATAGAGAGTAATAACTGGTGTTCATATCAGTTGTGGTTAAGTGTTTTTTTTTTTAAAAAATTAGGAAAACTGAAGAACTGATAAAAACATCATTGCTTGTACACATGTTGTCATTTCCTGTACAGTTTATGTGAACTAATCTCTGAAGGTACCATTCATACTCTAATAAATCTTTTGTCATATTTTTCTCTTCTGAGATGGCTACAAGGTACTCAGGTAGTCATTACAATGAATGGTGTTGGTGAGATTGTCAACTTTTATTTTAAATACTTTGAAATGATCAATTGTGTGCCTTGAGATTGCGAATATGCAGTCTCACCACAATTATTGTTGTGTTTTTCCCACTGTCATCTTCTCTTGCCTACCTGTATTTGTTTCATTCTCTTAAGTTAGAAAGCTTATGTAGGTGGAAGGGGCCACTAGTCTGTTAGAGTACAGATAGAAAAGACATCTCTAACTTTTTTATTTTTTAGTATTTGTTCCTATTTTTAGTTTGAAAGTGATAGAGTATACATTTTTCACTTAACTTTCAACAAATTGTGCAGCAGTACCCCAAAACCAGCTAGGCAAGATCTTGCTCTTTTCAGTTTCTTTAGTCCTTCAGGAAACTCTGCACCTCTACCAGCCTGCTACTACTATTATTTAGCCATAATTTTGTTCCTGCTTTTGATGTAAAGTTATTGGTGAAAGTGGTTTATTTGAAGATTACAGCTTAGGTTTTTTTAAGTTGGTTGCTTTTTTTTTTAAAGAAAAAAAAGGTTGTCTAATATTCTAGAAATATATGCCATAGTTGCATTTATGATGCATCTTTTCTAAGTCCAAATTTACTTTTCAGTAGCCATGCAAGCTTGCTGGAAGTCCTAATATATAGTACAGCATCCTTCTGTGTATTGGCTACTTCCAGGAAATTTTTGTACATCATCCATTATAATTTAATAAAATGAGGTAACTGAACTAGATATGCAAGTTAATTATAAAAGAATATAGCTTTACCCCTTATTACCATTAATAGCTTTGACATTTATTGCCATTAGAATCACTGGATAGTTGTTTTGAGTCCTCTTAATTTGGCTTTTGCAGTAAGAAATGTGAGCAGTACGCTCCCGTCTACCTTGTAAACTTGGCCTTCTGTTGGTATTCAGTGCAAATCTCGATAATGATTTGGATGATGTGTTTTAAATACCCCGGATTAAATTGCAGTTTGATCTTGTGGCAAGATGTCATTTGCCAGTCAGTACCTTTTCTTCTTTCCATCCTAAGTGATTCTGACCCAGAGCAGTTTGAGAGGAGGATGCACCACTGGGTGAAGGATGCAATTCCTGTTTTCACTTTCCCAGCATGTAGGAGTTGTTATCTTACTGTCTTTTGAGGTGGATGAATTTAGTGGGCCTCATATCTGAGGTGATGAAAACATGACTTCTTTGCTAGTCTTATTTAGTTCCAGGTATATATGTGGTCATCTCTCAGTCTTTTGAACTGAATACTCTACTGCACAGGGTGGGTAAAAGGGAAGGAAGCTGTTCAGTTACTCAACATCAGACTCCCCACGATGTCTACGCACTGTGATAATGTTGCTACACACCTCATGTTCAAACAGGAAGCAAAGGTAGGAAGGAAACATACAGTACATCCCAGTGATGACATTTCCAAGTGAGACCAAAATCTAATAATGCCCCTGTTTAAACTAGTATGAAGCAAGAGCGGATCTTCGTATGAAAAATTATGAGCTGCAGACACCGATGCTGAGTCTGCAGAGTACAAAGGTGCACTGACTTGCACTTGGGAATCTTTCTCCAGGTGTAGTTAACAGGGTACATCTGTCTGTTAGAGCATGGGTATAATGCAGAATACTGCTGTTACTAGCTGGAAAGTCTGCCTGTGGCAGTCATCTTCATCTGATGATTTTATATAAGGCTAGAACAATTTTTTTTACCTTGACAAAATAATAGTGTAATTAATTGCTAAAATGTTAATGCACATGAGTAAAAATTTTGAAAGATGCCAAACCACACAAAAACAACCCAAACCAACCAGATTAACTTCTGCAATTGAGAATGAGAACGTCTTCCTTCTAAAGAGTCTACGTTTTAACATTGAACAATTTAAACTAGTTACCCTGAGTTACTGTGAACTGCATCCTAATAGCTTTGCAAATAAGTTCTTAGAAAGTATATAAATTAAAACCAAGGCAGTAGCTTAGAATTTTTTTTGTTATCCAAGCTAGTGATTGTAGAGTAACTTCTCCCAATTCTTCACATGTGGATTTTCTGAGAATCCTTAACATATAGCCTAAATAAGGAGATGTTGTGTAGAGTGAGAGACTGAGGAGTGAAAGAGTCCTTACCACAGCAGTATTCAGAGATCACTAGCGTGGCTTCAGGTTATAGGAGTCATAAGTTTTGTTTTGTTTGGTTTTTTTTTTTTTTTTCTTTTAGGGCATCTCAGCAGAGTACAGGTATTTTGTAAATCCAGGGCTGGAGAGAGCCCTGCATTGGGCTCACAAGGAACAAC
This sequence comes from Aquila spilogaster, assembly GCA_024606505.1. NCBI lineage: Eukaryota > Metazoa > Chordata > Aves > Accipitriformes > Accipitridae > Aquila > Aquila spilogaster. Next base: position 20,379,472 of record JANHGO010000027.1, read on the forward strand.
TTTGCCAGTGTTTGAGCAGAGGGACTTCTGCTATAAATGCTGTGGCTTGTGCCTTTATAAGTGTGAGTGAAGTAATAGAAATCTGTTATGTATGAGGGCTTGGTGCTTTCAGATGTTTAAAGGGAATTGAAAAGAACTTCTTCATAGCTAAATGGTTGTTACCACTGTAATGGTAAAAAAACACCAAGTTGTTCTAGTTAACATGTTAAAGTATTACTCTTTCTCTAATGGCGCAACTTCTTTGACCCTTTTTTTATGTGTATTCCGAAGACTAGGAGGCTACTATCCAGTTAGGCTACTTGGGTGTATGTGTATCCTTAAACACAAGGAACAATGTTGAAAGTACAGTGTGTTAATAGTTTCAGTGGCAGTTCTTTAAAGCTATGTTTGAATATCTTGTTTGAAACCAATCATGTTCCTCTCTTGGTTTTACTAATACTATACTGTAGCACTTTCCTAAATCAAATTGTATGTCATAAAGGCCTGCTACAGATAATTTAAAAAATTTAAATTGACAAAATTCTTATGCCCTTAAACACTGTAAATCCTGTCCCTAATACATAGTAGCCCCTTTTGTATACATAATTTAACAGACTAGAACTTGTGTCAAAATTGAATGCTCATGTTAAATATAGCTAGCACAAATTTATTCTTGTTTTTATGGTCAGTAGCCCTAAGTATAATTAGAATATGAAGGAAAACAAATGCTAACTTGCATAATAATCATAGTTTTCAGGGTCCTGTTCTAGCCACACATCATTAGAGAGAAATCTGTGTTATAGTGTATATATAGTGTATAGTGTAGTAAAAGGGGCAGTTTCTGTCCTGCTGTTTGCCTGTGGGGTTTCTTGTCTGCTAGCACTGAGGGAGACAAGGGAAGCACAAAATAGCCTGTCATCAAACAGGGTGCAAAGCAAAGCAGGATGTGAGTTTGAATATCAAACACTAACAGCACTGTTACATCGACTCCTACTAGCATTGGAATTGTTTAGGAGTCTCAGGACGGCTATTACATTGCTTATTGCTTTTACTCTTCAGCGTTGCATGGGAGCTAAAGTATTCACTTCATTCTGCCAAAAGAATTTTTAAAGATCTGAATATTGTGAAATGTGGAGATTCAGGTTGTATGTTTGCTAATGTCAACCTCGGAGCAAAACTGATGGGGTGAAGGAACTATTGAATTTAGATGTTCTCTGAACTTAAAAAAAACTGGAATTCTTCAGCTATGCTGCCTTGTTTAATATTAGCTAGATAAATACATAAGTAGTATTTTTTTTTTTGTCAAAACCTAAGAAATAGGATACATCTGTAGCCTCATCTTGATGCCTTGAGTTTTCACTGACTTTGTGCTCATGAGGCATTAAAACAGTCCCATTTCATAGATTGAAACTACCTCCTTTAACTTGCTTCTCCTCATGGGGCTCTTGAAGAGCTATCTGAATATGAAAATGCTAGTACATGGGAGTCAAAACATCTCAAACTAAGACCAGCAACCCACACTGGAAGTAAGTCTCTATGCAACAAATTAAGCTTAGAGGGATAGCTTTATATGCAGTAACGTTAATTTTTGTGGTAAAATTGTCCCCTTTTTAACTTAGACTGTGCTAATCGGTGCTTCTATTCCAGTAACCATTACAGCATCCAAAATCAAAACCCAAGATATTGTCTTAATACTGCTATTAGTCTTGTAAATGAGTGACTGCAACACTTGTAGTTTATGAAGCTTTTGGACTAATGACAATAAAATGAGGTCAGCATGAGAACAAGGCAGTCTGGATTTTGCTTCTAATGTACTGCGAAATCTGCCAACTTCCAGAGATACAGTTGCATTTGTCTAGCTTGATAACTTGCTAGATATTAATAATTTAAATGTACTATTCCCTTAAAGCAACAGTACTGCTTTAGCACTTAAAATACCTAGTAGCAGTGTCAGAGCACTGTAACAGATGTGCAAGTCTATCACAAAAAAACCCCCAACAAACCCCCCAATTTTTTCAACTGAAGGCTTGTAGCCAAATAGGTGGTTTGCAGAGGAGACCTTCATTCCTTAATCAGTGCTTGTTACTCAGATTTTGTGCTGTAGGTTTAGATTTGACTTTAAATAACTGTTCTACCTGTTAATTTTTCTAGGCAATACACATATCTGCCAAAAATAGTGTCTTATGTTGTTCAAACACCACCACGCCTGGTGCTGATAGGTAGCTGCTTGTTTCTTTTATGGCAGCATCATGCTTGCAAAAATCAGGGACTGTTTTCTAAAACACTGAGCATTTATTTTGATGTGATGCTTCAACTAAACTGCTAGCAGTAGAGTCCTCTATTCTCTTTAAGTTTTTCACAGAACTCTGTTGCTATTGGCTGTGCAGAAATTCACAATTAAAAATGTTGACCTGATGGCTAAAGAAGCTTAAATTTTCAAATTTTTCACTGACAGCTGACCAAAGTTGTGGGGATTATCAGCTATATTCATCAAAAGACAGTTTGAATCAAGATGGGGTTAACTGAGAGGAGGTACCATGCTGACACTTGCTCAAAATAAATAGAAATGATTAAAAATGCTGGTTTAATAGGTATAATTTCTTAAATTATTACATTGTATAAAATAGGCCAACATGGATGATACTGTTCGAAGATGTATGTTGCTAATAAGGTGTTTTATATCCAAATAGAGCAAAGCTGATGTTTTCTCAATCAGAAAAAATGTTTTTGGTTTTTTGGGGGTTTTTTTTTGTTTTTTTTAATGTTGTTAGAAAATATTCTAGTTTAACTACTGATTTTTTTGGGGGTCTTGAATCTTAAAAAAAGGACCCTGGCGAAGCCGAGGAAAGTGGAACACAGGGAAAATTGGTGGAAGCACTCAGGCAAATGAGAATAAATCATAGGGGGAACTACCGCCACCTTCTGGAAGAGATGCTGACTAGTTACAGGCTAGCTAAGATGCAGGGAGAAGAGTGCACTGCTGAATCAGCTGCAGCATCTACTTCAGATACTCATGCTGGACCCAGTGACCCCGTACCAGACACCCACACAGAATCTGGGAATCACCTTGCTGAAATACAGAGCTCAAACGAAGATTCAGGGATGAATGAGATGAGTGATAAACAGACATAATGTTTTACATAGTGGATTTAATGCTTCGCTTCACTTGGCCTATTTTCCTTTGTTTAGATCTCAACATTTGTCATGTCTATCCTAGAAGTCTGTTTGTTTTTACTTTAGTTATTTGTACAGATTTGTTTATACAAAGCTCTTTTTTTCCATAGAAGTTCAACTACTATGGTATATTATAGTAATTGCATCTTATGTTGTGTAGCAAGCAGTTAACTTCCCATTTGAGACTTTGAATTTTTTTAAATCCTGTGACACCAACAATAGGAATCTAACATGCTAATGCAAAAATAAATTTTAAAACTTTTTCTTTTAAGCCCATTCTTAAATAATATTGATGGTGTATGTTTGCTAATTGTAAAGTAATTCACATCTTAATTGTATCTTTTGTGCAAATTAATTGAATTATACAAATTCTTCAGTCTTTTTTTTCCCCAGCATCATATACTGCATGTTTGTATTTGAATTGTGTATAGTTTATATTACCACTAAATTACAAAAGCTATTACTTTTTAGGTTGTCACTTATTCTTCATGAAATGTGTTGGATTTTTTCCAATTTAGATTGTATCCACTGTTCACCATAAATATCTATTTTCTAGATGACTGTATTATTACTTGCCAGGTTGTAGCATAACACATATCCAGAAATTAAAATGTACTTAGATTTAGTACCTAGTGTCAAGTTCTAAGAATTTGTGTTTAAGTGAAAATAAAGAATATGCTGTGGAATAATATCTGTATGCATATTGACTCTTTCAAGCAAGTAATAAACTTCCTTTGAAATGCTATCATTCTGACATGACTTGAAACTTTTCATAGCTTCTGATATTAACTTAATGATGTTCATTAGTTTCTACAGATACTTGAGTCATTTCTCAGGTTCAAGTTAAACATCAGCCATATAAATGAATAAACTGGCTATTCTACCTAAGTTTACCTTCTACCAAATATTTTCCTTGTCTTTTGGTGTACGGCACATGTATATATGTGGATTTGGGTAGATCAGTGATAATATTGGGCATTTACAGTGGCGGTAACTAATCTGCTAATAAGTTAAATCTGGAATTCTTCTCAGCGGTCAGTTCATAACATAACACTTGCACAAAAATTTCATTGTTCAAAATAGGTACAAATATCACTGCTTTAATGAAAAAGAACCTGCGGGAATTTCTTGAGGACCAGGAGTACCTGAAGGGCTGAATTCCTTAGTATTTTACAGATTTATTTTTTTGTAGTCCATAGATGTAGTATCTACGATTTAGTACAATTTTAGATAATACTTGTTTTTAAGTCTTTATGCTATAATAGTTTTACTGGGTTCATGTTTTTATAAAAGTAAATTCCCTCATGAATTTGAGGAACAGAGAATGTTTGTGTGTGGAAGCAGGCAGGTATGGAAAAAAAGGAAAATGTTGTCTGTCTTACACTAGTATTCTACTTAATTATGCCACTGAAATCCAAAGTGCAAGAAAATGTTTTCATTTGTATTGGTGAGTAGTAATATTTCTCCTCTTCTTTTCCTGTAGGGTGCTGGAGATCTAGAAGATCCGTGGTAGCCTTACAAATCTACTAAAATGCTTTTGATTCTGAAAGGGGGAAAAAAAACTTTTAAATCTGTTTTCTTCAATACAAGGGAAAAATTCTGGTGGATTTCCAACATTTTGTGAAATGGGCAGAAAGATATTAGAATTTTCCATCATTTGTTCATTTTTGTGTTTTCTGATATTGCCACTCTTAGCATTGCCTGTACTACAGTATTCTTACCAGCCTCAGGCATACTGATTACATCCATAATGAACTTTGGCCCTAAAAAGGAAGGAAGGAATGATTCTCTCAGCAGATCGATATATGTACCTGAGGTGCATGGGATTGTAGGTGTACTCTGAAGATATGCTATGGCTAAATGAAATGTGCAACACACAAGCATGAGAGAGTACAAGTAATTGTTTGAGACATTACTTATTTCACTTTACTGAGTTGGAAGGCTTTGCAGCTCTGTGGCTTGGAAGTAATTTCAATTGGGCAATACGCTATCAGATGTGTATTTTATTTTTTTTTAAATTTTCCAGT
>JANHGO010000027.1:20385854-20396184 GCA_024606505.1 Aquila spilogaster
TGATATTGTGATGTTTCATACAATACAGTGAACATAACCAACTTGTTATCTTCAATAAAGGATTGCTAAAACAGTGTAATATGCTTTATATTTTCTTGAGAGGAATTTATCAAGAAGATGCAAGTCTTCTATATAAAAAGACAACCAAATAGGATTTATGAGGGGTTTCTTAGTGATGGATTTGTGTTTGTTCTCTAGCAAATGTGGCTCTTTGTCATAATAAGCCAGAAGTCTCAAAGTGGGCTTCTATGTGGGAGACAGAAGAGTACAAACAACGTTTAGAGCTCATAGGGCTAATCCATCCCAAGTTCAGCTGGAATAAATCTTATTCCAGCTATGGGAGAGCATTCAATTAAAGTCTAAAAATTCAGATTAAACTTGACTTTTTAGTCAACTCATTTCTTGAAGTTCCTTAAAGATCTGAGGTTAGACCTATAAAGTTTTACTTTTGTACAGTGTTTATAGAAATTTCTCTAAGGTTAATGCTCTCATGTTGAAACTTCTACTTCAATTCTAATACCTTGTTCCACTGGTGAGAGTTGTTGTACTCCACAGGCTCCAGTCCTATGAACACTTACATGTGTGGGGTTTTTACATCATATGGATAGTCTCCCTGAAATAAAAGGGTTTATGCTTTTATTATATAGAAGTGAAGCATGCACATAGGTTTTTTCAAAGAGAAGGACCATAGCTTGCAAAGCTACAATGCAAAGACATCTTTTTTTTTTTCCCTCTAGATTAGTACTGCTTTCCGTTCTGTATTTTGAATTCTAATCATGGTTTTAGTTTAGTCAAAATACTGTTCAGATTTCAGCAGCCTGGGAAAAAAAATCATGCTTGTTGACTTTGTATTCTTAGTGTGAGAAGTCTGAATGTTTGATAAAATTTGTTCATGTATTTGCCTTATCAATTTTAACATTTATTTTAAAATTATGTTCTCTTAAATATATTGCCACCTGCTAACTAACATAAAGATATTTCTATAGAATGTTGAGAGTGGGGAGTTTCTCTTCCACCTCAGGTCTTTCTGACATGTCAAATTGAGCTTGATTCTTTTCTTCTCATCATTTTTACGACTTCTCCTGTATCAAAGTAGTCCATGTCAGTTCTCAAATCTGCTCTCTGATAATCTTGAGCAAAATAAAGATTTGTTTTTAACTGATCCTCATTAACATGTTAAATGGAATAGGGAATAAAGAAATGGATGCAAATATAAGTGGTGTCATCCTGACCTTCTCAAAAGGCTCATATGAGAGGTTAACTACAATGAGAGTCTTGTCTTAACAGACTGGATCTTCATGTGCTTATTTGAGCCTATGCAAACCTTTGCAGGACTTGGCGAAAGGATCCATACTTTTCATGGCCCTTATGTGAATCTGATGCTGATGTTGCTAATTAGGTGGAGTTAAAAAAGAACTCCAAACAAATTGTACACTCGACATAGGTAAGATGTCAATTTTTTTAACGCATCACAACCTAGCTATTAGTGGCTACGTAGCTTCTTGGTATCATGTATAAAGTGGAGTTAAGTCAGCCACTTCATATGTGAGCTTTCTTACAGTCAGCTATAATCACCAGCTTAAATCTTAAAAAGTAAAATTAGTCCCAGAAAACCAGTCATTTTTCTTTGGCACTTCAAAGGTTCATAGTGGATAATCAATAGGAACTCGAGCTTAGTTACAGCATTGAACCAAGCTTTAGTGGGCAATTTTTACTTTTGGAAGATGAGGCAAAAAAACAGTGCTGCCTAACTTCAGGTATCGGCTGTATTCTGGCTGAAAAGCCACAGTGCCAAGCAGTTTTTAATCTGTCAACTAATTTGGGTTTTGTTGGGCTAAAAAGCAAACTTCAGATCTAAGGATTGTCTACTGAAGGCATGTTGCTTTTAGCTCTTTATAGTTGTTTTTAGCTCTGAAATAAAAATTAAGTCAGGAGGTGGCTCCACTGGTGCAGGTGAGCAACTACATGGGATGCTCGCAGAGATGAAGGCAATTTGACAAAACCACAAGAAAGTACACAAGTCACTGAACTTTTGCAGTATAATCTAGGTAAGTATGCGGTTTATGCAGCTGAAACTCCACCTGGGGTCTCATGTCTTTGTAACCCCTTTCTCTGTGTGCCAATCTCATCTTGTCCGGCTCATGTTTATTTGGACTGTTGTACGGATCTGACTTAGCTATGCTTTGCTTGTACCATTTTGTATTCCTACCTAGCTGCTTCTCTGTTGATCAAAAGACAAGCAGCTTTTTCATTTTAGCATAGCTGCACCTCCTGTCTATGTTTAGCTCACTGCTTGAGGTCATCTCTCATTTCCATCATTTCCTTTGTTACATGCTTAATTGGTGCTGCTGTGCTTTGCTCTTGCTCTTTTTACATCTGAAAAGTCATGTTACCCTAAATACCTTATCTTTACTTCTTCAAAAACCATCTTAAAGCTCTCCTTTGCTGTTGTGCCTGGATTTAAAGACTGATTTGGATTATTGAGAACTTCCTTCTCCATTGATGAGTACTTCCTGCTTCTGTCCTTGGCTGTCCTTAGTTGTCTATATGCAGCTTGACTAGGAATTCCCAACAGAAAAAGCTTTGCTGTACTGTTGCTGTGATTAGCGATGTGAATTAACATCAACTAATGGTTGCATCAGCACCTGTTTTTAAAACTTGCCAAAGACTGATAAGGATTCAAGTCATGGGAGTGGGCTTCTGTAGGAGAAAAAACAGACATTCTCCATCAGTTTGGTAATCTTTCCCTGAAAGCAGTTGCTCTTCCTAGTAAAGGAAGAAAAACACTGTGTAGTAGGAGGATGCATTCTGAAGACCTGTGGCAACTTATGGAAACAGTGTTGTTGGAAATAATTTTTCCTGTTTTGTCAAATCTGTTTTGGAAAGGACTGTTACCCTGGGTTTCTGCTTTTTCAGACTTCGGGAATTCAAGGTGAGTTGTGGGAAAGTTTGAGGCTAGGTTGTAATAGTGTTTGGTGTTCTAGGGACTCTGCCTTTGACCTTTAAAAAGTTGGAAACAATCCAATTGAGTCTGCTCATTAAGATCTTGGAAGTCAATCTGGTCTGTAAATATAGAAATACTGATTTTTCTGGCCTTTTTCAGGCAGCTTCTGGATTCTGTTGGGTAGTTATAGGATGTTTTCAAACAAGTATTTTTCAGAGAACTTCTATGCAAAGTTATGTCAAAATGACCAAATGGGATCTGCTTTTATCACTTTGAAAGAGCTGCAAAGCTTAAGTGAAGGAAATTGGACAGAAAATCATAGAATGAAAATTCTGTGTCTTGTGAGATAAAACACTACTTTCAGGAGTTAGTGTCCAGAACTTAGAAAGGGTACCCAAAAATGTTTGGGTATGTTATATTCCTTGCAAGAGTATTTATTTTTCCTTAAAGAGAAGCTGGTGAAAACACACCTCTCTACACTGATGTATTTTAACCACTTTGGGGCAGGGGGCTGAACATGTAGTTTAGTAAATATCCTACATTTAGAAGTTAGTTGGAAACTTTGAAGTAAATGCATACATGTTAAAGTCTGATTGCATTAATAAAAAGATATTTCCCTTTATTTTTGTAAGGAAACTTCTTAACACCATTCCCATCAAATTCATTCTGTGAATATCATTTCTGTTTTGGCAGGTTAATCACATGCAAAGAGATGGATGTCTGCTTAATTTTGGACAAATAATCTATGGTATTTAATTTGTTGCTCTTAGGAGAAACTGGAGAATGTGTTCTGAGATTTTTTTTTTTTTGATCCTTTATCCAATGGTCAGCTTCAGTTCATAAACACATCTAAGTTTAAAGGTGCAATACTGATTTTGGCCTGGGTATGTAAAGTGGATGTGTTTTTCTAGTGTGTTTAAAATAATGATAATAATGATATCTCAGTTTGGGGAGCAGAGAATGTGTGAAATCAAACCAAAATACTTTCTCCAGCTGTCCCAAATCTGTATTTAATTTGGAAGGTTATAGTTGTAGGAAATGCTCTGCTAATGCAAACAATATGAGAAGTGATTAGAAGTGTGGTACTTTACAACAAATTCTCAGTCTCTACTTTTGGTCATGGACACCTTTTTTCATTGTACTGGGTGAGAAATTTTTAAATGGTGAAATATATTTTACGTTCATCTCTTCACTTCTACTTACCTTAAAAACATTTAGCAAGTTCCATACTGTTGTTTCAGAGATTACAGTTACTACATTTAAATTCCCACTCAACCTATTAGAGGGGGAAAAAATGCAGAGATCCAAGTGTGTGAGTAATTGTGGCAACTTTTTTTTTTACATGCAGTTACTCTATTTCAAGTGCTGCTTCTGTGAACTAAATGAAAACCAAAGTTATATCTTGTAGATATAACTTCTAATATGGTCTTAGTAGCCCCTATGCATTGAACTGCATTAAATAAAAGCTTTTGGATGAAATTAAGGAAATGGAGAAAAAAAATGTACAAAATGGGTATTGTTATCACTGACTTAAAGATGTTGTACACCTGTCTTTCTATTCAGCCTTCAGTACTCAAATATTTGGAAGATGTTGAAATGCAAACTGGTTTTGTTCTGAGTGGATTAGAGTCCCACTGTACTCAGTACTACAGAGTCCTAGACAGCATGGCAGAGCTAAAAGCATGAGAATTATGAGAGAGTGCCTCATATAATGAAGGACAGACACTTGCTTTAATTATCCTTGGGGCAGGGGGGGAATGGGTATGTGTGATAGTTGTCACTCCACTACTTGAATGATTGGGGGGAGTGGAGGGTGGGATTTAAATGCACTGTGTGAATACTTGCTGAATGTGGGATTATGTTTTTCTCTGGTTCACCGGTATAAACAAGCTAAGTGCCTGAAACTGTTAAGCAGATATGTAATATGATATATGCCAGCTGAAGAGCCCACACAGTTCTGTGGATTCATTAAGTTCAAAACAGAAAGGCTGGTATTCGCTGCAGGCAATGCTTTCTTCACCTTTCACCAAGCAAAGCTTTCACCCTCATAGCTGGATCCTTGAATGCCAAGTGATTCTGAAACAAAACTTGGTTTAGGTGGTGTTTAGAGGTTAGTACTTAGAATTAATTTTTAGCAGTTCTAACTTATGGAAAGTAAGGATTGTCTTCAATTTCAGTCTTTGTATGTTCAGGTGAATACAAAATTTGAGATTAAGTTCTGCTACCTATGTCTATGCTGAATGGTACATACATCTTTGGAAATGGCTTCTTAGAGTTGTGAAATGTTTCCTTGATGCAGAGGTCTAGTTTGTGCTGGCCAGAGAGCCCCTTCCTTGAATATAGAACCTTGCATGTACCAGCTCTTGCTGTGGAGCATGCTAGGTCAGTCCACCTGAATCGGAGAATTGGGTTTGGGTTGTGTTTTTTTTACAGAAATGTGTACTTCCAATTCTTTGGTTTCACTCCCAATGTTCACATTGATTTTTACACTCTTGTGTTCCTGTTGCTGGACTGTTATGGTCTGATGTGGAATCAATGAACTGTTGGTCACAAACAGCCATTGTAAAAGCCTTGGGATGCAATTCAGTACTACAGAGTGAAGCTTTCTGTACAAAGACCGGGGACCAACCATTAGATTAGATTGCTCAGGATCCCATCCAGCCTGGCCTTGAAAGTCTCTAGGGATGGGACATCCGGGCAACCTGTTCCAGGGCCTCACTACCCTTCTTCCTAATATCTAACGTAAATCTCCCCTCTTTTAAAGTTTAAAGCCATTCCCCCTTGTCCTATTACTATCAGATCATGTAAAAAAATCAGTTCCCCTCCTGCTTGTAAGCTCCCTTCAAGTACTGCAAGGCTGCAATGTGGTTTCCCTTGAGCCTTCTCTTCTCCAAACTAAACAAGCTCAACTCCCTCAACCTTTCTTCATTGGAAAGGTGCTCCAGCCCTTTGGTCAACTTTGTGGCTCTAGACAGTAAGAATAAAAGAGAGCTAGAAACACTGCAGTAGTAAACTGGCTCAGAAACAAAAGCCCTGGCTTTTTAATTTTTAAAAAGTACTAAACAAATGGGCATTTCTTATTTTAAAAAATCTCTAGCAGCATTTTAAGGAAACCTGAGAAAAAGAAGGGTCAACACAAATGAAACCAAATTAGATCCACTTAAGTTTTCAGGAAGATAGATAAAGTCCGGATGATTTCACATTCCTTTTCCAATAAGCACTGAAGCACAGCAAAGTGTCATTATAAACATATCTTCTAAATTCGGCATCAAGATTTTCCCAGGATACAATGAATTCAGAGGTGTTGACTTCATATCAAAAACCTTCCAGCATCTCCAAACAATACAAAAACTGCCTCTGGCTCAGCTGTCTTCTCCCTGATAATAGATCACATTTCTCCAGCCTCAAGAAGCCACAGCAGAGAATGAAGTTAGTTCCCTTCACTAACAGAGATTCTACTCTAATGCTGTGGCAGCAGCAAACTAGTTTTCAGGGAAAGGAAGGCAAGGAAAAATGACACTTGATGTCAACACAGTGGGGTATACAGTCTCCCTGTGTGTCTTTAAAGGGGCTCTATCAACTTAAAAATCACTCTTCTGTCTGAAGCTTCCTTATTACCTGCTGTTACTACTAGCACTGACAAGAACCATAACTGAGAGAAAGTGGGTAATGAGTATGTGTGGAGTTTTCCAGCATATCTTTCTTTCATTTGTTTGTATGCTTAGTGTCAGTTTGCACCTTTCATTATCAGTGTCAAGTCTAAAAGATATTTAATTATTCCCCCAGCACAGTCCAATCAGTCATCAGTCTGTGCAGATTTTCATCCAAAGAGCTGTTGTGTGCATGACTGTAGGTAAACGGAAGAGTGGGAAGTGAAGGAGTAATTCAAGGAAAGCTGAAAAGAAAATAAGAATAATAGTAACCTTCCAAAAATTAACTGGATACATGGAGAGAACGTTTTGAAAGCATAACACATTGACAAAGAGGCACGCAGCGAAGCACTAGCAAACTCAGGAGGATAATCCCTCAAGTAGTAGTGCCCTGAAGAAGTAGCTCTCATTTCAGACTACTGGGATACTGGTTGCTTAATTCTTCTGTAAGTTAGTATTTAGGAGCCAATTCTTCCACAGAATCATACTAAGCTGTTTTATACAATAGAAGGTTTTCTTGCTAGTAAATGGAAATTGAAACTTGGCTACAGTGGAGCTCCTTCCTGACCTATAGCACTGTATTAAGGGAATTATACTGTACAAGTAAAGGAGAAGAAAGAGCTTAAATGGCAGACTACCCCCCAAGGGAAACCTGACTTCAGTAGTAAACTTTAACTCAATTTCAGCTCCTTTGAGGTCAAATCTACTTTAGTTTTGCTTGGTTTCTAGATGTTTTGTGGTGTGAGTTTTTATGGGTTTGGGGTTTTTTTGTTTGTTCGTTTTTGCTGCTTTTTTTTGTTTGTTTGTTTTTTCCTTTGTTTAATTTCGAATGGCATGCCTACATCTTGCCTTTTTTGTTTTTTTTTTTTGTTTGTTTGTTTGTTTGTTTCTCTGCTTTGTTTTGTTTGTGATGGTGACTTTTTTTTTTTTTTAATAAAGTTCTCCAATTTTCCACCCTCCTCTTTTGGTTGAAGATGAAAGCTGAGGGTTTTACCCGATTCAGAAGGGAAATAATAACAATAATAAGAACACCTTCCATTTAAATAGCACCTTTCATCCCAAAGCAGATTGTATGTCAGGCCAATTTGTGCTCTCTGTTACATGGCTGCATATCCGGAATAATTAAGTGAAAATCAATAGTGTCTCTCTGGACTTATCCCGGAAGAAATTCCTACAGGATTAAGTTATGCAGATATCACTGCATCACCTTTTCCTGCTCCAGCAGGCATTCAGTTTTCACCATTACCATAGTCAGTGTTGTACACAGATATTCTCTGTCATGGCTTGTGAAGGAGCACAACAATTATAGCTCCACAAACACTGATCTGTGATTTTGTCGTGCAACAGTGTCCAAGAGTCCTGGAAAGTCTGGACAAATTTTCTTTGATCTGAAGGAATATCTGAAGCGCAATAAAGTGTGTGTTTTAAACATCACTCTGCATGCCTGTATCAGAAATGGGATCCCTGCAGCCCAGTCTGAGGAATCTCGCTGCTGAAGACACGGGCACTCTCAGCTCTCATCGTTGCAGATTGGTGAAGGTAGCAAAGAATAGCATAGACAATAGGTGCAAATAGAGCTGTAAAATGGTCTGATGGTCCGAGCAAGATACAAAGGTTAGTATTTGAAATCGCTTTCCACTGCACTCCTTTCTTTTCTATGTCAGATGGAAGTTCTGGGGGAACTGTAGGGACTTCCCTACAGTGGGAAATTCCCAAGTGTGTAGCTTGGGAATTAGGCTTTCTAATGCTACTGCAAGACCTTAAAAGATTACACTAAAATGTTACTGCAATGTCTGTATAAACTGGAGGATGAAGAAAGAATTGTGCTGACTGTGATCACTTAGTGAGCCTTTGTCAGGAAGGGTCTTGGGTATGAGTCGTCCCCACAAGTGCTTTATTTTCATGGGTGGGGTGGGGGGAGAAACAAAAAGCAACAACACAGGATAAGAATAGATTGGTTATACTCTTTGACATGTTGCCCACTATCGACTCAGGGTAGAGATGTTGTGGAGCACAGTGCCTGCTCAGCAACCTAGGCACAACTAGTACCACTACCTGAAGTGTTTCAAATTAGATTAGTTTCCTCTCACTTTGCTTAAAAAGACAAGGAGGAGGTTTAGGAGGAGGAGGAGGAAGTCAGGGGAGGTTCAGATTGGATATTAGGAAAAATTTCTTCTCTAAAAGAGCAGTCAGACCCAGGGAGGTGGTTGAGTCATCATCCCTGGAGGTGTTTAAGAAACATTTAGATGTGGTACTAAGGGAAATGGTTTAATGGGGAAATATGGGTCATGGGCAGATGCTTGGACTAGAGGATCTTGGAGGTCTTTTCCAATCTTGGTGCTACTATGATTCTATGATTCTATGATTTATGTTTTCTGGGGTAATGTACTCATGTTACATTTTGTTCAGGCCTCTGAAGTTACCCCTTTTGACTTGACTGAAATTACCCTTTGTATTTCCCTGTTCTCTCAGATTTTTCACCTGAATTCCATACACCTCTCAATTACTCAGAGATTAGATTTTGTCATTGTATTTCTGGCACTTTCTACTTGAGGTCTTGGTTGAAAATACTATACGAACAATCTATTTCACAGCATTGTCACAAGAAAATGAAATTTGAAAATGAAGAAAGGTTTCTCTAAGTTAGAGAAAAGGATGTTTGGATCAAGCTTTGGTTTGAAGCTTGAAGTATGAGGGTAAGGAGGATTTATTCTATCCAGAGAAATTGGTTTGGTCATCCTCACTTATAGACTGCATAATATTAACAATATCATGTAGCTGCTCCTTGTATAAATAGATTGTACATTTCCAATGAGAAGGATTAAAACCATTTTCCTTAATTACATCCTATAATTCATAGTAGAATAACCTTGTAAAAGATCAAGCAGTACTGGGGGCAGAAAGAGCTTAGTGTACAGCACACAAGAATAGCAAGGATTTGCCCTTTCCAATATACTGCCTGCAAAGAGTCATGCAGGACATGACCGCGCAGAAACTTAGAGATGAGATGAGAGAAGGGACATTACAGTTGCAGGCCCTGAAGCTGTAAATGTTTATTCATGTAGCAATCAATTCTAGCTAGCTACCTCTGATGCAGACACACATACATATATGACCTCTCTGTATCAGAACAGGCCTCAATAATTTATATACTTCTCTTCACAACATCTTTATGAAGTAGGGTGGGTTTTCTTCTTCTACTCTTCTGAGAAGGGGGTTGAAGTGTAGGGGGACTGGAGCTGAATTTTGTTCCCGTATCAAATTTAAGTCTCTAAGATAAAAAAAAAAAAAAAAGGAATTCAGAATTCTCCAGCATCAGTTTATTTATGAAATCTGGGGGCTTATAAACCATGTAGCATAAAAAAATAAATAAATAAATAAATAAGAGTTAAACACCTTCTGAACCGTCTTTTTGATGCATTCATGTTTGTTTTCTTAAATGCAGGGTAGATCAGCTCATTTACCCTATAATTGATTTGACTTTTAAGCAAGGTGCAGAGCGCGGGTCTGGCCCAGCCTGGTTCCTGCCCAGGCTCTGGGATACTTCCAGGTTGGGGGATGTGGCTGTGGCTTTCCCCTCTGCAGATTCAGCCAATAGCAAAGCTGAGCATGATCTTGGAGATACACAGACGCACACAGACAGAGAGGACATGGACATGGCCAGTCGCACTGGCTGCCAGCCAAGGGCTGCTATCAACAGTGCTCACACACACAGGGCTCATGTAAACACAGACAC
>JANHGO010000027.1:20400082-20427128 GCA_024606505.1 Aquila spilogaster
GGGCAGCCTGTTCCAGTGCTCCGTCACCTGCACTGTGAAGAAGTTCCCACACACATTTGTGCGGAACTTCCTATGCAACAGTTTGTGGCCGTTTCCCCTCATCCTATAACCACGCACCACTGAGAGCATTCTGAATGCTTTTGGTGTCTAATTGAAGTGTGGTGTTGTTTTCTCACCTACAATGCTAAGTCTGTTTTGGGAATGACTGTTACCCTGATTTTTCTGCTCTCTCAGACTGACGGAGTTTAAGGTGAGTTGTAGAGAAGTTGAGGCTACGTTGTAGTAATGTTTGGGATTGCAAGGATCCTGCTTTTGACCTTGATAAAGCTGGAAACAATCCAATTCATAATAAGTGCCCTCATCAAGTTCTTGTAAGTCCATCTCATCTGCGGACATAAATAGTGACTTTTCTGCTGTTCTCAGGCAATGTTGGGATTCTGTTGGGTGGTTGAGAGATTTTCAAAAATAAGTATTGTTTATAAACACTTCTGTGCCAAATTACGCAAGAAGAATGACCATGTGGGATTTACTTCTATCACTTAGAAAGAGCTGCAGAGCTTCAGTGGAAGTAGTTGGACAGAAATTCATAGAATGAATGTTCTGCTTCTTATGAAACACCGCCTTTAGGAGTTTAGTGACCGTAATTTAGGGAGAATGCCCCAAAATCTTTGGAAGCGTCATACCTTGCAAGAATATCCACTTCTGATGGAGAAGCTCAGCTGTTTGTGTTTGAGTGGTGGTGGTGGTGTTTGTTGTTACGTCTGTTTTAGTTTTGGTTTTTCGATCTGCTGATAGAAGCTGTCATGGAAATACCGCTCTGCACTGAAGTGGCATTGCAGCAACATTTTCTGGTCTTTGGGTCATCTTTTCCTGTGCACGTGGAGTTTCATTGGTGTCCCGCTCTCAGAAGCTGGAGGCTCATGTGCAAATGAATGCGACTTCCAGAGCGTGACCGCATTCACAAAAAAATACCGCCCATTATTTCGTAAGGAAACTTTTTGACTCCATCCCCGTAAAATGAGTTCTGTGAATAATGGTTTTGTTTTGGCAGGGCACTCTTGTGCCAGAAGTCAGCTTGAAGTCATGGGCAAATAACGCGCAATATTTGATTCCCTCTTGTTAGGGGAATCTGGAGAGCACTTGTGGAGGTTTTATTTTTTTGTCCCTTATCCAGTGATCATCTTCAGTTCATAAACACATCTAAATTTAACGGTGCAGTAAAGATTTTGGCCTGGGCATGTAAAGCAGATATATTTTTCCAGTGCGTTGGAGGTTATATCGCTTCAGCTTTGGGAGCGGGGAATGCGAACACAATATTGAAATAAAAACAAAACACTTTTTCTAGTGCTCCTAAACGTGCTTTTAATTTGGTAAGACACAGTTGTAGGAGATACTCCGCTAGTTCAAACAGTGTGTGAGATGGGTTAGAAGCGTGGTGTTGTACCACAGCTTTTCAGTCTCCTGGCCATTCACACTTTCTTCATAATACTGTGTAACAAATATTTAGGACAGGGAAATATACTTTAGATTCATCTACTCGCTGCTACTCATCCTTGTCTTAAAAACACTCAGCAGGTACCGTACTGTTGCTGAGGAGATGAGACTTATTTAATTTCCTGCTCAACTTTTTGTGGGAAAAAAAACACGTATCCAAGTAATTGCAGCAGTACTTCTTTAGAGGTAGATGCTGTATTTCAAGCGCTGCTCTGTAAACTGAATGGCAAGGCAACATTGCACATCAGCACCAGAAAGGGCTCTTCTGGGCAAGTGCTCTTCTGACACCTGAGAAAGAAGAGAAGGACTTAAACAGCTTCTGTTTTTTCCTGCTTATTTTTTCATAATATATGTATATTTAGATTCTTTCTTGTGTCACTTACTGAATGAAGTGTACATCAGTCAGCTGATGAGGCATTGACCAAAGGGACAGAAGGAACGGCCTGTGGAAGTTCAGCATCTCTAGTAGATAGAACTTCTAATCATAGAGTCCTTAGAGTTGGAAGGGAACTTTAAAGATCATCTAATCCAGCTCCCCTGCAATGAACAGGAACGTGCACAGCTAGATCAGGTTGCCCAGGGCCTTATCCAGCCTTGCCTTGAAAGTGCCCAGGGTTGGGGCATGAACCACATGTTTGGACAACCTCTTGCAGTGCCTCACCACCCTCCCTGTAAAAGACATTTTCCTTTTATCCAACCTAAATCTACCCTCTTTGAGCTGAAGCCGTTTCCCCTTGTTCTGTCGCCACATTCATCTGGGTGGAAGTGGCAGCGCTGTGAGAAGCAGCACAGTCTGTGTCGTGTGAGGACGGCTGTGGTCACTCAGGACCAGCACTGTGGTGTCAGCAGGAACCTTAGAAACTCTTTGAAAGTTGATATCCTCTAGGACAGATGTGGCAGGGAAGTGTGGTGGCAGTGTAGGTTGCAAAGGGTGTGGAAATGGGTGAGTTGCCAACTGGAGAGGCATCAAACTGGAGTTCACATTAAAACAAGATTTTCTATGGGTGTTTGACAGTAGCTTGACCCTCCGTAGGGGAGAGGCCCTAAAAGGAATTAGCTGTGCATGCTACGGTGCCATGAGCGAAGATTCGAGGGTCATTGTTCTCATCAGAAGTAGTGGGAGAAGGCAGCCATGCTGATCACCCATAGGGCAGGGGCCGGGTGCCTCCCTCTCAGAAAGCTGCCCCAACAGCATCGTGTGAGCCAGGCAGAAGGTAATTACAACATTTCTAATGCCATTAACCTTTACTCACATAGT
This sequence comes from Aquila spilogaster, assembly GCA_024606505.1. NCBI lineage: Eukaryota > Metazoa > Chordata > Aves > Accipitriformes > Accipitridae > Aquila > Aquila spilogaster. The sequence continues at coordinate 20,402,835 of JANHGO010000027.1, forward strand.
CCATTAGTGCACTAAGAGCATTAAATACAGAAAAAAAAAGACCACCAAGCTGCAGCATGGTGTCCTGGGCAATTGGGTTGTGCCGCTCTCCAGGACTTTGGGCTGCACAGTGATGGCAGATGGCTCACGAGTGGCCAGGGAGCCCCTGGATGAAGGATTCCGCATCAGAGATTTGTTTGTAGGGAGTGTCTCACTCGATGTCAAGGGAAGCTTTTCTTAATGCCGGGCTTTAAAGGTCGGATGATTCATTGGTCTCGTGGGAGCCGCTGAGGAAATGTCGGCTGTAGTGTTGGCCTTTTTGCATGGGTGTGAGGTTGGCCTGCGTTCCGTAAATAATAAGGCTATATTTAGAAGCAAAGTGCATTATGTCAGATTGGTCTCAAAGGTGACAAAACATTTAATGAAAAAGCGTTAAGCAAGAGAACTGTTTAAAAATAAATATCTTCCTACACTTAGCACATGAGGGTGCTTAATCGCCTCTTTGTACGATCAATACGTATGGTATTGAGTAACCAGCGAGCTACTTGGCATTTGTACAGCATCCAACTGCAGACTCCTTAGTCAGCCCATGCATCAAAATAATTACATATAAGGAATACTTGTGGAAATTAACCCCTCCATCTTATAGGAATAACCATGGCAATCTGTGTGGAGATAGCAGCTATTACTGCCCACATGCGGGTTGGTTTTGTTTCCCTATCTAACGCTGAGATAAACAGAGTATGAAGTGTTTTCTGTACTCTTTAATGCTTTTCAATGGATTCAACGAACTTGGTTGCATTGGCTGCTTGCTCCTGCTCAGCTCGGAAGTCACTCAGAGAGGAGCTGCTTTCAGAACTGCTTGAGAACAAGCCAGAAGTATAATGCTGCGTACATAAAGCACATCTTAAAAGGTTAAACCTCAGTGGAAAGAGCTGGTGATCTGTCTCTCAAGATGAAGTTTACAGTTTCCCTTTATCAAATAGTTTTATGATGAGTAACTCATCAAGATGAAGAGAGGGGTGGAAAAAGGCACGTAAATACCTGTGTGGTTTTATATATGGTTAATATATAGCAGTTGTGCTACAAAGCAGTACAGCTGCCTGTGCCAACTGCTTGCTTGCAAGGGCAAAGGTATGGAGAGAGCTGAGACGTTCACCAGGACAGCTACTCACTTGTTCCCAGCACAGTTTATCTTCTACATTAATTCACAGGTTCCATCTGTAGACAGTCTTGCATAGACTGTCTGCAAGCACAGAGCTTGTGCACGGTTTCATCTGCTCCAGCAGAATAATCCTCCTGTTTTCAGGGCACACTTGGCAATTAAGACACAATCTGTCCTACTTAAGGTATTAAAAACATTTAGTATGATTTTAGGGGTTGCATTACAACGACAGATGCTATTTTGAAGAAAAAGTTCATGAATGGCAGGGTTTATGGAGTGAATGTTTGCAGTCGTGCACCTGAAAAGCGTTTGAATTAAGGGAAGAAAACTGCAAGTCAGAATGCAGTGATGGCTTCCAACTATTTCCAACTTGATAAGTTGGCCTTTGTCAGCTGTAAGAAGTATGCTTGCTGAAGGAACAACCGTCTATCTTTAGATCAGACACACATCCGTGCAGGCAATTATCAACATTGGATTTACTGGCTTTGAGAGAGAGAGAGAGGACTGAGAAACTTCAGTCTGAGTTTCAGCTGCGCTTTGGGTGGTAGTGTACCACTTGAGTGAATTGAAGATATCTGATCTTCCATGCGGGGTAAGCCATTAACAGAACTTGAATTCTCTTCCTGCATTTGATTGTAGAAGCGTAGGCACAGATCTGTTGATTTGAGACTTAACTGCCACGTGCCTTGCTTTCTGCTCTGCAAACTGGAAATAAAGAGGACTCGTTCTACAGGGGTGGGCAGAAACGTGATGAAATCAATGTGAGACATCACAGGTTTGAGTTGTCTGAGAAGCTGCTTGGCCTAGTGCTGTGCCATGTACATGCTGAGCTAGGAGGAGCGCCCATGTGGTCCTGTGGTGACTGAGTAGCTTAGGAATAGAGCTCTTTAATGAGCCAAATGATTTTTGCATTGTGCTAAATCCATCTCCCAGTGTGGTTTGCTCCTCAGCCACCTGATAGCTCACCTGGCATAAGGCAGGGGCAATGCAAGGTGGCAACAAGCAGCAAGGGGTGAGTTCCTTTAATTAGCATTATATGCTGGTAAATTGAAAATGAAACTGCATCCTAGGCAATGCTACGTGGCCATAACTCAGCCAGCAGCTCCTTATGTGGTAAGGCAATAGGACGAGAGGGAATGTCCTCAAGTTGCTCCAGGGGAGGTTCAGATTGGATATTAGGAAAAACTCAGAAAGAGTGGTCAGGACTGGCACAGGCTGTGCAGGGAGCTGGTGGAGTCACTGTCCCTGGAGGTGCTCAAGAAGCACATAGGTATGATCCTAGGGGACGTGATTTAGTGGGGAAATATTGATGGTAGGAGATCTTAGATGTCTTTTCCAAGCTGAATGATTTAATGATTCTAAGTTATGTGGCTATGAGGTACTGACTGACCCGAGATGCCTTCTGGGACTTCTATCATGTTTCAAGGCAAGTGTAATAAATAACTTTTTGTATCTAACTTGAGGAATTCATCTCCTGAAGAGGCCCAAACCAACCTTTCCTGTAATGCAGGTAGAGTTTCCCTGAGCACCTGATACTGTGTTGTGGCAGCTGTTGGCTTGCCTGTGATGAGGCCGCTTCATAGCAGGGTCACTATGTGCACCATGAAGTGCCTGAGCCTGTGCTGTGCTGCAGGGGCAGCTTGGGGCTTGGGTCACACAGACAGGTAAACCTGGACACGCGTGTGCAAACTCGCCGTGGGCAGAGACCAGCACCCTTGTGTCACAAGGGTGTCACTTGTGCCTGTGCTGAGCTGGGTTGTGCCTGGCCTGGGAGAGCTCTGGGTGCAGCAACCTGTAAGGTGCTGCTCATTGAAGTGTGTGTCTTATCAGTGATGCTGCTGCCGAGGTGCTCACTGTGGGCTGTGAGAAACCAAGCACAGCAGGCTTTGGATCTCTTCTTCCTGTTGACTTTGTGCTGTTGGTTTTGGACCAGAAGCTGCCAGCACCTTGTTCTCCATCAGTCTTTGCATTATTCATTAATGCTCAGATTGCTTTAGGTGAGGGAGACCAGGATCGGTTTGCAAAGTTGCACGTTATGGAAGAGAAATGTATGATGCTAAAGAGAGCGGCAGTAAAGGTAACTTTGCAGTTAGTCCCAGAAACAGGCCTGCCACCATGGGAACTGCTTTCTTGCAGCGTTATCTCGCTGAAGATGCCTGTCTCGCAGAAGAGCTGGAGCACTTTGCCCTTTCTGCCTCTTGTGAACTTTGGCCAACTGGTCAGGACTGTTGATAAAACCAGCTGCTAATTGCACTGCTTCTCATTCCATTGAACAAAGGTATGCTGGCTCACTTCCTTGCTGTAGTGAGCGTCTCCAGGAGGAGAGGCACGAAGTGAAATGGTTGACGAGGAGGCGAAGAGCTTACCGATGGAGCTGAGTGAGAAGCAAGGCGTGGAGAACAACGGCTTTGTTCAAAACGAGGCTTTTGATGACAGGGAGACCGACAGCAGCAGCCAAGATGAGATACCAAAAACGTGTGCTGTTGACGTGAACCCAGCAGCCGCAGCAGAGCCAGCACTGCAGCCCTACGCAGGGATGCCCAAGGAGGTTCTGCTGAAGTTCTCCAGCCAAGCTCGGTACAGGGTCACCAGGGAGATTCTCTTCTGGCTCATCATCGCTGCTGCCGTCCTGCTCGTGTCTGCCACGATTGCCATCATTGCTCTGTCCCCAAAGTGCCTCGATTGGTGGCAAGATGGTCCTATCTACCAGGTGTACCCTCGTTCTTTTAAGGACAGCGACATGGATGGGAACGGTGATCTGAAAGGTATGTCACTAAGCGGGGCAGCTGTTGTCTGTGTGTGAGGTATATATGTAAAAATAATTTTTAAAGTCACCTTATAGCCCGACAGAGAAAGACACTGACTTGAGAGTGGGGTGTGAAAGCTGTGCTAATAAGCACTGGTTGGTGAGCCGCATTGTCATTATTAGATCTCATCAGGAGCTTCTTGCTCACGTTAAGCCTATGCCTGGAGTTACACCAAACATTTGGAGGTGGGGCTGAGAGCAAAAGGGAACACCATTGCCATTATGGGAAAATATCTCCACAAAACTGAGGTCAGATGGGAGGACGGCTGCTGGACACTTTGTTGTGCTGGTTTGGCTGCATCTCTGTGAGAAAGGAGAAAAATAAAACTGACAAAGTGAGAGTGGAGGAAGGTGTTTCTTCTTGTTTTCCTCATGGTCTGGGTGTTCCTGAGATCTTACGAATGTATTAAGAAGGTGTACTTGATACTGATTAGGTATTGGTAGCTGAACTTCTGCAATGGCTGTCTTAGCCCCATAGCATCCAAAAAATTCCTAGACAAAAAGCAGTAGCTGTAGCAAATTGTAGGAGACTTTTCCTAACAGAAGGAAAAATTGAGGTCTCTGCATTGAAACTGTACTTCCCTTTGGACGGTCAAAGGATTCACTGACTTTGAAACCAGAAAGTAATGATGTGTCTGTATTCTAATAACAAACAGGTGTTTGTTTTCAGAAATGAATGTTAAATATATTGCATGAAACTGTGAGTATTTTAATACTGCAGAATGAAAGTTGTCTTTGGTCAGTTTTTTAAATGGTTATTATTTTCCTTCTTCCCTATAGAAGTGGCTTTGAATGGTTTCCATTCTGTGGTCTCACGCTGTTCCTGAAGAATTTCCAAGGTTGCCCTGCTATCTGAGATGGGTGAAAACTGGGAAAGGTTATATAGCAAAGGGATCTGTGTTCCATCTTTGAGAGCCCACAGCAAACTTAATTTAACAAAACCTTTTTGTCTTTTGTAATCAGGTGACGCCTTTTTCCTTTTAATAGGTATCCAAGAAAAGCTGGACCATATCACACATTTAAATATAAAAACCATCTGGATCACATCTTTCTACAAGTCCCCCTTGAAGGACTCCGGCTATGGAGCTGAGGACTTCTACGATATTGATCCCATGTTTGGATCAATGCGTGATTTTGAAAATCTCCTTGCATCCATACACGATCGAGGTAAGCCCTGATCAAAATAGCTCTATTAAAAAGATGTTCACTCGCATGGTACAGGTGTGCCTTGTAGTTTTCTGGAGAAAGGAGAAAAACATTTACAAGATTGAGAGGGTGTATATGCTTCCATCCTGCAATTCTGTCTTTGGTTGGTGGCGCGTGTGCCTTAATCCAGATCCTTGCCCGGATGGTTCCCCTTGCGGCTGTTGGGCTGACTGGAAGATGGCTTGCCAGGTTGGGATTTCATAAAAAAAAATCGAAAATCAGCAATAAAAAAAGTGCCGAACTTATAGGAAGAGTGAGTAAGAGTGTGTTCATTGATGCTGGAGTGGTGAAGTGCGTTCCCCAGCTGCAAGGTGGAGGCAGGTGCTGAAGTCAGAGGTTTTGGCCAGACTTGGTGGAAGTGGTTCATAACAACAGAAACCCAGTGTGGTTTGCAGAGAAGAGTCCCGGCGAGATGTGCTGCAGCTGTTTGCTGACCCTCGTGAGTTTAACTGTCCAGGCAGCCTGGGGCTTCTGCTTGTGTGAGCACATAGATGCAGTCCTAGTCAACAGAACTATGTGAGCACAAGCAGCATGCGTGCCAGTCCGTTGAGCACAAGCCCAAGCTTCCAACCTTCAGAAGAAGCCCAGAGGCTTGTGATACTGTGTTAAGAAAAGATGTGAACCTTATCATGAAAGGCTTGATTAAAAAATGTGTGTGTTTTAGGGTTAAAGGTGATAATGGATTTTATACCAAACCACACCAGTGACAGGCACCAGTGGTTTCAGCTCAGTCGCAATCGCACTGGGAAGTACTCAGATTACTACATCTGGCAGGACTGCGCGCAGGCAGGGGCGGCCATCGCTGCTCCCAACAACTGGGTGAGTGTGGGCAGGGACGCTCGTAAATCACCCACTGGATTGCACGTTGCCCATTAACAACAGCACCTGGAACACAATTGTCCTGTGGCCATGGGGCCACAGCCTCCAGCGCTGGGTGCAGGGGTCGGGTGCTGCGATATAAGGAGGGCATAAAGCTATTAGAGAGCGTACAAGGGAGGGCTATGATGATGGCCAAGGTCTGCAGGGCAAGGTGTGTGAGGAGCAGCTGAGGTCCTGACTCCAAAAAAGGGGTCCCACCTATGTTTCCTTCTCTATCTGTAGTAATTCCCAGCAAAAGTCTACTTAGAAGAAAGAAACAGTACTGAACATGAAATAGAAGAAAGAAACAGTACTAAATGTGGAATACGTGTGGCAAAGCATGACTGAAAGGAGGAACAACTAACAGGAGTAGGAAATGAGAAACAAAACATTAAAATCAACCCAATGTATTGCATTGATGAGGCGTGTTGTGCTTTGTTATATGCTTGTAATGCCTCACATCTTCAATTACACGTATGACTAAACGTTGAGAGTTCTGATTATTTTTCTTCCCCCTTATATGAACAGGTGAGTGTCTATGGGAATTCCAGCTGGCAGTACGATGATGTGAGGAAACAGTGTTATTTTCATCAGTTTGGGAAGGAACAGCCGGACTTAAATTTCCGCAACGTTGCAGTTCAACAAGAAATCCATGTAAGTGTATGATTTGCTTCTGCCCCAGTAGCACAAATGTACAGTTTAATTGAAAGTAATTTGAAGATTGCACTACATTTAATTGACTGAAACAGAAAAGTGCATGGACAAATGTGAAGTTTGTAAGCGAAATTCAAGCTTTATTTTCTGATGCCTCCAGTATGGAGGACAACATCTGATGAAAGGGTTGAAATGGACGGTCAAGTGTCAGTGGTGCTGGAGTACAGCTGGATCACCCAGGCTGAGAGAAGGTTTCATCTCTGTTGATTCAAGGAGCTGTTTATTAGCCAGCCCTAAGGGGATAACACCTTGTTTTAGCAGAGGTGTTTGCATTTTCATGGCAGTGACGCAATGCTGATCTGAAATGCAAGGAATGCTGGAGCTTGTGGATAAGGAGGAATGAGTGAGTTTCGGTCTGACTGCATCTCTGGTGGCTTTATGTGGGGACAGACAGATGTACAACCAAGAATGTTTTGCCAAGGAGGAGTTGTGTTCTGATGAAAGCTCATGCTTCTCTGCATTATGTCTCCCAGTAGATGAAGTAGAATTTGTTAAAATAATGGAAGTAGGCCTGAACCTGGGGAGTAGGGCAACTGTTTTTTTTCCTGTTTTCCCCTACCTTTGTTATACCTTGCCAGGCGGTAGGACGGCTACCTCAGCTGTTTTGATATAGCCCTTGGGTGTTTTCTGCTGTGGTATTGAATTTTGGCGTCTGTCTTTGGTAGTCTTCATGCCTGCCCCATTCTGGTGCAATCGTCTCACAGGCTGTCTCTGTCTCTCCTCACTGTGGGTGTTGCAAGTGCATGAAGGAACAAAACACAACTTATTTGGTTGTATTTGTTAACTGAAGCATGAGATGAGACTGCTCTCAAGACTGATCCTTGACCAACCCCACCAGTAACTTCTCTCTGTCTCGCTGCCTCCCTTAGCACCACAGCTTTCCACTCTTCTCTTTTCCGGCTACTGCGTGTACTTTTCAATGGTCATGGCAATTTTTATGTTCTCTAATTGATACGCTACTGAAGCTAAAGTAGCAAATAGATGCTGCATTCCATTGAGAAGAAATTAAATGAAGACTAGTAAGTTTAGTCTGATAATACGTTAGGTAAACTCTTATGAACACAATTAATTGCTTTGGCATGTTATGGAATAATACTTCAGTAATTCAATTCAGAATCCTGTTTCACGTTAGGGCTGTGTGAGTGAGGAGGAAGCTTCAGCTTCTCTGAAGAACACTATTACGTTTAGTTTAGCTCCTGGGCACTGGGGGAGCAATAAACCTTTGAGCAACCAGGGGCTGTGGCTTTCTTTCATAAATAGAAGTAATCATTCTCAGTACGAAGTCAGTACCTGATATTTGCCAAACAAAAATGTGTAAGCTTCAGTGTGGAGTAGTTCTACTCCGGCCTGTTCTGGCAAGTGTATTTCATACATGTTTAAACAGTGAACAAGTTTTTTTGTATTGAGGTGAGATAACAGTTTCTGTACTAAAGGAACACTTGCACAAACTACTCAAGGGAGACTGAACTTCAGAGCTGTTTGTGAAAAATAGAGCGATTGGAACCGTGATAATATAATAACTACTGAAGTAGAAATAGTTTTGCTAATAGTGACTAACCTCTGTGTTTGGTAGTGAAATGATAAATCTATAGCAGTTAACTTGGATAATAATTTTGGTGTTCCTGAAAATCAAGAAATAAGCCTGGAAATAAAACATAAAAATTCCCATCTGTCAAAGAAAAGGGAACAAATATTGTAAGAGCTCTATTGTATAAAATGAAAATTGGTGGCACGAGGTCCGTGCAGAACAACATACACTCATGTTTGAATCAGTATGTTCTATCTGTGTGCAGTAAGATGGGTGTTCTCCAGCAGTAGTGTTTAGCCTGATCCGAGCTCTTCTGACAGAAGAGATTGGAAGGCACATTCTGGCCCTGGACTTGTCAATTATGGGAGAAGTTACAGACCAGTATTTTTTTGTAATACCAGAAGAAATAATAGGACATCACCTATTTAGATTACAGTTCTAACTCGACGGGATTCACTTTGACTTCAAGTAAAATTAGATAAACTTTATGTTAATGTCTACTAATGGGTTTTCTTTTTAAGTATGTATCATTTTGAATGAGATGGGCTCACTTGGAATTCTCAACATTTCTCTTTGTCGTAGGACGTTATCAAATTTTGGCTTGGCAAAGGAGTCGATGGATTTAATTTTGTTGCTGTTAAGTTTCTTCTAGAAGCCACACATCTACGAGATGAGCCACAAGTGAACAAGTCTCAGAATCCTGTAATGTATATTTTATCTTTTCCTCCTGTATTTTCCATGGGGGCAAGAGACTGTTTTTACCCTTTCTTCTACCCTGTCTTTCTCCCTTTCTTCAGGTCTTAATTGTGGCTCAAGGAATGCTGAGTCAGTCGTGTTCCTTGGAAGGAAGGTGGTTCCTGGACTTGCTGCTTAAGCAGTGCATACAGGCAAAGAGTGAGCAGGAGCGCTTTGGGTTAGAATTGTCCATACACCCCCTGCATTTCTGTGCAGAGTTGCTCCTAGTTCTGTTTAAACTGTTTGGCTTTTCAATTTTTTTTTCCTAAAAAGACCAGACTTGTGAATTTTAATACTTCACTGGTTGTCTTTGCGGAGCCCATTACATGAAGTGAGCTCAGCACTCCCATAGCAGATGCTAACATGTACTTCTTTGCAGTAGAACAAACGAAACGCCTCCTTGTGTTGGCAGTATGCTACAGTGAGGTGCATCCTGTTACCTGCTGCACTACTTGCTTTTGCTGAAGCAGTGAACCTGGTGATCTTAGCTGATCTGCTGAGTTGCTGATCTCAGAACTCATCAGTTCTACAAATACGATGTTGTTACCACGGCAGCGTTGTTCCTGGTTAGAGCTGAGGGTGTCAGATCTTTAGGACAGTTCCCCAAGTACAGTTTGGATCTGCACTGCACTGGTGTGCTAAACTCATTTCAGTTTAAAACTCCGCTTGGGTTGGTGGATTGTCTCAGGAAGAATTTGGAGAGTTTTGAATTCTAAAATGTTGGGCTAATAATGTTGCTTCATCTTTAAGGAGAGCATCACAGCCTATTCCGAGCTCTACCATGACTACACAACCACGCAAGTTGGTATGCATGATATCATCCGTAGCTTCCGCAAAACCATGGATCAATACAGCAGTGAACCTGGCCGATACAGGTAGTCGTTGTCATGGCTAGGGAATTTCTTTCTCTCTTTTTGTCGCCATCTTCATAGCAATCAAACGTTTTCTGTCTTCTTTTAATTTATAACATGATATGCCTTATAATGTTTTTTTCCTCAAATGCAAACAGGCTATACCCTTTCCCAAAGTGAACAGGAAAGGAAATGTGCAGTAAGTTGGCCCTGGTAGCTCTATTTTATCTGTGGACTGTAAGAAGTAGGCAGGATGTGGGATCGCTCGTTGTGGCACAATTGTAATCAAAGCCCATGAGCCCAATCCGATGTATGGTATTAACAATACTCTTCATATTGGATACGTAATCAGTGACTGTCAGAATCACTGCATAGCTGAGGCTGTCAGGCACCTCTGGAGGCCACCTCCTGCAGCCCCCTGCTCAGGCAGGGAGGGCATCTGGAGCCAACTGCCCAGGATAATGTCCAGATGGCTTTTGAGGATGGAAACTCTACAAGCCCGTCTGGGCAACCTGTGCCAATGCTCAGTTACTCCTGCAGTTTAAAAATAATGCAAAGAAATGGCTTTTTATTCTTATTTTATTTCTCAGACAGAACTTGTGTTCTACCTTGTGCCCATAGTCCCTTGTGTGCTGTCACTGGGCCCACTGGAAAGAGCCTGCTATCCTCATAGGAGAGGCACTCATCATCTTTGTTGCCCTTTGCTGATCTCTCCCCAGGATGTCCATGTCCCCCTTGTAATGAGGAGCCTGGAGCTGTGGGTGCTGTGCTCCAGCTGTCCTCTCACAAGTGCTGGGTCAAGGGAAGGGATCCTTTGCTTGACCTGCAGGCAATGCTCCTAACGCAGCCCAAAACTCCAACCTTGTTTGTGGAGCGGGCACATGGCTGGGCTCTCATTCAACATGCTGTCCACCAGGACCCACATGTCCTCTTCTGCAAATCTGCCTTCCAGCGTGGAACTTGCTGGAATGAAGTGATGTGGGTGTAGCTTTGGAGAGATGAGGCTTTTAGCTGACTCTTACAGATTTGTCACCAGAAATTTCCAAGTATCTCCCCTTACGTGCTTTACAAAGTACAAATTTCTCCGTATGTTTTTTTGATGAGGATGAGGGAGGCAGTTGTAATTCTTAATCCTGCATTATTTTCCAAGTATGTTGAATACTGTTCCCAGCTTTCTTCAGCTCTGTACCAACCAGGGATCAGACAAAAAAAAAGTCCTTATTTACTTCTTTGTAGATTTATGGGTTCTGACAGTGATGAAAAAGAAGACATAGAAGCAACAATGATGTATTATGGAACAACTTTTGTCCAAGAAGCAGACTTCCCATTCAATTTCCACCTAATTAACATGGAAAATCTATCTGGTAACAGTGTTTTTGAAGCTGTCAATGTGTGGATGAAAAACATGCCTGAAGGAAAATGGCCTAACTGGGCGGTAAGAGTTCCGGACTTGCACTTATGGGAAAGGCCTGTTCTTCCTGTAGCTGATAAGGTGATAGAACCTCCACACGCATTGGTATCAGTGGGATTAGCTGCGCAGCTGTTTGCTATGAACTATGTTTGGGATGTGCAAGAGATGAGCCATAGGCAAAGCACCGGAACTACTGCCTCTGATCGTTTCCACAATTGCAATGTGGGAGCAGTTCTATTTTGGTATCAAATGTGGTTCTCAGGAATGCAGTTTTGTACCCTCGAGGCATCCTCTCTGTGAGAGCAGGCAAAATGTCCAAGGTGCTGCGGGTCACTGTAAGGCCCTCTTCTCAGTATGAGACAGTCTCTCTTCACTTATCTCTTTTGACTGATACTGACACTAATGTAATTGTGCAATTGGGATATGCATGTGTTTGGCCAATACACATGAAACACACTGAACTACTTAACTGGACAGTGATTTTGGTGTGTGTCACTGGACAAAGGAAGAACAGGTTGGGATCTTTTCTTAGCCTGGTGGAGATAACATAAATTTAAATGAATTTGTTTTATTTTGGTGCCCATGGGCAGAACTTCACTCTAAATGGTTTTTGTCTTAGACCAGTTTCACAGACACGTAGAATTTTATGTCTTTTTAATGGAATGATGTTTTCTTGAGGTCGGAAGCCCGAACACTGCTCGGATTTCATCTCGGTTTGGGAATAAGTATGTCAAAGTTATAAACATGCTGCTGTTAACCCTCCCTGGTACTCCTATAACTTACTATGGTGAAGAAATAGGCATGGAGAACGTTGCATCAGAAAATGTAAGTGAAGAGTATATAAACTCTGATCCTGTTGTTATTTAGTTCTGATTAATGGAATATTTGAAAATATACTATCAACCAAATCCAGTCTTTCTCAGTGTTTAGGTGTGGTTCTATGTTCTTCATTGCAAAGCTGTTATGCAGGATGCAGAAATGGCCAGGCCAGAAACCAGAACCAAAGCTCTGGCACCTTCCTGAGCTGCTAGGTTACAGTCCTGGCCTGTTTTCTGCCCTCAGCTGGATCGGACCAGCCTGCTCTGCTGTGGCCTTGCTTTGCTTCGCATCAGCAGGAGGCATAGCAAGTGTCAGTGTCAGGCCTAGGCCAGTGGCTCTGATAGGTGTGCGGTCATCTAAGGCAAGAGGAATAGAGTCTGTGTCTCCTTCTTCCCACAGTACTTTATTCACTCTATCAAAGTCCGTTATTTCCTGGCTAATCTTTAAAGGAATTCAGAGTTCATGGAAGTGTAGCTAGAGCCTCTGTGTCCTGGGGACTGCTTTGTTCTTGCTATAAAGACACACTTGTCGAAGTCACAGCCCTCTCTGAAGTGCCCAAACTCAGAAGAAGGGGTCTCCAGAAAGAGGTGAGTGAGCACACCAGGCACTGCTTAGCACTGGTAGGAGTGGCTTGTCATGCAGGGTTTCTATTTTTGTTTTTGGGTTTTAGATCCAAAGCTAGGTGTAGCCGAGCCCACAGAGCGTGCACGTAACTCATTTGTTCATAGTTACAAATAACACATAACAGGATGTTTATGTTTGCTTGTGTTTGATTATAGCTTGTTCAGAACTTATTCAGGGTCAAGGGATTAAAACAAAGTGCCTGTGCCTTTCACACTGTGCTGACCTGCCTGACTTTCAGTTGTGCATTTAATTTCTTGTCTCTGCTATGGTTGCACCTGACTACTGTTGTCTCTTTGCTGGAGATGTCCCTGCATGATTGGAAAAGGTCATGCCCAAAAGGGAATAGCTCAGATCTGCCTCTCCTGACTATATTTGAGTAACTCAAGAACATGGTTTTATGGCAGATGCAGTTCCCAATGTGGAAAGCCTCCATTACATGGTGAGGTGTAAGCAATCAAGGAGACTCCCGGTGTCCATTGACAATAAAACTTTCTGGTTCAATTATTGGACAGACCGACCAGAGGTGAAGCATTGCTGGACCTGGTGCTCACCAATGCGGAGGAGATTCTTAAAGATACTAAGATCAGAGGCAGCCTGGGCTGCAGCAACCACGCCCTGATTGAGTTTATGATCACAAGGAACATGGGCCTGGCAAAGTGCAGAGTCAGGACCCTGAACTTCAGGAGAGTGAACTTCAGGTTGTTTAGAGAACTGTTGAATGAGATCTCCAGGGAAGGAGTCCTTACAGACAAAGGAGTGGAACAAAGCTGGCTACTCTTTAAGGATGCCTTTCTGAGAGCGCAAGAGCTCTCCATCCCTCAGAATCAGAAAGCAGGCAGGGGAGGCAGGAAACCGGCATGGCTTGGTAAGAACCTGATGGTCAAAATGAGGGAAAAGAAGGGCAAGTACAGGCAGTGGAAGCAAGTGTTTACCACCTGCGAAGAACACAGGGATGATCTCTGGACTTGCAGAGATGGGATTAGGAAAGCCAAAGCACAGACAAGACTGAACTTGGCAAGGGATGTTAGAAACAACAAGAAGGGATTCTACAGGTACATAGGTTAGAAGAGACAGGTCAAAGAGAGCGTACCACCTCTGCTAAATGAGAAAAGAGAATGGGATACAACAGATATGGAGAAGGCTGAGGTACTGAACAAGTTCTTTGCCTCAGTCTTCACTGGCAGCCAGGATTCTCACATCCCTGAACCTCTAGGTGGGAACTGGGGGGAGCAAACTCCTCCTCCACTGTAAGGCCTGAGCAAGTCTAAGACCAACTCATGGGACTGAATGTGTGCAAGTCCATGGGGTCATAAAGCATGCATCCCAGGGTCCTAAGGGAGCTGGCTGATATGGTTGCTGAGCGTCTCTCCATTGTATTTGAAAAGTTGTGGCTGTCAGGCCAAGTCCCCAGGGACTGGAAAAAGGGAAGCATCACTCCCATTACAGGAAAGGGAGAAAGGAAGACCCAGGGAACTACAGGCCGGTAAGCCTCACCTCTGTGCCTGGGAAAATCATGGAACAAATGCTCCTGGAAGACACATTAAGGCGGGTGGGTGTTCTGAGACAGCCAGCATGGCTTCACCAAGGGAAGGTTGTGCCTGACCAATCTGGTGGCCTTCTGTGATGGAGTGGCAGCAGCAATGGACAAAGGGAAGGCAACTGATGTCATCTACCTAGAATTTTGCAAGGCCTATGACATATGGTCCCTCATCACATCCTTATCTCTAAATTGAAGAGAGATGGATTTGAAGGCTGGACTATTCAGTGGATAAGAAACTGGCTGGAAGGTTGCAGCCAGAGGGTTGTGGTCAATGGCTCTATGTCCAGATGGAGGCCAGTAAGGAGCAGTGTCCCCCAGGGGTCTCTCCTGAGAGCAGTACTCTTTAACATATTTATCAATGACATAGATGATGGATTGAGTGCACCTGCTCCCTCAGCAAGTTTGCTGATTGCACCAAACTGAGTGATGTGGTTGGTACAGCAGAAGGAAGGGACGCCATCCAGAGGGACCTTGATAAACTCAAAAGGTGGGCCCTTGTGAACCTAAGGAGGTTCAACAAAGCAAAGTGCAAGGTTTTGCACTGGGTCGTGGTAATCTCAGATATGTATAGAAACTGGGAGAAGAACCTGAGAGTAGCCCTGCTGAGAAGGACTTACAGGTCCTGGTTGATGAAAATCTTAACATGAGCCAGCAGTGTGCGCTTGCAGCCCAGAAGGCCAGTGGTATCCTGGACTGCATCAAAAGACGGGTAGCCAGCATGGTGAGGGTGGTGAGTGTCCCTACTCTACTCTGCCCTCATGAAGCCCCAGCTGGAGTACTGCATCCAAGTCTGGGGCCCCGAACACAGGAAAGATGTGGAGCTTTTGATGAGGGTCCAGAAGAGGGCCACGAGGATGATCTAAGGGCTGGAGCACCTCTCCTATGAAAATAGGCTGAAGGAACTGGGCTTGTTCAGCCTGGAAAAGAGAAGGCTGTGGGGAGACCTCATTGCGGCCTTCCAATATTTAAAGGGAGTTAATAAATATGAAGGAAATCAACTTTTTACAGGGGCAGGTAGTGATAGGACAAGGGGAATGGTTTTAAACTAAAGGAAGGGAGATTTAGATTAGATGTCAGAGGGCAGTTTTTTTACTGAACGAGCGGTGAGGTGCTGGAACAGGCTGCCCAGAGAGGCTGTGGATGTCCCGTCCCTGGAGGTGTTTAAGGCCAGGTTGCATGGGGCCCTGGGCAATCCGATCTAGTACTTGATCTCGTGGCTGGCAACCCTGCCTGTGGCAGAGGAGTTGGAACTTGATGATCCTTGAGATCCCTTCCTACCCAAGCCATTCTATGATTCTGTTCCAGAATGAGGCAGCTTCTGGTGATGTTATCAAGAGTATTATTGGCCAGATTTGTACCAAAGGCAAAGATGCGCTTGGAGAAGCACAGAATCATCCCTAGGTTTGTCTGATTCAGCTGTGAAGAAATGTCTCTGACAGGAAGTGACTTTGTCTGTGAGAAGCCAAAAAATGTGTCCTGCATTATTTTACTGTCATTGATCACTGCTGACAGAAAAAAGCTCTTCAGCAAAGTGGCTTGCCCTTGGCTCCTCAGGGTATTCTCTCATTTAGTTGCCACCCTGTGGCTCATGGGTTTGTAACAATGCAAAACCACTCTTCATTCAATCTGGAGAGGAAGAATCCCTGATTAATGATATGGAGAGGATTTGCTCGAGAAATAGTTTTCAGTCCCAGCATTTGAAAGTCTTCAAGAGTCATGAAAAGGTAAAGATAAAAGGGGTGTTACAAGTGTTAAAAACTTAGGATTCTTTTTTCCCTGCTTTTCAGAACATGCTAAAAGGAGAAACCCATTATTTATAATGTCATGAAGCAAAGTGACAATTTCTTTTGTCAAGTTGCTGTTCTGACAGATTGTATTGAAAAGTGTCCTTCATATGAAAAACAGTTTTCATAGGAAACAAACACCCCAAGTATATGCAAAATATTTTATGCCCTCTTATGTCATTAAATTTAAGTGTCAGATCTTTTGGCAAGCTCTTCAATAACACTAAGGAAGCTTTGTCATAATTTTTCTGAATCCCTCAAAATCAGAACTTCAGACTTGTTACATCAACACTTTTCAATAGCTAAAAGTTGCTATTCAGTGCAGTTGTTGAACTTGAGGCATTTCTTTCTCACATGAGTAATGCTCTCCAAGCTGTAGCCCTTGCAAATGTAAGCTTGAAGAGATCTATGGTGAAAAGTTTGGTGGTTAGAACAGAACAGATGCTCAATAGCATTTACTCGTTATTTACTGTTATCTCTTCTTGGGACTCATTGTCTCATACCTTCTCTAACTGCATGTCTAGTTATTTATCAGAATATTCTAGCTGCTTTTAGTCAATTTTTATCCAGCCATCTGTTGCAAGGGGAGACTGCTGCTCAGTTGGGAATTCCACATTTAGCCAGTAGTGCTGTATCTGTTAAGACTGCCCATTCTCTTCCATTTCCATGGAGTAACACTTTTCTTCTGTTTCTCTTGAGATTTGCATTGGGATTACATCCTCCTTGCTGAATCTTAACATCAACCAGAGAAAATAATGCTGAACTGGTGACTGTATGGAAGTTGAGAATGTGTTATTTAAGAACCAACTTTGTAACAGGCTAATCAAAACACACAGCTTGGTAATGGTTCTAACACCACTTTATTTTCTAGGTGACCTTTCCAGAGAAATCCCCTATGCAGTGGAATGGCGAAGCTAATGCTGGTTTTACTGAAGGCAACAGCAGCTGGGTACCTGTTAACTCTGACTACCAAAGTGTTAATGCTGAAGTAGGTATTTGCGTGTGACAAACCAATGGTCTAAAAGTATCTTAATGCATCTATTTTTCTCTGATTTCTAATGAGACCTGGCAGTGTAGCTAATGAAAACAAACTCCGGGGAGGAAAACGGAAAAGCACTGAATCTTAACTAATTTTATTAGACAAAGAAATCCTCGCATCAGCAAGGAGCCTGCTTCATCTGTATTCATTTAAACGGAGCAACTGCAATGATAATACAGATGTGGCACTGTGGCTTCTTAACATCCTTGATATCATTTTAACATTACATTGAAATCCAATACTTTTTCATTTGTATTGGAGTATGTAAAGCACCCTCCTTGTAATAACTATACATAGACTATTTGTAATGTATGTAAATACATTTTTCTAAGTTGAGCAGTGGCTCAAGCAGATTTTGCTGATCTACAGTGCTGTCCAATATTGAAAATATACTATATATAAAATTCAAAAGCTGGGAAAAAAAAGCAAACAGGAAATAAATCCTATGACTTCAGTAGATCAGACTCAATGAAAAGAAGTTCACTGTCAAGCTTTAAATGGCTGTGGTTTTCTGCAAAACAAACACTGAACATACTAAGGGACAGCTGGGAAGGTGGAAGTACTATCCATGCCAAGGAAATTCTGTCCTGCTGGATAACCTCGGCCACTGCACAAATCTCAAGAAAGTGCAGGAGAAAAAGCAGTTTTGCAGTGGAATTAGCAGACAAATTTGAAGAGAATTGTTAAAACTGAATTCTAAGAGGTGTGTTCTTGGTAGATGGCATGGGTGTGAGAGGTATGTCTCCTACAATGCTGACTCTGTTTCAGGTTCAGATGACCCAGTCCAACTCAACCCTGAATTTGTACAGAGAACTAACTCTACTTCGCAACGATGAGCTACCCATACATAGGGGGTGGATGTGCTCCATCTGGAATGATAGTGATGTTTTTGTGTACGTGAGGGAATTGGATGGGTTAGACAGTGTCTTTATGATGGTTCTCAATTTTGGACAGGAATCGACAATAGATCTGAAAGCTATAGTTCCAAACCTCCCATCTGAAGCTGTTATAAGACTAAGTACTAATTTTAGCAACAGTGGTAAAGCTGTTGATACCAAAATAATTAAAACTGAAGAAGGAGAAGGTCTGGTCCTTGAATATAAAACAGAAAAGCCTGTTCATACTATGGAAGCTTTTCGAGAAAACTGTTTTGTAGCCGAAAAAGCTTGTTATTCCAGTGCCTTCAATTTACTCTACGTGAACTGCTAAATGCAAGAGTAGCTTTCATGTTAACTTAGAAAATTCTTGGTTCAGAGAAATGCTAATTCTTTTTGGCTTTCCAGGCTTGCTTTCTGTACACAATAAACAGCTTGAAAAATAAAATTAATACCGAATTGTCTTGTATCTGTATCAGGTAATGAACAATTTTGTCATTTAAATAGTGATCACAATTTAGGCATTTACTTTTATTATCTTCTGGAGGGACTGTGGCACCTAATTTTTAAGATTACTATGCTTTTATCTTATCAGACGAGTTCTGTTACTTCTAAACTCCTGTTCTTGAGAGTCCATCTTTTCTTTGCAGTCTGTTTGGCCCCACCACATGATTAGTACAGTGTAGTGCACTGTGTAGTTAATGAAGGGCAACAGTAATTTCCTACATATGGAAATTAGTTTTGGAATAATTTAGTGAGATTTTTCAATTAAATACAACTAACTTTGTGGGGGATTTATTGCCTCGTGTAAAATTCACTCTTGGATGAGAGGTCTTAAGACTGGGAAGGCTGCTCATAAAACAGGCGTGTCTTCATTCATTAGGCATACATTAGACTTTCAGCACAAACTGTCTTGCACTACAGCTCCACTTGTACAATGCTGTACTGCTTGCTTATGAACAGAACTGTACATGAAGGCAGCTCCTTCTATACCATGTGGTAAGGAAGATACTTAATTTACTTGGCTTCTTTATAAACTGATGCCAAACCCAGTGTTGTCCCTGACTATCTGATCTGTTTATGCCCATAATGCAGCAATACATCTGGAGAAGATACTCAGTTTTTCATAGAAATGAAAATCTGACTTGAATGTCTTCAGGTGGTTGATGTGTTTATCAGCTATTTACAGGACTTGATTTAATGTTGAAGATGTCACACTTCAAGTTCTTCTTTCAGAAAAGCAAGGTGTCTTGCAACCTAAAGCAAATAATTACAAAATAATAAAACTCTTTGCACTATACACTGTCAGGTTATTGTACAGCTATTACAATCTTTTACCATACTGATACTAAGCAATACCTTGCCCCAAAACAAAAGAAGCCTTTTCCTGACAAACTTCATTTTGGGAGTAACTGCCACAATAACTAACATTTGCTAGGATTTGTTAAATAAATAAATAAATAACATGAATAAAATCTGTGCTAGTCTGAGACATGACTAACAATGTGGCAGGTCTTGGCAGTCTGTTGCTTTTAGCACACACGCTTGTATAGAGTATAAAACACTGAAACTTATTTGTAACTCGTGTTCCAAAATGTAACACTAAAGCCCACAATATGTATTTTATAAGGAAGATGGAAATAAATAGGATCTTAATACTCTATAGTGCAAGACTTTACATGCTTGAACAGTATTTTACACAATTTAGAGCCTTTCATTCAAAGCTATTGGCACATTACAGTGTGAGTTTAACACTGCCTTGAGGTTTAAGGCACAATGAGGTTCAATAATCTGGCTCTGTCAATGGCTCCTTTCCATACATATATATGCAAGAACAACCTTAATTTCAGCAGTTTTTTTTTTGTTTGTTTGTTTGTTTCTGTTTGGTTTTGTTTTTGATACTTCAAACATGCATTCAGTGACTGCAAGAACTGCTAAGGTTTAAGTATCTGTTACGGGAAACCTCCCCACTGTCTTGCGCATGTGTACAATGAAGGGAACATACCTCATTCAGTGAGTCCTCCCAAGATGAGTCACAATGACTGCCACTTGCCTGGATGTCTAAGATGATATTAGGGATCCAGTTTCCTGGAACAGTAAAGCTACTGATCACTTGACATTGAATGAACAAGGAAAGGTAAGTGGGGGATGCAAGTTATTTAGGGGTAGATAATTATTCTACCTTGTCAAAAAAAAAAATCTGACGTTTCTTAAAAAACACAAAAAATCATAGAGGCTTTTGCTGGATGAACTATTTGTATTTCTGTTAACTGAGTATTTGAAAAATGTTCATGCATCTAGTGTGTATGTTTTTTCCTTGGAAAGATGTGCTTTCTCTTTCTGAGCAAAAGAGGGGTACTGGATTGTATTGAACAAATGAATTATTTAAGGAAAAGTCAATCTCTAGTATTTAATTACATGACTAGTCTGCTTTAGTGAAGTCCATCTATCTGTAATATTTTTCTTTTACCTTTCTCTCTTGTTCTGCTGGCATGGTCTAGAGCAGCCTTCCTAAGTTTTTGAACATACCGTAGAATTCCTGTTAGTGGTACTCGTTGATCGTTTTCATATGCTGTGATAAAAACTGAAGGATAACACTGAAATTAAAAACCAAAACCAGTTAGGTGCTTGACAACTGACTATCTGTTAAAGTGAGTAAACACATTTTTCTCTATATACCTAGGAGTACTACTTGTTATGATTTATCTAAAATGTATCTATTACATAATTATTCGTTCTTGAAAAAACATCTTGTATCACTAACTGAAAAAAAGCATTTTGATCTGAAAAATGACAAATTAATATTAGAGCATCATCTACTTGCAAAAAGTAATTAAAAACCATCCTTTCCCTACTGCTAAAGGTGTGAAATGTGTGTGTGCTGATGATTACACAAAAAAGGAGTAATAGTCATGGAATGGTACATCTTTAACAGGGCAGTAGTTGAGATTTACTTTTGCAATCTTTATATACAAAAGTATTTTTAATACGGTAAGACCTTAATTAGCTATGTAACACAGCTAATATTCTTCAAATAAAGATTTCATCTGAGATGATAATATCAAAGCCATAGCTTCTTTTCCATTTCACTGTTTGCCTCTGATGGTATTTAATCAGTGGAAAGTACCATCTTCCTGCTGCAGTGAAGTCTGGATAACCCAGTAAAAACAAAGGAAACTCCCCCAGAAAGAACATATTTTATGAGTTGAGGTTTGTTATATCGTAGTCCTAAAACAACCAACCAAACAAAAACAAAAAACAACAGAAAAACCCACCTTTTGAAATGTATTGGTTATTTAGAAGAATGCATTTGGTTAATTCCAGTAGTCATTATGACTAAAAAAAAGTGCTAAGATTATTACTGAAATAGTTACTGATTGTGTTAATGATTCATTTTAACACAAAGTTAACACAGAGCAGCAGCAAAATTTTAAAATGTTGGATTATAAAGCATTAAAAGGATAAAACAGATTTGTGAAAAAGATTATCTTTTTTATAATTATTTTCCTATGAAGCACTACATTTTACTACTCTTCCTGTGTAGTATACTACAGTAGTTTTACCTGTGGCTTAATGTTGTGGTAAGGACAGTAGCTTTTGATGTACTTCATACATTTTTCATCTGCTAATGGATTTCCCCATTCTTCCTGTTCTTCAATTGACAGGGGGAGATGAGTTTTCATCATTGTATTTAGAACATCTACAAAAGGTGCCTTAAAATTATTAAAGAAAAAAAAAAAAGGCAAATTCTGAATTGGAATGTTTCAATTTCTAAAACTGGTAAAAACAAAACAAAATACAGCTAAATAAAACAAAACAAAATACAGCTAAATGCTGTAGGTGAAGGGTCTGCAGCAGCTCACCTGTAAAACCATGGCTCTGATAAGTTCTGGATCCCTGTTGCAAATGGCCCCCGCAAGAACTCCTCCAGCACTGGCAGCTGTTAATGCTGTATATTTTGGCTGAGAAAATCCTAGTTCATGCAGCAACATGATGCAAGCCTTAAGATCATGGAGACCTTTGAGTTTGTTATGCTGACATCCATCTTTGTGCCA
This sequence comes from Aquila spilogaster, assembly GCA_024606505.1. Lineage (NCBI taxonomy): Eukaryota > Metazoa > Chordata > Aves > Accipitriformes > Accipitridae > Aquila > Aquila spilogaster. The sequence goes on from JANHGO010000027.1 coordinate 20,424,824, forward strand.
CCTAAGGCCTAGCTCTCCTCCACCCCTGAAATTTAAAACAATTCTATTGGAATCAGTCTATTTGGAAAATGTTACAAGTAAAACTTCAGAAGATTAAGGAGAGCAGGAGCCACAGAATTGCAAAATCATAGTTTGCCTTTCCAGTTCACTTTTCTTTCCTTTCTTTCTGTCTTTACCCATTCCACCCCCCACCCGCCAAACCCCTTGCAGCTAAAATACACTATGTACAAACAAAAAAAATTCTCAAACAATGATTGGTGAAAATGCTGTCAGCACTGTCAGATAAGTCAATACAAAATCAAACACTGATATAATCTTTTTATATAGGAAACTATTAAAAGGGTAATGGTAACTAAAACATTTTTCGTTCTTGTATCACTATCACTAGATTTATTATTAATGTTAAAAGACTATTTCTCAGCTCTGTGCCAAGATGCTCAAATTCTTTTGTGCAGCACAAGTTTTGAGACTGTCAGTAAGTTTCATTTTTTTTCTAGTTTGAGTTCTAAATATAAGAGGAAATGTTGTATTTTTTTACTGCTTATAAAATTTGAAAACTAAATTTACTTGTATTCTTTTCCATTCAACCACAATTCTGGTTCTAAGCCACCTAAAATGTCTTTATTCCAGATTCAAGTTTAAAATCAATCAAAAGATTAGTCTGCCAAAATTCTTCATTGATACTGCTTAGGAGTGATTTGCATCATAAGATACTTGCAGGGATGGGAGGAAGAGGTGCACAATGCTTGCCGTTTTATCAGCAGACTATATATATTTGTATGTTGAATTAGTTTTGGAACTGGTATTTCAAACAATTCTCTTCCATTCCTAAAGTGATTCTTTTATCTTCCCTTACCTACTGAATTATCTCCAATATAAAGTCTGTTGTACATACTGGTTTTATGAAACTAGTAAGTTTGTAGCTAAACTGGGGACAGGATTTAGTAAATAGAAGAACACAGGCAGGTTAAATGTTTAGTTGTAGAAGGGCAAATGGTTTTCAGAAGGCACAGACTTAGCATTAGTTCACAGTGCCCTCAAGAAAAGAGGGTGGTAGTTTATCACTGGAATTTGAATGTGTCAACATTTTTTTTGAGTGAAGAAGAGATGAACAGTAACGAGACTTCAAAAGATTAAAACTTAACAAATAACCATACTGCTGAATTTTTTTCCCAGAGGAAAATTTATTTTTTGTTTTAGAAGGGGCTTTTATAAATTCTAAAAAGGGGTGGAATTGAAAAACATGAAGAATTAGAACTAAGTTGGGGGGGGGAGGGGGAAGGAACATTTCTGTACCTCTTCAGCTGCAGATCAACAAATATCGGAATGTCCCACAAAAGAAAATATTAATTCCATTTTCTATTTGACTTACCTAACGTGGCAATATGCTAATATCCAGCCCTCTTCAATTAACATCAGCTTCTCTTCTTTAAAGCTCATGTTCAAATCTATGCCATAAGCTCCATATACATGAACTAGAAGTGGTTTCCTGTGTAGCTCTTTAGAATTCGTATTATGAAAAACTGTAATTGGCACCAAAGTTTCATCCTGGAAATGAAGGAGTATTTCAGACATTTCAGAAATCTCAATGACACATGGCAATGAAAACTTCAATTATTTATTTTAAAATGTGTTTTTTTGATTACAGTAATTTTTTTTCACTTAGATTGTACAAAGCACTCTTGAAAAATAAAGCAAGAGTCTGAACCTCTGCTGTGTAGGCTTATAGATGCAGAGTATAAAATTCATTTAAGTGCAACACCTGAGGAGTTTTTAATCTACCAAAGCACCCAAGTCTTCCTCCTCCCTTTAACACTGAGAATATCTATTATTAACAAAATAGTTTACCACTTACTGCAGCACAAACTCTTTATTAACATCACCAATTTTTTAAACTCAGGCTGTTAAAACTTTCTTTTCTTGATCTATACTGTGTAGATGGTTGTGGGGTGTCCTTTTCAGCAGCTGACATTTTTCTCATTTATCATAGAGAACATGATACCATACATCTATTAGCGAGTCTAAGTGACGCTATGCTGAGCTTCTTGACTGATCACGTACTGTTATCTCCTCTAGCATACCCAGGTCAATGAAAAAATCTCATCACGACTTTCTTTTTCTTCTCTATAGCACTGGAGAAAACGCCCACTGGTAAGTACAGCACCAACTGCTCTTTTACATTTTTAATCTCTATTCCCTGCCAAATGCATTTTCTATAAATGGGTGGGGAGGAAGGGAAGAATAAAGGGAATGGGAAAAGGACTGAAAAATCTTACCTTGCTTTTAGCTAGTAAACGTGTAGTGT
>JANHGO010000027.1:20427228-20448506 GCA_024606505.1 Aquila spilogaster
GAGGGGCCTGGAGCACAAGTCTTATGAGGAGCGGCTGAGGGAACTGGGGCTGTTTAGTCTGGAGAAGAGGAGGCTGAAGGGAGACCTTATCGCTCTCTACAACTACCTGAAGGGGGGCTGTAGTGAGGTGGGTGTTGGTCTCTTCTGTGAGGTGGCTGGAGATGGGATGAGAGGAAACGGTCTCAAGTTGCAGCAAGGGAGATTTAGGTTGGATATTAGGAAAGATTTCTTTCCTGAAAGCGTTGTCAGACACTGGAATAGGCTGCCCAGGGAAGTGGTGGAGTCACCATCCCCGGAGGTATTCAGAAAGCGTGTAGACAAGGCACTTCAGGACATGGTTTAGTGGGCATGGATGATGGTTGGACTCGATGATCTTGAAGGTCTTTTCCAACCTAAATGATTCTATATATGTTTTACTCATGAGGAAGATGGAAGTAAATAGCCAGTATGACAATTTTAAGCACTTAATACTCTATAGTGCAAGACTCTGTCTGCTGGAACAATATTTTGCACAACTTAAAACCTTTCATTCAAAGCTCTCAGCACATTACAGTGGGAGTTTAACACTATTTTGAGGCTTAAGGCACAATGATGTTCAATAATCTGGCTCTGTCACTGGCTCTTTTATATCTATGAAAATATATATTGATAAATATATATAATTATGTGTGTGTATATACATAAAAACTACTGGTTTTTATATATATATATAAAAAACCAGCAGTTGCTCTTGCAACATTTTTAATATATATATGTAACCTTTGTTCCAGCAGTTTTTTTTTTCTTTTGATACTTTAAACACACATTCAGTGACTGCATGAACTACTGAGGCTGAAGTATCAATCAAGGGGACACCTCCCCCCAACATGTTACAGATGTGTGCAATAAAGGGAACATACCTCATTCATTGAATCCTCCCAAGATGAATCACAATGATTGCCATTTGCCTGGATGTCTAAGATGATACTAGGGATCCAAGTTCCTGGAACAATGAAGCTAGTGATCACTTAACATTGAATGAATGAGGAAAAAGGTAAACCGGGATGTGAGTTGTTAAGGGACAGATAATTCTGTCTCCTGTCCTGACAGAATTTCTGTTGTTCCTTAAGAAAAAAGAAGAATCATATAGGGGCTTGCTGAATGAATTATTTGTATTTCTATTAAATAGGTATTTGAAAAATGTTTATATATTTAGTGTGTTTGTTCTCTGAGTCTTTTTGGAAAGGTGTGCTTTTTTCTTTCTGAGCAAAGACTGCAACAGCAATTGCAGCATCTGCTATCCTTCCTCAACTACTGCAGTTGTGCTGCTAGCAGAGAAGGGGTATAATGAAATTTAGAAAAGCTATTTCAAGATCTATTTTGGTACTGATGGTAAAAGCCTCTCCCCAGATTAGATGGTACTAGAAAATAGTAAGGCTTGAATGTACGTTTTGCTGGAAACAGTCCCAAAGTTAGTGTTTGATTTCAGGTATAAAAGTGTCTATGCCTTGGCACTGTTGTCATTCTAACTTGGACTAACACCTGCAGTTTTAGCAAACTTGGACAAGTAGGCTTTTACAGAGCAGCAAAAATGAGATTTTTATCCATGTGTTGTTCATAACTGCAGTCTGACAGTATCAGTAGCTGGACTAGACAGTATGGGTTCACCTAGCCCTGTCCAACAGTCACCATATGTTGAAGCCTAGGAAAGACTGAGCCCAACTTGTATTCTCCCAGTATTTTTTTTTTTTTCTTCCATCTCAGAGGGTTTCCTGAGACTGTTGTGGTTTGTCACTATTAGTATTTAACATATATGGGTTTAACTGTTTTCAGGCAGGTCTACAACAGAGACATCTGGTCCCTTTTAAGGCTCTGGAAAGTGCATTTTAGAAGCTGATGTTCATCTATTTGTCAGTATGACTGCACATCTCATCTTTGCAGATAATGGAAATTACTTCAGAGCTTTAGATACTGGATTATATTGTACAAATGAATGCATTTAAGGAGGAGTCAATCTCTATGGTGTTTAATTACATGACTACTAATATTCTGGTTTAGTTAACTCCATGTATCTGTAGCATTCGTATTCTTACCTTTCTTACTTGTTCTGCTGGCATGATCTAGTGCAGCCTTCCTAAGTTTCTGAACATATTGTAAAACTCCTGTTAGTGGTATCCGTTGATCATTTTCATATGCCGTGATAAAAACTGAAGGATAACACTGAGATTAAAAAACAAAACCAGTTAAATACTTGACAACTGATTTTTCTCATAAAGTGAGTAACAAGTTTTTCTCTATTTATCTTACTGTACTACTTGTTATGATTTATCTAAAAACACTTCTATTACATAATTACCTGCTCTTAAAAAAGCACTGTTATCACTCTAACTGCAAAAAGTACTTTGGTCTGAAAAACGACTTCATATTAGCGGATCATCTACTTGCAAAAGGTAATAAAAAACATCCTCTTCCCACTGGTAAAGGTCTGCTACATGTCTGCTTGCTGATGATTGCAATAAAAGGGGAGTAATAATAATTATGGAATGGTTCACCTTAGAACAGTAGCTGAGTTTACTTTTGCAATCTTTCTAGACATAAAAAGTAGTTGTTTTTATATAGTAAGCTTTTACTTAATGAAGCTATACAACACAGCTAACACATTACTTCAAATAAAGAGATTTCCTCTGAGATGACAATGTCAAAGCTATAGCTCTTTTTCCATTTCATTGTTTGCATCTGCGAAGGTATTTAATCAGTGGAAAATACCTCCTTCCTCCTTTGACAAAGTCTGCAAAACTCAGCAGAACAACAGAACCCCCCCACATAGGGAGAAGTTATTTCACCTGTTGAGGTTTGTTATACTATAGAATAATCTATTACTTCCTGTCAGTCCTGTAACAAAACAAGTTTTTGAAATCTATTGATTATTTAGAAGTTGGCACTTGGTTAATTTCAGTAGTCACTTATGACTCCAAGTATTGCTAAGATTATTACTGAAATAGTTTGTATTTGCATTAATGATTCATTTTAACATAAAGCAGCAGCTAAGACAATTCTAAAATACTGGGTTTTAAAGCACTGAAAAGTTAAATAGACTTTTTTTTTTAAATTCCAGGGATTCATTTTTTGTTTTCTTATAAACTGATACACTTTATTACTGTAGTATGTCACACAGAAAGCATAGTTTTACCTGTGGCTTAATATTCTGGTATGGACAATAGCTTTTGATATACTCCATACATTTTTCATCTGCTAATGGATTTCCCCATTCTTCCTGTTCTTCAATTGTCAGTGGGAGATGAGTTTTCATCATTGTATTTAGAACATCTACAAAAGGAGCCTTAGAAGTTATTAAAAAAAAAAAAGTTGGCAAATAGGACAGAGGATCTCAAATGCCTAGGTCAAGGTTTTCTCAGAATTCACTTCCCTCATTTATTTGAATTGGAATGTTTCCAATTCTGAAACTGGTAGAATGAAACAGAAAAGTTTAATGTCATAATCCATAAAAGGTTTGCAGCACCTCACCTGTAAAACCATGGCTCTGATAAGTTCCGGATCAGTGTTGCACAGCGCTCCTGCAAGAACTCCTCCCGCACTGGCAGCTGCTAGTGCTGTGTATTTTGGCTGAGAAAATCCTAGCTGATGCAGCAGCATGATGCAAGCCTTAAGGTCATGGAGACCTTTGAGTTTATTATACTGACATCCATCTTTGTGCCAGCTAAGACCTAGCTCTCCTCCACCCCTGAAATTTAAAACAATTCAAGTTGGAATCCCTTTGGAAAATGTTAACACAGCAAAGCTTCAGATAATGAAAGGACAGCAGCAGCCACAGAATTGCAAAACCATAGTTTGCCTTCCCAATTAACTCTTCTTCTATTATTGTCTTTACCATTCTTTATGGCTAAAATACACAGCATGCAAACAAAAAAATCTGTGCATGATGATTGGTGAAAAGCCTAACTGCATAAGGGTGCTCCATGCCCTTGTGTTCTTATGTCCTGGAACTCACAGGAAAAGCAGCACTTTAGGAAATGACACTATCATTGTAGCCAATACAAAATCAGACACTAATATTATCTTTTTATACAGGAAACTATTAAAATATCTAAAACATTTTCAATAATAATATCACTAACAAACATTAGCATTTATTGAAAACAGTAAAATAGTATTCTCAGCACCACACTGAGACTCTCAGGATTTGTCTTCTGTGTAGCTTAAATTTTGAGACTGTTACAAAGTGGGTTTTTTTTCTAGTTTGTGAATTTCAAATACTACTTGAAGTGTTGTATTTTGTAATACAGAATTTTGAAGTTTATTTGTATTCCTTTCTATACAAACACAATTTTGGTTCTAAGCCACCTGAAATTTCCTTATTCAGGTTTCAAGTTTAAAATTACCTAACTGATTAGTCTGCCAAAATCTTCATCTTTGGATGAAGAATCCATCTTCATCTAGGACTGACCTGGATCTTAAAATACTTAGAGGGGTGGGAGGAAGAACAGCACAATGCTTGCCACTGAATATAGCAGACTGAATATATTTGTATGTTGAATTTGTTTTAGAAGTGGTATTTCAAACAATTGCTCATTCTCCCCATTCCTTCCCCTCCCTAAAGTGATTCTTTTGTTATCTTCTTTACCTACTGAATTATTATCTCAATGAAAATGTGAAGCCTATTGTACATAGTGGTTTGTAGCTAAACTGGAGACAGAGGATTTAGCCAATAAAAGAACAAGAGATGCAGGTTAAATGCTTAGTTGTTGCTGTAGAAGGCAAATGGCTTTCAGAAGATGCAGACTGAACATTAGTACACAATGCCCTCAGAAAGAGAGGGAGGTAGCATGTCATTGCAATTTGAACATGTTATCAAAATTTTTCTTCAGCAAAGATGAGACAAGAAGTAATGAGATTTCAAAAGATTAAAAGTTACATACAACCATTCTGTTGATTTAAGAAACCTAAATACAGTATGTGGTCTTGAAAGTATGATTTTTTTTTTTTTTTCCCCTGAGGTAAATTTATTTTTTTTGTTAAGAACTACTTTGAAAAAAATCTAAAGAGATGGAAGTGAAAAGCATGAAGAATTAAGTATAGCTACATGAAAAAATTATTTCTGTACCGCTTCAGTTGCATATCAAGAAATATCTGTATATCCCACAGATTAAAATCTTAATTCCGTTTTATATTTTGACTTACCTAACATGGCAATATGCTAATATCCAACCCTCTTCAATTAACATCAGCTTCTCTTCTTTAAAGCTCATGTTCAAATCTATGCCATAAGCTCCATATACATGAACTAGAAGTGGTTTCCTGTGTAGCTCTTTAGAATTCATACTATGAAAAACTGTAATTGGCACCAAAGTTTCATCCTGGAAATGAAGGAGTATTTTACAATCAAGGACACTGCAGAAATCTCAATGACACATGGCAATGAAAACTTCAATTATTTATTTTAAAGTGTGGTTTTTTGATTACAGTAATTTTTTTCACTTAGAATGTACAAAGCACTCTTGAAAAATAAAGCGAGAGCCTGAACCTCTGCTGTGGAGGCTTATGGATGTAGAGTATAAAATTCATTTAAGTGTAACACCTGAGGAGTTTTTAAACTACCAAAGCACCCAAGTCTTCCTTCCCTTTTTAACACCAAGAGTATCTATTATTAACAAAATAGTTTACCACTTACTGCAGCAGAAACTCTTTATTAACATCTCCAATTTTTTTTAAACTCAGGCTGTTAAAACTTTCCTTTCTTGATCTATACTGTGCAGCTGGTTGTGGGGTGTTCTTTTCAACAGCTGGCATCTCTTTCATTTATCATGGAGAGTATGATACCATACATCAACCAACATCTAAGTTATACTATACTGAGATTCTTGACTCATCATGTACTGTTATTGTCTCTAGAATACCCAGGTTAATGGAAAAAAAAATCTTACCATGACTCCTTGTTCTTCTCTATAGCACTGAAGAAAACACCCACTGTTTAGTAACTATAGCACCAACTGCTCTTTTCATTTTTTTTAATCTCTATTTGCTGCCAAATGCATTTTCTTTGAATGGGTGGAGAGGAAGGGAAGAATAAAGGGAATGGGAAAAGGACTGAAAAATCTTACCTTGCTTTTAGCTAGTAAACGTGTAGTGTGACAATTCGTAATAATTGGTACCTCTTGCACAGCTTGTTCAATGAGATTATTTTCTTTAAATGAATATGCAAAACACTTAGGGGGGTGTACTGGGGAGGTGAGCTGAAAATAGCAAGTGCTGGTGGTATGTTCAGGATGCGATTCCAATTCAAATTCACAGGCCCATGTAGGTAGCTGAGAAAACATGGCATTTCAAGTGAGACACTTACACTGCTTCTGTAAATTTTGCCTAGTGTGTCCTTCAGAGGAAAAAATTTTTTAGTATCAAGCCACTTATCTTCAGTTTGTCTGTAGCACAATCTGTACTTCTTTTAAATTCAGTAATGAAACAGAAAAAGTTAAAGACTTAGGGGAAAGGTTTGCCAAAGGCTACTGGATCAAGTTCAACAATGACATAAAAAAGAAAAATAAATCCAAATTCAGTTTAAAATGGGCATTACTGTAGATTTTTTTAAAAATTAAAACTTTCTTTGAAATCATTCTGCATTGTTTTTATTTTTTAGATCCCATTTCCCTTCCGATTTCCAGTCCTACTTCAACATGTTATACAGTCAAGTCTGTCTCAGTTGTTATGCTTTTGCTGTGAGTTAGCTCCAGTAATGCTAAGCCACTGAAAACCCCTGCCTCTTGACTTTGTTCCTAGTGCCAGCCATTGTGAAGAACAAAGCCTTTTCCTGGCACATTCACCCTCACTTACTGCTATTATATTTAAGATTTTTAACTCTGCTAAGAATAAAAGAAATCAAGATTCATTCTTTGAGAGCAGCAGGGACATAGTCAAACCCTCTGCCAGGCCTCTATTTACTTGGGTTAGGTTGCTAGAGACTTCTGAAATGGTAGCAAAAGTCCAAGTTCTCCAGAGTAACTGCAGACCCTTTCCGAATAAACAAACTACAACCATTTTCAAAAATGAAGGTTTCAGAGACCATACAGTGTACTTTGTTGAAAACGTTTTTCTGTAGCAGTTTTATAGAATGCAGCGTTGGTAGCTTGTTGCAATACACTTGTGAGTAGTTCAGATTGTATTTTTCATGCAAACAAATCAATTAAATATTTTGTCTGAATGGTCTCTGGAAATCATGGTTTTGAATTGAGTCACTTTCTGTTTTTAATCCACAAGTATTTAGCAACAACTAGAGAAGGGAAGAAATATTTTGCACAAATCATACTGCACTATCAGCTCTTCCTATTTTTATGAGACAGTGTCTATACTTGTCTTCTGAATGTTCTAATCTTTCTTCTGTGGCAGGACCAGGCTTATTTCCTTGCTTACACTGGTAAGTGTAACCAAAAATAGGCCCAGTAAAACTCAGTAGAGTGTTTAGGGAATCAAGTCCTATTTTACTTAATCAGCTGTATTGTAAAGATCTTGACTGTAGTAAGTTGAAGAAAGAACTGACTCATAGGATAGCTGCTCTCTAAGTGCTGCAGTAAGCCACCACATGAAATACAATTAGTCACAATGATGAACTTGACAGTATTATTAGTTTCCAAACCACTTCTACTCTTGGAATTAATCTTTGCTTTCATTATAATGTTATGTTAAAAAAAAAATTAAATAGTGCTGGAAAAATATGAAGCTGCTTAAGCCAAGCTAAAACGTACCTCTATTGACTGAACTAAATGTGAAACAAAAGAAATCACATTTAAGTAAAGATGACCAGCATTCTTCAGGAACATAACACAGTGATCAGTAAACATCTCCAAGTCTACTAGCTTGGTTTTCTTTTCCAGTGCATAAACTAACTGCCAGTTCTCCATGCCACTGGAAGCCACTGGTGCCTTCATCAACTATAAAAACAAAAACCAACCTTGCATTACTAAGATGTAGTAAGAGTTACAAATGAGATGTACAGACACATAGGTGATCTCATGCAACATTTTTATTGCAAAAAATTATTAGTTAGTATTGGGGCGTTTTGCCTGACTAAAACTGGAGGTTTTTAAACTCCCTTTACTTGGGCAAAATGGAAAAACAATTCAGTAACATTTAGAAGCGTAAGCTCAATTCTCATAGATTAATCTATAGAAGATTATCATGCAATAAGTGCTTTCAGTGTGGCCAGCAGAACTGTAGGTGGTTTGGTTATATAGGCTGAGATCACCAACTTAAATCTTAATATAGGGGAAATGACTGTTAAAAGCATATTCATTTCTTGATGTTGCCAAAGGAGTTAGAATCAAATTGGCATGCTACACATGAGACTCCATGTGCTACTATCAGTCTTTCAATCTATACAGCTCTGTGTAAGTCTCAAATTATTTCAGTAAGGTATGAAGCACAGAATTACAAGCCAGCATTACTATTTCTATATGATCTGCAACAGGTATCTGAACGAATCCTCTGAATCTTATTATCAGTTAAAATTACCTTATATTCTGCAAGTTCTCCGTACGTAGTAAGAATATATAACTCGTCATTTCTGTGCTCAATGTGGTAAATTACTCCTTTTGTTCGTGCTTGTACAAGAGCAGGTAACTTAAAAGGATGTCTACAGTCAATCAGCCAAACTTCCGACGTTGTCTTGCTGTTGCTGTTGATAGTGAGAAAACGTCTATCTTTTGTGCAATATATGTCCACAAAGAATCTGTAAGGAATAATTAAAAAAAAAAAAAAAAAAAGCTTAAACTTGATTAGTATTTTAAAAATACAGGTTGTTTCAGAATCATGGGCTTATGTCTGCAAGGTAAGAAACAGCATGCCTGTAAGTAGGCTGGAGAAATTCCAGACTACTTGGTTCCCAAACCCACTCCTGCTGCATTTATCCTGGGATTCAAAAACCTACAATCTTGTGTGCAGAACCTGAAATATGAAAGGAAAGCAGTTCATTTGTTGCCCAACTGAATCCAGGTTTTTGCATCACTGAGATAGACTGGATGCTCACAGATGTATACAGGCTTTAAAATTCAGGCAAAACTTAGAACCTCTTATTGAGCTCATAACCCTATTTAAAAAAAAGTAATAATGGATAATTAAATTAAAATTAATGAAGGACATCACGTGGGAACAGCAGTAACAAAAGAAAAGCAAGAGCTATTATAAAGATAAACTGATAAAAAGCCTAAGTGTTACTGACCTAACTTGTAAGGGTAAGTAAGTAAGACAAAAAGACTACTTTTAAAAAAAGTACAGAAGCCTATATGAGACAAGACGGACAGTGTTGCAGTGATAAAGCTGGAAACTAGGAACTGGTTTTGGAACTATCTAAGAAACTAGGAACTATCTACTGGTTTTAAATGCTTCTAAAATCTAGAAACAGAAAACAGAATGATAGCCAGTGGCTGGATGCTAATATTAGACAAGTTCAGGCTGAAATTCAGATTCAAATTTCTGAGTCATCCTAATTAATTGGAATGTCATGTCTTGGGACATAGCAGTTTCTTTGCCATTTTGAATCTTTAAGACTGGATGTCTCTAAAAGCAAAACTGTCCAACACAAAGATCCAGAAGATTTCATCAAGAAATTGCAGGGTGGAGTACCATAATCTACTTTATACAGATCAGATACACGACTGCAATAATGATCCCTCTAGACTTCAAAATATTTGACTGGTAAAGGGAAGGATGCTTTAGATAGCATTTTCAGTGCCTTTAATTATTTGCAGGTAGAGCAACTCCAATGTTTTTGGTACTATTGTTTTTTCTAATTGCACCCTCTTGACATTGTTAGGGCAGGCACAGCAGGGGATCTAAAGTCTGCAAGGCATCAGCCTCCTGCCTCTCTAATACACACGAATTTGGTAAAAGTGTGGCAGTGCATTCAGTAGAGATTCCAACAGTTCAGCTCTGCTGACCTTACCTCTAAAAGAGTTAAGCTGAAATGCAGGTTATGCTTGTCCCCAAGGACTCTGACCCTGATATTACAAATTTTTTTTTTGTCTTTGTAGCTTTTTTTTTTAAGGAAGTCAAGAAATATTCATCTTCTAAAAAAAGAATATTTGATTGCACCTAAAATGAGCTGGTGAAATGTAGAACAGAACTGCTCAATGGCAATACAAAAGAATGTCTTGCCATCTCCGATGAACAAGTGAGTTCATTTATGAGCTGCAATAGCACATGAACCTTTAGAGTAAGTTTCTAGTAGATTTACTGTAATGACTATGACCTTCAGAATTATGCCAACAGTTTCCCTGTGGGGAAGTGTCAGGTCAGTGCAACTTGATTTTCCAAAAGTATGCATCAAATGCAACTGGAACAAAAGGATCTTATTTATTCCATCTCAATTGCAGATTTTTTTCTGTTTTTATTAAGATTAAAGTATAATTGACATTTCTTTACTGAATATGTAACTCAAATTAAGAATAATCACAAACATTTATGGAATGCTGTATGAATCTACCACATGCTACATGGCTGAAAAACTAGTTCTGCACTCAGTTTAGCAAGAGCCTTCTTGTCTTCCTAAACCACTGCTTAAAGAAAGGTTATTGAGAGGGTATTCAGTCAACAATAGTTCTATCTCTGGGAATGCTGTAATGATTTTGCTCATCCATTACCCAGAGCAAGGATTAGCCTGAACTTCTATGTTTTTCAAAAGATGTATCAGACATCAATAGCAGAGAAAACAAAATGAAATCCACAGTCTGATTTACCCTGTATGACATTGTCACACATTCATTAAAGGACACCCTGACCTGAGACTGACCTTGACATTTATAAACTCAGCTGAACTCGTGAGGTAAGAGAGGAAAGTTAAATCTCTGTTGATCACATATCAAGAGGAGAACAGAGCACGTTCTCAGACTGCATAAGGCACTACTGACAGCAGAACACAACTTAAAATTGGCTTTTACCATTTAGAATTCGATATAGAAGAATTTGTTTTCCAAACCAGTTATATTTTACATATAAAATATTCTAGAATATGTAAAGGACTTGTTATATTTTAGGTAAGTATTACCTTGCATCTTGTTCTGTATAAACTAACTTAGTATGTTTCTGATCAGTGAAAGTTGTCATAAACACGTTCTGGCATTTAAGGTTCTTCTGACTTGTGTAATACAGAACATCATTTGTAGCCCATTCTGGAAAAAAGACAAATGCATATCAAATTTGGAACACTGTATACTATTACTGGTAGAAAATGGAGCTCCATGAACACTGGACCCAATGCTGAAAAAGGTGGGTTGGAGCTGACGTGGAACTGAGGACAGCACTTCTACATCCCAGAGGCCGGGGTAAGCCACAAAAGGATTTTTCCATGTTTTCTCGGAATCCCACAGAACAAGAATCTCATAATATATTTAAAAAAAAAAAACAAAAAAAACGTTCTAGGGCCCAGGAAGAAGAAGCTCTTGACCCTGTGGGGGTTCTGGAAGTAATAGGAAAATACAGGAAGTTTGGCTGTATAAAACTTAGCAGAGAAACGGGGGTATAGATGGAGTCAGTGAGGTCATAGAATATGAGCACTGCACCACTACATGTGACTGCATGCAAACCATTTAGAGAAAAGAGATGATGCATGTGCCCCATGGGTACTGCTGAGATAAAAATTCTCCAGTTTTCTATGCTTGTATTTGTGTTCACCAACATTAGAAATGTGTAAATATAGGAACCTTGCTATTCTGAAGTTTAGTAATCTGACTGATCCAGCCAAATTACTGCTATCTTTTCTGCTCCTATAGCCACCAGAATAATGTTTAATACATATGATATTAAAAAGTTACTGTATGCTGTCTTATGCATAAATACTAGTTTTCAGTATAAAACCCAAGGAAGTACCACACTGAAGTAATGCAAACAATTTGCTATCTGAACAGCAACGTGGCTCCAAAGTGCACAGGTACCTGGGGGTTCACTATGAAGAAAAGCCTTTAGAAGGGAAATCCAAGTTCTTCTATAGCCTAGTATTTAAAAACCCACAGATGTAAATTTTCAAGAACTTCCATTTGTCTGTCTACTATTCTGTATCATGCAGTACAAGCATACACTTTGCAAGTGGTCATAAGATCTAATTCTCTTGCTCATTATTGAGGTACCTCTGTACTTCATAATACCTCTGTACCTCACTTACAGCTGAGTAAGTTCGCAAAATGGCTATAATCTCTACCATTCTGATAGTACTTTTTTGTACTCTTATTATCTACCATAATCTGTTACATCTATGTAGGCAACAGGGAGTTGGTTTCTTAAATGTACTGATTCTTCCAGACAAACCTAGATAGATGTTCAAATCAAGTATAGTTAAAAATGTCACTGGCAACTTTGAAGGCCTAGTTTTCAACAGGCATTACAAACTTCAATTGTGCAAACACAACATTAAATTCTCGCTACTCTTCATTTTTCTAACTAGGAAGTTTTACCTAGAGTTTTAATTTTTTGCCCTGCCCAGGCAAATTGCTTACTGCACTATAGATACTTGATGACATCTAACAATATAATCCAACATATAAGATGCGGAACGTTGTATACATGCTATTGTGCTCTTTTTTCTATATTCTTTAACATACTATTAAAAAAGAAAGATTTCCTATTCACTTCAGTTTACCTGTGCTTATTTTAACAGCAACGTAAAGCTCTGTAATCTATTCTGGAAGAACTGACTGAAGGCCTGACTGGGTTCTGAATTGTGACGCACATCCTGGAGTCCAGTTGAAATTCCAGCCAAAACTTAATAGTAGGTAGCATTTGCACACTTTTCAGTGAAGCTAAGTGCCTACAGCTATCAGTGACTTCAGCTGTAGCTGTAAGGGTTTAATAACTAGAACATTTCTCAAAAAGATCTTTATATTGCAAATAATTACATCAGTAAATTTTTAAAGAAGCATATTGAATTCAACAAAAAGAATGATATGCATGACTATTCAAACGTGTATAAATGCTTGCTTTTACAATGAAGGAAAACTTGTATCATGAAAACAGTCACTTTCATCCACATCAGATAACTTGTTGTGCAGTGTGGAAGAAATTGTAAATAAGAAACAATTCAACAAATATAAAAATGTTGCTTCATTATTTTATTTGTAGACTAGCAAAAATGTTGTGTTGAAAGCTGGTATGATCCACAGGACATTTATAAACAACTTACCAAAACTGAATACACTTGGAATTACTTCTTCCACGACAGGAGAATGATCAAGTTTCATAATAACGCAGGTTGCCTCTTCAGAATTTTCACTTTTTAAGCTGATGGCCATGTATCTCTGATCTGGTGAAATTCTGATCCGTTGAATAAAGGCATCAGAAAAGCCAAGATCTTTGGTACTGAATAAAATGTCAACATTTCCTTCATCTACTACATAAAAAAGAGACAGCAAAAAAATTCCTGTAATTAAGTCAATGTAAAAATGAACGTGGTTGTTAATGCCTGTATTTAACAAGTCTGCCTGCAATATTTGCAAGCATACTACTACAATTTATTAACACTAAATATTTGTCTTGCAAGATATTTGCAAATGCACTTTGTAAAAATCAACAAAAAAATTACAGTTCCAGGAAAAAAAAAAGTCTTGTAGTTATTATTAAAAATATTTTAAAAGTGTAGATCTTGGCTTCTAGTAAATGTATTAAATTTTTAAGTTCAGATACCTAAAGCACAGTTGTTTTTACTAAATACAATTAGTAATATTTTTTTTTTTGACCCCCTCAAATAAAAAAGCATGAATGTGCTTTTCCTTTTTCAAAATGTTAGCTTAGGACTCTGAAAAGAAGGGACTTCCCTCTTTCCCCTCCAGCAACTTGCCTTAGTATCAATATATACTATTCTCTAACTATCTTCACCTCACCTTTTCAGATTCAGGATTCTAGAATTATTAATCAATCATTAAAGAATTTTATAAAAGTATTTTATTTTAAGAAACAGAGCAAATAAGCTTTAATGTAAGAAAAGTACACTAAGTGATAAATATACAACATTTTCAACAATCGTACCATGGTAGGAAGAGAGATCCCTTACCATCATCTGCTTTTGAAAGAAATATATAGCCATTCTCTTCAAAGTACACATTCTCTCCAAACCTGATCTGGTTCAATACAAAACAAACATGTTTTAAGTCCAACATACAGTGAGGCTATTTCCTTAGAATCCCTATATTCAATCATTGTTCCGTACAACACAATTGTAACATACACAAATGACAGAATATAGCACGTGTATTTGATACTGAAGGAGGAATTGCACGCGTCAGAAAGGTTCTTTCAAGGTTAGGGTACCTAAGCTACCTCTACCTGCTCTAAATTTAACAAAAGGCTCAGATCACCTCCAATTGCTCTTGTAACTTACGATGTCTTGTATTCTTTATCCAAAAGTCCGATGATTATTGTATCTTTACTTGTTTTTGCCTATGGAGGAATTAAGGTAAATACGCTATCGTAACAGGTATAAGCTGTTCTAAACACATGCTGTTACTATCCACAATTATTAAAATATTCAAAACTCCCACCATAAATTAATCAGTAAAACAGCATTTTATAGCAGGAATGGCTTTACTGCCTTTTATCTCATCACTGTACTCAGTGTATTTTTTGCCACTTACCCTTGGGCTTACTGAATTGAACGTATACTTGTGCAATTCTTCTAATTTTTCCTTGATTCTTTCTGTCATGGCTTTGTATCTTGCTGAAATGTCATTCCAGTTTTCCTGCTCTGATTTCAGAAGATTCTTGTACAAAGGCTCTGATGTTATTATGGATGTATTTTGCATCCTTTTGGAAGGGATTTTTGTTCCTTCCTGCTGAGTAAGGGAAGACAACAATGGCTATAAGTCAGCACTCTGTACTCCAATATGAATATACTGAGGCAATAATGATATTTCCTGAGCTATAGACCCAAACCCAACTTTGCATTATTACAATAGTATGTGCCATTAAAAAGAAAAACCACAATTGGGACAAGTTTTTTTTTTTCAAGTCTTCGTGATGTTTTAAGGAGACATTGTCAAATGTGTTATACTTGACACACTTACTGAGGTCTTCTCTTAAAAATTTAGGGTACTATTAATGTATGCTCTTAATTGATTATATGTAAATATGTTTGTTCTTGCTCTGGAACTAGTTTTTAATTAATTTTTTATGGAATTCTGTTATTTTTCCTTCTTCAGAGGTGTTCTTTCATAATTTTCCTGTCTTAGGAGTATCATTTCTCTTTCCTTTCCTAGACAACAACGCCGCCCACACTTCTGTCCCTGTGCCTAGAAGTCCTAGCAGCTTGTTCAGGTTCTTGTTCCACCTCCTCAAAAGTGTTAGTATAAATGTTCATAACATGCAGACTGAAGTGAAGCCGTGAACTGATAGGGGTTCTGCAACAATTTTATCAGGAGTAAGCTTAAGGATCTGGTTTTTCACAACCCATGAGCAGACTACTGCTACCTCATTGTCAACAAAGCTGTCTTCTCTTGTAAAAATGTTAAAAATCTGTTAAAATTTCTAGAACAATGCTACTTCTTTTTGCTTGCTGTAAAATCTCATTTGATCTAATAATAAGCTTAACATATATTACAGTACGTAACACTGCACAGATCACGCAAAGTAGCATTATAACATTCAGTGTATTAAGTGAATGTGTCTAAACTTAAAAAGCAGCATATACTTTTTACCCCGTCCTCACTTTACATCAAGAACGGCTGGTTTGTTCCTAGTTTGTCTTCACAGATGCATAGACTAAAAGGAGGAGAAACTATTTGCTCCAGTTACCAACCTCCCTATGAATGTAAACCACATCATTCATGAGAGCATATGAGTGTTCATTACTGGTTCAGACCAATGGTCCCTCTAGCCTAGTATATCAAATCAGAAGCGCAAGTCAAAGAAACCATGAAAGCCCTTAGAGAAGCTCTTGAGCAACTGTGCAATTGGTCAAGGTGAAGAAATTACAGGATGTGTTAGTTGTACCACCCTCTCCCCAGTCACTGGAAAAACTGCTGTAAGAAAACACCATTCCCCAAACCAGAAGCAACCAAAGAAAAACCCCACAGTGGCCACAACTGGATACTTAGGAAAGCATAAGAATTGGACAAACACAGATTATATTCCCCAACAAGTATTCCCCCAGCTTTCCAATGATTTTAGCTCAGGAATTTCCTGGACTGAATGTGGTTTCTGGATATTTAAAAACTCTCTTTCATGTACATGTATCATCTCCCCTTATACCTATGTAAAATTTTAGCAACCACAAGTTATTCTGGCAAGTTCCACACTTTATGAATCTTTTGATGACTCCCCTCTTGTTTTCAACAGTTCCCATTATATTTATTTGGAAATATTATACAGAGCTGGTGGCCACAGTGTAGATATATATTAGTTACCTGTACACTTCCCTGCCTGGGGAAAAAACAGTCAACTAGAAGAACATCTAGAAAGATTTTGAGGATAGCAGAGGAACTCGGTGACAATCAGTTTGCAAACATCTGCTCCAAAGCAAACAGGCACAGCTTCCTTTCAGGTGAAAACCACCTGTTTGTACTGTGGAACCAGTGTCATAGACCAGCATGTTGTGTTAGTGAACTACCAATGATTAAACAGAACCACACCTTCTCATCCATCAAGACTTCATATGTTCTCCTTGAAACATTTGTTTATACTTCAGACACAGACTTGGGACCTGTTTACATTATGGTTACAAATAACAGGGTTACAACAAGATGATCTTTGGGTCACCATTGAAGAAACACTGTCAACTTGAAACAATTTTAGACCACCACGCATCCATCTGAAAACATGTTTATGGTAAAATAAACTAAACCACCCATCTTTTTAAACAGTACTTATGCATTATACATATAAATCAGTTTACAGGCTGTCATACTGCAGTAAACTTTTATAATACCTTTAGCAAACTCTGTATTAGAAACACAGGAACAGAAGACCTGAAATTATTTCATACAATTTTCTGACTCTGTGGATGATACATTACCACCCATTTACACAATATTTACTTACAGAAATAAATCCAAGTACCTTTTAAAGAATAGTTTATGACATGTGACTATAATTATGAGAAGTCAATAGAATAACATTTAATATGGTGCAAACCATGACTTACTGGTCAGCACCGAAAAAGTTGAGTTTTTTTGAGCCAGCTCATGGTGGTTAAGTCTGCTATCATCAGTTTGGACACTTTGTCTCTACACTAGCTGATCTCTCCCTCCAATCTTTTCCTGACACTTTATCTGAATCTTTCTGGAAGATACCAATTTTTAGAAAACTGCTACAGCAGGAAAATCAACCAAAATGCAGCTTTACATCATAACAGTATAGGGAAGTTGAACAATGGTTTAAGTCTCTGAATATAACTGAAATACTAATATTTATCCCCCTGCTTCAAACCCTTTAGGAAAAATGTGTTTCCTTGACATTTGAAAAATATGGCTGGTTTCCTTAACACATGTGCCAAGGTAGTTGTTGACATTAAGTCTATACTTAAACAGCATACCTTGCAGGAAAATAATCTCCATGGCAGGATGTTTCCAGCTGGCAGAGTCTTATGTGTGCATGTGCTTCCTGAACAGTCCAGGATGTGGCATTTTTTTTGTTGTATTTTACTATAAAGACATATTGTTTGAAGATGGTTATGCTTAGAGTAGTATTTGACACTGAAGCTCAGCCCTTGGAGAAGATTTCGCAGTCCAACACATGACATCCTAACCTTCATTTCTTGATAGTCAACCTGAAATTCCTGAAAATCCCAAACTGCTGATCATTTACACTGTGTATGTGAAGTATACGTAACATAAACTGCAGGCAAAACTTCCTCTCTTTCATAGAAATGAGATTGATTCATTAGGTAAATCAGATGAGAAGAAACAGTAAAACTAAAGCTGTTTCCTAACAACTGGTACACACAGCTTAGCTTGCATATTAACCTGCTGTTACTCCAAAACGTGGTTCCCGGCGGTTGAAAGTTTAACTCTAGTTAAATTATCAATGAAGAGAAAGGAAGGTGCAACTGTGCATGTTTAAACGTTGAAGAACCAAAAACCGGGAAGATGTTGGGAAGTCACCCCCCTAGGTATCGTATAACAATAAAATCACTTTATCTCAAGAGGGTGACTTGACAGCAAGAGCTGAATGCCCCTCGCAGGAAAACTGATGGGTTTGCAGCTCTGCGGGAGGAAAGGCCCCACGCGTTTCACCGCCCGCGTTCCCGTTCCCCCGGCCCAGCCTCGCTCCCCGCCAGCCCCTCACCGCCGCGGCAGGGCCGTGCCAACGCCGCGCAATGCCCGCGGCCCGCGCAAGGACTCGCCGTCGCAGGCGGGGCTGGACCCGCTCTCCCTCCGGTGGGGCTGCCCGCGTAAGATGGCAGACGACTGGGAGCAGCTCCCGGCTCCCTCGCGGGACTGCCCGTAGCCAAGATGGCGGCGCGGCGCTTCAGCCAGCCGCAGCGGGCAAGCACCACTGATGTCAGCGAGGGCGCGCGGAGCTGTTACGGGCGGGCGAGCGAGCGAGCACGATCCCTGCCGCGGCTTCCTCAAGTCACACTCGTTTCACCCCCCCCAACCGCAGAGGCCGCAGGCAACCCGTTTTGAGGCGCACTCCCGCCCCTCCGGTGCGCCTTAGGAGCCGGGCGTAGCGCGGCGGCAGCCTCTCTCCTCAGCGCTGCCCTTAATAAAGATGGCCATCCACTTCCTCTCCCTCAAGCCCTAGCCCAGCCGGTCCCGGCAGCCGCTGGAGGCTCGGCGGCAAGTCCTCGCCGGCCAGGCCGGGAGGGTCTGCGCGCTCCTGCCGCCTCAGCCCCAGGCGCTCCCCGCCGCCGCATGGCCGAGGCTGCCGGCTCTCCGCGCCGCCCGGCCGCGGGCAGGTGCGAGGCGAAGGGTGCGGAAACGGCGAGAGCCCGCTGGCGGCTGCTCGGGCAGGTAGGGGGAGCCCGCGGGTGGGAGGGGATGGCGGGACGGGCCGGCGGCGCAGCTCGAGGGGGGCACGTCGCTGCTGACCGCCGCTCCTGTCCCCTGGCGCGGCGGCGCCTTGGGCCGGGGCGGTTCGTGTTCCTTCCCGCCCTCCGCGTTGGCCTACCGCGGCCCCGGGGGCGGCGGGCGGTCGCGGGCCCGTGTGGCCGGTAGCTCGCAGCCCCTGAGGGTCCGTGCGCTGCCCCGGCCGGGGGTGCCGGCGCTGGAGGTGTGTGGAAAGCCAAGCTGTGGAGAGCTGCCCGCACCCCAGAGAGGATAGCGAGGACTAAGTATGCTGGGGCTCGGAAAAGGGTTTGCAGTCCTTCTCCTGGAAAAATAGTAATAATAAGAATACATACATATATTTATAAAAACATGTACATCTGTATATATATATATACACACACGCACGCATATATACACACACACGGCACTTGGAGGTGCACGTTCAATAGATCCCCAAAGCAGTCTGTGGTCTTACAAGCAGCGTTAATGGGAGGAGGGCCAGCGTCCCATTGGCACCCTGCAGCTGAGAGCACTAGCTTGGGATTTTCAGGCTGTGGTTCTGTCAGTGCTGTTGGAGTTCGTTATTGTAGCTGCTTTCCAATTCCTGACGTTTGACACCCTCCAAACTGCCTTTCATGGGGAGCCGGAGTGAGACGTCTTGTCTTTAGCTGCGGCTGCTGGCTAGCTGTGGGGCCGTGCCTGGAGGAGGGTGAGGGGGCAGAAGCAGCAAGCGGTTACACCTGGGCTGCGGGTGAACAGCAGCTTGTCAGCTCCAGCCTTCTGTAGTTTTTTGGACCCTTTAGGAGCAGTGCAAGGTTGGAAAGGATTCCTCAGCAGATGAGCATATGCGTGAAGGCTTAAAAACTTGAATCAGTTTCATTAGTTGTTATTGTTATTGGATGTGACATTTACAGTCCTAAAATAAATGTTTAGTTTTGTGCAAATGGATGCCTGGAGCTGCCCATTGCGAGCTCTCCCCGAGAAGGCAGAGTGGTGGCAGTGGGTCCAATGGCGGCATCTGGGCTGAACAGGGCACCTGGCTGCAGTCGGATAACAGAGTGGGAGGCATGGGGAGGTTAATATTGACCTTTTCTTTGTGCGTGCTTTTGGTTTGCAAATTCCCCAGTCCTGTTCAACACGACAAACTTCTGTTTTATTATACGCTAAAGCAGGAAATGCCAAAGTTATTGGTAGGAATATCAGGTTTGTCTTTGTAGGTTTCTGTTCTAGCAGACATCTAAACTGCACTCTGCATCTATACTAACATTTCTTTTCAACATACTGCCTTTGGCATATCCCTGTCTCTTAAAATCATAAGGAATTTTTCATAACAATTGAATGGGGGTGCAGGGGGTGCATGTAGGTATTTGGGGAGAAGGCTTCTGTTTCTTCCTCAAACTACGGGTAATCTGTGACCTTTTCCTCTGCAGATTCCCTGGGTTTTTCCATGTTCTTTAACTTTTCTGTTGATTTTTATATGGTACGATGAGCAAGGATCAATTTAATCTTACTGGTACATCTGAAGTAAAAATCAGTTCTGCAGTCTTTACTACAGTGATGCTTGGATCTATCTATGGATTGGGAGAAGTATCAACCTTCCTTTATATCCATCTTTAAAGGAGCTCTGTCAAAGTGTTTCTTATAGTGCTTTTAAAAATGCTTTTCATACTGTTTATAATAACGCCTTACATGAAATCAGTTCTGTGGTGTGTTTATATATTGAATTAGCTTTCATTCAATGCATACACAAATTTATTTGCTATAGTAAGGATGCTTGAGTGTGTGCTTGCTGATTTAATTAAGAAAAAAGCCCTTTTATCAGGTATCCTATGAAGCTAGCATAAAGAACCAGGGGTTTGCATAATTACCTATGTGTTCTTCATACATAAAACATTTTATTGATATACTGAATTTGAAGTTTGGCAGTATTTTTAAACTTAGCTTGTCAGAATCAAGGAAAATATTTTTTTGCTTAAGAAAAGAAATGCTAAAGGAAGTTACATGTGTACTGTGCATTTATAAGGGACTGGAGTAAATTTTCTAAGGCTGTGTTTTGAGCTCTACCAGTCTATGCAACTGATGGCGTTACCCAGTCTGTAGTGTGTAGTAGGGAAGTTAGAGGTATAGGCCTAAACTAAGTTGCTTCCTATAGAAAGTTCAATGAAAACTTTCCTGAAATCTGTAAGTTTTATATATTTATCCTGCCTGTTACCTTCCTCTTGCTCTTCTTCTCACAGAAGTCTTGCTTACTGAATAGAGCCCTGAGGGGAAGCAACAGTCTACAAACATTGGAAGATTGCAAACGTCAAAGAATGAAAACAAACA
>JANHGO010000027.1:20453970-20480245 GCA_024606505.1 Aquila spilogaster
ATAAGCCAAAGTAGCAATCTTTTAAAACAACATTTATGTATTATGTATGTAAATCAGTTTACAGGTTTGCTGTTACTGCCATAATGCAGTAACAGCTTGTTTTTCTAATACTGTTAGAAATTCTTTCATTAGAAACAGGGACAAAAGTTTTGAAATGATTTCAGACCATTTGATGACTCTGTGCATGATTACTACTCATTTATGTAAGATTTACTTACAGAAATAAAACCAAGTACTTCTTGAAGTATAATCACATCTCAACACAATTGTTAGAAGTCATTATAGCATATTATAAGCTATATGCTGACTTAATGATCAGTATACAGAAGGCCAAGTTTTTTTGAGCCAGCTCATCTTAGGACTGGTGTTCTAGCTCTTTCTAGCCCTGATGTTTTCTCCTGACACTTTAAATCTTTCCAGAATATACTTTTTTTTCTTTATTATTATTATTTACAAATTGTTACAGCAGAAAAAGCAACAAAAATGCAGCTTGACATCAACACAGTATAGGGAATTTGAACAAAAGTATGTGTCTTTAAACGTAACTGAAGCACTAGCCTTTATTCTCCTGCTTTAAGTCTTTTAGGAAGAACATATTTCCTTGACATCTGAAAGATACATTGGCTTCCTTAACAGATGCATCAAGATGGTTGTTGACACTGTCTATACATAAACTGCATACCTTGCAGGAAAATAACCTCAATGACAGGATGCTTCCAGGTGGCACAGTGATGTTGCATGGACTTCTTGACCAGTCCAGGATGTGGCATTTGTTCGGTTTTATTTTACTATAAAGACATAGCGCTTGAAGATGGTTATCCTTACGACAGTATTTAAGACTGAAGCTCAGCCCTTGGACAAAAGATTTTGTAGTCCAACACATGATATCCAAATCTTGTCTTGACAGTCAACCTGAAATGTATGAAAGTCCTAAGTTCCTGATCACTTGCACTATGTGAAATATACATAACATAACCTGAAGGTAAAACTTCATCTTTCAAAGATAATTAGGTAAACCAGATGAGAGCAGTAAAACTGAAGCTGTTTCATACCAAGTGATACACGCAACTGAGCTTGCCTGTTAGAGAGTGTCCAGAGGAGGGCCACAAAAATTCTCCAAGGGATGGAACACCTCCCATGAGGACAGGCTGAGAGAGCTAGGTCAAAATGGAGAAGGCTCCAGGGAGACCCTAGAGTGGCCTTTCACTATCTAAAGGGGGGCTATAAGAAAGAAGGGGACAGACTCTTCAGCAGGGTCTGCTGTGATAAGACAAGGGGAAATGGTTTCAAACTAAAAGAGGAGGGATTTAGACTGGACATAAGGAAGAAGTTCTTTGCAGTAAGGGCAGTGAGGCACTGGAATACCTCGCCCAGAGAGATGGTGGATGTCTCGTCCCTGGAGATGTTCAAAGTCAGGCTGGGGGGCTCTGAGCAGCCTGATGTAGCTCTAGGTGCCCCTGTTCGGGGCAGGGCAAGTTGGACTAGGTGGCCTTTAAGGGTCCCTTCCAACTAAGGCGATTCTATGCTGCTCCAACATATGGGTCCTGGCAGCTGGGAGTTTAGCGCTGCTTAAATTACCAGCAAAGAGCAAGGAAGATAAAACTATGCACTTAATGCTGCTTTCGGGAAGTCGGTTCATTTCTGCTTTAGAAGTACCTTACAACAGTAGAATCACTTTCAGGCAGGCTGTTGAACGTCTAAGAGACAAACCCCACAATGCTTGCAACAACTCTGCATGGGAGGACGCCCCACGTGTTCCACAGCGCGCAGCCCAGTTCCCTCCCACCCCCCGCCAGAAAAGCAGGGCCGGCCCCACCCCACCGTGCCGGTTCCATCCCTCACCGCTGCGGCACAGCCGTGCCCGGGCCGAGCAGCTCTCCCTCTGGCCGGGCTAAGATGGCAGCGGGCGCGAACCGCTCCGGCTCCCTCACGGCGCTGCCCAGAGCAAAGATGGCGACGGGACGCTTCGGCCAGCTGCCGCGGTCGAGCACGGCTGTCAGTCCCTGCGTGCCACTTGCTTCAGTCACTGGCGTTTCACGCTGCGTTTCGTCCCCGTGGTGCTAAGCCCACGGGAGCCCCGTTCTGAGGCGCGCTCTCACACCTACAGAGCCGCGCGCAGTACAGCAGAGGCGCCGCGCCCCTCAGGCAACGCGTTGCTGCCATTAACTAAGATGGCGCCCCGCTTCCTCTCTCCCAAGCACTAGCCCGGCCGGTCCCAGCACCGCAGGGCCGCCGCTCTCCCCTCCGCGCTCTCTCGTTGCCTCAACCCCAGGCACTCCCGCATGGCCGAGGCTGCCGACTCCCCGCGCCGCCCCGCCGCGGGCAGGTGCGAAGGGAGCGGTGCGGGAGCGGCGAGGGCCCGCTGGCGGCTGCTCGGACAGGTAGGGGGAGCCCGCGCGCGGGAAGGGGTCGTGGCGGGGCGGCGGGCGGAGCGCGGCTCATGAGGGAACCGCTTCCATTTTGGGGGCGGGGGTGGAGGTGCTCGGTGGGCTCAGCTCTCGCTGGTGCCCACGGCCCTGGGCTTTTTCTGTGTTTTTGTTAGTCTCCAGTTTGTAAATTGTTTGCAGCTGGATCGAACTGTTCGGTGAAGAAATGATCTGTACGAAGAAGCCGTGCGTAATCCTACTGGTAATATTTAGGGATGGAATGGTTCCAGCTTATGCTGTAGCTGATTAGGAGGGAACTTGTGTGTGTGTATACAGAATACCGCACCGGTGCCATACAGCTGAGCGGAGTTTGTACCACACCGGCTCTAGATTTGGCTCTTGGTATGGCAAGGCCATACGCAACCAGGTGCAAGAAATCCAGTGCATTTCAAGGGACTGTCTTTATAAGGAGTCCCAAATGTGGTCTTAACGTAGTGACTAAATACTAAGGGCCCTGTAATTGAGATCTCTGGAAGTCCAGAGTCTGAAACAGGAGGCAGACTGGTGGTGCTTTCTGGCTTTTTCTTCTTAAATGACTTATATTTTGATTAAGAATGGTGGATGGTGGGTTTTGTTTTGTTTGGTTTTTTTTTTTCATGTTTTGATTATGACACAGAATCATTGAATCGTTTTGAGTTGGAAGGGACCCTTACAGGCCATCTAGTCCAACTGCCCTGCCCTGAACAGGGGCATCTACAGCTACATCAGGTTGCTCAGAGACCCGTCCAGCCTGGCCTTGAATGTCTCCAGGGACAGGGTATCCACCATCTCTCTAGGCAGCCTGTTTCAGTGCCTCACCACCCTTATTGTAAAGAACTTCCTTATACCCAAACTAAATCACCCCTCTTAGTTTGAAACCGTTTCCCCGTGTCCTATCACAGCAGACCCTGCTAAAGAGTCTGTCCCCTTATTTCTTACAGCTCCCCTTTAGACAGTGAAAGGCCACTCTTGGAGCCTTCTCTTCTGCAGTCTGATCAGCCCCAGCTCTCTCAGCCTGTCCTCATGGGAGGTGTTCCATCCCTTGGATCATTTTTGTGGCCCTCTGCTGGATGCCATATAGGATCATAGAATACCCCCAATTGACGGGGACAGATAAGGGTCAAAAAGTACAGTATGTCTGTTGAACCGCATAGGTTCAAAACAAGCAAGTAGACCAGAGGCTCTTACAATGAGCAGCAGTGGACTACTTGAACAAATCTGCAAGGTTGTTGGGTTTGATTTCTTTTGAGTCTGAAGCTTGCGGATGATATTTGAGCTCATTCCTGTCCTTGAGTTAGTTTCTCTGGAGTGACTGAGTTGTCCTGCAGCAGTGGGGATGTTGGTACAGTTGCAGCCAGGGTCTTCAGGACCGATGCTGGGCAAAAACCTAGAGATGTGTCCGTTCTGCTGAGAAGTCTTGAGCTCGCTTTGATAGCAGGTACTGGTTTTATAAGTCCCTGGGAGATATCCATTAAGAATGGCAGTGTGCGAGGAATTTGAGAGATTCAAGTTCACTGTAAGGGCATAATGAAATTAGAGAGGACCATTTTTCAAACTTTTTGAAATATTATTATCGGTTTAGACAGGTTTGTCACATTCGGTTATTTTGTTGTTGTTGGATTATGATATAACAGCAGTCTATTTCTGTAGGTTGTAACAAAACTGTGATGCTTTTAAGAGCTGACTAAGAAAAAGTACTTTGATTCTAATGTAAAAATGCAGAGTTAAATATAAATAATTCAACATATTCTTCCTTTGTGTACTGCTTTCTCAGTTATATTTAGGTTTTTAAAAGATTTGACCTGCTGTTATAATTTTCCAGTCTTGGACCTCGTGATTCTAGTTTGAGACTGAGAGAAAAATGTTCTTTTGAGTGCTCAAATACTCATTAGATTTTCTACTAATCTAGAGGATGCATTTTACAGAGTAACTAGAAGATATCTCTGTAGAACAACAAGAAAGGAAGGAAAAATGTCACTGCTGGATTTTTTTTTTTCTGTTAGTAATGGCTTGCTTTTGCTTTAAGAAAGCTCCCAAACAGTGTTCCTTTCAATGAATTAGGTCTTGGTGGTTTTCTTCAGTTGTCAAGGTGTTTGATTTCCAGACATGCCGCTATTATATTATATTCTGGTTGTCTTTTAATTCATTTCACCTGTTTTGATGTTTTAGTGATTTTCTTCATGTTTGTATTTTTCTCATATATAACACGAGTAGAAGAAATGGCGTGGACAACACGCAGCCATTTTTAATATTTTGATAAGAATGCCTGTGCCTTTCATATGCTGAGCCCTGCTGATGAAAAAAAGATCCAAAAGCAATAAGCCTGATGCATCAGACCTGCTATTAGAAACTAACAGCATAGCAAATACAATTGTTCTGCTCCTGTGTGTAGTACTTCCAAGTATTCTGCAAAATAATAGGTCATGGCACCAAATTGTAAGGCTGCTGGATCTGAGTGCATTTCCAGTTAAAGCACAGTCGGCAAAGGTTGGGTGCTGCAAAAATCACTGACCCGTTATTTTCTTGTACGCATTCAGTATGCAAAGCTTCCATTTCTGGAGAGCTGCTTCTTGTTTGACTTCAGATTTAGCTCTAGTTGGCAAAAACATGAAAATTGCAGTGTGCTCCTACTCAATAGAGCTATCTCATACAACTCTATTCATCTATAGTGATGAGTTTATTTTCTGCTCCATTTTTTCATCATTGTGGAGTGCTTGTGCACCTTGATTTTAAAACTGTAGTGGCAATTATTTACATTTTTTTGTCCAATGTTAAGTGAAAGAACTTACACCCAGAGCTTCTCTCTTCTCCTTCCACATTGCTGACCTGAAGAATTAGCCTTCATGTATGGCATGAAAATGCTAGTTGTCTTTGTCATGGTGGTACAGCTTGAACAAGCTTGGCACAGGGTTTCCTGTATGGAGGAGTTTGTAACACACTCCTGGAAAATGGGGTTGAGTGCAGCACACTGCAGGACAGTGGGCTCGCATTTTCACTTTCCTGAGCAAATATTTTAATCCCTGTAGCTATTAGAAAAAAATATGTGGCGACGCTCTCTGTCTATGCTATCGCTTTGAATTCTTTGGATTCTTAGCACTGGATTTGACACTGTCAGTGTATTATTATGCAGGCTTATGCAGGTTGGCCAATTATAAGGAGTATGCAGTTGTAGTATCTCAAAGTCTGGAGCCTGTTACAGGCAGCAAATTGCTCAACTCAGGCAAATTTGGCTGCAGCTCTGCAAGAGTGTGGCAGCAGACTTCTGAGCCAGTAAGTTGTTTACCTGGCAAAAACATAGCACTAGGGCACCTGAAGATCATGTTTTAGGGCTGTCATTTAAGTTCCATGGAAGGTGTCTGTGGTTTCTCATTGCATCCGCAGGGACAGTGAGTGGGACAGAAATTGCATGGTGAGAGCACTGCTTGGTCTGTCGAACTTCTGTTGTCGTGGTGATGAAAGAGCAGGAGAGAACTCAATCTGCTTCTCCAATTCTGGCATGGGTTTGCTGGAGACAGGGTTTAAAAAGCAACTTTATTTGAGAACACAGTACATTTGCTTTACAGTTTTTGAGACATAATACATTCATAATCCATTCTCTTGACTCCTATCGTGAATATTTTTGTCAGGCTTGACATACTTGGACTAGTTATTCATAGCTATTAGCTAGCAACATAGCTATTACGGTTGATTCCATTTTTGCCTTATAGTTAAAGAAGCCTGTATTTGTTCTTTTCTTGAAAGTTTTTTTTCCTAATGTTTAATTTGTTCTTCATTTCAAAGGTTCTGAAGAAAAAGCACTTGAAAGATGCGCATCTCCAGCAAGTGTCTGTGAGAAGATTCACGTCGTTCAATCTCTTTTCAGTAGACAGCCAGAATACTGAAGAGGAAACTGGGATCTGGGTTCAGTATAAAAGCATCTTTTATCCTGAGTGCAGTGTGTCCTTAAGGTAATGATCATTTAAGTACTTCCTAAGATCTTACACAGAATATAAAACTCATTGTCATTCTTGCAGTGTTCTGTATAACCAGGACATAGTTTACAAATATACTGTTAGATGTTATCTTTAGTTGTTCATTACAGTGGTGGTGGTGTTTGGGTTTTTTTCAGTTCATCTCAGTGAAATGCCTGAGCTTGAAATGTATACTGGTGATTGTATCTATAACAGAATACAAAGACAAGCATTTGTTTAGTATTTCTAATGGCTTTCTGTTATGACATTGTAATGATGTAAAAAAGAGTTAAAACCTGAACAAATTTATTTGGAATTTTAATCAAAATGTTAGTGATGCGATGTTATTCATAAAGTTCTGAAAGCTTTTTGTTAGTGATCTATATTTTATTGAATTTTTTTCTTGATTCTTGTAAAACTCAATGATAATTTGAAAGCAAATTGGTAAAACAAGAGAATATAAGAATTCCTCTTCCTACAGAAGGGGTTAATTTCTAATGAAAGAACTGGTTTTATATCAGAGTGGATAAAACAAAAGAAAAACAGTACATTCTGAAGGAATTGTCAGTGAGTTCTCAGTAGCAAAACAGAAGAGTTTATAGGTCTGTCCATTTATTACTGTGTTTTTTCTTCTCTCTTCCTTTTCCACGTTTGGTTTTGTACATACCTCTAACTTGGTTTTGCTGCAGCAGGTATCACTGCAACAGTAACTTAAGCATCCCTGAATCAGTACTTGTTCTGCAGCCTCTAATTAAGCCTGCTGAGCATGTTGACTGCGTTCTGTGCAATATGCATAACTTGGAGAGTCTGGCTCATGGAAATTTTGAAATACACTTCTTACTTAACTAGGACCTTCAGTAAGAGTCAGTCTTAGAAAGTAAGATCTAATAAAAACAAATGATCACCATTAACTCTAATGTTTTTGCAAAGTTATAAACAAAAATATTCAAAACAAACAAAGCAACTGCATACAGATTGTGGAGCCAGGATCCAAGCATTCCCAGACCTCATTTAAGGGTTGGCAATGGAGGTAAAGGTATCTTGCTGGAGATCCGTGTGCCTATGGCCTTCCAAAGGTAAGCAGATTCTTTTCTTTGTTTCTGTGCCCACAGCTGTTGCATTTGAGAAGTCCTCACTTGCTGAAGCTTAGGACTTTGCTACTCTGTTGTCGTTGCTGCACTTTCCATTGTGTTGTACCATGTCATCTTTCTATTTGTATTTTTTATTTGTCTGAGAGTAGGTTTACTGATAATGGGACACAGGTCAAGTTATTAGATAAGTCATGTTTGTTTATGCGTGGCTTAATTATTGTCCATCAGTGTATACTATATTATTGAGCACAGACATTTTATTTTTGTGTTCTATAATTTCTGCTCAGACAAATGTGTACTCTCACACTTCTTTATTGAACCAGTGTCAATGGACAGCATATATTTACTATTTCAAAATATCAAAAGTTGGTGAAGGAAGAAAGGAGAAGTTCTTCACTGTGTGTTTTGTCAAAGTATAAATAGCTGCACCAAAATCAAGTTTATTGTGAGTCTGTGTTAAATAAAGTTTCTTTCCTACTTTTGCAGAAGCAGTATTTTAAGGTGGTAAACTTAACAGTTCAACATACATAGCAGATTAACAGTTCTCCTAGTTGAAACTTGCATGTCTAGAAGATAAATCTTGGAGTTAGCTTTCTTGAATCTTTGACAACTGAGCGTGTCTTAGAAACTTAAGTCTTTCCTTCATTTTTCTCTTCCTGTTGGCAAAATATTATCGTTTTCATTAATAGAAAGAGTTTGAACAAGATAAAGAAACATGTTACTAGCATATTATTAACAAAAAGAACATTATCTAGGTAAATTAGAACTGTGTGCTCTAGTCGGAGTGCCTTTTCATAGCAACGTCTTTTTCTGACAAAAAGAGCTATGACCTCTCTAAAATCATTACAGTAGTGCTTTTGAATTTTCATCTACATATGTTTTCCTTATGCATTAACATCATCTTGGGAAAGCTCATTGCTTATGTTGTATGTTAAAAGTGTTGTCAACTAATACCTTGACAAGACTAAGTACTTTAGAAAGTTCATAAGGTTGATAGTGGCTTTTGGCAAAAAGTCTAAAGGTCAACCTATATCAGTTCAAGGGCTATCAAAACAGATCAAATTGTGTATTCAGATATGCTATGACCTAGCTGGAATTCCTGTTCTACAGGGACCTGAGGACCATTTTGTTAGGCAAATGAAAGCTTCAGTAGGAGCTACCAGTCGTGTGCATGATTTTCTGAATTTCTCAAAGCAGCTTGTTTTTATAAACTGCCATTTTTCTAACCAAATTCAGACTGGGTTCACATTTCGGAAAGAAGAGCCTATGCAATGCTTTTCTGTCAGTAGTTCATTTTAGAATCATTCATGCCGGAAGCACCTGATGGTAGGCGAATTTCACTTAATAATAATACATTGTATAATAATTACATATAATTAATATAATAAAAATAATAATTTTTATGCTATTTTTAAAAATCTGTGACCTGTCTAGTTAAATGGCAATCTCTAGTATGCTTAATGAGATGTAGATTTACAGTACCTGGCGGAAGGTGATCTCTTTAGGGTTTAGACGTTCTCAGTACTACGATGCTTCACGATAGTTTTGAGATATGAAAGGAGTGTCTGATGAGTACTTTTTTTAGTAGTGAAAAGTAGTGTCAAAATGAAATTCCCTGTCCTATGATTCAGAACCTCTGTTGAATAGGTGAGAGTTATTTGGGTTGGTAATGTATTTGATGCCTCTACACACTGCGTCCTTGTCTTAATGACGTGTTGGGTGGCTACGTAGATGGAATTACCCAGTATCACGGAACTGTAGAGGTTAGAAGGGACCTCTGGAAGTTGTTGCAGATCATAATGATGAAGTATCCCCCGGTGGCAATGCTATCCTGTCTTTTAGACAGGAAAATTGTTTTGTTTTGTTTTTAATTAGAGCTTAAAAATGAGTCATCAACATCATTACATTTTCTCTTTCAGGATATGTATGTAGTTTAAAATTGTAGGCTCATTTTAAGCAGTTAGAGGAAAAAGCAAGTTATTTTTGTGGTGAAATATCTTCCATTGATCAGTAATTTGGTGTTTCAAATACTGAAATGCTGAACTGAAAAGAAGAATGCCAGCAGCTTACAGGTAGGTTTATATCTTTGCAAAGAGTGTAAAGTGTTCTTTGCAAAGTGTCATGCCTTTATTCTTAATATGACAAAAATATGAAAGAAATTACGAGATTATTTTAGACCTTTGGTGTAGAAATGAGAGGCATTTGTTCATGGCAAATGGTATGTTAAAAGATGGCTTAGGATTGAATGCCATTGGATATTCCTGTAGAGTATTTCTGCTAATAACATTTTGAAATTCTAAGGTTAGGGGATTTTTTTTAGGGCTAGGCATAAAATGTACAAAAGCCGGTGTGAAGCAGTATTGCCTACCCATTGAGGACAGTTTGTGAGGGTATAACAATCTTGCTTATTCAAATTACTGCATGCTAAGAGACAGTGTATGAATTTAGAAGCATAAACAGTTGGGCACAGGAGGAAGGAATAGAGGAAAAAGCTAAAAAATGCTTTGGCAGCATACTTTCATTGTTCACTGAACTGTAACTGTTGCATCATACTGTCCAAAAGTTGTATATCTGTAAAAAGAATTTGTGGATAAAATAAAAACTGTTGTTTTGATTTCTTACAGTATTAAGCTGAGATCTTACACTGGAGTGAAAGAGTAGTTGTCTTCTTTTTATATATTCTGTCCCAGAAAAAGCATCTAATCAGATACCAAAGTTTTTTGGTAGTTCTGAGATAATCTCAGACTGCAGTGACAGTTAATGGTGAGACCCTGCAATCTTTGTTGTAAAGTCCCCTTAGCAGCAACTGTCTTATTGTCTTTCATTTTCCTCAAAAACTGTAGCTTTATTTTATGTCTAGGTTAATAATGCATGGTGATGTGTTGTTTCTCCTGCCCACTCCCAAGCATTGTGTAGAAGTATAACCTATCTTAGTTCTTGTTATTTTGTTTAAGTATGGTATTACTTTCCTCATTCTGTTGAAGAGTAATATAAAGCAAGAAATGGAACTTAGTTTAGTTTCATAATGATTGATGGAAAGCATACCTTAATAAGGGAGCTACTGAATGATTATCTTCACTGTACTGCCTACAACTCTTCCTGAACTGAAGAGGAAGAAATATTAATGTTTTAATACTTCTATCCCTCTCCATGTATGACTTTATTTATGCATCCAAGGTTAATTTGTTCATAGTTGAAAGTATGGAATTTTGCTTTGTATCATGCATCACATGAATTAAATTAGTTTACAGAAGACAAACTGAAGAATGATAACTTACTGCCTCAGCCGTAGAAATTTTTGCATGCTGTACTTTGAAGACGTATAGTAAGAACACCATAAATGAGATTAACCATGCTGAGCTGAAATCCTTTGTCCATGTTACTTACCAATGCTCGTTTGAAGTACTTTCTACATCTCAGCAGTCATAGCTTTGAACTATTTTTGCTTGCACTGTGCAACCTTCATAGTGTATTCCAATACTCAGTACTGATATTCTTCTGTATTTTGGGATGCCTGTGGGAATTCATGGGAGTTTTGGGATTGTGATTTAACTACAAACTCTGTGATTTCTTCTCTTGACTTTCATAATACAGTGCATGTGATTTTTACAAATGCTTCATGGGCAGCTTGTTCAACATACTGTTGAAAGCTGTAAATATAAAAGGCATTTATAGAAACAAGGTGTGATCTATATTGCATCACATTTTTTTTTTTCTGAGCTAGGTAATGGAGGACCAGCTGATGGAGTTGGACTGTGAAGCAGCAGCACTTACAGAACTGCTGTGGTAGGAAGGTGTAGCGCTGTGGATCCCAAGTTAGAAACAGTGTTTTTTTAGGAATGGGACCGAGTAGTGTGATATTTATGGCAGACTTCAGGTTTACAGAACACCTGTTTTTACAGATACATGTGACTTTTAGGCTCCATTTTTGATGGACTTGTTACTCATCATTTAATTATGGTCACATATGTGCTTGCCATGAATGGTATTTTTGAAAGCAAGAAAAAGGTGCCTAGACAGAGAATGAGAGAAAGGGACTTTCAGTATTGAAGGCAGCCTGTGCAAAATGCTACCAGTGGCTAAGACAGCAAAATTTAGGGTGTTGTGTTTGCGCTTGGATGCCACAGTCTTTTGGCCATTGAGTATGAAATGACAGAATGTTTGAAATTTGTGTGTATATTGATTTTATTATACAAAAAAAAATTGTAATCAGAGGAAGAATTGATCCTTAACTAAGCTAATCCTTAAGCTAAGTATATTGAAAAAGTAATGACAGATGAAATGTAGATGATACTCATTTCGTGATTTTTTTTTTTTTTTTTTTTAAATAAAATATTGTCAAAAATTCAGGGCAGTCTTGAAAACAACAGAAGTGGGGCAGACATCCATTGTGAAATCTTACCCTATTCACAAAGCAGATGTAAACTCATCTCCAGTTAAAAATCATTATTTTGGAAACAGCCTGAAATTTGGTTTGGTGGTAGCTTAAGACAAGTGCTATTATTGTATCAGTTTTCTATTTTGCTTTTTGTCTGTCTTTTGACCCTGGAGAAATAAATTGTATTGTTTTCTAGCCCAGGACATTCCACTTCCATTTTTCTCTCTTCATAGTATTCTGTTAACTATGAGTACTAGAGTGCTAAATTGTTCATCCTTTCCTCTGCTTGCTTAACTTGGAGATGTTTATAATAAATCTCCTTTATAAATGGACTATGAAAGCATAGAAATCAGAAAAAAATCCGTTTATTGTTCCCTAGTCTTACAATTGTTTAGTGAAAAGATATTCACAGCCATTTGAGAGACGTGACTTTGTCACAAATACACATGGTTATGCAGTTAGGATGCTAAGGAGTCAGCAGAACGTCCAGTCCTGGTTATCTTCCTGTCACTTCTTTGGATTAACCATCTTGGATAGGTTGACCAATCTGACTGAAAACAAACTTTTCAAAGAAAAGTCAATTCTTAGTGCAGGCGATCCATCAAAATACTTGTTGGCTTTCATCCTTAAGGGCAGCCAGGAAATGCATTTCTAGTTTGTTCTAGTGTAGCCAGAAGAAAAGCTCTGATGTTCATTTGGAGGTTGCTTTTATTGTCTTTCGTATATTTTCTTGTCTCTATTTATGACCTTCTTTCAGTTTCTGTTTTTTTGTTTTTTGGGTTTTTTTTTTAGGAATTAGTCCAGGTGTTTGGCATTTCTCAAAAATAAACATTTAACTGCTAATGGTATGCTATAAATATGCTACAAATATTTTTTGGAACTAAAAATATACGGTTTTATCTGTGAATCTGTGAAAAGATCTTTCCCCCGTTTTTGCAACAATCGTCCTTCAGGAAAAAAAGAAACTGAGAGAATGAGCGCTGATTTTGCAAATGCTGAAGGTTTTTTATTTCTTCTGTTTTTTTTTTTTTTCATTGTTCAAAATTAGTGTGATCATGAGCTGCCCTGGAAGCTGTATTAGAAACGTTATTAAAAGACTGCATTTTTGCACATTGCTACCTTGCTGAATTATTTTTAGAATTTATGCATTTGTGAAAGAACTGTGTGATCTAATTACTGCAAAGTGCAAGATTTCCTGATTTTTGTTTCTTTTGGGCCTAAATTAGCTTGGAGGAGTTAAATATATATTCATATAGTTACTTCTTGTTTTGTGAGTCTGGTTAGCCTGACATCTGTCATATTTACAGGAGGATTCTTAAGCAAGTTGTTGCTCGATATTGTTGCGGTTTTCTTCTGCAGGTTGTCAGTGATTTGCCTGCTTTTGTTGTTGAACTGATTTGTTCCAAAATTTGAAGCTTATATGTGAAATTTAGTTAATTATCCCCAGTTTTGAATGTTTATTTCACTTGGATTATACAAATGTAAAACCAAAGAGAATGCAGTTCACTGAACAGGTTCAAATTAATTAAATGAAGTGTTCTTGATTTTTTTTTTTTTTTTTGTGAGAAAAGAGGAATGTGTTTACTGCTGTCATTTAAAAATACTCTTTTGTTTTTCTCTCTTCAAAATTCTACCAGAATTCTTCCTTTCCTATATGTGGTTTCCCCAACGAAGCCAAAACATATTCTTTTTGAGGAAAAAAAAATAAAATTGATAATGTATTAGTTTCTGAGGAATGTTTTCCTGATTCACAAATTTCAGCGGTAGATCTTTTGAAGACAACTGATTGTCTCCCAGTTTTGCCTCTAGCTGGTGCAGTAGTATCTGTGAAAAGAAGTGGGTAAGAATTGGACATCTTGTGCAGTGAACCTCTTTTCTGAAGAGGTTTATTTTTATTGTTTGTATGTTGGTAAACTTATTTCTGTTTTCTTCCAGATTGCACAATGGACTCTTAAATGTTAAAGATGTTCTTACAAGCTTTGACAACACAGGAAATGTCTGTAAGTCCATTGCTTATTTAGATACAATACTATGTTGACAGAATTGCAGTTGCATCAATATAAAATATTTCTGAGATGTCAATAACCATTTCATTTACCTGAGAAATGCTGTTACTGTGATCAGATGTGCTGATCTACCTACCATACGCTTCATGTTGCAGTGATTTATGTTGCACAGTTGTCTGTGTGTATATGTCCTTGAATTTTCCCAGTGCAGGTTAGTTTTGGTTCTGTGATTGTGGTGGGAACATCAGAGAAATTGAACTGGGTTGAACAAAAAGTGAGTTTAGTCCACTGATTTGTCTTGACCGGTGGCCATCTCTCGGTATCTGAGCGGCAGTGTAAAAACATGAGGAACACACGGTGATATCTTTGTCCTGCAGAAGGCAAGCTTACACCAGAGGATAACAAAAGAAAGCACTCAGTTAAGTTGTGAAATTCCTCCCTGCAGAATGTTTTGGCTTGTAGAACATCCCATGGGTTCTGAAGACAGAGGAGAGAAATTATGGAAGAAAAATTCACAGTAGCTATTGAATATGAAAGTATCAGTTACGATTCAGGAATTGCTGGATGGTAGAACAATTAATGGGGCAGTAGGATGATATTTTTGTCCTGGTCTTGAACTCTTGTCTAAGCATGAGTTACTGGCCACATTAATCTTGGACAAGATGAACGTTAAGTGGGCCTTCAGTGTCTGACCCAGTCTGGCTCTGCTTCTCTATACTTATTAATAAAATGTTATATGGTGTTAATGGACTTCAATTATAAAATTTTAGTAGATCATAAGAAGCCAAATAAAAATAATTATGCATGTTTTTATGTAGTAATTACCATTATATAATTTACATTAATATATATATAATTCTTTTTTGATGCTTTTCACCTTATTTCTCAGGAGGGGTTGGTTGCTTTCAAAGAAGAAAACTTAAAGAATAGAGCTAGGGAGTCTCTGTAAGAGTGTGAAATATTCAGTAAATGTGCACGTATCTTTTCTTCATTGTCAAAGCTATAAATCATATACCAGAGCAGATTTTATTTTGTCTCAAAACTCCAATCTTTTTTTTCCAGAGCTGCTTCAGTAAACACGAGCTTTTCATTAGCAAAAAGATTGATTTAGTAAAGTAAATGTTTGTTTTTAAAAGGAAAAAAAAAATCATAAATCCTCTGCTGTTCTTTTTAAATTTGCTAGTTTTCATTTGGTTCTTAATATTGAGAGTACTGGTGTGGTCCTGCCACAAAATACGTTATGATTTCACTTTGCCAAAGAGGGAATTTTTTTGTGATTTCAGAGTGAAGATTGTATCTAAGGACTATATAAATATCCAAATGAGTCTGAGAAAGAAAATTCACATTTGTAATTATGGCCAACATCAAGTAGAGATGTAGGCATCGTGAACTAGATAATGAAAATATTTAGATTTATTACATTTAGGATCTGGCAGAAAATGCTTTGGTTAAATAACAGGAGGCATTTAAAGAGATTCAGTGTTGTAGATTCTTCAAATAGGGAGCTGGAGAGACTTTTGTAACTATTTATTTTTATTATCCATAAATTTTACTCAGTAAGGGAAAAAGAGGAACGAGACGTTGCATCTTACTTTAAGTATTGTTACATGCTTTATCTTTGTGTAAGTACTTTGATTGTGATTGATGTATACAGATTTCCTTGCTAACACATAAAACTTTAGAAGAGTAATTTATTTATGCTTTTCTATTGTTAGATGTGCTGTTGGCTCTTCTATTAACCTTTTTCAGTATTTCAACCACTTTCTTATTGATTACTTATAGCAGAACAAGACTTTCTACTCTAATAGGCACAATACAATGCCAGTGCTGACTTAGAAGTAATACAACTAGTAGTCCTAGTAATACGGCGAGTAGTTCTTCTTACTGTTTCTCTGTATATAGAAATATTCACATTTGTCACTTTGGCTTCAGTACTGCTTTGAAGGTTCATGCTGTGCCATTATACAGTGTTTGCTAAGTAATTTTCAGACTCACTGCCTCCTTGTTTTTAAGTGTCTGTATCTCTCTCTATTGATGTGCATATTTATGCCCATTTTACTAAGCACTCTAGATTACACTCTATCAAGGTAACTGTGAAATAGTTATTTTTCTGACAGCATTATGATACTGGCTTGGTGTGTAATCACAGAATGGCTTGGATTGGAAGGGACCTTAAAGTTAAAACTGCTAGTTTCAACCCCCTGCATTGGGTAGGGTTGCCACCCAGTAAATGCAGCTGCCCAGGGCCCTATCCAACCTGGCCTTGAATGCCTTCAGGGATGGGGCACCCACAGCTTCTCTGGGCAGCCTCAGAGCCTTGTCACACTCTGAGTAAAGAATTTCTGCCTAACATCTAACCTGAATGTAACCGCTTTTTAGCCATTCTCTCTTGTCCTATCACTGTCAGACCATGTAAAAAGTCATTCTCCCTCCTTTGTTTATAAGCTCTCCTCAGGTAATGGAAGGCTTCAATAACGTATAGTGGTAATAATATTTCCTTGCTACTGTCTTTATGGAGTAAAAGGTGCCTAGTGTTCAAGCCAGAACTGCTGTGTAGTGCACCACCATAGTAAAGTTTCCCCAACCATATGCTACTGAACTGCTCTATTTAGATCATACCAGATTGAATATGTGCACTCCCATCTTCCTTTGGTCTGAAATGGCTTTCTCTTTGGCCTCTGTGTATTTCTTGGCTCTTTTGGTGATAACCCACTGTGGAAATGGAAGATAATAATCCTGCCTACGTTTACACCTAAGAGTAACTAGAGTTCTTATATTTCTA
Source organism: Aquila spilogaster (assembly GCA_024606505.1). Lineage (NCBI taxonomy): Eukaryota > Metazoa > Chordata > Aves > Accipitriformes > Accipitridae > Aquila > Aquila spilogaster. Next base: position 20,470,583 of record JANHGO010000027.1, read on the forward strand.
AAGCTAGGATTTTTTTTTTAAACAAGTGATATGATGTTATTTATGACAATAACAATATTATCAGGTGATAGTCTGCCCTGAGGAGAGTTTCTCAAGTATCTTTTAGTATTTAACAGTATTAGGCTATTTCTTCTAATATTCATTATTAGTGGAGCTATCCAGTATTGAACACTCCCATCAACAGTATTGTGCTCCATGAGGGGATCCTTTGAATAATTACATGTAAAAGTTCTTTTAGGATGCCCTACGTAGTTGTAACTTATTTACTGGGTGCTAAACTTCACTTAAATGATTTGGGCTGAAAAAATCAGAAAATAATTAAATATTTTAGTGTTCTGCATGTTTGTTCTGACTACCATGCTGAATCAGAAAGGTTACTGTTTTGCTACAGATTATTAGATTATGAAATAATTGTCTGTTAAACAGATAAGATTTTGTAAAAACTGAAGCGTTAAGCGTATTGCATCACATCATTTGAATCCTGATTCATTTCTTTCAAATAACATTTTTGTTTGATTGATTCTTCTGGCAATATTTCAAAGTATCTTGTATTAATAGCAAAAAAAGCTCTTTTGGAAAGCATTTCTTTGATCTTTTTGTTTCACGTTGATCTTTCTGCCTATGGCCACATTGCCATACACTGTCCAAAGAAGAGTGATGGAGCAGATTCTAGTTAGTACCACTTTCTCTATAGTCCCAGTACACACAAACTCAGTACAAGATATGCCACTAGCTGGCAGCATTATATAAAATTTCAAAAAGCAGCTTTTGAGGAATACCTGCCACTGTTTCCAAAAGTGCTGCCTTACACCAGTAAGACTACAGGGAAAAAATGGAGCCAACTGCAGTAGCTGTAAATGGCATATTGCGGGTCTCCCAAGTGTTAATGTCAGAAATTGCCTCTGCACAAAGTCTTATTCAGATTTGGTTTTCACATTCTCTTTTTTTTTTAAGAAGCAGTACTAAAGATGCATTTTCACTGTAGGATTGTTGTCATCAGTGAAAATTACTTTCCCAAAAAATGTGAGATTTTTTTTGGATGTCTGTCATGTTCGTCTGCTGTGAGAGAACAGTTTGTGTATGAAAACTCTGAACAGCTTTGCCACACGGATAGGATGCAATGCTAAATGCACTTCATTCAGCTTTAATTTTGAGTGTAAACAGGAAGCAGAGAAAAAAAGGCAGAGATGGAGGAAAGTAACGGTGTGTTTGTTTTAGACAACAGCATGCCATCTGTTGAAAGATGGTACATCCTGTGACCGTCTCTAGTCATAAGACACTCCTTTAAAAGAATTGATGGATCCCAGGCAGAAGGTTGAGTGGTGGCACTGTGGGATAGGATCAGCTGGCTCTGGGAGCCACGTGTTGCACTTGTCCCTTCAGGGGAAAATCTCTTCTGAAAAAGATTGTCCAAAAACCAGGGAAAATTCAGCAAGAATGAACTTATGTGAATGATCTCCTTCCCCTGACTGTTTTACTAATAGAAGAAAGCTGTTGTGACTGGAAAGTTGGTATAATCATTTCCCTTCAAATTATGTATATTGTTTAATGCTATCCCTTCAACTTATGTATTAATTTCAGTTAAATGATCAAGCGCCAAAATATGATTCCTTCTACTAGTTGCCACAAGTCTAAGCAAGGTGCAGTATCTGTAAGGGAGAATTTTAAGCAGTGAAATAAAATATGTCTTGGGAGTATCTACCAGATGAAAATCCTGAAGCACATTTTTTTCACTGCTTTCTTAAAGTTCTGCTTTATAGAAAATTAGTACAGAAACAAGATATTCCAGAGTACTCGTGTAGTATAAATTGCAGATATGCTGTATGGAATAGTAAAACATTTTCTTGTAAACTACATATAACATTGGTTGACAGTGTAACCATTTGGGAGAAACAACATGTTCAATACATACTTTGTGGAGTGTACAATTGCATGTTTTGGGACTGAAAAAGCAGCAGAGGGTGCTGCAGTTACAGAGCCTCATGGACACTTACTGCAAAGTTGCTGCTTCTGTGATCAAATAGATTTGAGCTTTCAGTTTTGGGTGGATGGAAGCTTAATAGTTTTAAATTCTGTTGCTTCTGTTTATGCAGGAAAAATGGATAGACAATGTGAAATCCAGAAAAAAAAATAGATTTATGTGTTCTTTTTTTTTTCTTGAGGTTTTTTTTTTTTTCTGGAAGGCGTTGCAGCTTGGTGTAAAAAGTGTCTGGAGACAGCTTTTATTTCAGAACACCTACCTGCTCACCATCTTCTGAACTGTTTCTGTTTGTACTAGTTCTACGTTTAGCATTTTGTTTCCAAAAAATGCTTTATGTTGAAATAATTTGGTTTTTTAAATGTGAGTTTTTTTCCCTGAAGTGAGCTAGCTAAACTGAAGAATACTTTTGTCCCTTCATACCGTATTTTTCAAGAAAATAATTAGGAAGCAAGAAAATGACAAGAAGAAAAGGATTTTTCTTAAATTTTCAGTCCACTCATTTTGAAAAAAAAAGTCTTGTGGAAAAATAGTGAAGAGAATTCATTCTCTGGTTTTCACTTTTTTATTGCATTCATTTTAAAACTGTGCTAATTTAAAAGAATTAACTCTGTAACTTTGATTTAACTAAAAAATCTGCTTTTAAACAGTGATCTTTTCCTTCTTTGTTCCTTCCTCACAAATAACAAAGTAGAGGCTGTGTTGTTTTCCCAATAGTTGTATATGAGAACATTTTTGGAGACCTACCTGTGTGTTTAGAGCTCTCACAGAGTGACTCAGTTACCTGTGCTCCTCTATGGAAAAGTTCTGGCAGCTACTGAGTTACCATGTTTGGGGAGGGTAGATGCCATCAGGCTACCTAGGGAAAAGCATAGGATGGCATCCTTTATCACAGTAGAGCTTCTCCTGTATTTCATGTAGCATTTCTTAGGCTCAGCAAGGGAGGAGAGTACATTTTTCAGGTGATGCTGTGTAAGTTTCCTTTCTTTGTATAGAGGAGGCTTATTGTTTTCTGTGGTGAAGAACATATTGACTTAGGCTTCCTACCTCTCTCACCTCAAGAACCTGGTACTCTTTGTCTTCTGAGTATTCTCTTGTTCTATCTGTGTGGCAGTTTTATACTGTTTACAATGTCAGAATCTTACACCCTCTTGAAAAATTCTTCAACTAAAAATAAATTGAATGGAGGAAGGTTTGGATAGCAACGATACACATAGTTTTGAAGAACTATTGTATTTATGATACCTGCGGTTTGCTATTCACTATGCAACTTTAAAGTAAAGTGAAATGAAAACATATCATGATTGGGGTTAAGAAAAAAACAGCTGTTTCCTCCCCCATTTCCCATCTAATTCACTTCAGTGGTTTAGGTTACAGCATCATCCCAAGTAGTCACATTGACATAACTGGCATAAAGCTTATGGAATGCAGCAGAAAATAAGTGTATGGGGAGAAGCAGGTATCTTTTAAATTACTCTTGCTACTAGAATCATTTTTATCAAACTGTTCTCTTTCTGAATATCAGTGATTTGCATGTTTTCAGTACAGTCCTGCAATTGTCTTCTTTTCCCAACTCATAAAATCTTCAGTTTGTGAGAAGAATAATCAGAACTGTCATTGGGGATTTGTTTTCTTTAAAATATTTTCTTCTGCTGCATATTCCAAAATAAACTCACACTGTGCCTGTGCTTAGAAAGATGGCATCAGCTTAGCAAAGCAGGAGGTGAAGAAGCCCTGCTGAGATCTGAGCACCCTGTTTCTTCCTTGGTCAGTTTGAAGCTGTAATGATAAGTGGTTCACCTGTTCAGGCTATTCCAATGATGACCTTTCAGAAAAAATATATGGATTTATTAGGGTAACTTCAGTTGCATTTTTGTATTGCTAAGCAGTGTTTTCTGCCTTGTACTAGATGGGATTCTACATCAGCTCTGTTGTTATAGTCTTTATTCATACTGTTGGCATAGTCTGCCTTTACTCACGAGCACTGACCTTCTGTAATCTGAAGCATTTTGGAAGTATTCCATGTATGCTAAATGAATTATCATGAAAGGTTGGATTTTTCAGTTTACATGAATTAAAAGAATTTGAGGATAGGTTGTAACGTCTTTAATTAGATTGATAGAAGGAGAAATGTATGAACTGTTTTAATTAATTTCATTTTTTTCTTTTGTTAATGATATTTTAATCACATTTTTAATTGAGATAAGGTAGGATAGCAATGGTAAGCATCTTTTTAGATGTACAGTGTTGTTAAGCTTACTCTTTTAATGTATTGTAGAGTTTTCTCTTAAAAATATTTCACATTTTAGCACTATTGAAATAGCTGCAAATTAGTTTCACGTAACTTGACCTGCAGTAGGTTGTTGCAGTTTATGTGGGACTTAGGTGTTTCTCACAATGTTTTTTTGTCTTTACTATTCCATTTAATTGTCATGTTCTAGGCATGCTTTTAGTGCTGCTGTTCAGAAATGCTGTGCTTGGAGTACATCCTTGGGTACATCTATTCATTACCGCACAAATTTACTGGTGTGTCTTCCTTACAAATCTGATTGGATATTTCTCTGTATTGTGATGTAGGCTCATCTGTGGCTATACTGTGGAGGTAGCAAGGGTGGTCCCTGTTGTTCATGTTCTCCATACAAGTATAGCTGAAGTGATAAGATTTTGCACCTTATTTTGCTTTGGTTTCAAGTACTTGTTAAGTTACTTTTAAAGTTGCACTGTACTTCACTTAAAAAAATTCATGTTCAAATGCATGAAATCAAGTGTCTTATTTCACTACGTAATTTTCAAAACATTTCAACTTAATTCAGCATGAATTCATAGAATTCCATTCAAACAAAACTATTTTGAGTAAAAAGTTTCTGAAAATCATAATTTGAAAACTATGGTGGAAGAACATATCCATTTGAAACTTTGTCTGATGACAGTTATGACTGAAAAGTAGGATGAGAACTAATCTATATAGCAGTGGCCAGTTGAAGATGCAGTGTAGAAATATTACTCATGTACTTAACTTGATGAAGTAAATACTCTTAATTATTCTTAATTCAGTTAGATAAAATGCTACAGCTATTAATAGATTTTTTTCAAAGTATTTTCCATAATGTGCAAGACATGGACAAGGCATTATCCCAGAAATCTGAGGAATTAATTTTTGATAAACTGTGTGGATTAGAAGAGTCCCTTTATGCATGTGGTTTGGTAAATGGAGAATTGTGTATTTTTGCAGTTCTTACCCAATTGCAATAACTGGTATTTGTTCCATTGAACTTCTCCTCTGTTTCTAGGCTTCTTCCAATTAATTATTTTTGTCCTCTGAAGCCTGTTGAAGACATTAGACTTTCTAAGTTGATATATTGCTAGTTTACGAAGAATTTTTATTCCATTGTCTAGATCATATGTGTCCAGCCTGCTCATTTTGTTTTTGTTGCCCAATTTTGTCTGGCAAAAATTAGAATGGGATTATAAGACCTTCTACTAGCCATCTCCTAGCATTCCATAAATATAATGGAATGTGAAATAATGCAAGATGGGGCTTTGGAGGGGAGAATACTCATATGTGTTTGTGCTTCTTGCACCTGAGGGATTGAATTCTGCTGGTCAAATTAATGATTAGAAAGAAACTAGTTTGAGCTTGTATCTTTTCAACCCCAGCTCAGAAGAGGGGGAGCACTATGCCCCTGGAAGCACTTTTTTGGTATTAACTAGTCTGTGCGATTTTACCGCAGTGGAAAAATATAGCTGTTAGATATATTTAACATATAATAAGCCTGCTTGCTCATGTCCATATGCCTCTAGATTTGTTATAGAGTATGGGATAGAGGAGATACAGAACCAAAAAAATTTACAGTCGTGGTGCTGTACTGAGTGTCACCAGAAGACCTGACTTCTGACCTCTCTCACTTAGAGGCTTATTGTATGATCTTGATTAAATTGTGCAGTACTGTATTTTCAGGAGTACCTGCTCATCTTAAATGTCACAGGTGACACTCCAAGAATGGTCATTAACTCTCCCTGTCTTTGGAGTGTAACCTAATGATTCACAGCCTTTAATCTTCAGGTTTATTTAGATGCTTAAGGTGTGTCCATCAAAAATCTGGAAAGACTCAGTTTTTTTTTTATTTTTAACCTCCTAGGTAGAAGCTACAGATCTTGTGTAGAGTTTGAATTTCTGTTTGATTTTAATGATTATAACACTCACCAGGTGGTTTCATTAAAGTAGGTGATGCTAGCACCCCTGAATTAGCAAGGGGAATGTGCTTATATCTTTTTTACTGGAGTTCTATTTGGATAATCAACTCATGATCTCACTCTATTGAGAGTATGTCAGAGAAAAAGTCTGCACTCTGTCTGTAGGTATACCTTTAGAATGTGAAAACCAGTAACATTCTGCATGCCTAGCTGTAAGCACCTAGTTGGACAAAGTTTACCTATTCATATGCCCAAAACTGTTATGTACGCTTTTAATCTGTTCTATATATAGACCAGGTCCCTAATAAAATTCTGTTAAGCTAAAACATATTGGAATAACTTAAAGTATTTATAAGGCCAAGCAGCTCATATCCCTCATCTCTGCTGTGTTTTTGTTCTGATTTTGAAAATGAGCCCATTTGAGGTATTATAGTTTTATTTATCTATTACTTCAATATTCTCAGAGTAGAAAGTATTATTTCATTTGTGGTTAAAGACTGCTAAAAATGAATTTAACAAAGATCCTTAAACAGGATTTTGATATATATATATTGTAATTTACTACTAGACTTAATTTAGTAATTTTGTCTCTAACCAGAATCTGCTTTTAAAATCTATGCATTATGTTCTCTGTTGAAAGTTAATTAGTGTTAATTCCCTATGAGGAAGAGGGGTTCAGTTGCACATCTACAAGAGAGGCTTAGTTGCTGGCAGGTGAGTCTGAGTGAATTCTAATATGATTTGCTTGGCTAATGGAGGAAAACAGAGGAAGGTGTTTTACTCATAATTTGTCTCACAGAATATTTGTGTGTGGTTGCTTGGTTTTTTTTTTGTTTGTTTTGATTGGATTAATGTGATTATTTAATAAGCAGCAGTGAACTTTTGGTGTTAATGAACCATAATGTTACTCTCTTTTCCAGTGGAGATAAGTAGACATTACTTTCACAAAGTTACCTGTGAGTAGAGAGTTGCAACCAAAAATAAATTATTTATATAAAATAACCCTTACGGGGGAGAGGTAGGAGAGGAAGGTGAAAGTGATAAAAAGGGGCTGGTTTTGTTGCATCTATTTTTAGTCTAACGGTAATCTTTGAAAAATGTTGAAACCCATTGGTCTCGGGCTACCAGATGGACCTAGTTATTTATCTATTTACTTACTTGTAAGGCATTTGTCACTTTCTTGATTTGTATTTAGAATTGGTTAAACAAAATTAATATTCTATTAACTCTGACATAGCAGTTAAAAAATGAGAATCATATGTTTCTAGGGAGAGGACTTAAAAATTTCTGCTACTTGTTTGCATAGATAAACTCCCTGTTGAAGATTTCTTCTTCTTTTCAAAGCACCTGTGAAAGGGAAATATTTCCCATTGAATTTTCTGGTTCCAAAATCTGAAGGACGTATCATAATTAGCATTAAATATATATATATATATAGTGTTATTAAGTATATATTCTTTATCAGCTGTTAGGCAGAAGCTTCGTTCATTGCAATCTGTGTTCTGATAGAAATACTTTTACAGTACAAATCTTTGTGTAGTACAGCAGTCAGTTGCATGTCTTCTGTGTTAATCTCCAGAAGTTATACCTCATTTTACTTTTATCAGGAAAAAGTAATAGCAATAACAAATAACAAGTAAAGCATTCTGCCTTTATTTAGAATATGTCTACCATGATTCTCATTAATTTTTCATTTCCTCATAATTGCTGCAGCCTTTTCTTTTGAAGAATTCTAGGTTCTCTTCGAATAATTTTATGATAAATATTTGGTATTAAATTACACAGACACCCATTTTTCTGCGTGTTAGGGTAAGTGACATCCTAACAGAATGGGAAGGCGTTAGGTAAGTGTTTAAAGCTGAACTGGAATCAGGCTGAAGTGCTGATGACAGAAAATTAATGGTTGTTGTCAGATACTGTTTCTTTGCATTTTTTAGAATAAACAGAATTGTTCCTACCTGATCTTTAAAGAGTTCTATGTGAGTGTTAAGATAGTTGAATCTGTACTGTCGAAATGAAATAAGCAGATTCCTGGAAATAATGAGCCTGATTATATCCTTGAAGATCATTTTACAAATCCAAACATTTACGTATAGAGATTTGATTTCTCATTGCAAAATATTTCTTATCTCATAAGTAAAATATGAGAAATATGTCTATACTGCTTAGAAGAGATTATCCTGTAATTAAATCAGTCTAACTGACCTTATATGTGTGTGAAATTATTACATATTAATACATATAGTTATTACATATAGAATTATGCATATTATGTACGTGAAAGAAGAAAAACAAGATTTTAAGTTTTTTAAAACGAAGATTTTGTTGAGCATTTGTTTTACCTGACAGTTTGCTTTGACCTTCCTGAAATAGGAGCTTATTGGTGACATAAATACTATAAGATGATGAAACTACAGCTACAGTGTGCCATCTCTCCCCAAATGTTTGAAAGCATTGTCAGCTTTTGAATTACTGTCATATTTTTCCAATTGTTTTTAGTACAAGTGAAATTTGACTTGCCTTGGTAACACAAAGAATCTAATTGTCTTCAGCAGGGCTTGTCAAATGAATAAGAAACATTGTTTTCTCTTGAAAATTGGTTTAAAAAAAAGGAAAGGGAGGGGGGAATAGTTTAATCTGAATTAGATGAGAGTATTGTAACTATTAAATGTTTTCAGTGTTGAATAGTAAGCAGCATAATTGAAAAGATGTAGAAATGAGCAGGAAACTTTACTCTTCCTGTTTTTTAAATTGGGAATTAGAACATTAGATAACACAGAACAAGTTAAGATCTTGATACTCCAAAAGTACTATTACCTAAGTAATACAGTTAACGCTTTATGTGTATTACTTCTTTCATGTTAACTGTTGAACAGTCTGAAACACAGTGGCAGATAGTGACCGGATGATGAGAAGGGCATACAGTAAATGCAGTGAGAAAGCTGTTCTGAGTTGTCCAGAAAAGCCAGATTCAAATACTTTGTCTGAAATAGTTCAACTGTGGAGCACTATGCCCTGAGTTCAGCACTATTTGAGATGAATGCACTACATGGACATTCCCCACCCATGGCATGGAAGTTGGAACAAGATGATCTTTGAGGTACCTCCCATCCCAAGCCATTCTATGATAAAGCAAGGAGTGTGCTGGGGAGAAGAATTAAGAAAATATTAAGGGCTGTGCAAGAAGAGGCATTGGGAATGAAGATTTATTGGGTGAGGATTTTTTTTTTTCCCCAAGAGAGAAACCAAATTAGCCAAACAGGAGTTTGGGATGAATTCACAATGAATGAAGTCAGGTTTGTGTGATTAGAATAACGAAGACAAGAAGTCAGAAGTGGAAAGGAGGCTACACTGGCTCAGGTCAAGGAACATTAGCAAGCTTCCCACCTCCCCCAAAAAACATTTCCCACAGGGCCAGCAATAGAACTACATTTCCAGGAATCTGTCCATGTTGTCTTCCTGTGACTGCTCAGGTAAAATACGTTGTTTGT
>JANHGO010000027.1:20480345-20501575 GCA_024606505.1 Aquila spilogaster
TAGCTTAGTTTTTGTAGTTTTTTTAAGTTTACTATATTTATTTAGTTATTTGTATTATTTTTCCTCATTCAGTTGAAGAATAACATAAAAGAAGAGAAGGAACATAGTTTTGTTTCATTATGGTTGATGAAAAGCATACATTAATAGGGAGCTACTGAAGGATTATTTTTATTCTGTCTGCAGCTATTTATAAATACATGTAAAAGTCTGCCACTTGTGTGGTTGAATTTAAGAGGAAGGAACATTAATGTATTTTAAAGATATCTCTCTCTTTCTTTGACTTTCTTTATACATCCAAAGTAGATTTATTCATAGTCCAGAGTAAGGAATTTTGCTTTGCTTCGTATCAGGAGAAACATGAGTTAAATTAGTTTATCATTGATAGATTTGTCTTCTGTAAGTCAATGTCTCAGCTATAGAAATTTTGCATATTGTACCTTGAAGACTTATAATAAGAACGTTGTAGATCAGATTAACCATGCTGACCTGAAATTCACGTTCTCCATGATGCTTACTTATACTTGTTTGAAGTACTTTGTTGACTGCAGCAATCACAGCTTTGAACTTCTTTGAAGTTCTTTGAACTGTACAATGTTCATGACATATTCCAAAGCACTAAATACTAATGTTCTCCTGTATTTTGAGATGCCTGTGGAAACTTATGGGAATTTTGGGGTTGGGATTTAACGACAAGGTTCTGTGATTCCTTTCCTTGACTTTTATAATTCAGTGCACGAGACAAACTCTTTATGGGCAGTTTGTAAGACGTACTGTGGAAAGCTGTGATTATGACAGGCATTCATAGAAACAGGATGTGACATGTATTGGCAGTTTTCTCTGGGCTCCGTAATGGAGGAGCAGCTGATGGGATGGGACAGTGAAACAGCAGCTGTTACAGAACTGCTGGGGAGGTATATGCAGAGCAGTGGATCCAAAACTAGAAGCTGTGGGTTTTAGGTGCAGGACTGAGTAGCATGATATTTATGGCAGATTTGGGATTAGAGAATACATGTATTTACAGGTGCATGTAACTTTTAGTCTGAAAGTCAGGTCTGTGATGGAAAAGAGTTGGGGAGTAGCTGGTGCAGAGTTTGTCTGCAGGCTCTACAAATAGAGTCCTCCAAATGGAGGAAGATGTGGCTATTGCTGTTCGGAAGTGTGTCTCCTTGAGCTTTCCCTTTCACAAGTAGATCAGCTGTTGGCACATTGCTTTCCTCAGTCCTAAAACTTGTCTGCAATAGAAGTTATGCTCAATTCTTCACTGTTTGGGTTCCCTAACTGTTAAGTGATTACCAGTGGAATGGAAGCGCCTCTTTTTTTAGCCTGGTGTAGGGAGAAAAAGCTTTATCGGCAGGAGTAGGTATTTCCCTATCATGCTAATTGACTTCTGAAGATTTCGCTGTTACTAATGTGGAGTAGTCTTAAAATAGTCCATAATGGTAATATAGTTAAGACCTGAGATGTGATTTTTGGAGTGAATGAGAGTGGCTTTGCTATCCAGATCACCGTTGAGATAATGGTTACTCCTCGCATTCTAGGAGATTGAGGTTGCTCCCTGCTTTTGTTCAGTAAAGGTTTCATAAACTGATCAGAATAAAGGAAGCAGCTGTTAAACTTAAGCCCTGTCCTGTTTCTCAATGAGTGTGGAGTGGGCATCTGGAAGACTGAGGAGGAGGAGGTCCCTCATAACAAAGCTGGATGCTTCTCATCATTAAATTACGACTCACTTATGTGCTTGTCATGAACAATATTTGTGAAAGCAAGAAAGAGATTGCTGAGACAGAGTTAGAGACTTTGCATGCTGCAGGCAGACGGAAAAGGGGGTGTGTGCAAAATGCCTCTGCTGGCCAAGAGAGCAAACAATGGGGTGTGCTGTGTTTGTACTTGGACACCACAAGCTTTTGGCCACTGAATAATAAATGTAAGAATATGTTTGAAATTTGTGTGTGTTGATTTTAATTATGGAAAGAATGTTTTATAATCAGAGGAAGAACTGATCTTAGGACAAGAGGAAATGGCCTCAAGTTGAGGCAAGGGAGATTTAGGTTAGGTATTAGGAAAAATTTTTTTACTGAGAGGGTTGTCAAACATTGGAACGGGCTGCCCAGGGAAGTGGTTGAGTCACCATCCCTGGAGATATTCAAAAAGCGAGTGGACAGGGTACTTCAGGACATGGTTTAGTGGGCATGGTTGATGGTTGGACTCGATCTTGAAGGTCTTTTCCAACCTAAATGATTCTATGATTCTATCCTAAATGAAAACTGAGTGTACCAAAAATAATGTAGATTAAGAACATTCATTGTGTTAAATAACACATCACCAAAATTTCAGAACAACTTTAAAAACAATAGCTGTGTGGCATGCATCTGTTGTGGCATCTTAGCTTATTCTTCAGGCTGCTGTACTCAGAGCTGTCCACTTCTTGTCTCAAATTATAAACCATTATTTTGGAAACAGCCTGAAATCTGGTTTAGTGATAATTTTAAGGCCAGTGCTATAGTTGTATCATTTTTCTTTTTTGCCTTTGTCTACCTTTTGACCCTGAAGTATATAAATTTTATTATTTTCTACACCAGGACACTCCACTTTCTTCTGTTTTTCTTTCTTCATAGCATTCTGAACTACAGATACTGGATTGCTGAATTGTTCGTCCTCACCTTTGTTTGCTTCACTTGGAGATTTGCATGATAAATCTTCTTTATATGTGGACTGTGTACATAAAGAAATGGTGGAGGGGGGGAACCAAACCAGAACGTGTTATCCTGGGACTAATCTACATGCCAAGAAAGATAAAAATATTTCTTTACTTTCTCAGCATCTCCCTCTCCCCTGCCCCCATCTGACATTCATTTAGAGATGAGATATTCACAGCTGTCTGAGAGACCCTAACCGTTTCAGACATACGCACAGTTATGGAGTTTGTAGGATGCGAAGGAGTCAGCAGAGGACAGTTTAAAGGGCAGTTCTGTGGTTGGCAGAACTACTGATCCTGCCCGCTTTCTTGTCACTTCTCTTGAATTAACTCTGTTGCATCGGTTGTCTGATCTGATTGAAAACAAACTTGCCAAAAAAAAGAAGAAAAAGTGCATTATAAGTCCACATGATCCTTCAGAATTCTTGTAGGCTTCTACTGCAGCTAAAGAATTTATTTTTGGTTTGTTTTTGTGTAGCTGGGAAAAGAGCTCTAATGTCGAGTTGTATCTTTTGTAACATCTTTCATATATTTTGTTGCCCCTGTTTATGAACACGTTTCAGTTTAACTTGATTTCCATTTGATTTTCATTTTTTTCAAGAATTGGTCTACTTGCTCTTTGGTGCTTCTCAAAATTTAACATGTAAATGTTTATTTAATGCTTATGCTTATCAGAAGCTATAAATAGCTTTTTTTGCACTATAAATATAAAATTTCATATTTGCGAAGAGATTGATTTTTTTTTTCATTCTTAAAACAATCTTCCCTCATGAAAGAAAAGCTGAGAGAATGAGAACTAATTTTGTAGGTGCTAGAATTGTTGGATTTTCCATTTTTTCAGTGTTTCAAATTAGTATGTTCCTGAACAGTCTTAGGAGCTATATTTGAAACATTATTAGAAGACTGTATTTTTGTATTTTACTGCCTTGCTGAATTCTTTTTAGATTTTTTTTTAATGCATTTGTGAAACAGCTATGTGATCTGATTGTTGTAAAGTGTAAGGTTTTTTTGTTTTGTTCATTTTGGGCCTACATTAGCTTGGGATAGTTAAAAGAAATTTAGTTGATTTTTTTTTTTGTGTGTGTGTGAATTCATCTAGGCTGACATCTGTAACGTTTAGAAGAAGCTTCTTAGACAAATTTTTATTCAACTTTGCTGCATGTTCTTCCTGCTGCTGTCAGTGTTGTGGCCACTGTGTTCAAAAATTTGCACTTCGTATGTGAAATTCAGTTAATTAATTTATTATCCCTAGTTTTGAATGTTTATTTCACTTGGGTTATGCAAATGTAAAACCAAAGAAAATGCAGTTCACTGAACACACTAATCAGTTTCATTGTTCACATTAATCAAATGAAGTGTTCTTGATTTTGTGGGAGAAAATAGGAATGTGTGTACAGCTGCTGTTCAAAAATAGTCTTTTGTTTTTCCTCTTCACAGAAATTGCTTTACCAAAATTCTTCATTTCCTATGGAAAAGTTGTTTAGGTGTGACTTCCACAACTAAACTAAAATTGATGCTCTTTGGAAATGTTTTCATTTTGATAAAGTCTTAGTGTCTGAGATACATGTTCATGGATTTCAGTGATGGAACTTCAAAGACCAGCAATTGTCCCCTTGTTTTCCCCCTGGTGGCTACAGTAGTACCTGTTTACTACTTCTCTGTGAAAGGGGTTTGTGAGAAATGAACGCATGCAGTGAACCTCTTCTCTGAAGAGGCAAGATGGTTGGGGCTTTTTTTGATTGTTCATATGTTGGTAAAGTTACTATGTATGTTTTCTTCCAGATTTCACAACGGACTCTTAAATGTTAAAGATGTTCTTACAAGTTTTGACAACACAGGGAATGTCTGTAAGTCATTGTTTATTTAAATACAGTACTATGCTGATAGAAGTCTAATTGTATCAATAAAAAATATTTCTGTATGAGCTCTCAATAACCATTTCATTTAGCTGAGAAACATTATTACTGTGGTCAGAGATACAGATCTACCAACCATAGTGTTTTATGTGTTACACTGTTTTATGTAGCAGAGTTGTTGGTGTGGATGCACTCTTAAGTCATCCCTGTGCAGGTTATTTTTGGTTCTGTGACTGTGGCAGGAACATTAGAGCAGCTGAACTGGGTTGGATAAAAAATTAGTTTAGCCCATTGATTTGTGTTGGGGCCAGTGGCCAGCATTGGCTACCTGAGAAACAACAGTGCAAGAATGCGGGAAACAAACAGTGATACTTCTAGCTTGGAGAGGGCAAACTCAAACCAGAGTAAAACAAAAGAAAGCACATGGTCACGTTGAGAAATTCCTCTCCACAGAATATTTTGGATCCTAGAACATGACATGAATTCAAAAAGCAAAGGGGAAAAAAATTGTGCAAGAAAAATTCTCTATGGCTATTAAAGACATCACTTATGGCTTAGGAAGTGCTGGATGTTAGGAGAATTAATGGGGCAGTAGGATGCTATGTTTGTCCTGATCTTTCACTCTTGTCTGAGCATCAGTTACTGGCTGCATTAACCTGAGACAAGATGAGCCGTAAGTGGACCTTCAATGTCTGACCCAGTAGGGCTCTGCTTCAGTATACTTATTAATAAAATTATCTATGCTATTAATGGACATGAATTAAAAAATTGTGGTAGATCACGGAAAAGAAGGTGAGCAAAAATATTTAAATATTTTTGATGTGATGAATAATTACTGTTATATAATTAACATATACAGATATACATATAATTCTTTTTTGATTATTCTGCCTTATTTTTCAGGTTGATTGGTTTGTTTTCAAACAAGCAAACTGATAGAATAAAGTTGGGGGGATATCTGTAAGTTTGCCAGATATTCAAGAAATGTGCACATATCTCCTCCTCCTTCTCAAAGAAATGATACAGAAACTGTTCTGATATATACGTGTTTCATCTCAAAACTCCAGTCTTAGTACTCCAAAGCTATGTTTCAATAAACGTTGGCTTTTCATTAGCAAAAAGGTCAATTTATTTAATAAACTTTTGCCTTCAAAAGGAAAAAATAATCATAAACTACGTGCTCTCCTTTTTAAAATTTGCCAGCTTTCATTCAGTTCTGAACATGGAAGATAGTTGTGTGGTCCTGCCACAAAATACTTCAGGAAATATTCTTTAACAGTTGCCAGAGAGAAATTTGTTCTCTGATTTCTGAATGAAAATTATATCTAAAGGGATATATGAATATCCAAATTAATAATACTAAGGCTGAGAAAGAAAATTCACATTTATAATTGTGGTTGACATCAGCTATAGATATAGGCATCATGAGCTGGATGATAAAAACATTTAGATTTCAGACATTTGTGATCTGGAAGAAAATGCTTTGATTAAATTATGGGAGGCATTTAGAGAGATTTGATGTTGTAGATTCTCAGAATAGGAATCTAGAGGGACTTTTATAACAAGTTACTTTATTCTCATAAACTGTTCTCAATGAGGGAAAAAATTAGGAAAGAAATCCAAACTGGGGTTTTGGATCCAGAAAAAATATTGTTATATTAGTTCATTAGATAACAACTCAGGTATTTATTTTGAACAGCAGAGAAAATTTTTGTGTGTGTGTGTCTAAAAGTGTTTCACATAGCAGATCAAAACAGTGTACCTTACTCTGTTAAACATGGTAATGTTATTTCTTAATCTTTGTTCTTTGTGTGAGTACTTAGGTTGTGATCAATCTACACAAATTTCCTTGTTAACACAAATAACTTACTGAAGTTTTCATATGCTTTCCTATTGATAGATGTGCTGTCAGCTCTTCTGTTAACTTTTTCCAGTATTTCAGCTACTTTCGTATTGATTGCAGATGGTAGAACAAGACTTACGCTCTAATAGGCACACCACCAGTGCTAACACAGAAGTAATATGACATTTGTAGTTCTTGTTGCTGTTTCTCTGTATATACAAAGATTCACATTTGTCCTTTTGGATTCAGTAATGCTTTGAGGGTTCATGCTGTGCTATTATATACAGTGTTTGCTAAGTCATTTCCAGATTCACTGCTTCCCCATTTTTAAATGTCTGTGTCTGTAAGTGTCTGTATTGATGTACATATTACTGATTTATGCCCATTTTACTAAGCACTCTGGATTACACTTTGTTAGGGTAACTGTAAAATAGTTATCTTCTGGCAGCATGCAGTACTGGCTTGGAGTGTAATAATAATCATGCGTTTTTGCTACCACCTGTATGGAGTAAATGTCGCCAGTGTCCAAGCCAGAGTAACTATATGTGTCTGTCACACCATCATAGTAAAGTTCCCCCAGCCATGTGTTTACTGAGCTGCTCTATTTAGATCATACCTGACTGAATTTGTGTGCACTCCCATTATCCCTTGATTTGAATTGACTCTTTCTTTGACCTTTTTCTGTGTATTTCTTGGCTCTCTTTGTGTTAACCTACAGTGGAAAAGGAAGGTAGTAATCTTGCCTCTTTTTACTCCCAAAGGTAACTACAGTTGTAGTATTTCTAAAATTAGGTCGACTGTTTTTTACAATTGCTGTGGTGTTCTTTAAGAACTTCATATTATAAAACGATAGTCTACCCTAAAAATAACCCCAAACACTTCTAAAATGGTCTTTAGCAGTATTAGATCATTTCTTCTAATACCTAATACTAATGGAGCTAGCCAGTATTGAACATATTATCAGTCCCATCTAGAGTAGCATGCTTTGTGAGGGGACCCATTGAATAATTATAGACTTTAATATTCTTTTAGGACACACTGCATAGTCAGAATTTATTTACTGGGCACTAAACTTCCCTCAAATGATTTGGACCAAGTTATCAGAAAACAGTTAAATATTTTAGTGTTCTGGGTGTTTTGGCTGCCACACTAAGTATTTATCAGGAAGATTAATGTTTTGCTAGAGATTATTAGATTATGAAGTGATTGTGTATTAAACAGATCAGATTTTGTAAAAACTGAAACATGTTGCATATTACATTTGAAACATTTGTTTCAAATAACATGGTTTGTGTGGTTTTGGGGGGAGTTTTTTTGTTTCTTCTAGTAATGTTCCTAAGTACCTTGTGTTAAAACAAGCTCTTTCAGGGAACATTTCTATCACCTTTTTGTTTCACTTTTTGGTCTTTCTGCTTATGGTCTTTAACAGGCACATCACCATATGCCATCAAAAGAAGAGTGGTAGAGCAGACTCTAGTTAATACTACTTTCTCTGTGCTACCAGTAGATACCAACTCAGTACAAGATGTGCCACTAGCTGGCAGCATTATATAAAATATCAATAAGCAGCTTTTGAGGAATACTCGTGGCTGCTTCCAAAAGTGCTGCTTTATACCAGAAAGACTTCAGGACAAAAGTGGAGCCAACTGCAGTAGCTGTAAAAGGCATATTGCAGGGTCCCAAGTGTTAACTCTGGAAATTGCCTCTGCACAATGTTTTGTTCAAACTTGGTACCTACACTTGTATTCCGTCTTTTTCAAAAAGATTTCTGAAGATGCATTTTCACTGTACGATGGCTACTGTAAATGAAAATTCACACTACAAATTACAATTGGTTTTCACTTTCCCAGAAGAATGTGAACATTTTTTCTTTCCTGTTCATCCTTTGTAAGAGAGCAGTTTCCATGTGAAAACTCTAAATTAATTCTCCACACAGACAGGATGCAATGCTAAATGCACTTCATTCAGCTTTAATTCTATGCATAAACAGGAGGCAGGGAAAAGAGGAATGGAATGAAAGAAAGGATCAGTTTGTTATTTTAGACAACTATATGCCATCTGTTAAAAAGATGGTACATCCTGAGACCATCTCTAGTCCTAAAATAATCCATTAAAGGAGCTGATGGATCTCAGGCAGAAGGTTCAATGGTGGCATTGTGGGATAGCATCAGCTGGCTCCAGGAGCTACATGCCATGCTCATTCTTGCAGAAGAAAAATCTCTTCTGCAACAGACTGTCCAAAAAGCAAGGAAAATTCTGCAAGAATGAGCTTTTGAGACTATCGCCTTCCCCTGTCTTTCCTAGTGGGAGAAAGCAGTTATGACTGAAATGCTTGTATAATTATGTCCCTGCAGTAATCACTTCAAATTATGTATACATTTAAATAAAGTGAAATGATCAAGGGCCAAAATATAAACTTCTTTACTAATTGCCACCAGTCTAAGCAAGCTACAGTGTCTGTAAAGGAGAATTTTAAGCAGTGAAATTCAGCATGTTTTGGGATTTTCATCTAGTCTCTGCTGGATGTTAATACAGAAACAACCAGAGTGCTCAAGTAATATAAAATTGGAGATATACTCTATGTAATAGCAAAACATTTTCTTGTAAACTGCACGTAGCATTAGTTAATAATGTAATATTTTTCAAGAAACAACATGTTCAATACATATTAATTTTATTTTCTGCTTGGTCAAGTGTACAATTATGTGTTTTGGAACTAAAAAAGCAGCAGAGGGTGCTACAGTTACAGAGCTACCCAGGCACGTACTCCAAAGCTGTTGCTGCTGTAGGCAAGTAGATCCTGCAAAGACTGAAGCTTTCATATGGGGTAGATGTAAATAGGATAGCTTTAAATTCTGTTGCCTCTGTTTATATAGGAAAACAGGTAGTCTATGTGAAATCCAGAAAAAGTAGAATTCCATATTCACTTCTGTTCTTGAATTTTTAAAAAAAAATTGAAATGTTGCATAGTTTCCTGAAAACATAGTGTCTGGATATAGCTACTGTTACAAAACACCTACTCACCATCTTTAGAACTGTTTGTGCTAATTTTATTTTTAGAAATTCCAGTCTCTACAGCAAGTTTTATATTAGAAAAATTTGGCTTTTTGTTTTCAATGGGTGTTGACCCTGCCCCCCCCCCCCCAATGAGCTAGCTAAACTGGAGAATATTTTTGCCCCTTCATATAATATTTTCATGAAAATAACAAGAGAGAAGGATTGTTCTTAAATTTCAAGTTCACATTGGGTTTTTTTTGGAAATGCATATCGAGGGGAAAAAAACATAGAAATAAATTAATTTTCCCCCTTTAGTTTTCACTTTGTTTTTTCAGATTCTATTAATTTTAAAAATATGTTTATTTAAAAATGTAATTGTGTAGCTTCTTTTTATTTACTTAAAGTAGATTTTTAATTTTTATTTTTTTTTTAAACAAAGAACTTTTCCTTCTTTCTTCCTTCCTCTCAAATAACTAGAACGAGAGGGGTTTCCTCTTTCCTGGTTTGTAGTGTATGAGGATGTGTTCAGAGAGCTACTTGTTTCTTCAGAGCTCTCACTGCATGACTCAAAGGTATCTGAGCTCCTCTATGGAGCGGTCGTGGCAGCTATTGATTTATCATGCCTGGAAAGATAGATGCCATCAAGCTACCTGGAGAAAAGCATAGGATGGCATCCTTTATGGCAGCAGAGGTGCTCCTGTATTTCATGTAACATTACCTAGAATCAACAAGGGAGCAGATTGCATTCTTCAGGTGCTGCTGTAGAAGTGTTGTGTTCCCCCCCCCCCCCTTTTTTTTTTTTAGATGAAACATCTTGTTTTCTGTGGTGACAAGCATACCAACTTGAATATGCTTCCTGCCTCTCCGTGCCTCAGTAGGTATTCTCACCTGAAGAGACTGCCACCCATTGTCTTCTGAGCCTTCTCTCATTCCACTGGTGTGGCAGTTTGAAATTGTTTACCATGTCAGAACCTCACACTCTCTTGAAAAAGTCTTCAACGAAAAATAAATTGACTGGAAGTGTGTTTGGATAGCAACGATACATGTTGTTTTGAATGAAATATTGTATTTATGATACCTACAATTTACTATTCACTATGCAGCTTCCTTTTAAATAAAACATTTCATGATCAGGGTTAAGAAAAACCAGTTGTTTCTTCCCTCTCCTCCCCCATCCAATTCACTTCACTGATTCAGTTTACAGCATCATCCCAAGCAGTCACATTGACATAACCGGCATAACGCTTATGGAATGGAGGAGAAAATAAGTATATGGGGAGAAGCAGGTACCTTTTAAATTACTGTTGCTACCAGAATTGTTTTTATGAAACTGTTCTCTGATGGAACATCAGTGATTTGTCTGTTCTAAGTACTGTCCTGCAATCTTCTGCTTTTCCCCACTTTACTAAAGTTTTCTGTTTATCAGGAGCCTATATGTGAAAAGAATAATCATGTCATCAGGCATCTGTTTCCTCTAAAGTATTTTTTTTTTTCTACTGCATATTCCAACATAACCTGACTGTGCCTGTACTTTTAAACATGGCACCAGCTCAGAGAAGGTGAAGCCCAGGTGAGCTCTTCTGAGTACCCTCTTTCTTCCTTGGTCAGTTTGAAGTTTTTGTAGTAATTGGTTCACCTGCTCAGGATATTCCAATGAGAACTTTTTGGTAAAAACATGAATCTATTTGAGCAACTGCAGTTGCTTTTCTATATTGCTGAGCAATGATTTGTACCTTGGCACCTTGATTTTTGCATCAGATCTGTTGTCTTAATCTTTATAAAAATTGTTGGCATAAATGTGTTTCTAAGTGTACTACTCGTGCTTCTCTGACTTTATGCACTGGTGTTGACATTCCATAATCTGAAGCATTTTTGAAAGTATTCCATGTATTCTAAATGAATTATCATGAGAAGTTGGATCTTTTGATTTAAATTAATTAAAAGAATTTGAAGACAGGATATAACTTCTTAAATTAGATTGGTAGAAGGAGAAGTGTATGAATTATTTTAATTAATTTCAGGCATTTTACATTAGATAACTTCTCTAGATCACCTTTTAAATTGAGATGGGGTAGGATAACAATGGTAAGCATCCCTTTAAGATGTTCTGTGTTATTAATTAAGTGTAGTCTTTTAATGCATTGTAGAGTTTTCTCTTAAAATATTTCAAATTTGAGCATAATTGAAGTAAATAGTTTCAAATTAGTTTCATTTAGCTTGATGTGCAGTAGATTGTTCCAGTTTGGGTGGAACTTGCACGTTTCTTTGTAATTGTTCTTTTTGTTTTCACCGTTCCTTTTACTTGCCATGTTCTAGCCATGCTTTCAGTGCTGCTTTTCACAGAAGTACAGGCATGAGGTGCAAAACATGCTGAAGAAATGCCATGCTTGGAGTATGTCCTTGGGTAGCTACCTTTTGTTCAATACCACACAAAGTTGCTGATGGGATCTGACTTACACGTCAGATGGAGTGTTTATCTGTATGGTAATATAGTCTCATTAGTGGCTGCAGTGTGGAGGTAGCAAGGACAGTGCCTGTTCTTCTTTTTCTCCATACAAATGTAATGGAAATTTTATGTGTAACTTGCACCTAGTTTTGGTTTTGTTTCAGGTCTTTTTAGAGAACTTTTTAAAGGTTGCACTGTATTTCATTTAAAAAAATCACGTTCAAATGGATGAACTCGTGTCTTCTTTTGAAAATATTGGGGTGAAATGTTTCCACTTAATTCATCATCAGTTCACAGAATTGAATTCAAGCAAAACTATTTGAGTAAAATATTTCTGGAAATGTGAATTTGAAGCCTTTGGTGAATAATATATCCATTTGAAATTTTTTGTCTGATGATAGTTCTGACTGAAAAGTGTGATGAAAACTAATCTACATAGCAGTGACCAGATGGAAATCCACTGTAGAACTATTATTCATGTACTTAGCTTGACAAATTAAATACTCTTATTGAGTCTCAGTACAGTTAAAATTCTATGGTTTTTAATAATTTTTCAAAATATTTTCAATAAAGTGGAAAGAAATGGACAAGGCATTATTCCAGAAATATGAAGAACTAATTTTTGGTAAACCTGGTGGATTAAAAGAGCCCCCAATACAAGTGGTTTGGTAAATGGAAAATGCGTAAGGAATATGTGTACAACTGCACGTTTGTACTAATTACTGAAGGCCCAGCTTTGTGTTTTTTATTTAAGACTGCAACCCACCTGCAAAAGACTTCAGTGACTAGCCCATAAAACAAAGATCCAGGGGACACTGCTTCTAGCAATGGTGATTTCGCATCTACTCTCCTTACTGGTAGAAAATATCTCCTGATATCTAATGGTAGTCTTTTTCACTAGACCTTAAACTTACTATTGTTTTGCTCATAGGCAAACATGAGATTTTCTTTTTTAATAGCTTTTAAGGTATTTTAAGTCATCACATGGCCTTGCCTGTATCTTCTTTTCCTTATGTTGAGTAAGCCAAATTCTATCATTTTTTCTTAAGCTACATTTTTTGCTAGACTCTGACTTTTCTCTAGAGTCTGTACATTTGGTTTGTATCTTTCTTGAGTGTTTGTCAAAACTGGGCGCAATAGTCCAGTCAACACCTTCATAATGCTAAGTAAACCAGATGATTTTGTATTTTACAGCCTGTAATCCCAATATTGTATTTTCCTCTCTTACAACAGCATGACTTTGACTCATGTTGAGCTTTTGACCTACCACAAGATTCTGGTCCTCTTCAAAAGGGATCAGTTACAGCTCCTGATTGTGTATTTATGTAGCAGATTATTCTTACCCAAGTGCAATACCTGGTACTTTTACCTGTTGAACTTTTCCCTCTGTTTCCAGACTTCTCCCAATTAATTGCTTTTGTCCTTTGAAGCCTGTCTTTCACCATACTGGACTTCCTAAGTTGATATATTGCTAATTTAATAAGCATATTCCTTCCATCATGTAGATGATCAATGCAAACACTGAACAGAGCACAGTCTGGTGTAGGCACTTATGGAAACTCCACCTGATAAAATCACCTGCTTTTACAGTAAACAATTGAGAATTATTCTCCGGAGTCAGTTTTCTTGATCAGCTCTGCACCTATCTTAACCAAATTTTACTTAGACTGTATTTCTTGTGAAATTGTCAAAGGACTTTCTAAAGTTTTGATATAAGACATCTACTGCTTCTGCCCTATACTCAAGCCTCTTATCTTGTTGCTCTGGTGAATGGCTTTTTAATTAAAATCTGTAATTTATTTTTTGTTGTTATACTTTATCATGGAATATGCAACAAAAGAATGAAAAACATGAATGTTTCGAGTTTTTAATTATGTGAAGATGAGGGAGACAATTAATTGAATGAAACATTATACTTAATTATAGAATGCATTATTGTCTTCTGCACTGAAAGTCACCTGATGATTTTCCATCTTATAATTTCATTCACTTCCTGAAAGCCATTGTTTTCATCATTTGTACTACAGATGTATCCTATCTAAGCTTCTATGCATGGTTTTGTCTTGTAGTTCTTTGGTGTCCTGAAGGAGAGCTCCAGCTACACTGAGATGTGTATTAGTTTTGTGAAATGTTTGGTAGTCTAACAAAAATTAGAATAGAATTAGGATTGTAAGAGCCTCTACCCTAATACCCTCTACCTCTCATCTCCCGACATTCTATAAATGTGATGGAATGTAAAATAATGCAAGATGGGGGGGATTTTGGTATTTTTTTTTTGTTTGGGGCTTTTTTGGTAATTTGGGAGTGCTCAAATCGTTTGTGCCTCTTGCACCTGAGAAATGGAATTCTGCAGGTCATGTTCAGGACTAAAAAGAAAGTAATTTGAGCCTGTTATACCTTTTAACACCAACTCCTTGTCTATTGATATTTATTGTTGAACTGTGACCTGTGCTTTGTGAATTAAATTTCCTTTCTATCTACGCTAGTGCTGGCTGAATGTGCATTTCACTATCTAAATTTTTTTTTTCAATTTAATTTTTAGGTTTCCCTTTATATTTAGGCCAATTCCAATATTTTAAGGTAGTGTTTTGTTGTCTTGTTTAAGTGTGTGTTTTATATCAGCTCAAAAGAGGGTAAGTATCACACTATACTCCCAAAAGCACTTTTTTGGTATTACCTAATCTGTACAATATCACATCTGTGAAATAAATATTAGATCCATTTTACAGGTAGGAAGTTTCATAAGCTTCTAGATTTGTTACAGAGCTGTTCGTGGGGTAGAAATGGGCGACAGAACCAAGGCAACTTACAGTGGTGGTATGCGGAGGGCCACTAGCAGACCTGACTTCTAACCTTTCCCACATGTAGGTTTATTGTAGGCTCTTTGTTAAATTGTGCGGTACTACATTTTCAGGAGTGGCTGCTCATGCGTTATCTAAAGTGAAGGGCTTAAAGCTGTGTCGGAAAAGAGAATTGGGCATTGCTGAACTGAACTTTAGATGCCGTGATAAAAAAATTCAGTCCTCCTTCAGGTAAAGAGGCATTTCTACATACACAGTGGCATGGGCTGGAATTCGCCACAGGTGGCACTCCAAGATTTGTGCATCATTAACTCTCCCTCTCTTTGGAGTTGCGGTTCTTAACCCGATGCATTCACAGCCTTAAATCCTTTCTTTTATTTAGATGCTTCAATTGTGTCCATCAAGAAGTATGGAAGGAATAACTTTTTTTTTTTTTTTTAACCTCCCATGTAGCAGCTGCAGATTTTATGTGGAATTTATTTGGTTTCAGGCATAAGCCTAATGGTTATAACACTCACCAGGTGGTTTCATGAAAGTAGCGGAGGCCAGCACACCTGAATTAGCAAAGGGAATGGGCTCAGAGCTTTTATGTGCTCACTTACTGGAGCTCCTTTTGGACAGTAAGACAAGAAACAATATTACTAAATGTATTGGGTAATCCCTTGTGACAGTATGTCAGGAAAAAAAACCATTGCAATCTGCCAGTAGATATGAATTTAGAATTGTGAAAACAGCAGCTTTATACATGCCTCACTGTAAGCACATACCTAGTTCCATGAAGTTTACCTGTTCACACAGCTAAATCACTGTACACTCTTAAGCCCTTTTATGAATCAACGCCCTAGTATAAATTCTGTCAGGCTAAAAATATATGCCTTCATAATAAAACATAACGTGGCCAAGCAGCTTGTATACAGTGTCCTTATGTTTGCTGTATATTGGTTCTCATTTTGAAATTGTGGCAATTTGAGGCAATTTCTAGATATATTTATTATTTAATTGGACAATCCCAAAGTAGGAAAGTATTATTTCCTTTTGTTTGTGTGGTTAAAGACTCTGCTAAAAATGAGCTTAGCCAGATAAACAGAGGGGTTTTTATTACTACTAAGAATTAATTTGACAATTTTGTCCACAACCATAATCTGCTTTTAAAATCATGCATTATGTTTTCATTTGAAAACTAACCAATGTAACTTCCCTATAAGGAAGGGGTGTACAGCTGCACACCTCATGTGGGAGAGGGTTAGTTACTGACAGGTGAATCTGAGTCAATTCTAACTTTATTTCCTAGGTTAAAGTAACAGAGGAAGATGTTTTAATCGTACATTGTCTCAGAAAATATTTTTGTGGGTGATTTTTGTTTGGTTGGTTTTGATTGGACTAGTGCTTACTAGTTTAGTAAGTAGCAGTGAAGTATCAGTATTTATGAACTGTAATGTTTCTCTCTTTGCCAGCTGAGATTAGTAGGCATTGTTTACAAAGGTAGATCTGTGAGAAAGTGTCAAAACCAAAAATCAACTATTTATATAAAATAACTCTTATCAGGAGTGGGGCTTTAATAACCAGGACTGGTTTTGTTGCAACTGGTTTTGGTTTCATAATAATCTTTGAAAAGTTTGAAGATCCGTGAGTCTAAGGTACAAGGTGAAGCTTGTGTTCAATTTTTTTTTTTTTTTTTTTTGGTGGTAAGGCATTTGTCACTGTCTTGATCTGTATTTAGATTTGGTAAAACACAGTTTATATTGCTTTTTATAAAGAAACTCTAACATAGAGCCATCAGGTTAAAGGACTTATGAATGTTTAGGAACAAGTGCACACAGCAATTTAATTATTCTTTGTTGTATGTAGGCACAATCTTAACGAATTTTGAGACTTTTCTCATGAAGAAGCATACTTTTTACTTAGTATAAAAGTTGAGCATTAAAATGAGAACAACTTTGTAAGCCTTGACGTAAAAGTAATTACATTTAAATGGTAGTAGTAGTAAAAGGCAACATTCTCCAATGATTTTAAGCTGCCTTTTAAAGTTGTACAGCTACTCAAAAAGGCAGTAGGACCAACAAAATGCTTAAAGATACACAGGAATAAAATGGTCATACAGGTTTGACATTTAAAAGTGAAGATGTCTACACTAGTTTCTAAATGGACAGTAAAATATACTGTCTTTGAATTTATCATAATTTTAAGGAAAAAAAACAGGTATACACTAAGAAACTAGAATCATATGAATCAAGGGATAGACGGACAGCTTTTGGAAGCTCTCCAAATAATACCTGCTGTTTGCTCAGATAAACTTGCTGTTGAATTCTTTTCCTTATTTTCAAAGCACCCGTTAAAAAGAAGTATTTATCCTTCCCATTCCCATTGAGTTTTCCAGTTCCCGAATTAGAAACACTCTGTCACACCTAGCATTGAAAAAAGCTTAAATTATAGTAGTGGTATTAAATACATATTCAAGATCAGCTACTTAGCAGTGACTTTCTTCATTGCAATCTTTGTTCTAACTGGTAAATGCTTTACAATGTAAATATTTGCATAATGTAGCAGCCAGTTGCATATCTCCTGTGTTAACCTCCAGAAGTTATAATACCTCACACTTTCCTTTAGTAGGCAAAAGTAATTACGATAACAATCAACATATATAATACAGAATTCCAAATATTTAGTTCTGTTGACAGTACATACAGCACAACAATATAGACGATTTCAGACAAATAAAAATTGGTAATCTAAGTGCTTTAAATCTGTTGTGTTTCTCATTATTTCAGATAAGTATTTCCTCATAATTACTATAGTGTTTTCTTTTGAGGATTCTATTTATGTGCTCTTCAGAAAATGATATGGTAAATATTTGGCATTAACGTACACAGCCATACATTTTACTGTTTGTTAGGGTAAGTGACAGCCTAACACAAGGGGAAGATGTTATGCCAGATAATTCTGCAAGGCTGATACAGAATCAGACTGAACTGCTGATGAGTGAGAACAATTAATGAAAATTCTGTGTTTTCATATACGAGTTGTTTCTTTGCAATTTTTTTTAGAATAAACAGAATTGTTTAGGTTTGGCATTTAAAGAGCTCTGTACAACTGTTGTAATAGTTGAGTGTGAACTGTCAAAAAGACAAGGCTGATACAGAATCAGACTGAACTGCTGATGAGTGAGAACAATTAATGAAAATTCTGTGTTTTCATATATGAGTTGTTTCTTTGCAATTTTTTTTAGAATAAACAGAATTGTTTAGGTTTGGCATTTAAAGAGCTCTGTACAACTGTTGTAATAGTTGAGTGTGAACTGTCAAAAAGACATAGGCAGAATCCTGGAAATGATGAGTCCAATTATATACTTTAAGATCCTTTTACAAATCTGAGCATTTAAATATAGGGATTTGGTTTGTAATTGCAAAATGTTTCTTATTCCAAAAAAAGAAATATGCATGTACTGCTCAGAAGAGATTATCCTGTGATTTTTAAGTAAATAAGTTTAATTGGCATGGGCTTTTTTTATGGGCATGTATATATAAGTATATATAATTATTACATATATAATTTTATATGTATATTCACATTATATATATGGAAGAAGAAAACCTGGATTTTTAAAAGGGTTTTTGTTAGTAAGATCTTGTTTAAGATTTATTTTACCTGACAGTTTACTTTGACCCTGCCTGAAGTAGGATCTTATTGGTGACATAAATATTGTAAGATGATGAAACTACAACTGCAATGTGCCATCTTTCCCCAAATGTTTGAAAGCATTGTCAGCTTTTGAATTGCTGTCATATTTTTTTGAATTGTTTTTAGTACAAGTCAAATCTGACTTGCCTTAGTAATATAAAGGATCTCATTGTCTTCAGCAGGGCTTGTCAAATGAATAAGAAACATTGTCTTCTCTCTAAAATTGATTAAAAAAAAAACCAACCCAAATTATTTTAATTTGAATGAGGTGAGAATCTGGTAACTATTGAAATGTTTTCAGTGCTGAATAATAAGGAGCATGATAATTGAAACTTGGCATAGAAATGAGTAGCAAATTTTACTCTTCCTCCTCTTTTTAAATTGGGAATTTGAATGTTGGATAGCATAGAAGTAGACAACAAAACAAATTTAGTACTTGATATTCCAAAAGTACCATTCCAAAAAAGAGTACTTAAGTAATACAATTAATGCTTAATATATGACCGCTTTCATATATTTCATATTTTGTAGATACATATTTCCTAATTTGTATATATTTATCATAATTTTTAGATTTTGTAAATTTCATTCATATATATTTAACAATTTGAAGTATGGTGGCAGATACTGCTGTTAATCTTTAAATCGTTCTTTTTTTCTACCACAAGACTTCAAAGCCTA
This sequence comes from Aquila spilogaster, assembly GCA_024606505.1. Taxonomy (NCBI): domain Eukaryota; kingdom Metazoa; phylum Chordata; class Aves; order Accipitriformes; family Accipitridae; genus Aquila; species Aquila spilogaster. The sequence continues at coordinate 20,499,340 of JANHGO010000027.1, forward strand.
AGTACGGGGAAAGGATCCATATTGCTTTCTGATGCTAAGAGCAGATGATCAGAGGAGGAAGTGGGACAAACAGTAAGCCTAGTCTGAAAGAGTCATAAAACAAGGAGCGCGTGGGGGAGAAGAATAAGTAAAACCACGGTGGCTGGGCAGGAAGGGAAACTGTAAATAAAGACGTATTTGATGAAGTTTTTTCCAAGAGAAAAACCAGATTGGCCAGAGAGGAGCCTGGGATGAAATCACAGTGAATGGAATGAATGTGTCCTAAGAGTAACTGGATGGAGACAAGAAGTCAAAGGTGGAAAGGAGGCTATGCTAGCTCAGCTTCAAGAGGGCTGGAAAGAAATCAGGGGTGCACCAGAAAATGTTTCCCACAGGGCTAGCAACAGAACTATGTCTCCAGGGATCTCTGTGTGCATCACCTTCCTGTGACTGTTCAGGTGAAACAAATCTTTCATTCTTTTTAGCTGCTGCTCTTTGTAGAGGGCTGCAATGTTTTCATTTACCTTATTTGTGTAATCATAAAGAAGTTGAGCTAGTCTGAAAGTTGCAATCCTGCTAACAACCTGTGGAGGAGCTGACATTCCAGATGATGGGATTTTTTATGTTTATTTTTTACCTCAAAAAATACCCACAGAAGTATGTTTTAATTTTAAGTCCTTGGCTCTACAAAAGGCACCATTATTTTAGGGTTGCCTGTGTAAATAAGGATTTCATGGTTCGTGCGGTTGCTTGTTGCTTGGAGAGCAGATTCTCTTCCTCTGTCTGCCAGAGGGTTCTCTGTGATAGTGGGCTAGTATGTTGTTTTTCTGAAAGCCTAGGGTCTGATCTGCAGAAGCAAATCACAGCTGAAACGGTGATTTCAGCAGCTGAAGCAGAATGTCAAATACTCAAAAAATGAGGTTCTAGGTGCTTTGGACTCTCAAGAGTTAGTGGATGTTTTTCCTCTTTCTGTGCCTCAGGGCTTCATCTAAAGAAAGTCTTTCTGACTTCTGTCTGTCCCGAGGGACACCACCACAGTGCTGTAAGGAACATAGTCAGCAAAGTGCTGTGAGGTGGAGGAATTGTTCTGGTTAGGGGTAGGTAACTGGTTGGGTATCTTTCAGAGTGAGTGAGACACTGAAAAGCAGGCAATGAATTCTGATAGCCTGCATACAGTTTTCAAGCCAAGGCTAGAGAAGCCTGCTCTATTAAAAGGTAAATTAAAGAAAGTAAGAAATGGGGCTATATTTAACTGAAGTGTAAATATTGATTATTTTATCATTAAATGAACACTGGCCTTTAGTTCTGTGAACTAAAAGGAAGCAGTGGTCCTCTGTGAAGTATAGTATGTGGCAGTATTTACGTACATGTTGCTTCCTGAGGCATACATGCAAGACAGCTGTGCTAATGGTGTAGTGGCATTTCCTAACTATTTTTGTCATTTCCTAAATCAAGTATTTTATTTGACAACCTTGATCTTACTTTAATGGAAATGCTTGTAATTTGCATGTCAATTTGTGCTATAACAATTTTATGCACAGACTTCAGATCACAAAACCAAGGATCCCTCATGTCATAAAGTAGCACTTGCTGAGGTAACTGGCATGCTTTTGCAGAAAATGTACCCAGAAACGATCATATTTTTTGAAAGTACTCTGCATCTTCATATGTATGTCTAACCCTTACACTCTGAATCAGCCTACGATTCATTATGCTATTATGTTTTAAAACATATATATACTTATATTTTGATAGACATTGCTAGTGTACGGTGGTCAAATTGCATACAGTAATATAGCTGTTGGTGGTAGATTTCAGTATCCCTGTGTGAGTCCAAAGAATATATAAAATCAAGATTCTGTTGTTTTAGTAAGCATCTAGTTTTTGTACCTTTTGTTACAAAGTTACAAATAACTTAGAGTTAAAAAAAAAAATTGTCACTCTTCTAATTTTTGACTTATTCATGTAAGAATCAAATTCTAAAGAGTGGCAAAATGTAGTGTTCCTATCTTTTCCTCAAGACCTACCTAGCCTCAAAGCATGCATAGGTTGTGTATTGCACTTGAGAAAATAAATGTATTGTCGTGGTTTAACCCCAGCCGGTAACTAATCACCATGCAGCCGCTCACTCACTGCCCCCCACCAAGTGGGATGGGGAAGAGAATCGGTGAGAGAAAAAAAAAAAAAAAAGGTAAAACTCATGGGTTGAGATAAGAACAGTTTAATAGAACAGAAAGGAAGAAACTAATAATGATAA
>JANHGO010000027.1:20507198-20527788 GCA_024606505.1 Aquila spilogaster
AATATTTTAATTTGAATGAGACGAGAGTATTTTAACTATAAAATGTTTTCAGGGCTGAATAATAAAGAGCATAATAATTGAAATGATGTAGATATGAGCGGGAAACTTTACTTTTCCTGTTTTTAAATTGGGAATTAGAACATTAGATAGCATAGAACAAGTTTAGAACTTGATATTCCAAAAGTACTATTACTTAAGTAATACAGTTAATGCTATATATATATATTACTCCTTTCATGTTAAATATTTAACAATATGGAACATGTTTGTCTCCAGACAGCTTGCAAGCCAAATGATGGATACATTTGACTCCGATAGACAATTCAGAACATAAGGAACAGGGCAATGTTTAACTGAAGTGTGAATATTGATTATTTTATGTGACCACTGGCCTTTAGTTCTTTGTTCTAAAGGGAGGCAGTGGTCCTGTGTGAAGTGTAGTATGTGAAGGTATTTAATTATGTACGGCTTCACAAGGCTTATGTGCACAAGGGCTTTGCTAAGATCATAGTGGCATTTCCTGACTAATTTTGGCATCTGTTCAGACAAGTATTTTGTTTGGCAACCTAGATATTACTTTAATGGAAATGTATGTTGCAATTTTGTTTACAAATTTGTAATGTTACAATTGCATGCATGGGCCTCAGATCACAAAAGCAAGGATCCTTCATGCCTTGAAGTAGCACTTGCTGAGACAGCACTGGAATGCCGTTTGCAGAAAATGTACCCAGAAACAATCATATTTTTTGAAGGTGTTCTGCATATATACGTCTAACACACTCTGAATCGAGCTATCACTCATAATGTTATTGTGATTTAAAATATGTATATTTGGTAGAAATTGCTAGTGCATGGTAGCCAAATTGCATATAGTAGTGTAGCAGTTGTTGGTAGATCTGAGTCTTCCTGTATCAGTTCAAAGAATACATAAAATCAAGACTGTTGTTTTAGGAAACATCTAGGGTTTTTTACCCATTGGTAGGGAGTTATGAAAGCTTATCATTTTAAAAAATATATTTGTTACTCTTCTAAATTTTTATTTATTCTTATAAGAGCTCAATTCTAAAGAGCAGCAAAAGGTAGTGTTGTGTTTTTTCTCATAACATAGCTAACTTCAAAGCTTGCGGAAATTGTGTATTGTGCTTGAGAAAGCTGATATGTATGTATAGCCAGTGCCACCTCTCTGAGGCATAAATTACAAATATTAAAAAACACCTCGTTAGCACATTTAGTGTGTGTAGCTGGCACTTCTGATTTAGTGTATCTAGCATAAATATCGACAGTTTGTATTTTTTGTTTGTTGTTGTGAGTAAAGGCTTATAAACACCGTTTCTCCTGTGATCAAACTGAGACTTGATTGTTGAGCAGAGATGTACTTTGGTAATATCTTGATTGATCAAAGAATGTCCTTAATTCGGAATGGGCATGCAGTGAATGCTAGGAACTGGTAAACAGTAGCAAGGAATTTTATACTTTTTTAATGAGAAATTTAGAAATCCTTATTGTCCTCGTTATGCCTTCTTTTGAACATACTATTTTCAGTTTTCTGAGACAAAGACGCTGACCCCATTGTGAAACTGAACCTGAAAGCTGAAGTACTGATTTTATCTTCATACTTCAATAACTTTATAGTGACATTGAATCCACCTATTATTATATAAATTGATCGTACAAGATCACAGATCATAAACATTTACCTCTGTGTGTGTCTCTAGATAACTTAGACAAAATGCACACTAATGTAAAGTTTAGTAACGGCAGCTTGAGTGACTTACAGAAAGTACCAATCTATTTTGCATTGTGTATGCAGGGGTCTTAAACTCACTGCTGGGCCAAGCTAAAAAGGTAATATCTGATTGTGATATTACTACAGGACAAATGGTAGCATGCTACTCTGCTTGAAAACATAATGGCTTTATAGTATAACCTTTAACCTTGAAATGATGCTTGAGTGGACCTTAACTTGTAAGTGAGCATGCCTGAGTAAATAAAACTGTGGTTTCACATAACAGAGAGATACATTTTTTAGATCTTTTGCTGATTATATTGTGTGAAGGTCAATCTTCTGCCCCGTTTCTGAAAGTTGGGTCAGAATAGAGATTTTAGGGTCACTTCTTCAAGTATCTAAGCCATTACAATGCACTAATAGGCCCTGATAGCTCATTTTATAAGTTCTTAGCATTAAGCTGGACATTGTTTCGACTCATTTCAAATCCTGCATGTACCCTGTAGGGTTAATTAACATCTTTTTAAATGAGTGATTTTTAGTTATTTTTAATTCAAGAGCCTTGGTTTACTTTGTCATTATTTGCTATCGTTTACTGCGGGTAAAGACGTAGGAAATTTATATTCACTTCATTCATGATCTGTATGTTGTTTTGAAATTGAACTGTTTAATTTATTTTTTTCTCTAATTTAAGCACATTAAGAGTGTAACATCAAACATGCTGTGGAAGACACTGTTGAATACTGGTATAAATTGGTGTGGAGTCAAAAAATTTGTTCTATATTCAAACTATACTTTATAGTGGAATATCAGATTACTGCCTCCTTCTCTGTATAAAATGCATTTGTTACTTATGTCACTGCTATGATTCTTGTTTAAAGGACACTGAAATCAATTAGTTCAATTAGAATGATAAAGCAAACACATAATTAGGCAGCACATTTCAGTTTTCCACTGAGGTAAATGGGAGCATATCAGAATGGACATAATTCAAATTGAAATAATTGGTTTTTTGAGAACATTTGAGTGTGACAGATTTGAAAATAGTATTGAGTGAATAAAATTTGGACAGGAAAAACACAGAACTGTATCGCTGCAAACGAGACTTGTACTGACCTCAAAAACAGAGTGAACCCCCCAGAATACACTTTTCAGTAAAAAACAAAACAAAACAAAACAAAAACAACCTGTGTTTTTAATAAATGGAATATCACTAAAACAAGTAATTTTCAAAGAAGATAAATGAAGAAAGAAGATAAATGGGGGCAACATTTGAAATTACAGAAGTAATCTACCCTTCAAAAACATGCTTCATATTTAAAACACTTTTCCAGAAAATCTTTTTTGTAGTAAATCTTCAAGTGTAGTTGGCAATCATTTGATAACTGTCTTTACATTGCCTCTTCCTGCCTTGTGTTTGGACATTAACTGTGCTGCTAGCAGTAGCTCTCTGATGTGTAAGGTTCAGGATGCAATTTGAATTTGTATTGCTCTTCAGGTAAGTTAATCACCGTGTCCGTTTGTCAGTCTGGTTTCTTTTAGATCTTGTGAGAAAGTAAGTAGTTAGAAAGCTAGCTGGTATGTATATTGTCTGTGCTTTGAATTACTGGAGCTATTGCATCATGAGATTGATTATTGTAAGGACTTCTTTTGCAGTTTACTTGGTAGAGAAATAATGGAAGTGAGTTAAAACTGGTGTGTCATTTGATGTCTCTTTCATTTTTTTCATGAAGACCATGTATCTATTTTGTTCCAACATTTCTTCTGCCTGCAGTCACCTGTCACAGCATTTTTACTGCACTTCTCTCTGCTTTGCTATTCTGCTTTCTTTTGTTTGGTCTAGGAGGAATCCTGACTTAACTGACACCTGAGAAAATATCTTAGCTGAGCAAGACCTGTGTTCAGAGTCATCCAAAAAACTCACTGTTGTATGTATTTATGGAGACTGCTCTGGAACAGTGTTTTCCTGTGTGTAGATAAATCTGAAGATACAACACAGAATGTTCTTCATTCCAACAGTGGATGGGTGCAGCAGGCTCTGCGTCAAACTTCTCAGTGTTCAGAAGTGGTTGATAATTTAGTAGGTTCATACTACTGGGGGGTTTCATTTGGAAATGAAGTTGATATAAATTAGACAATTTGCCTGTAAATGATTTTGTTTACTAAATTTAACACTTCAAACCCAGATGTATTCATTCTGATTACCGTGCTGTCCATGGGTTTTAAAAAAAATAACAAAACCAAAACCCAACTATTTTCACGGGAATACTGCATTGTTTGGCCTTTTTCTTTTTAACACACTGGCAGATAAAAGTGAAATGTAACCTAGAGGATTTTTTTCAGCAGCTCTTTGTCTCATTGCCCATGGCCTCTGCTGTTCCATAATCTACTAGAGAATGTGCTTTGTCTTGGCATGGTTTTATAATTTGTAAGTTGAGCACAGTGGGAAACAAAATAGGGAAAAACACGGTAGCACTTGTCTACCCAGTTAACTTCTGATTTGGAATAGATGACTTCTCATCGTTTGGGAAACATCTCTAAGTTAAGGTGCCTATAAATGATAAACTAGACACGTAGTGGTATTGTTCCACTGTATTCTATGTTGATCTAGCAGCTAGCTGCTGCTTAAAGGAAGAAGTCCTGTTTCATCTCTTGTGTAGCTTCCTGTGCTTGGTCACCTCTGTATTTTCTCTCTAAAGCTTTTGGTACCAATATGTCAGTTGGTATAATGTAAAATCTAGCTCACCCTGGAAAAGATTAAAAAAAATAAAAAAATCAGATCAAACATATCTAACACTGCATGTATCCTTGTCACAGCTTTGACAAAAAGAAGGTGGTAATATGTGTCCAGAATAGGGTGATGTCACCTACTCAGTGGTTGGATTGGTTGAAGTGCTTGCAGTCTGAAAGCACATCTATGATAGATGTTTGTTCTGGAGCAAAGGATTTTCTGATTTACTTGAGGCTGGATACTAGCTCAGTGAACACAATGAAAACTTTAGCTGACTTGTCATGCTCCTAAAAGCAAGCTATTAGTTCTCTTAGCATTTTGGGTCGAACAGTGTATAAAAGGGCAGCAGTACCCTATTTTTATTTGTCATTATGAGAACCAGATGTAGCTATGAGTAAATAAATGTGGCAAGTTTGTATGGGGAAAATAGTTATGTTTTTATACGGTCACTTTGCAGAATAAGACTGCACTTTAATTTCTTCCGAAGCAAGGAAATTAATAGGTCAAAAGAGTACAGCTAACTTCCTGGAAAGCACATAGACCTCTACAAATGATGTTCATTGTTCTCTGTACTCTCCATCTTAATATTCAAGGAATAAGAGCTAAGAAAATATTATGTAAGCATGTTTAGTATTTTTCAAAATGAGAATCTTGGCTGTTGCAGTTTTAGGGCACAATGAACGCTGATTGCCTAAAAAAAATATTTTAGCAATTCAGCCTTTAGCTTGAGATTTAGAGCAAAGTGTTTTGAAACCAATGAATTCCTTTTCATTTGTTGTATAACCTAAAATGGATAAACTAATTTATGCTTTTGGAGGATGTAGATTAAAGTATACTTTGTCTGGCATGAGGTATGGGACAATATATTTAAAGCTCTAATTAAGTGAAATTATTATACATATAACCCCTAAAAATGTTTTCTTGAAAAAAAAGAGTTGCTGTTCTACCAGATGCCACATAGACACCTTCAAAAATTGCCCTGTTTGCATTTAAACTTCTATCATTATTTCTTTTTTATTTTAGCATGGCCATGCAATGAACAGACAAGAAAAAAAGTAGCTTGTAACTGATTAAACATATATAGTCTTTTCCTCCTGCTTTCCCCTATAACGCATAGTTTGGAAGATTCAGAGAGGTGGACTCCTGGCATTTTTGTGCCTCGTTGCTCTTAATTTCTCTGTCATTTTCATACTCGGGTTGTTTCGTTTTGATTCCCTGCTTTTCTCAGTCTTCCATGGTCTTTCTTCCGTCTCTGAAAGGAAGGCTTGAGCTATGTTGCCACTGGTAATTACTTCGGTGTTAGGAGCTCTTCTCATTATGTCAAAGGCTCAATTTTTGCATCCATTCTGAAAGTGCTGCAGGTAATCGTTATCCTGTATGTTTTAGTTTCTGGAATTAATTGTGGTCAGATTAAGGTTAATTCTTCCCAGCTCTCCTCCAGATAGGGCTTGCAGGGTATCTACTTTTCTCAGGTGTGAGCTCTGGCATTGTTCTCTTTGTTGACTCTGAACAAAGGTGTTACAGAATTGCAAACTTGTGAGTCATGTCCTAATGTTTGTTTGTTAGATTTCAGAAGAAGCTGTTTATTTTAGTAGGCAATTTTCATGTGAGAGGAGGTGAAACATTGAGAAGGCAGCCCCTCATCAGTGGACAAACAATTCCTAAGAATTTAGCTAATGGCCCCCCTTCGGTGCAGAGAATAGATGGCAGCAATTGTACTTCCAGACTAAACTGAGAACTACTTGTTTGGCTGCTAGGTGTTAATGCAAATTTGTTCTTCAGCTCATTCAACCCTAGGGCTCCCATCCTTTGATTTAATTAAATGTAATTGGTTACATTGCTCCTCCCAGGCCCCTGAGGTGTTTTTGTTTATTGCTCACTCTTCGCAATAATGCTTCAATTCAAGGCACAAAATGCTCGATAAATAAGAGCTCTTTATCCTGTGTTGGATTTGCAGGGAGATTATTCCCCTCAAATAGTTTGGTTTTACTGTTAAAAGTGAATGACTAGTGAAATAAACTCATTGGGTGGCGAACCTGGCATATCCAGAAGGAAGGAAGGAAATAAGAAGGGTAAATTAGATGAGATTAGAACAAGAAATGAAGTCATAGTGTTAAATTAGTAAGGGATTGCAACTTGTGTTGTAAGAGCCATCGACACATTTAAGTGATGCTTCAATTAACAGGATTGCCACTGATGCACTAATATATTTTAAGAGTTATTTTTTTGAAGTTTATTATCAAATTGCTTTTGTTTTTTTGGTAATTTGAGGTAATGTTTTAAGCAACAAACACATCAGCTAGCAGGAATTGACCTTTATTTAGTATGCTTTTGTAGCCGATAATAACATCGTATTTTGTCAGGGTAATCATATTGTTCTATTTTGGAATAAATATATATATATATTTTAATGTCTTCTTTAAAGGGAAGGTTTTAATTAGAATTCTGTTCACAAGTAGTATGTTATCTGTATGTACGTGCTGATGCATTTTATTACATTATTTAGAAATGGCAAATAGTCTTGACAGTTTTTATTCTGGAAGTCCTAAGCTGTTGGCCTAAAGATAATTTTGAACATTTTAAATTTATCAGTACCTTCACTTTCAACATTTAGACACTTCTGCATTCAAGTGGTATTTTTTCTTACATAGTGCTTCTGTCTTTCCTCTCTGTTTTTCAGACTTTTTCTGTCTTGAGCCTATCAATGGGACATAGTTTATTGATACACTTAATTTTGTAGGCCTTAGCACCTAGGACCACTCAGAGCAGATGATGCAGAAGAACAGAACTTTAATAGTTTGAATCTGATTTCACAAACATTTTAAGCGTATCTAAAATGGCTCTGCTGCTGAAGGTGAAGACTGCCTTTCTTATCCTTTTGCCCTTGACTCATTTCCATCCTGTCCTAGCACCAGGCTCAGGCACTAAGAGAAATATGGATAGCGAGGTAGAAAGACACAGCATTGAAAGGTTAGATTAAGGGGGCTGCAGAATACGTTGGGCAGTGTTGTAGGTTCTTGCCCCCTGGGTGAGGCATTCTCTTGCTTCTTTTAGATGCCTGTCTCTGATCCCCCAATAAGGCTGTTCAGGGAGCCCCTTCTGAAGAGCCAGCAACAGGGTGGACCTGTCCCAGCAGTATTAGGAGTGGCACTGGACGCTTCAGTGATATTCTTAAGGATTTTTTTTAATGATAATGTTGAATTTCCTATGTGTAAAGTTATTTTGTCCTTGAGAATGGCAGGTGATTGATATGGCTAAACCATTAGTCTGTGATTGGATAACCATGGAGACAAAATAGAGAACGGATTGTTAACAGCTTTTAAATCAAAGAAATTTTCCTCAGCATCCCATCATTAGCTGGGCTAAAATAGGTAAGAGTTCAGTCAATGACAGTGACTTCAGTGTGAAACAATGAATCCATGTGTGAGCCGATTTGAAGGACAATTTGTCTGCTTAGGGACTGGGGAAATCAATGCTAAACCATTTAGCAAACTAAGGAAAGACTAACATAAAATGTGGCACTGCAATTATTTTTTTAATCAACTGGCTGATTGCAAAACAATATTTTGTTTTGAAAAAGTTGTCCCAAGTCACTGCAAACAGCTGCTGCTTTTGTAAGAATTGTAAGGCTACCACAGGTTTCGTGCTTTCCTGAAACAGCTTGAAGAAACAGAAGTGCCAAATAACAAATGTATTCTAGCCATAGCGAAATGATATTGTACACCCTTCTGCTAAAGTATCAGCCAAGGACTTAACTCTAAATGGACACTCATTTAAAAAAAAATACAGCTATCAAACACTTAGAGTTCTGTGAAACAAGATAAGCTCTTCCATTGCTTTGGTACTCAAGTCTGCTTATTGTATTTTACTTCGATCTGAAAATATTTACATAATTTCTTTTTATTTGAATATCAGCAGAAGGTCATTTGGAAAGATGTTGTTTCTCATTGTCCACATAGTTTATATCCACTTAGGTGGAAAAAATAAGTTTCATAGTCAAAAGCCTCTATTTAAAGTTATCACAATGTAATAAGATGCCTCTTGTATATTATGTAAGACCCGCTTTCACTAGGTGAAGTGTATTTATATTAATAAAATAATACAGAAAAACATCATTATGTGAATAGAAGGCCCTATTCAGGAAAGGTCTTCAAATTTCTATGTGGGGTCAGAATGCTTTCAGAACTATGAAATGGAACATAAGTAATATTCCTATTCTTGAGCTGTTACAGACAGGAATAAAAATCTTAGAAATATAACTGTACGTATAACCCACAGCCAAATAATGGCATTCATTCAGCAAAGAAAAAGAATGAATTTCTATTCAAGTCATTGCTAATCTGAACAGCACCCCAGGCCTGGTACTAGAGCGTTGTAAAATGGCAGGAACCTACCAAAAAGAAAAAAGATGATAGTTTTTTTCTCCTCAGAATTTCTATTAAGTGTATCTTTGCTAAAAAGAAAATATTCTTTATTATACCAATCAAAACCATAAATAAAAATGTATGCTATTTATTGCTTTATTGTCAGTCTCACAGAGGAAACAAATAGAATATTTGACATCATTTGTTCTCACTTCAGAATATCACATTTATTTTCTGGAGATTCAAGTCAGAAACGTGCATGCAGATCCTCACTGAGTGCATCATGTTGTCACCAAATTGAAGCAAGATACTTCCCTTTCATCATGAGTTCAATGCTTTGGGGCTTGAGTTTTAGGTTCAATGCTTTTTGCTGGAGTCCAGTTGATACATGCAACTAAATGAACCACATAGGGACCATATCAACAGAAAGATAAGCATGAATACTGCTACTCTAGGCATGACATATACAGTCTTTTCAGTTTGCAAGTAAAGTTGTAATAGCTTTAATAAGAATGTCCACTGCTATTGAGCTTCTGGGAGTGCATCTCCTCTGGCCTTCTTCCTAGCATGTCTCCATCATCATCTTCCACTTGTATCCTTCATTTTTCCTCCTCTGTTGACTGCCGTTTTTTCTTAAAAATGTCTCAGCAGAAATGCTTTGGGCTGCTTTGATTGAAGTTTTGGGGAGGAATGCTTTGCTCCCAGCAGTTTCAGAGGCAGCCCTAACAGACCATGCTAGTTGCAGAACGGTTAATGGCCTTGTCCCACATAGGTCTTCCTTCATACTGGAACCTGGCATTCATGCCCAGTACGTGGCACTATTCCAGTACAGTAAGCCTGGTCATTTTTTCCAACACTTACAGGGAATCTGACTTGAGAGGATATTTTCTAGCCATGGATGAGGTGAATGCAGAAGTCGCTTAAGATCACTGTGTATTAACTACCAGTTTTCGTGGTAGTTGCATCACAGGATCCTATTACAAAATTTGTACAGGGAAAATAGTTTGAAAAGCATCTGCTATTGGGACAAATGCTTATGTAATTGTCATGTTTTTTTCTTCTTATGCATTTCACAGAACAGATGCACGTGCAGATTTCTTTTGAGCTGTTGATATAAATCATTATGTAGTTGATGTTGAAGGTTACCTGTAAAAAATCAGACTTATTTTTCATAGCTCTTGCAAAAAATGAATGAAAAAGATTGGTAAAATAACACTGGTTTTGTCTCAGAGACAATATTGTCGGTGGCACTGAGTTAGAAGATGCCTGAAATTTGTTTTATGTTCTTGTGAAAAACTTTGCCTGGCAAACACGCTAACCACCATGCATATAAGAAATGTTCCTCTATCATGTAGAAACTATGGTGAAGTTTGTGTCCCATTTGTGGCAGGTTGTTGATATAGTGGTCAGAACATGTGGATCATGGCCCGCATCAAAAATGTAGCTAGCATGAACTTACTTATGGATAAAGAATAGCAGGGGATGTTGGTACACAGTTAACTCTGTGCTGGAATATTAATTGCTTATTTCCAGAGTTGCAAGTATTTTGCAGTGGGCTTTGTCTTTTAGCTATAACATCGCATTAGTGGGAATTCACATACTGTGGTGATGAGCACAATATAAAATACGGATTAGATAGGAGCTGAAATAGAGCCAATTGCTGGGTTCTGTTGATACAAGTCTGCCAGCAATTGCTGTTCCTATACTACTCAGTTGTAGGCTTGGATTTACAATAGACGTGCCAAACAGTTTGAGCTTTGTACATCAGTGGGGAAGCAAGTTTATTGAAATCTTCATATAAGTCACAGATTTTCCACCCACCTATCTTGTGGAGAAATCCAACTTTCATCCTCTTTTCCTCTTCAGGGTTTGAAGATACGATTTACCATTGGAGGACTTATTTTATTTGTCTCATCTTTTGTGACTATCCCTCCCACCTCCACCCAATGTAGAAAGAAAAGCTTTTTTTTATTGTCTTTACTCTTTCAGGTCCTGCTTTTGGAGGTGATGGTGGCATTTTATTCAAATACATTTAATGAAGTATTTTAAATCATTGTGGGGAATGCTGTTGGCAGGCAGGGAAATGAAGTTTCTTGCTCTCCTAACAGTCTGCTAGAAACTACTGCCTGCTACTTTGGATTTGGTTGTAGTTGCACATCTAATGTATCTTTTGGCCTTTGAATGTTTCCATAGGTGTTCTGACTTATATGTATTCTTATGCATCATCACAAGAGCTCTATATCCCCAGGCAAGAGTCTCTTTTTACCAAACAGAAGTATTTCCGTGATGAGGGCAGAAGAAAATTCTCTTGAATCATGTCTGTGGAACTGGGCATTGTTTAATTACTTTATGAGGATTTATTCTGCCACATGGCAAATGCCAACCTGTGCTATCTTCTGCTTACTTTGTTTCTCAATTTTTTTTCATGTGTGGAGTTGAACCTACTGAGGTTTGGAAATGGATGGACTCTACCAGTATATGTTGTGAAGTGATACTTTACTCTGACAACAAAAATGCTATCTTTGGTGGTAACAAATCATGTTCTCCAATAATTTACTGAAGTAACTTACTTTGAAACTAATCCCTTGTAATGGGGACTATTTATCTATTTCGGGGAAATTTCATTAATGAATGTAATGGTTTTATGAAATAATGAGAGTGATAGGGAAACTGATTATCTGTAACATATAAGAAATCTATAAATATATGAACTATATTTTTTTCTCTTTAACCCTATAAAATCTGTCAGTTTTGCCTAATTTAATTCTTTCAATTGGGCCAATCTGTTTATATTGTATGAAATTTAACCCAATGCAAATGATATCACTGCTGGTTTCACACCTCTTTCTCAGTTCTCCCTTCAGCATTCTCAAGTGTATGCTAAAATTTTAAGTATTAATTAAATTCTTTGGGTCAAAAGAACTGGAAAGTTCTGGATTTAATGTTGGTGTTATTGCCATTGCTATGCTGTGATATCAACATTGCTTTTAATAAATTCTTCGTAAATGTAAACATCATTAAGTCTTTTGAACAACTAAACATCAACTTATGAATTTACATAAACAATGCTAATGAACACTTATTTATTATTATGCATCTCTGCAATTTACTAGCAGATTTTCAAGACAATAGTCAATTTTGTAATCTTAATTTTATAAGACCACTAGTATCTTTTTGTCCCCTTCAATCATTTAATGTGTAAATTAGGCATTCTCAAGCTTAATGTTATTCATTTTTTATAAAACAAAAACATCATTAATCTGATTAAGTTCTTGGATGAGAGTGCTGTCCTCAGATCATTGTGGATCATTTATTGTTGGGCATACATCCAAAAAAATAGATTCAAGCATGGTACTTACCATCTAGGTTTAGTAGAACTGTTGAAACCCTTAAATGACATTTTTAGGAGATTGGAAAAGCAGTGCTTACTTGTAATGGCAAGCATTATGCAAAACTTAGCAGCACTTCTTATCCTTAACTGCAGCTCACTGATAATAATTCAGAGCTTAGAAACGATGTCCTTTGATGCATTTTAAGAGTATAATATAAAGTCAGCTTAGCGTATTTAAATCCTGTCATTATTAAAGTGTGTTGGTCACCACGAGACACATTTTGCCAGCAGTACTAACCACTGTAAGGCTGCAGACCCCTTCTTTCTGAGCTCTGAAGTTGGCTGTGGCTTTCATATTATCAGATGTCTTAAGGTCATCATGCGTATAAACTTGTAGCATGTGTGACTATGTAAATGTGTTGAGAAATCCTGAAAACCTTCTACCTCTACTACTATGTTCCTGATTACTTGGTTTTTTTTTCTACTCACTGCTGTTGGAACTATATTGTTCTGTTGTTCAACATCTGAATGGATTTTCATGCTTTTCAGAACTGCTACAAAGTTGTATTCTTCTGTCTTCCTAATGGGAAGCCTATTAAAAAAGGAGCCCAGTTTATGTGCATTGTAATACCTTACACTAGCTATTAAATCTTACTGCATTCAGAAGTAGCTGAGTAACTTCATGGGATTTTGAGGTCTGCAAGCTGTAATTATCTTACAAGGTGCAGGGCTAAGAGTCATACACACTTTCTAAAATATGACAGGAAGGATTTGTTAGTTTTCCGTCTGAGCAGATCATGGATGGTCATTCAGGATCCCAGCTTACTGAACCTGGGTCTGGGAATAAACGCAGTTGGGAACAGTAGCTGTATCGTATGGTATCTGTATCTTCTTAAAAAATAGAAGAATTGTTGTGGTTTAACCTGGCAGCAGCTCAGCACCACGCAGTCCTTTGCGTTCACTCCTCCCTCTGTAGTGAGATGAAGGAGAGAACTGGAAACAAAATAGAACTTGTGGGTTGAAAGAAAATAAAATTTACATTCTGTAATGTCTGTATATTATCTCTTTCTTTAAAATTGAAAATGCTAAAATCTGTTTTTTTGTGTTTGGTTTTTTTGTTTTTTTTTTTTTGTTTTGTTTTGTTTTAGTTCTTCATTATGAGAGGATTCACTAATGAAGCCACTTTCAAATTTTAAAACTGAAAATGTTTTCTGAAGCATTAATCTTTTAAGAATGCATTCAGGGGGCATTTAATATTTCAGTTTGTTGCATTCTGTCTTTTATACTATTTTAAAACTAGGACTAGAGCTTATAATATTTTAAGCACTATTATGATATTAAATATTTCTCACTGATGAAGGTGCAGTGCTACACATAATTCAATGTCACAATGTCACTGTAGATTAAAAGGATATTCTGGCCCAGGGTGAGGCCTTTATAAAATTTTATTGTTGAATTGGAATATTTATAAATTTAAAATATCAAGTGTATATTTTTTGTCTTGGAGGAAATGTCAGTTCAGCATAGATAAACATTTATGTCTTAAAATCTAATACATATAGTTGTCTTTTGTATGGGTAAGCTGAAAACACATGAATAGGAGGAGTGTGAAGTAATAAATTAATGGAACAAATCCTACTTTTAGTGTTTAAGCAAAAAGGAAAAGAAAAGCTTTTAGGCTCTGGGGCATTCACGTCTACTCCAGTTTGCTGTAGTGCCATCTCTTCTGTATGAAACATCTTCCACTTGTGCTGTTGGTTGAAGTGAGTTTCTTGTTCTCCCACCATGGTCAAGGGCAGCCTCAATGGTTGTCCCACTAGTATGCTCTAGAGAAGCAGGAAATGCAGCTCTGTCTCCCTGGTAGAAGGACTGGCAGCAACAAATGTACATCCGTTTTATATGTCCTTTTTGGATTATTCTGGAATCATACCTCTGTTAAGCAGAGGCTTCAGGGAAGCATAAACTAATTTGAGCTTCTTAAGTTGGCCATTGCAAACTGTGTTTAATTTTAGTCAGCTGTCACTTTCTGATTGTTCTCAAAGCAGCACTTCAAAATCATACCTGTACTTTGATCCAAGGATGAGTTTTAACACTACAGCTGACTACTGACAAAAGATTGGAGCCCACTTCTTTCTTTTTGACATATCTGGTGCTTTTTTGTCCGCTAATTGACAACTTTAGACAATGTTTGTTTGACTAAGTTTCTGCAAAATGCAATACTTATACAATAACTTCTGTGCATGTTATTCCATAAAAAAATCAGTTTGGAATTAATCTACTACTATGAATGTAGTAGGTAAGTGTATCTGTGCGGGGAGCTTGTAGTATAAAATAGCGACAAATATTGTAGGGTAAATTAAGTAGTTGATAAACTGTTAGTGAGCTACATGCAAAAAAGCTCAAATGAAACAAAACAAGACTCTCCTTCCCCAGTCACTCACATGTCTTTTGGAAAATGGGCTAAATGATTGTCTTTCTTGATGTGCCAGCTCATCTGACCTATTGGACTACACTCATATCTTTACTGTTTCTTTGCCATCTAGCAGTCTAATGAATGTGAGTGGCAATTTGTGAATATTTTACAATGACTCACTTGTCAAAATGTTAATCTTATGAATGTTTGCTTTGTTTTTGTGGGAATTAGCAAACAAGAAGATCTGGAAGAGCTGCTAGAGGTAGCTATGAAAATAAGCATTTCACAGACAGTGTTTGAACTGTTGCTTATGATTATTATTCTCCACTTTTTACTTGAATTGCAAATACTCGTATGGAGGACCAAGATTGGGAATGTAAAGTTCTTCCAGCGATCTTGTTGAATAAAAATGCTATTTCTTTTTTTTGGAGGGAAGAGAATTGTTCATTTTGAGATTCAGAGGAATGTCAAGCAAGTTTGAAGAATTTATATGCTGGCCTCTTTTAACTTTGTTCCTGTTGTGCAGTTTAACAGAGACTGTGTTCTTAACAGACTGTCTGGTGTGTCTCTTCACACCAGCAGCAGACTCCTGAGGTGCATGGTTACACATGGTGGTCATGTGGGACCTTCTGAGTGCTCTTCTTTAGGCGTGGACCTCATTCCCGGCTGTAGTTACAGCTGGCTGTCCTGGCAGCGGGCAGGTGGGGAGGGAGAAGGGCTGGATCTGGGCGGCGTGCATGGGAAGGTCTACATCATGACAGAGAAAGCCTCTGCTAGTTTTTTGTTGTTGTTGTTTTTGTTAAGATTTATTGACTAGGTCTTGGCTTGGAACAGTTCTTTCTATTTGTAAGTGACTTGTGTTGTAAAATCTTTGTACAAGCTGCATCGCTATGTTGAGGTTTTTTTCCCTTCTTAATGAGTATATCCAAAATTACATGGAATTCATTGTTAGAGATGAAAATGTGTTGTCTTACCTAAAGCTTCAAGTGCAACTAAAACTTTTGGAACATGTTAAGGCTCTAAACATTCCTTCAGAACTGTAATATCTGTTAAAATCTGAATTGGAAGATTGAATGAGTTCTGTGGGTGTGTATTGTAACTGACTTTATGTAAGGTTGGCACAATGTTAATAATTAAAACTGAAGGGACACTTTTAAAGTTTGCAGATTTGGTACAGAAAAATATTGTTTTTCAATACTTACTCATAAACTAGATGTGAGAAGGAAATGCTTAAAATGATGACAAATGTGTAAGCATGTAGGTTTGTCTCTTCCTGATTACATACGTCAGAAGAATTGTAGAAGAACAATTTAACATTTTTCTGGTGTGAGGTTCCTGGTTTTGAAATTTAATTGCAAATTTTACATTGAATTACTCTTTATTTCTGTAACAATTCTGTACTTCTCTTGATTTGTAGCTCAGGGGATTTGGTTACCACACTTGGAAGACACTGTGTCCACAGCGAGGTCAGATAAAAGATTCGTCATGCAGATCAGGCTATCTATGACAATGAACAATGAGACTTGCAAGCTTTCTTTGTATAGGAGACAATGGTCCCATTATTAAATCCCCTTCAAAAATGGCTGATTTTTTTGAATAATCTAGGACAAAACTTTTTGACAACCAAGGAAAGAATAGTAGCAGTGTCTGCCGTGGCGTGGCTACTGCTTCTCACTGTTAATGCATATCATTCCTCAGAGGAAAATTAAAAGATGAAAATGAGCTTTTGAAAGCTTGTATTAGACAAATAAACTTATTGAAAATAAACTTACATCTTTGACAGGGCAAACTGCCCTAACTTCATATGGAATTTCTCCTTTGAAATTAAGATCTGTATCACTGGAAGAGGAAAAGGACTTGAATCAGCAGGATCCTTGGATCCTAGTTGAACCCAAGAACAAAAAAAAGGCCAAGAAAACTAAAAGCCAGTTAGAGGATCTGGGGACCTCAGCTCCTCTAGAAATAAGGCCAGTTATTACTCCAAAAAAAAAAAAAATCCAAGACAAACTAGCAGGGTCGGCATCAAAAGAGTGGCCCCCTGCACAGGCCACATTGCATGTAATGGTGCACCTGTACACAGCTGATGAGCTCGTGGATCTGTTACAACGATTTAAACAGACTGCGAGAGAGCATATAGGCTTGACCTTTTAAATTATGGGACAGGGGGGCCAAAAGTGTGGTAATTAATGGGCCTGAGATTTCTAAACTGGCATCCATTAATACATATCTGGCTCTCAGAGACTATATGTGACAGTAATACATAATGATGAAGACCATTCTTTAATTCAGCGGATAATGGCGGCATGTAGAATTACATGGCCCAACAAGACTAATGTTCAGATAAATACTGGTCTGTGTACCTCAGTGGAGGAACTGCAAAATTATGTTAGAGAACTAGGAATGAAGGAGGCAATTTATGATGATACCTTTGAGAGTCCTGATTTGGTTAAATTTTCAGCAGGGATGAGGGACCTCATACTACAACAAGCTCTTCCCCACCAGTATGGCACACTGGTGTCAATATTGAACCCCTTAGTGGCCTCGGAGGCCATCATCCAACATTCCGCCCAGTTAGTGGCTGATCTAGGGGAGACAGAGCGCCTTTGAAACAGGCGCAAAATTTGAACATTGGAAAGGGCCGAGGTCCTCCCCGTAACTAAAACTGGGAGACCTGCCCCACGGACTCCTTGATCGGGACCTATTTGGGTATCCCAAAAACAGATGTTCAATTATTTAATCTGGGCTGGAGTTCAGTTTTCTAAAATTGGTTGCCAGTCCAGTCATGTCCTCCTTCAGCTGTGGAGGCAGTTGGAGGACAAGCACAAATTTCAAAATCACCCCCAAAAGACAGGGGTGAGAACTATTGAAAGGATACCAACAATATGGAACCTGGAAGATTTCCTGGTTCCCAGTAAAAGGAAAAAGCCTTCTCAAGTGACCCAAGCCACTGTGCCCGAGCCACCTGAGGAAAAAGATTTGGCAACGGCACAATTCATGGCATGGCAGGGGATGTCAGTCCCTCCATAACTAGGGCCTCCAGGCAGGACTGGAGGCTCTATGTTGGATTAACAATTTTCTGGTCCTGGAAGAATATACAGCATGTAACAGCTCTCGTGGATACAGGTGCAGAAACATCGATTATTTATGGGGATCCAGCCAAGTTTAATGGGGATAGAGTGATGATCAGTGGGTTCAGGGGACAGACTATTCCTGTTACCCAGACATCGTTGAGGTTGGGGGTCGGGTGTCTCCTGCCCCGGGGGTATAAGGTCTATTGCCCCAGTCCCAGAATACATCTTGGGCATAGACATTTTATGGAGTCTGACTCTCCAAACAACTGTAGGAGAGTTCAGACTCCAAGAAAGGTGTATTAGTGTCTGGGAGGTGCAGGCAATATTGAGAGGCCATGGAAAGCATGAGCCTGTTGTCCTGCTGGAACCATGCTGGATTACTGTGAAGCAATATAGATTCCTGGGGGGTGAGATGAAATAATGAGGACTGTGCAGGAATTAGAGAAAGCTGGGATCATAAGACCTGCACATAGCCTGTATAATTCCCCCATAGGGCCAGTGTGAAAGTCAGACGGCACATGGAGAATGACAGTAGACTATGGAGAATTAAATAAGATCACGCCACCCATTCATGCAGCCGTACCCAATACTGCCTCCCTAATGGACACATTGAGTAGGGAAATAAAAACTCACCATTGTGTCCTAGACTTGGCAAATGCATTCTTCAGTATTCTAATTGCTGAAGAATCGCAGGACCAGTTTGCATTTACACGGGGAGGCAGACAGTGGGCCTTTCAGGTCCTGCCACAGGGGTACGTGCATTCACCAACTTACTGTCATAACCTGGTGGTGAGTGACCTGGTGAATTGGGAAAAACCTAGCAATGTTAACTTACATTGTTATATTGGTGATCTCATGTTGACATCTGACTCAACTGGAGACATTAGGACAGGCGGTAGATTCATTGACTGCCTATCTGCAGGGAAATGGATGGACTATAAACCCTCAGAAGGTGCAGAGTCCGGTTCTGTCTGTAGAATTCCTGGGGGTAGTTTGGTCAGGAAAGACCAAAGTACTACCCAGTGCAGTAATAGATAAGTTCAGGTGTTCTCAGTCCCTATGACACCAAAGCAGCTGCAGGATTTCTTAGGTGTATTGGGATATTGGCATTCCTTTATACCTCATTTAGCACAGCTGCTGAGGCCATTATATAGGCTCATGAAAAAGGGGCAACTATGAGACTGGGAGAGAATGAAACACGAGGCAAAACTGCCTGTTAAACAAGCCCAGGCATTGGGTATATTTGATCCTACCCTCCCAGCCAGATTGGATGTTCATGCCACTCAGGATGACTTTGGCTGGGGCCTGTGGCAATGCCAAAGTTCCATTTGAATCCCAATTGGGTTTTGGTCTCAGGTCTGGCATGGAGCAGAAGAGAGATATAGTATGATTGAGAAACAGTTATTGGCTACCTATTCTGCATTCCAGGCCAATAACTCAGACAGCTAAGATTATGGTAAAAACAATATTGCCAATTCAGGAGTGGGTAAAAGATCTAACCCACCTTCATAAGATGGATTACCCAAGCTTAGACTGTGACACGTTGGCTTGTCTACCTCAGCCAAAGGAGCGGTCTATCTTCATCACCGCTGAAGGAAGAACTTCAGAAGATCCTTGGCCCAGTGACATATCGTAGTGACATGCCAGAAGAGATGATGGTCACTCCAGTAGAAAAGAGTCCCATTTAGGAAGGGAAATATCCCATTTCTGAAGACATCTGGTATAGAGATGGGTCCAGCAAAGGTAACCCGAGCAAGTGGAGAGCAGTGGCGTACCATCCCTCCACTGATGCCGTATGGTTTGAAGAAGGAGATGGTCAAAGTAGCCAATGGGCAGAGCTGCAAGCCATGTGGATGGTTATCACCAAGGAACCTGGCGACAGTGCACTGAACATCTGCAGAGATAGTTGGGCTGTGTATCGGGGGCTCACTCTTTGGATTGCACACTGGGCCACCCAGACTGGACCATCCACGCCTGACCGATCTGGGGCAAGGAGATGTGGTTAGACATATGGAATGTGGTTGAACACAGAACTGTGTGTGTCTACCATGTTTCTGGACATCACCCTTGCAGTCACTGGGAAATGATGAAGCCGACACACTGGTTCAAGTACAGTGGATTGAGAACTCTCCTTCCGGGAACATTGCCCACTGACTACACCAGAAACTGTGCTGTGCTGGGCAGAAGACTATGTGGGCATCAGCCAAAGCATGGGGCTGCCCATAACAATGTCAGATACCATCCGTGCCTGTCATGATTGTGATGCTTGCTTCAGGATTGCCAGAGACGACTGCCCACCTTGCTGGAGGACATAACCCCTTCCACAGGTAGCAAGTGGATTATGTAGGCCCTCTCCCACGATCTGAGGGGGCCAGAAATGCATTAACTTGCGTCGACATGGCAAGTGGATTGATGCAGACCTATCCGGTACCAAAAGCAAACCAGGCCTATACTGTCAAGGCTTTAACCAAGTTAATGGCAGCATATGGGACTCTGCAGGTCATCGAGAGCAACCAGGGTACACACTTCATGGGCACAATGGTACAACGCTGGGTGAAAGAGAACAGCATTGAATGGCGATTTCATCTGCCATATAATCCAACGGGAGCAGGCCTCCTTGAATGTTACAATGGCATCCTTAAGGCTGCTCTGAAGGTAGACTCTGGGTCCCTGAAGGGGTGGACAAAGAGATTGCATGAAACCCTGTGGGACCTAAACAAAAGACCTGCAGATGGCAGACCCAGTGCCTTAAAGATGCTTCAGAGGACTTGGGCCTCCCTCCTTAGGATCCAAATTGCAGACACTGACAATTAGGTAAGGCCCTAAATTGGTAATGAAAATAACCTTCTGCTCCTTGCCCCTGAGAATCTAGAACTTGGTACCCATAGAATAGAATGGCCCTGGAAGGTGCAAGTAGGACCGAAGTGGTGTGGCCTACTTGCACCTTGGGGGAG
>JANHGO010000027.1:20527888-20542504 GCA_024606505.1 Aquila spilogaster
CTTTATCCTGTGTTGGATTTGCAGGGAGATTATTCCCCTCAAATAGTTTGGTTTTACTGTTAAAAGTGAATGACTAGCGAAATAAACTCATTGGGTGGCAAACCTAGCATATCCAGAAGCAAGGAAATAAGAAGGGTAAATTAGATGAGATTAGAACAAGAAACGAAGCTGTAATGTTAAATTAGTAAGGGATTGCAACTTGTGCTGTAAGAGCCATTGACACTTTTAAATGATGCTTCAATTAATAGGATTGCTATTGATGCACTAATATATTTTGAGGGTTACTCTTTCAAAGCTTATGATTAAATTGCTTGTGTATTTTTATTAATGTAAGGTAATGTTTTAAATAACAGATGCATCAGGTAGCAAAAATTGACCTTAGGAAAACATTTAGCATGTTTTTCTAACTGCCAATGATATCATATTTTGTCTGGATAATTGTATTATTCCATTTTGGATTTAAGAAATTGCAATATTTAAATGCTTTCTTTAAAGGGGAGGTTTTATTCTATTTACAACTAACATGTTATCTGTATGTAAGTGCATATGCAGTGTATTGCATTGTTTAGAGATGGCAAATAGCCTTAACAATTTATAATGTGAAAGTCCCTCTGCTACTGTCTTAAAGGTAACTTTGAAAATTTTACATTTATCAGTATCTTCACTTTCAGCATTTAAGCACTCTTGCATCCACATAGTCCTTTTTCCTTCCCACAGTGCTCAGAGAAAAGGCATCTTATCATCCATAGTGCTTCTGTTTTTTTCAGGCTTTGCTTTCCCTCTTGAGAACAGATGTATGGGACATGGCTTATTAATGCACCTGGCTCCATAGGCATAAGTATCACAGGAACACTCAGAGTAGCTGGTGGAAAAGAATGAAACTCTAATAGTTTGAGTTTGATTTCACAGACATTTTAAGCCTAAGTGGCTCTGCTGCTGAAGGTGCAGACAGCCAGCCTTTCCTATCCTTTCCTCCAGACTCTCATTTCCATTCTGCCCTGTCACCAGGCTCAGGCAGTAAAAGAATATGAACAGCAAGCGAAGAGGCAGGACTAAAAGTTTAGATAGAGGGAGATGGCAGAACCAAGCACTTTGGGCAGCACTGCTGCTGTAGGCTCATGTCCTCCTTTTTTGGCTGAGTGTTTCATGCTCTCACTCGTGTCTCATCCTGTGATGAGGCCACTCAGGGAGCTCTTTCTTGAAAGCCAGTACAAACTGGAGGGTGGACCTTCCCCCACAACGTTATCAGTGAAATTGTTCCTTCTGGTGGCACCGGGCATTCCAGTGATACCCGTCCTTTTTTTAATGGTACTTTAAATTTCCCATGTGCAAAGTTATTTTATTCTTGAGCATGGTATGTGTTGGTATGGCTAAACCATCAGCTTGTGCTTAGAACTTCAATGGAGACAAAATGGAGAACAGATTGTTAAGAGTTGCTAAATCAAACAAATTGCCCTTAGCATCCTCTCACTAGCAGGCCTCCAATAGGTGAGGGTCAGGTGAATTCATGGCAATGTCAGTGTGAAACAGTGAACCCAGACACGAGCAGATTTGGAGGAGAGTTCTGCTATTGAAGGCATGGGAAAATGAATTCTTAATATTTAGCAAACTAACCAAAGGCTAATCTAAAACACAGCATCTCAATTATTAATTTCATCTTAACTGGCTGATTGCAAAATAATATTTTGTTTTGGAAAAGTTGTCCCAACTCATGGCAAACAGCTGCTGCTGTTACAGGAATTGTAAGGCTGCCACAAATTTAATGCTTTTCTGAAACCACTGGAAAAAACAGAGATTCTGAGTCATAAGTGTATTCTAGCCATTGTAAGATGGTAACACTCACCTTTCTGACAGAGTATCAGCCCCGGAATTAACTTCAAATGGACACTTATGAAAAAAAAATCAGCTATCAAACACTTATGAAATCCTGTGAAACAAGATAATCTATTTCACTGCTTTGTTATTCAAGCCTATTTTTTGTGGGTATTTTACTTGGATTTGAAAATATTTACATAATTTCTTTTTATTTAAATATCACCAGAAGGTAATTTTAAAAGATGTTGTTTCTCATTGTCCACATAGTTTCTATCCACTTAAGTAGAAAAAATACGTTTCATAGTCAAAAGGCTCTATTTAAAGTTATCACAATGTAATAAGATGCCTCTTGTATATTATGTAAGACCTACTTTCACTGGGTGAAGTGTATTTATATTAATAAAATAATATAGAAAAAAATCATTATGTGAATAGAAGGCCCTATTCAGGAAAGGTCTTCAAATTTCTAT
Organism: Aquila spilogaster; assembly: GCA_024606505.1. Lineage (NCBI taxonomy): Eukaryota > Metazoa > Chordata > Aves > Accipitriformes > Accipitridae > Aquila > Aquila spilogaster. The sequence continues at coordinate 20,530,174 of JANHGO010000027.1, forward strand.
GTGGGGTCAAAACACTTTCGGAACTATGAAATGTAACATAAGTAATATTCCTATTCCTGAGCTGCTATAGACAGAAATAAAATTCTTAGAAATATAACTGTACTTATAACCTACAGCCAAATAATGGCATTCATTCAGCAAAGAAAAAGAATTATTTTCTATTCAAGTCATGGCTAATCTGAACAGCACCCTAAAGGCTGGTACTAGAGCATTGTAAAATGGCATGAACCTACCAAAAGGAAAAATGGATAGGGTTTTTTTTCTCCTCAGAATTTCTAGTAAGTATGTCTTCACTAAAAAGAAAACATTCTTCATTGTATCAGTCAAAATCATAGATAAAATTTATGCTATTTATTGCTTTATTGTCCGTCCCACATACGAAACAAGTAGAACATTTAACATGAATTCTTGTAACTTCAGAATATTAGGATTTTTTTTGAAAATTCGAGTCGGAAACATGGATGTAGATCCTCAGTGAATAGTTCACATTGTCATCAAATTGAAGCAAGATAAGCACCTATCATCGTGAGTTAATGTTTTGGGTTCAGTGCTTTTCACTAGAGTCCAGTTATATGTGGAAATAAGTAAACATATGAAGACTGCATCAAGAAGCATGGTTACTGCTGCTTTTTAGACATGACATGTATGTTCTTCTCACTTTGCATATTAACAGCTTTATTAAAAATGCCTACTACTGTGGGGGTGTACTGGCTTCAGTGTGGCTTACCAACACACCATCCTTCTTCTGGGGGTGTACCTCCTCTGGCCTTCTTCCAAGCACGTCTCCAACGACATCATCTTCCATGTGTCTCCTCCATTTCTCCTCCCCCAGTGGCTGCTACTCTTTCTTAAAAGATGTCTGAGCAGAAGCGCTGTCTGCTCTTTCGATTAAATTTGAGGGGGGGAATGGGTTGCTCCCACCAGTTTCAGAGGCTGCTCTAACTGCCTAGCACAGCACAGTTCATAGCCTTGTCCCACAGTTGTTTCCTAGATACCCCTGTTGCCAGACCCTGCCCTTTACGGCCAGTACATGGCACTATTCCAGTGCAGTGAGCATAGTGGGTTTTCCAACACTTCCAGGGGAACAGGTTCTGGAGGATAGTATCTAGCTAGGGGGGAGGTGAAGTTAAGATCACTGTGTGTCATCTACCTATTTTAGTGGTACTTGCATCACAGGATTGTGTTACAAAACTGGTGCAGTGGAAATAGCTTGAAAAACATCTATTATTGGGAGAACTGCTTGTGTAATTGCCATGTTTTTCTTTTTTATGTATTTGCACATGCGTGTGCAACAGACTTGTGTTGACCTATTGATGTAAATCATTATGAGGTTGATGTTGAATTTTTGCCTTAGCAAGTTGGATTAATTTTTTGTATCTGAAGAGGGAAATGAAAATCTAGACAAAAGAACACAGAATTGTGTCATAGACAGTATTGTAGGCAGTATTAAGTTAGAAATTACATACAATTTTTTTTAATCTTATTGTGATAAATTTTCCTGGGCCGAGAGTGCCGTACAACAAACACATTAACCGACAAACATATACATATGTTACTCTGATGTGTAGAAGTTATAGTGATGTTTGTGTCCCATTTGTGGTAGGCTGTTGATTTATCAGTCAGAACATATGGATTAATATCACATTGTGGCCTACATCAGAAATATAACCAGCATGAAGTCGCGAATGAAGAATGGCAGGGAGCGTTGGAATACAGTTAAGTCTGTGCAGGAATATTAATTGCAGATTTCCTGAGTTGCAAGTATTTTGCTGTGGGCTTTGTTTTTTAACTATAACATCGCATTAGTGGGAATTCACATACTGTGCTGATGAGCGCAGTATAATATAAGGATTAGATAGGAGGTGAAATAGAGCCAGCTGCTGGGCTCTGTTGATACAAGTCTGCCAGCAATTGCTGTTCCTATACTACTCACTTGTAGGCCTGGATTTTCAACAGAAGTGCCAAACAATTTGAGTTTTGTACATCAGTAGGGAAGCAAGTGTGTTGAAATCTTCACATAAGTTGCAAATTTCCCACCCCCACCTTCCCGTCTTCTGGAGAAACTCAGCTTTCATTTTGTTTTCTTCGTCTGGGTTTAAAGATATAATCTGTCATTGGAAGAGCTATTTTACTACCATCATCTTTTGTGAATATTCCCCCCATTCCCTCCCAGCAAAGGGAGGAAGGGTTGTTTTATTGTCTTTACTCTCTGAGGTCCTGCTTTTTGGAGGTGGTACTCAGAAGTGTTCCTATTCTAATATCTTTAATGATGCACATTGAATTGTTATGGGTGATGCTGTGGCCAACAGGAAGATGATGTTTCTTGCTCTTCTAACAGAGTCTGTTAGAAACTACTGCCTGATACTTCAGATTGGGTTGAAGTTGCATATCTGCGATGTCTTTTGCTTGGCCTAGGAATGTTTCCAGAGGTGTCCTGAATCATATGTGTGCTTATGGACCATCTTGGTTCATTACAAAAGCTCTGTTTGCCCAGGCAAGAGTCTGTTTTATCAAATGAAAGTATTTGTTGCATAAAGGCAGAGGAAATTTCTCTTAAAGTCTTTGGAATGGGACATGATACTTGTTGAATTATTGTATGATGATGGACCCTAGATTTACCATGCTAGATGGCAATTGCCAGCCTGATCTTCACTGTTCCATCTACTGCTTATTTTGTTTTTCTCATTGTTTTCCCATGTGTGGAGTTTAACCCATTGGGATTTGGAAATAGATGGGCTCTACCAGTATATGATTTGAAGAGTTAACTTACTCTTGATGTGGCAAAACAAAAGTGCTATATTTGGTGCTGATAAATAATTTTCTGCAATAATTTACTTCAGTAACTCACTTGCAAACTAGTCCATTGTTATGGGAGCTAGTTTTCTATTTCTTGAAAATCTGGTTAATAATTGTAATATTTTTATGAAATAATTAAGTTGGTTGAGAAACGCTAGGTATGTGGAATATGAAAGAAATCAATAAAGAATATTAACTTTTTTTTCTCCTTAATCCTATAAGGTCTGCCAGTTTTGTATAATTTAATTCATTCTGTTAGGTCTCTCTGTTTACTTTATATAAAACTAAACTCAATGCAAACAGTGTCACTGCTGCTTTCACACCTCTCCTTCTCAGCACTCCCTTCAGCATCTTAAGTCTATGGTAAAATTTTTTTAAAGTACTAATTATATTCTTTAGGTCAAAAGAGCTGCAAAGTTCTGCATGTAATGTTGGTGTTATTGCCATTGCTGTGTTGTGATATCAACGTTGCTCTTAATAAATTCTTCATAAATGTAAACATCATTAAGTCTTTTGAACAACTAAACATCGACTCATGAATTTACATAAACACTGCTAATGAACAACTATTTATTATTTTGCATCTCTGCAGTTTAATAACAGATTTTCAAGACAATAGTCAATTTTGTAATCTTAATTTTATAAAACCACTAGTATTTTTTTTGTCCTCTTCAACCATTTAATATGTAAATTAGGTATTCTCAAGCTTAATGTTATGCATTTTTTATAAAACAAATACATCATTAATCTGATTAAGTTCTTGGATGAGAGTGCTGTCCTCAGATCATTGTGGATCATTTATTGTTGGGCATACATCCAAAAAAATAGATTCAAGCATGGCACTTACAGTCTAGGTTTAGCAGAAGTGTTGAAACCCTTAAATGGCATTTTTAGAAGAATGGAAAAGCAGTGCTTACTTGTAATGGCAAGCATTATGCAAAACTTAGCAACACTTCTTATCCTTAACTGCAGCTCACTGATAATTCAGAGCTTAGAAATGATGTTGTTCTTTGATGCATTTTAAGAGCATAATATAATAAAGCGAGCTTAGCGTATCCTGAATCTTGTCATTATTGAAGTGTGTTGGTCACCACAAGACACATTCTGCCAGCAGCACTAACCACGGTACAGCTGCAGACCCCTTTTTTCTGAACCCTGAAGTTGGCTACGGCTTTCATGTTAACAGATGGCTTCAGGTCATCTTGAACACCCCCAAGAAACAGTTAACAAGAATACAATTTTGTGTGTTTCCTTGTGAAAATGTGTTGGAAAAAACCTGACAACTTTTCACCTGTAGTGAATTCATGACTACTTGGTATTTTCTGATCACTGCTGTTAGAAGTACATTGTTCAACGTCAGATCAGATTGTAATGCTTTTTAAAATTGCTAGATGGTTGGGTTCTTCTGTTTTCCTAATGTGAAGTCTGTTTAAAAGGAGCCCCATTTATGTGTGCTCTAATACCTTTAGTAGAGGCATGAAATCTGATCGCTCTCAGCAGTAGTTGTGCAACTTCATGGGATTCCAAGGGCTGCTTTAAAGAGAATAAATTTAGAAAATAATAATTGGTGATGTTGTTACACAAGAAGAAATACACTTTTAAAAGTTTTTAGGTGAATTTGTTTGAACAGAGTAACAGTCATAAGGTCTTCATCAGTAGAACAAGTGGATAAAACTCTGAAAACAGAATGGTTTGGTGGATAAAAAGGAACAATTTTTCAGTCACTGTTCTATTTCCGCACTGAAAACAAAACCTTCTGTGTTCTGCAAAAGATATATAGCAAAACTAAGTTTATATAGACTTGAAACAAGAATACTTTTCATTATTAATTGAAAATTTATCATTTAAGTTTTTTGTGAGGGACACAGGAGACTTCAGGTTTCAAGTAGAGGGTAAGTTCCATATTTATTTAAAATATTCAGATAATTACAACAGCAATACTGAAATCATACAGGAAAAACTGTAATCATCTTACAAGGTCCAGGCCTAAGGATCATATACATTTTTCTAAAATGTGACAATAATAATTTGTAAATTTTCTGTTTGAGTAAAATCCTAGTCATTCAAAATGTCAACGAAATTAAGCCAAGTCTGGGAGTACCTGGACTTGGAAATAGTACCTATAAATTAGACTAGCTAGATCTTCTTTAAAAATAAAAGAATTAAATGTGCTTTCTGTAGTGCCTGTACATTATTTTTTTTTTTTTTATTAAAAATACTAAAATCTCCTTTTTAGTTCTCTATAATGAGAGGATTGACTAATGAAGGCACTTACGAATTTTTATAGCTAAAAATGTTTTCCAAATGGTTAATCATCTAAGAATGGTTTCAGCGGACATTTAATATTTCAATTTGCTGCATTTTGTCTTTGAGAGTATTTTAAAACTAGGACTAGAGCTTATAATATTTTAAGCACTATTATGATATTAAATATTTCTCACTGGTGTAGGTGCAGTACTGCACATAATTCAATGTCACAATGTCACTGTAGATTAAAAGGATGTTCTGGCCCAGGGTGAGTGCTTTATAAAATTTTATTCTTAGACTGAAATGTTTATGATTTTATACATATCAAATACACTTTTTTCCATTGTCGTCTTGGAGAAAATGTCAGTTCATGATAGATAAATATGTGTCTTATATTTTAAGACAGAAAGAGATGTCTTTTAGATCAATGAACCAAAAAGATGTGAATAGAAAGAATATGAAGTAATAAAAATATTAATTAAAGTCACAAGTAGTCCTTAGATCTCTAGTAAAGCCTATGTTTTTCTGCCTGCAGATCTCAGTTTTTTTGACTTGAAAGAGTAGTGTCTACAAAAAAGAAAACCAAAAGCTTTTAGGCTCTTGGGGCATTCACATCTTCTCCAGTTTGCTATAGTACCATGTCCTCTTCTGTATGAACCATCTTCCACTTGAGCAGTCATTGGTTGAAGCAAGTTTCTTGTGCTCCCACACAGTCAAGGGAGCCTCAAGGCTTGTCCCACTGGTACCCACTGAAGCAGCAGCAAATGACGTTCCTTTCCCCCTCGTAGAAGGGGTGACAGCAGCAAGGTTACATCTGCTACATATATGCCCTTCTTGGGTTGTTTTGGAGGATTCATACCTTTGGTAAGTAGAGTCTTTTGAGAAGTGTGAACTTATTTAGGATTTTCAAGTGTGCTATTTCAGACTGTGTTTATTTTTAGTCAGCTATCATTAATGATTGTGCTCAAAGCATCTCTTTAAAACCATAATGCCTGCACTTCGATCTGAGGATGAATTTTAACAGTATGGCTGACTACCACCAAAAGATTTGAGCCTACTTCCTTCCTTTTGTCATTTGTGATGCTTTTTTGGCCCCTAATTCACAAGTTTAGAGCTTGTTTCTTTGAATATCTTATTGCAGAATTAAAAATGAAATAATAATTTTACAGTAACTTTTTCTGTGGACATTACTGTTCCATAGAAAATTGAGTTTGGAGTGAAGTTAATCTACAGCATGAATGCTTAGCAGTAGGTAAGTCTGTCTATGCAGACAGCTAGTACAAAATAGCTATGATTATTCTAGGCAAACGTATCCTGTAACTCTTCTAAGTTTGAACTTCTATAGATGTGGCACAACATTAATCAGTAAAACCTAAGGGACACTTTAAAGTGCACAGGTTTGATACTACAATATATTGGTTTTCAATACTTTCTTATAAACTGAATGTGAGAAGGAAATTCTTAAAATTATAGCAAATATATAAGCATGTAGGTGCAGTCACTGTCTAGTTGTGTAAATCAGCAGTATTGAAGAAGAGCAATTTAACATTTTCCTGGAGTGAGGTTCTTAGTTTGGGAATTTAAGGTTTTGAATTAAACTTTGTTACTTCTATAACAATTTTGTACATCTCTTGATTTGTAGTTTAACAAGTTTAATCACCACACTTGAAAGACATCACCTTCTCACTGAGGTCAGATAATAAAAGGTTGCTCATGCAGAGCAGGCTGGCTATGTCAGTGAACAATGAAACTTGCTAGCTTGCTGTTCAGTTTAGTTCCTAGAGCCGATATTTGCTTTCCAGTAATGTTTTCTTGGATACATAGAACAAATTTGCCATAAAACAATTTTATAATGGCTAGTCTCCAGCATAACCTCAGAGATTATGCAAATGACAGCAAAATTATTACTTTTTGAATTTTGTATTACACAGTAAAATTACAGATACAAGTTTAAAAGAAGAAAACAATGTTTAAGCCAACAAAAGATAATATGATTTGTTTGTTGAATGCACAGTAAGCAGGCATATATCATGGATAGCAGAATGATACTCAGTTGTTTCTCATGGGTCAGAAGAAGTTTTGTCTTTGAAAAGCTACGTACTTTTCAATATAATTCTATAAAATTATAAAGGAAATGTTTTATTCTGGTATTGTAATTCTATTATAACTGTCTCATCAGTGTTAGGTGCTGTGGCCTACTTGTAACTTTTTATAATATAACTTGGTTTCTGTATAGCTGTATGTTAGAAATCTAATTAAAGAAACCAGTTTCCAGGGCATATCTTGTCTAATAACTTACTTTTACAGACAGAACGTGCTCATTCTAAGGCTCCAGTGCGTATCAAAACTGAACCTACCAGTAACTACTACTTGGAGAGTTGTATTTGGTAATTTATTTTTGCTACATCATAAAAATTTTTCTTTATTATAGCAGTGACTTCCTGCCCAGTACTAAATAAAAGCCTATTGTAATCCTGGCCTGTGAATAACTTGAGGTTCAGCATTCTTTCCTCTTCTGTGTCAAGTTCTCTGTCCCCACCACTGTAGAGGATTTTATTTTGTAAGAGGTAATGAATGGTGAATTGTTGATCTTCTGGAATGTCCCATTGGATCTTTCTGTTCAGAGCTCCACCTTGCTAGAACCGAAGTCCAATGCTTAGAATTTTGTTAAGTTTAAGGACTGTATTTATGTAATAGCTGTTGCACTTGAGGGTGAATTTGCATGAAAAGTGTTTTGATGGAGATACAAAATCTTACCTTTCTTTCTATATATATCTTACATAGATCTTTTATATCTCTTAACCTATCTATTTATATGTACATTAGTGTGAATTGAAGTGTTAAAAGCTACGTTATTTAAGTCCCTTCCTCATAATTTTCAGTTATTACTGAGGAATATGTGATTTAGGTATCCCAAAAAATAGGTTTTCTACATTGCTTTAAAAATATGACTGCACAAAATTTAAGTGATTTCAATATGAAAAATTTTGTGATCTTTGGAAAATTTTTAACTGGTTTTCAGTGGGAAAATCTAGTTGAATACTTACAATAATTTTAAATTGATCAGAATTTCAAACCTGCTGAAGCAGATGCAGTTTTGACATTTATTTTCACAAATTGTTTTCCCGTTTGTCAACCTGTTACACTGCAAGATCTTCACTGGGTCAAGTGTCAATGCTTCTGAGCCTGCCCTTGTTCGTAACAACCAAAGACAGCTCTATTTCTCTGGGACAATGAAGCACATAGTTTTCAGGATAAAACTTGCACAAGCTTGAAATGAAGCATTTGTGCTGCATGGCTCTTCAACAATGGAAGAAGCTGATTTTAAGAGAAATGATGATTCTTCAGTGTATACTGGTGTCAGCTTTTGCAATCACCTATCAACAGTGACTAAGGACAAGAAATCACTTGCCCATGAAAGACACAAGAAGAACAACAGAAAAAACCCCCCCAAAACAACAACAACAAACCCAAAGTAAGAAAACAGCAATATGACTTAAACTGGAAAATGGAAATAAAACTTAAAAACTAGATTTAAGTACCATAGCATGTAAGTATAGGTAGAGATATATACTAATTCATTGTATGCTAAACCTGCTCTAAGTGTAGACCGCAGCTGATTCAGATGGTTCATTTTCCACCTTCACCTGTTTTATGACTTCACCCTAATCTTGGTGTCAAATATATTAACAATGAGACACCACAGTTAGTGCCAGGTGATCTGGCTAATCTGATTTTTGTTTTGGTAGGGTTCGTTTTCAGGTGGATCAGCTTCCCTAATCCACCTTGCTGTGCAGTTGCATGGGAAATGTTGTAGTATGCCAGGAGAGGGAAAGAACAGGACTGCCCCATTTTAAGAGCAGGCCATGGTTAACTCAAATTAAGTACAAATAAAGCTTTGAAACTCCGTCCTTAATTGTGGAAAATTCAGTAGGTAACAGATAATTTGGACCTGAAATTTTTGAGTGGGATGCAGTTTGTGCCATTACTTGTTCTCCAGATGTGTGTTTACTGCTTTAATTATAAATCTTTTATTAAAGTTTTGCTGTTTTTTTTTTTTTAAAAAAAAACCAGATGAACCCAAACTCAGTATTTAGGTTTTTTAAAAAAAATTCTCTGATATACTTTTATCAGTGAGATGCAAATTATTTGATTGCAACAGTATACTTCATGCTTATGTAATTTATTTGTTCATGCTCTTTTGGCTACTTTTTCATTGTGGATCAGCAGTTTTCTTCCCCTCAGAATGATCTTGAATCCATAATCTTTTAGTGGCTATCATTATGATACTTCTTTCTGGAATAAAGAAATCAGCTAGCCCACTTTTTCAGACTTACAGATTTATGAACAGCTAAGACTAATAACTTGCTGCTGCTGAAGGCTGTCATGTTGTGTATCTCTTCTTCTGAGTACCCTTCTCCTCAATCCTTTTCCTGTTTCCATCAGCACAGCAACCCATGTGCTGAAAGATGTTCTTTCATGAGTACATGCAATTTACTAACACAGTAGAAAACTGTACAGTTTTCTGCAAATTTAGTAAAGTAACTAAAGGATATGTCCAACAAGTAACAGCTTGCATGAACAGAGTGTGTGTCTTACAGGACCACGTGGCCAGGAGAAGGGTAAGGGGCAAAGGGAAGGATGGACCTTCTCTCTTTGATGGTGCTGTGTTATTTAATCAGCTCACTGCGTCAGACCGCTGTGATTGTTGTTAATTCAGAACACTTAGTTTGTGGTATATTGCAGTATTCTGGGTGTTCACTGTGTTGTCTTCTAAAGATCAGGTATCTTACCCTTCCTATCTATTGCAATAAAGTGGCACAAAACCTATGAATATGTCTCATGAATAACTATGCAATGTATAGTAGTTATTTTGAAGTAAATAATAATCCTAAGTTATAGTCAGAAAACTACTTGAGAGGGTTCCAACCACTCCCTTTTACAGAAGAGTATATGAAAAGCTTTTCGTTTTAAAAAAAAAAAAAATTTACGACAAATTGTATTCAAAATTCAGATTTTAAATATATTACTTTAAAATATATTACTGTTTATTTTTTACAGTATCTAGAAGAGATGCAAGACAAAGCAAAGACAAAAAAAAACCCCAAATTGGGTTCTAAATGCAGGAAAGGGGTATAAAAGGATTATAAGGCTTTACTTAGCATGACACTGGTAGCAACTGAAGGACTAAGTTTACAGCTGTACCATTTCTCATATATTCGTAGCAACATTTCTCTTGTCTGCCTAGGACCAAAATTTCACCTAAAGTATTGAAGACCATCATGATCAGCTATTCTCACTAGTCTTACGCAAGTCAGAGAATTTGACTTAAGTTTCAAACGTATGATAACCCATGATACTATGGTCAGACAAATTTTAATTTGTCACAGGCTAAGTTATCATGACTCAGCTGATGTTGGGTAACTGGCTGTGATGCAGTAATTTGAGAGTTTGAGCCCTTAATAGTGCCTTTATTAAATACACAACTTCTTGATGAATTGGCATATAGCTTTTAGAAAGATGCATAATTTTTATTTAAAGGCTCAAAGATAATCAACTATCTCGCCATAAAAATCTTTCAAATAGTTAATTATCTATTTAAAGTGAGCATCTTATTTCTAATCTGAATTTTTCTATCTCTGTCTTTTGCCTTTGGATTTTTTTATTACTTTGTTTCTGGATTAGAGACTGTTTTACCTTTTTTGGGTTCCATTGATATACTTCTACCATTAATAATTTTATATTTTTGTCAGGTAATTTAAGTAAGAACAGATGCTATTACAAACCTTTTCTGTCATAGCTGATTCTGTTTACACTCAGCATTTGAAATTTAGCAAGATAGCTTAACCTTCACCTATATAATATATCTATCATTAATTCTTTTAATTTTTATTAATATAGTTTTATAATTGAGATACAATTTTTGCTTAAGTCTCACAGCACTTTGTTTTACAACAGCAGAGGTTCCTCTTGCGGATGAACTTAAACTCTCATTAAGAAGAACAAGAAAAATTATGTTCAGGTTGTTTACCAAGTCTTACGGCTAATTGTTCTCATTTTCCAGAAAATAAGTTAACTAACAGCTTTGGTTTTATTTTCTGTTTAAAAAAATATTTGTAAATACAGTATTTGGGTTGTCTCTTCTTTTTTTCCATTTTCTTCCTAAAAGAAGTAGGGGATATGTAAAAGGAAAGAAGAGATATCCTTACCTCCACCAACAAAAAACCCACTCTCATAGAAGAAAAGGCAGAATGATTTCTGAATTTCATCAAAAGCTGAAAAATACTACCCCCCCCCAAATGTCTGTACAGTCTCTTTTTGACAAAATGTATTCATAATCTTTTTTTTTTTTCTTTGACTGAAGAACATCGGGAAGGAACACAGTGAGTAACCCAGTAGCTTTTTTTTACTGTGTTCTATTAGACGAGCTGTTGTTCTTAGTAGTGGTAATAAGCATGGATAGTACCTGATAAGAAAATTAATCCCAGATTGTGGAGTAAGCCTAGTGAAGGAATTTGCTTAGTTTTATTTGTTTATCTTTTACAAATCTGTTCATTAATTTGTAGTTTGAAATTTGGTGGAAGTGGGGTCATAATGTGCTTGCAGACCTGGAATAAGGTAAGAGTATTCTATAGAGAAGCACACAATATACACTCTACTTTTAACTATGTAATATTTAAATAGATGTTGTAAGTCTTTTCTTTAAATGCTTAAGAGAAAATTCTCTCGTACCATGCTGTGTTGATAGCTATAACCCTGCTGTGTATGTGGGGGTTTTGTTTGGAGGAGTTTTTTTGGCGGTTTTTTGTTGGTTTGTTTTTTTGTTTTTTTTTTTTTTTTTAAATTTTCGTGGCATTCATAGCCAAAGACACATACTGCAATGAATTAATATTTGGGCTTAACAACTGTTCTCTGAGCAGAACAATATTTAAAGTTTTCATACCAGTTTTATCAGAAATTGTGGTTTGCATTAATTTCCCTTTACAGATGTACTTCAGCATACTATGTACTAAATTTCTTCCCCCTAAAAAGCTCCCTGTGTTTTATTGGTTGTAAAACATTTTTACTAAGAGGAAAAAAATGTGAGTAATGGTGGTTTTAAAGAAAATATCAGACTCTGTGATAACTAAGGATGTGCTCAAGTGGCATGAATACTTCAGTTCCAGATGGGTCAGCTTTAGGGGTCAAGTTGTGAAGAGAAAGCCATCACGCACACTTCATCAACACTGTGGAATGAGAGACCAGTGCATTTACTGAGCAATGGATTTCCAGTGAGCGTATAAACTAA
>JANHGO010000027.1:20542658-20555476 GCA_024606505.1 Aquila spilogaster
GGCATGTCAGCGGTCACTGTTTCTGACATCCTTTATATTTGTCCAGTCAGCTCTAAATCTTTAGGTTGGGCTTCAGCGTACTCAGGAAAGAAAAGAGAGAAGCAATTATTTTCAGTCATTGAGTTCTGAAGATCTTAGTGTTAATTATGCCAAACACGGTTGGTTCATCAACAAACTAGAAATGTTAAAGAGAGGAGAGAGAGAGAGAAGAATTCTGATATTTTTGGTGATCAAAAGTATCCCAGTTATAACTTTATATTTCTTGGATTTTACTTTGATTTCTTCTCAGTAGTTCCATGTTTGCACTGAGAATATTAGTGAGGTAAATCGACATCTTTTTATGTGATGTGGCAAATTGACAAGCTGAAAAATTCCTGTAATATTATTTTAAAAGATTAACTAGCATATATTCCTTCTCTGCTAGCAGTACACCATTGCTTCTCATGTGAAACATTTTCTTTTGTTCTGGAGATGTTTACCCCTTCTTTGTCTGCCGTCAGTACAAAACAGAGCCACACAGAGGTCTCTTTAAATTTGCAGTCAATTAAGGAATGCTACAGTAGCTCTAATTCCCTTTTTTGGAGGGGAAAGGAAAAGTTAATTTGTTTTCATTATTGTTAAGCCTTTGCTGAGAATGTTTTCTTTCATTATAGCAGTAATTAAATAGTTAAATGCTAAAGTTAAAGTTGATTTTTAACATTTAACAGTGATGACTCTCATTTAAAAACATTTTTTTTAACCTGAGCTCTTACGAGTGCTTAAAAACTGTCATTTAATTCTAAGCACTTCTATGTATGTTTGTACATATGTGCACGTACGTAGAGTTGTATGTATGTATACATGCATTCCTTGAGACTGTTGACTGGAAGTCATAAGGCAATGTTGTGTCATTAACTTTTGAAGTGAACCGTTTCTCTATTGTAGTATGTGAATATATGTGCATCTGCTTAATCTAGAAAGTGATTTGCATCAAGTATTTGTAAAAATTATTTTAGAGAAAAAGAAGCTTGATTCCATCTTTTAATGCAAATAGCACAATTTGTTCAAGGGAACTAGCTCACTGTGACCTTCCTACATAACCGTTGCTTTGGACAGTATAAGGGAATAATCACATTCCTAACCGTGTGGGATAGAACAAGCAGTAGGACTGATTGATGGGTTTGTATACAGCCTGAAAACTTTGGAAAATTGATGTACTTAGCATTCTTTAAAATGTGTTCCCATTCTGCAGATATGTATCGATCTTCATGCTGTTCAAGGGAGCTCCTAGTTTACGGGATCTAAATTAATTTCAGAAAGTCACAGAAGCAGATTTTACAGTTGTTTAGCAAATGTAGACCTTGACTGTTCTTGGCAATTCTCCTTCTGAGATTAACAGGAAACAATCAGAGTTAGAATCAAATATGGAATTAGTTTGTTCCCTTGCAGTGTGTATTAAAGGAAGCAATATTGTAATTAAAATGCAGATAAACGTTGTGGAAATCTCATGTAACTGTAATAAGCAGGGTGTACTCATCATATGAATTCACATCATTGTTACTTTGTCCTCATGTAGTCTCTCTGCAGCTGCCTTGCTTGGAGGATATCTGTACAAAAATTAAGTAATAAATCAAATTTATTTTTTAGTTTCTACCAGTGACATTTGAAAATAGTACTGTTTCTGAACAGAACAATAGTGCAATTGCTTCAAGAATTTAAAAGAAAAACAGTGGGTTTTGACTTTTATGTTGGTTGCTTGACGTTCTGAGAACATATTGAAACACTAGTGCTGCAGTATCATCCTTAATATATTAAGGAATATTTTAACATAATGTTAGCTAGCAAAACTGGGACAGTAAGGACTAACAACCTCTTCCTTTTTCTTAACTATTCAACTCATATTTGAGTAAATGGCAGTATTTTTTATGTATGCTGTTCTTATAACCTATTTTAGTTTCTGGATTTGTAGTGTTGCTACCACTCTTTGTGCAAAACAAAACCAGCATCAGTAGCGTACGTGACTTTTTTTTTGACAATACTTATGAGAAAGATGGATCTACTTTTCACATCTTTGTAGGACCACTGAACATCACAGTATCTGTGGTCAGACAAGAAGAAAACCAGTGCTAATAGAATTTACAACAAAAGCAGTGTGTAAGTGAAACTGAGGGAAGTGTAAGATACAAAGACGGAGTTTATCAGCTGGTAGAATTTAGAAAATGCTGGATGATAAGCGAAAACCAGTGTCAGGATTGCAAATTTGACACTGAGATTGTGTTTTGTAGCAACTGAGTAACACATTTTTTGAGTGTAAGAGAGCACAGGAAAAATGGCACGGAAAGCTTTTTTCATTTATGACAGTGTGCTAGCCAGTATGGGGGAGGCTATGTCAATGACAAAGTAGGACTGTGAAGAAGGAGAGAGCTTAGAGTTTGCTCACATGGAAGTACGTATCTGTTTGCACATGAAGGTATTGAGTCAGAAATGGCAAGACTTTAAAGAATACTGACAAAGAGCAGGTGAAGGAATTTAGGAAATCTCTGAAAAGAACCTAATCATGTCATAAGGAATGAAGAATGCTTCATTATGGGTAAAACAGTGTTATGTTGTTTTTTTTTTTAAGAGGTTCTTATGAATGCAGAAAGAGATGGAGGAAAGATACCTGTGGTACTGAAGTGTAGAAGGGAAAATATGAAGCAAAAATCATTTCAGTGTAAGCACAAGAAAGTGATGTCTTGGTAAATACTATTTCTGTATTTTGGAAAAGACTGGAAACTAGTCATTTATGAAGAAGCAAAAACAGTTTGAATAACATCAATACTAAGAGTTCCTTGAGCCAAAAAAGAAATGGAGTCTCATAGTAAGAGATGGGGTAAGTAGAGCAGTGCGGTAGGGCTGAGAGTAAGAATAATAGTGTTTGTATTTGCTGTGTTTGAGAAACTTAATTTCAGATTGAGACATGTCTTCAGATGTCTATTCCCTCCTCTGTTTTTTTCCATTTCCTGTTTATTTTTCTTTTGTTGCTCACAGTGGATCAGTTTCTAACTCCTATTTGTGTTTAAAGTATGGTTGGTTTTTTTTTTGTGTGCACACGTGTGCCTGTGGTCTTTCTGTTCCACAGTTGGTGTTTGTATACTGTTGCTGGTATGTCATTTGAAATATCTTAGTATCAGTTTCCAGAGATGTCTGTATTGTTTCACTGAGTACACTGATTGAATAGATGCGTTCACAGTATTTTCAGTTGTGAGCAGAATTCCCCACTGAACATACGCTGGTGTTTTGGAAGGAGGTATATATAATCACCAAAAATGTTACAGCAAGTGGCTGGTATCTCAGAGCCTGAGAGGTCTGCATGAGTGCGGTCTATCTCCAGGGTATACTGGAAAAAGAAAAAGGCATTGGAAGTTTTGTCTTCATGCCAACAATGTTAGAATTAAGCTAAAACCTTGAATATGAGGTAGAATCGTATGCAACGTGCTTTTAAATACTAAAAAGGAGAACTGAAAATAATAGTTGCAAAACAAAATTGTTTACAATTTCTATATTAATTTGTTCTTAGTAAATCTTCTCACTCAGTATTGTGCCCACATTATATGATCTATCACTTTATCTTTTCTTTCTATCAAGGCACAGCGTACCTAGCTAATCCATCGGAAATCCCTTTCCTTATCAGTTACTCAAGAGTGGTTATACTCTACAGTTTGACAGCATTAGACATCATTTACTTTCATAAGCTGCAGATTACTTGGGAGAGAAGGACTTTTCTGTTTGAGGATACCTTGGCTTTATGGAGATTGTTTTCCTTGGTTCTTGCTTTTTGCAAAATGACTGGAAAAGATGCATCAAAGTAGTACAAAGTTACTTTTGTTGTCTATAACATTAGATAATTTTTTTTGGTCACAACTTTCTGTATTATTATTCTGTAAACTTTTAGATTCTTAGATCTGTCATTCTTTATTTAACATAGTGATTTAACAAGGTAGTAAAGGTTTTTGTTGTGAAGATAATTTCCAGCTTAATTCACAGCTGAGGAGCTCCTATGATATCAAAGTTCAGAGGCCCTGGACATCCCGATAGCCTTCCTGAATGGAGTTTTTGACACAGTAGAACAGAACTGCCTTTTTGGAGGTGTTCTGATATGCTGTGTGGTGTTTTAGCGTGGAGCTCTTTGAACATTTGACATTAAATACTATAAGAATTTCAACTGATAACGTACCAGCAAATATTAAAGCATTATTTGCTGTCGTACAATTCTTATGTTAAGCCAGATTAGAGTTCTAGTATTATACTTTCTATAAAAAATGTGGATTCTAGACTGATTATTGTGAATATTTAAGGGAATTCAGATAACTTTGACATTTGTAAAAATAAATACTTCAGTCTTTCATGCTTGTTAATGCTTCTTACCAAGAATGCTGGAACTATTTTTACAAAGATAATAAATTTGCATATTTTAGTTAGCTCTGTCATTGTTGTGTGATAGTATCAAGTAAGAAGTGAGGAGGAGTGATGCATTGCTGTACATAAAGGAACGTTCCCTTTTTTTCAGTCAGCAGACTTCCAGTTTGCGTGTCATGAACTTTCTTGGGTTGTATTATAGGATGGAAAAATGATTGTTTTTGTGTGCATAAGAACTTCTGGCATTGTTTTTTTTTTGCCCCGCATCTAAAAGCCTTCTTCCTTGAGAAGTCAGTGGTGTCTTAATAATTGATTTTATTTATTTATTCAGAAGAGTTATTCCAGAGTTCAAAAGCTGTGGCAATCCTTGAGTACTCTGTAAGGAAGGCCACACCTAATTGTCTTTGAGTTATGTCACTTCTCACAGTTCCAGTTTTGTTTACACTGCTGTCTCTAGTGGAGTCATTAGGCCAAAAATAATTTTTTGCTGTTTGAGTTACGAAGTAGGGAAGCAGTACTGCTGTCATAGAGTACTTCTTGTTTAGAAAGATCACTTCTTTTTCGTCTTCATATATATTTCGATATGCTTCATCTATACAGAAGGAATATATATACAGAAAGAGGATTTTGCTCTACATTTTACATTATAGATCTTTCTTTGTTACAAATCTGTATTTGGAGAAAAAACATATATAATATTGTATTTTATTCAGAGGGCTGGTACCAAAAGGAATGCTGTCAGTGATTGTGCAGAAGAGCATGTAACCAAACATACAAATAAAATTTAAGGCCATTAACACTTTGTGTTAGTTTAATAAGGGAAAGGTAAATGAAAATTAGGACTGACTGCTATCCAAAGGTCATCTTACTGCACTAGGTGTTGTAAAGGTCTTTTTACTGAAACTGTGATATTCAGGCACAATGGGCAGGATTGTGGATGTACTGATGTTTGTACTTGAGAAACTGTGCAACTGGATAGGATTTACATAGGATACTGGCCTTGGGCTGAAAGTCTTTCTATTATTAACTAAAAATTGTTATTAGTTACTTTTATCCAAAGGCTTATATTGTTTTTGCATAGTACTTCCTGTGTGGGCACGTGATGAGTACATCTGCATTATTTTTTGCTTACTCTGTTTTTCTTGGTGCTGAAAATCTCCGATCTTTTATCTAATTTTCATTGTATATATATAGTCATAATTAATATATGATATTTTTTCTCCAATGCTGTAACTGCACTTTACGAACTTCATCACATAGCAAATCTTTTGCAGCTGACCTATAGACTCTGGACACTGAGGAAGCATAAAGCCCAATGTTGCTACCTAATGGAATAGCATCAGTGATGTTCTTGTGTTTCTAATCTAGGAAAATAATTTGCTTTCCCCCAGGTGAGGATGGTGTAGGGCTTTTAACACATTTTCCTTGATTGTATGGTTCTGTTAATGAAAATAAAGAAGTCAGCGAACTGGCCATAGAATTCATTATTTTTATTTGCAAGTCATTAGATCTTGTTTTTATCTCTATAGTTCTTTCATAGCTGTGAGCCATTCTGGCATGCCTTTAGGTTTACGACATCCTGCTGTGTAAGGATGTTTGAACTGTGGTTTCTAGATTCCTTTTTATAGTCTTTTTTTAATACTATGCCAAATTATATCATGAGCTATTAAGACAGGTTATGCATCTGTTAGTTTAAAAGTGTCTCTAATTGTTTCACTGCGATAAAATATTACTGCATATATGCTTCAGGCATGATTTTTTTTGCTAACAACCTGCTATGTATTCATAGGAGCAACAATACCAATTCGTACCACTGGGAATATTATTTATTTTGGCAAATAGAGTATTTTTTATCATTCACGTGTTGTTTAGAGTAAATATATGTATGAAAGCAAACGCAAGGATACTGTATGTTCACCTTCAGTAAATCTTTTGTTTTACATATGTTAAGGCCAGAATTAGCCAGGCACAAACAGTAAATATGTAGTAGCTTTAAAGTAAAATAAAATTGGTTTTGATTTAGTTCAAGTCAGCCATCTCATTTAAAATTAGCCCAGGGGTCTTGTAAAAATGCTAGTAATCTAAACATAATAATGCACATTGCCCAATTGCTTCTGTATATGATATAGGTTCAGTGCTGTAGTGCTTTGACAGCCCATTACAGAATGTAATGAACAGCTATTTTTAAACAGAAGAAATTCAAGTTGACAGCTTGGCAATGAAATTCAGCTAGTGGCACAATTTTTGTCGTCTTCAGTATAGGGAGCGGATTTCAGTTTAGTTTAAAGAAATTTCTATCATGGACTTTATGGAGCAAGCATTTTTTGCTTCAGTTTTACTAAATACTTTTAGAACTGCTTGAAGGAAAGCTGAATTTTGTCAAATCACCAAGCCCATACTTCAGTCAGGGTAAAAGACACACTTCTAGAAGTTAGAAGTTATGATTAATGATTAATAAAAATAAATTGAAATCTTAAGGAGGAGAATATGCTGGAATTGAATTTATAATCAGAAGCCTTTTTTTGCCTTTAGTTTAGTAAGTGAAAACTGTAGCTCCGTAAGCCCATCAAGAGGGATTTAAGTTTGAGTCAATAGCAAACTAAGAGAAGGGACAGAGTAAGTAGCTGTCAAACTGCACATGTTTTGTGGTAGAATCTATAAATTCAGGCCAAGCTCCCATCTATCATTTTCCTTATCTCAGTTGGCTGCTGCATTGGGAAGTGAATAAGATTCTGGTTTATCTGAGTATGTGTGTAGTGTTGTTTGGTCAGGGCTTTCTTAAACAGCCTGACAGTAAAGCCAACTCTGGTGGATGGGTGAGGAAATTTAAGCAGTGATTTTGCAGACAGTCCATCCCCCTAACCATATTTTTTGTGCTTGAGTAAAGGAAGTGGATACCCTGCTCTGCCATCCTTGGAATTCTGTATGGAATTAGAGAGAGATTTAAAGCCTATTTGTTTCAGACTCTTCTTCTATTATCTGTTGAGATAATAAATGGTACCTCTTGGGATCATTAGTGAGTTTGCCACAGAGCAGGGAGGAGCACAGTCCCTTTGCAGGGACTAGCTTTCCTTCCTGCTGGATTGCTGAGATCCAGAGGTGGTATGATGTGATTCTTGGTGATTTCTAGTGACTCTGGCCAAACAGTTCCTTTTCTTGTAGCAGGTATACCCAAACCCCACTGGGCTGAGTGCCATATCACCATTTTGATTAACTTCATGTTTCCAATCACTTTTTTCTCTTCCAGCTTCTTTCTGTGCCCATCACCCATCTTATCATGATGCCTCACTCATATTCCTGTTTAATGCTGTGTTTCTTTTCCATGTTCTCTGAGTACAGTGAGAGAAAGAAAATGCCCTTACCTGGAATAATTCAGTTAAAAATACATGATCCCAGATTCAGTGATTTTAATCATACCTGTTGTATATACAAAGCTCTGATTCTAAACACTTGTTCCAAAAGTTAGCACATCTTGCATCTTTTCCAAAATTACCACAGTTAACAGATTTATAATCCTCTTCAGCTACCTCAAGTGGGATGAATAGAATGACTTCTATTTCTGCTGTCTTCTGCTTTTGACTATTAAATCTATTTTTCTCTTCTCAGTAATCTCTTGTTCCAATTCTTATACCTTAACGCTTTCCTTTTTACATCCCGCATTACATCCAATATTTCTGCAATAATCCCTTTCCTAAATCTACCCTCAGTCTGAAATAATTCTTGCTGTATGCTATGACTGTTGTTTTCCATCTTCCTGTTTCTCCTTAGGGTCTGCTGCTGAAACCTGGAGAACATGCTGTATACTGTGTTTTTATGATCAACTGTGGTGTTTTTCATGTTATTTGATTTTAAGAGGCTTTTATAGAAAAGTGGTATGACTATATGTCTTTGTAGGATTATACATATATATATATATATATGACATACCTGATTCATTGTCCATTAATGCTTTGTGTAGCATCAAGTGCTTTGGTGCCTACCTGTGTAGCATGTATGAATGGCAAAATATCCTTAACCAAGCAGGGGTTCAGAAATGAAAACAGTGTTATAATTTATGGATTATTATTATCATTACTTATTTTTGTGAATTATCATTCAGAATATGCCATTAGAATGAGTGGCATATATCCAGTCTACTTATATTTTGAATAGCTTGGTAATATTTACATGAGGGTAAGCCATAATATCAAGATACAGCTTTCCCAATGATTTTTCAAGACACCATACGTTTCCTTCATTTAAGTTGTTTTTGAGAGGTGTGGGTATGTTTTGCATATGCAGTTTTGCTGATCTCATAGTGTTTTCACTCTGCTGTGACAAACCTGCATAAGACTGTTAATTAGTCCAGCCTTGTTTTCCATGAGAAAACCCCATTGGTTTGTTCGAAAAGAATGCTGAGGAATGCTTGGTGAGAAGAGGTCTGCAATACAGCCAGAAAACTGATTCTGAAGAGTTAGAGTTTGTTAGTTCCCACAGGGCTCAGGAAAAGGGCAGACTGTTACAAAGGTGTATAACAGTTAAGGTGGCGTGTGGGAATTATTTAATAGGACTGCATTTAAGTTATTCTTCTATGAAATGTCCAATAAACAGCAGCTAGTCTCTATTTTTTTTTTTAAATAGGAATTTGTTTTTAAATGTTCTGAGTCATCTGAAAATTCAAGGAAGGCCAGATTTTAATTTTTCACTGATTTCAATGTTCAGGTTGGCTGAACAAAGGGAATCACTATGTAGAATTGATGGTAATAAAAAAAAAAGTGCTAATATTCTCTCCTTAGTTCTGTCTATTTTAAACACTAGAGCTCCTACTCATTTTTCTTAATATTTGAATACCTCTATGACACCATAATATAACGAAATCTTCATGCTAGTGCTTGAAAAAAAAAAAAGTGAAGGGCATATTTGCAATGCATTTCTCTGTGGTTCTCCGTGAGTTAGGTTTCTACATCATGTGGAGTACTACAGCGTGTACTAGTTGGCACCCTTGTTGAGGCACCCTTGTTGATAACCTCAATTGAAGGAGCAGGAGTTAAGAACCAAATTGCAACCTCCCTTAAATCTTTCAAAAGAATAGCTAGCTGGAAGACTGTTGACTTTCTGTATTTGTCTGATGTGTTTAGGGGAACGAAACATATACTCCTTCCTTTCCATTCAAAAGCATGAATATATGGTGTTTAGTCAGGAGTAGGTAGGCTACCTGGGAGTGATACTACTTAGGGATTCATAAGTGCTGAAGTATTTCAATGTACAACTGAATAGATGATTCACTGAACCTCATTCTTAGAATGATTCTTTGTTTCATCAGAGTTTCTGGGACAGCATAAAGAAAATATTTCTATGTACTTATTAATCATGTGATCCCTTTTTACTGGAGAGGTTTTGATCTTGAGAGTTATAGCTTATTTAGTACTTAGAGGCCACCTAGTAAAGTACCTCACCCACTATGGCTCCCAATGTAGTAGATTCCTTAAGCATGTGCTTAAATAACCCTAACTAAAGGATTTTTTTTTTAAGATTCTATTAGTATGATTTAAGGAAGCATATCTTTCTTTCAAAGCCAACGAAGACCAACTAAGATTGAAGAATGGATGTTGTGGTCACCTCCTAGAACAAGACAAGTGTTTTCATGGGGCTGAGCGGCAAAGTTGATGTTGATAACTAAAAACATTGAACTGGATCTCAGTTCTGACCTCTCATCTGAGATAATGTCTAACAATGCAGTGTCCCTGTAACAGGCTGTGATCAGAAGAACTTAGTCAATGAAATCTGTATTCCATAATAGGCGTTGCTTTGATTCAGTGGCCTTACTCTTCCATTCCACGCTCCCATGCCTAGTACTGATGTGTTCACAGACTCTGTTTCAGTATGTGAACAGCTGAGTAGTAATTTACTTAAGCATTAGTGTGTGAAGGGAACAATCTAAAGCTATGGACATGCAAGTAAAGAATCAGAAACAAAAGCTCCTAAATGAATTAGGTTGGAGATGTAATATCTTCTAAGCTATCAAGTATGCAGAATTTTTGGTACATATTTCTTCTTTCTTCTAATCTCTGCGTTTTCAAGTAGAGCCTATGCTCTTACTCTTCAAAAACTAATACTGCACTTATGTCTGCTCTTGTGAAACAGCATCCTGATAATTCTTTTCAGCATCCACTGTAATCACAGCACAAATCCATACTATGATGGGCACAGAGACCTGTTCTTTGTCTCTCTCTAAAGAGCAAATACCAACACTGCTTGATAGTTCAACAAATGGTAGTGTTGGAGAAGGACTATCCATCTACCTTATGCTTTACTTCCACCTATCTAGTGAAAAGTAACTCTACTGCTTCATTTGTCTTTTCTAATTTGTAGGCAAATGTAGTTGCTATTCTGCAAAAGTATCGGTCTGTTAATTATTTTCTTAACAGAAAATTGGTTGATTGTATCTATTTGAGAACGGTGCAATATTTTGAAGCGAGTCCTTTTTAGTTTAGGAAAGTCCTTATTCACGTAGTATCTTGTATGCATAGCTACAATAGAGTTTTGCCCTGAGGAGCACTACAGATGTGCATTTGGCCTGTTCAGTTCTTTTCTCCCCTTCGTTTTGTTGCGACTTCCCTTTATTTTCTCAACCAGGATTAACAGCACTCTTGAAACACTTTTTTAAGCAGTTTGCATGTCTTGAAATACCGTAAAATTCTGAGGAATGGTTATTTTAGTTACTCTGACTACGTATGTAAACGTTAATTTTACTCAAAAGAGAGGAGTGAGGGAGCCCTTATAAAAGCCTTGTAAGGCACTAGTGCTTTTGTTTTCCTTGCCCTTTCTCTGTAGATAAGTTAGGAAAAACTTCTTAAATGTTCTCAAGGTGATAAAGACACTTAGAGCTACACACAGTGGATGAGATTTCAAACTGAAATCACAAAATATAATTCTCATATTTCTACTCTGAATACCTGAGAGCAGGAATGAGTACTGACAGACTTCCCACTTCCATGCATGTCCTGGAGGCTGACTGGAGTAAAAGGGTAATCACCCAGCCAGCTACACAGGTTTCCCTCTAGCGCTGGAGCACTGCAAAAAGAGGAAGGTGATATCCTTTCCTTTCCACAAATGTTCTTGTAATACATTTTTGAAGTCTTTTTGCCCTTTACCCTGACTTACCTTTTCTCACAAAATTAAGTATATAATCTCTATTTCTTTTTAGTAAGAAATAACAAGATATTAACTGGATATCAGCTGGGCTTTTGGGTAACTTCTGCTATTCACTGATATTGGATTAGAGAGAATACTTCTGGAATGGGAGCAGAGGAGGTCTGGGATGTTATTTTGTGCATTTTTTGATATTTTTTTATCACAGCATATTACTTTTTTTTTGCAGGCTGATTCCTCTTAAAACTGTAAAATTATGTACATATTTGTAGTGGACGCTTAGGTGCATAGAACAAGTCTGGATATAAATCCATTTCTTTGCTGGAAGTGGAAATGGGTCAAACTCTGTGGTCAATCTGACAGTATAAAATGGCTGACATTGTTGCTTGACCAAGGTATTTCTCTTCAGTTGCTAAGCTTTCCTGTCCACGCAGAAAGAGCCACAGCTTAATGCTTTAACGACAAAAAGTTTAAGTTCTGTGCTCAAAAGATCATGATACTTATCTTAACATTCACCCTTTGTGCTTTCTCATATGCTCAACTGTAAGCTTATCAGAAAATGCAAAAATTGAGACAATTTATCTACATTTTGTGAATTAACATGAAGTGATACTTCAGAAGAGGTTTTCTTGTTTTCTGTATACAATATTATGAATGTTGCAACAAACATGCAATGAATATTCAGTGACTGTTCTGCTACAAAGTGTTTTGCTTTGCTCTGAAAGTTTCTATTAGTCTGATTTATTTCAAAAGACTTTCTATTAAGATTATTTTACAATGCATGCTTTTGTTTCAAGCTTTTTTCCCCTGTCGCAATGTAGTGATTTCATGATGTGATTAAAACATAGTATTTTAAGCTAAATACATAGTATTGGATAAAAGTAGGATACTTAAACAGGCTAAAATAGAGACATTACGAAGCTGAAGTTTTTTTCTGAGAGGGTTCTGAGCAGAATCAAAACAGTACTTTTAAAAAATCATGCTAAAAAAATAACATCCAAAACAATAACAGCACAGTCTTTACCACTCCCAACATTTAAATGAGATCTTTTTAGCTGAGAGAGTCATAAGTGTTGGTTTTTTTCCTATTTAAGGCCATTCTAGATTTTCTTGCTAAGTGGACCTAGCAGTACCAGTATATTTTATGTTAGCAAGTCATGAGAGAAAAGTGCTTGAAGTTCAGAGGGCATTTGTCTCCTTTCTCACAAATTCATTTAAGTACCAGTCTTGCCATAGCTTTAACTGGGGCAGACAACCATACAAATGACTTGAGATAAAATGAAAATAATGGACTGAGCTAGGTGCCGGGG
>JANHGO010000027.1:20560863-20587005 GCA_024606505.1 Aquila spilogaster
TAATGTAAGCCTGATGGATCAGCTTTCGCTTTTAGCCTAGAGGACCATTAAGCACTAGAAGCTGGGTCAAACTGATATAGTAAGGCAGACGTACCCTAACAGTTGGCAACAGTAGTTAACAAGCAGTAATTTGCTATGTGTGAGACTAATATTGTTTAAAATCTTCATGATCAGAGAAAGGATAATGCTTCTTTCTTTAATTTCCTTTTCCAACCTTAATTCATTTGGGAAAAGAAAAAAAAATCAACACATCAAGATGCAAAAATGAATAAAGCATTGAGCAATTCTTTTGGAAATAGTTAATATATTATTGCATGGTGCAGAACATCAAAGCATTCCTTAATAATTAAAAAAATTAAGGAAGTTATCGTAGGATAATATTGCATAATTGATTTTTTTTATTTTAAATTAAATAGTATTAATTTACTCCTGAATGTGTAGCCTTAAAGTATTAAAATATAAGTCAAAATGTTTGAGTTAACGGAAATATTCTGAAGATATTACAGAAAGAATATCACTATTTCTACAAGTGTGATTTTGAAGATAATTTTTCCTTGGCATCACAAGGAGATAAAGCTTTACTTCTAATAAAGCTTTCTCTTCTAATACTTTGATGCTGTTGATTCTGATGCAGATAATGGTTAAACTGGTGGCCAGGTTTAGCTAAACGTATCGAAGTACACCCAAATTTAGAGGAGTTATTTGTTTTTCATCTCTTCTTTAAACATTATTTGCAATTTTGATCAGATTTGTTCTGTATGTACGGATGTTCTGTGTACTGCTTTTGACAACCAAGATCACATGGGCATTGATGGTTATTAACAAAAATCAATATCATGTGTAAAATAAGATATATCATTTTCATGTTTCAGAGGCATACTGAGAAACTAGGCTGTAGTTGGCTTAGACTTTGATCTTTTTGCTCTTGTGGTGTGGCCTTATGTGCCCTCAGCTCAGTTCTCTTAGAGCTGTTGATGGTTTGTACTGTCGGGGCCACTGTTTCTGATGCATATTGTGTTCAGTTTATCATCTGTTGGGAAAGTTTTTTTTCCTCCTTCCTAGTACAGTATGGCTTGGTGGGAAAAGGTGGAGAGGTAGTGCATTATAGTATCGTTCTTTGTAAGTTCAGAAGACTTGTGTGGCTTGCAGAAACAAGGGAGCCCTTTTGAACAATGAAGTTACTGTGTTTAGTTACTATATCACTGGATAACTCAAATGGTGGCTAAAGAAAAACACAGGTTGAAGATAGCAGAAATTTACATATATCTGAATAAGGAGACATGGTTCCAGATTCTCTGGTTTTTGTATCGTGTTCATGTTATCTGTGTATTGCAGAAGGAATAGCTGTGCTTTGTGTCTGTAGATCTAGAAATAAAAAAAATCTCTTTCAATCAATTATAATAATTCTGTTTCCTTTAACAGATTATTTGTGGTCTAATTACTTAAGTAATGTGTGAACAAGGATATCCTGTTTTCCTTCTCACTTTCTTGAAAACTGATTTTGTTAGTTTTTTGAAGCTTCCAAAGGAGAAAAGTTAGTTAGTTTTGTGTAAAATGCTCTTTGGGCTGATAGCTTCTTTTTTTCTTTTTTTTTTTTCTAGTTTTTACATAGCATGATTAAATTTAACAGTGTTTTTTACTTCATGATGCTTTTGTGTCTGTGAATTACATTTTTGTTGCATTATAAACTTGTGCTGAATTTCGCACATTAAAAATATAAACCTAAAACAGCAATGTTTCCTTTACTTCAGGCAAAATATGTGTTTTTGTGTGTGTGATTGGGATTTTTTTTTGTGCATCTTTCAGTGCCTGGCTAGCCTTGATGTTTTATGTAGAGGCGTTCTTAGAAGTTTGTTTGATATATTCTTATTGATTGAAATGTTTTTCTGATAATAAAAATGGTAATATGTAATTTAGCTTCCACTTCGTTATCAGAATATTTGTAAAGTAATGTTGGTTATAAAAGGTATATAAATTCACAGAACAGGGAATGGAAAAGAGTAGTTGAGTTTGTATTCAGGCACTGAAAAAACAAATGCTCTACTGAGATGTTGGTTAATGACCAGTGACTTCTTGTAGCAGGGTTGTTTTATTAATTTTGTGTAAGTTTATTATGTTGGTTTATTAATCTATATGTAAAAAGATTAGAGTAATTCGTTACAGAATGGAACAGAAGTCCTGATGTTTTGATGATCTCAAAAAAAAATAATTACGATTTTCTATTTCTAGAGTACTAAGAAAAGGGAAGGAGTAACATATATGTTAGAGTTCAGCAGCCTGTCTGTGATACTGTGGTATCTCCAAATGATTTTGCAAGGGATCTGATCTGTTGCTAGTGGAAAAATTCAGTAAGTTTAAGATAAAATCTGAAGTATGAAAATGAAAGAAATATGCGTAACAGTAGATGCCACAGTTATACATCTTCTTGCATTTTCAAATGTAACAGCATCAACTGCTTCATAAAATGTTTCATGCCTGTTTCACTGAAGGCAAGATCACATCTCAGTATCTCTGAATTTTATAAGAGAGCGCATGGACATAGCTTTTCTTGAGTAGATTTCTGTGCGATTTCAGTAAAAGATAGTAATGTAGATTATTTACTTTGTTCCTTTTCTAACGAAAATGGCTTGGCAAACTTGTTAATCTCTGAAGAAGTCTAGAGCAAAAAAAGCAGAATTCCTGAGACTCTTCAGTATCTCAGGAGAACTGTCAGCAGAAACTTCGAATTCTCCTTTAAGCACTCAGGCTGCACTTCTGCTTTGTTCCTTGGTCCCTGTTGGAGTGCATTGGTCCCACATGTCACTTTTTGGCACAGGTCAACTATCTGGACAGTAGTTACCAAGATAAACATAGTAGTAGCTCAGGACGTACTCAAGAGAATGAAAGTCTAGATAGAATCTGAATTAGCTGGCAATAATAATGAGGACAGTTTGGAGAACTACCTACGTAACTTGCTGTCTTAAGTAGCTGCCAAGACTCTAGCTGTGTTTTAGAATTAATGTGTTTTAGAATTAATGGACTTTGAGGGTAAGAAAGGAGATGTCACAGAAAATAATGGGGCCGGAAGCCCACCATCTTCTCCTTTTAGGAAGGTCCCAAACTCTGCTCTTCCTCTGAACAAAGATGCATTTCCTGACTCACATCAGGTCTGCAAAGTCATACTCACATTTTATTCCTGAGAAAAGAATCAACTTTAAAAAGAAGTAGATCTGACACTTTGTGGAATAAGAGTATAAAACATCTGCTATGAAGAGGTACGCTGCCTTTCTGAAGAGGAGATTATACCAAGTGAGCTAAACCAGCTAATAATATCAGTTCTTATAAAACTGAGCAGAGGGCATCTTGACTAGGAAAAGGGCTGAGATACTACAGGTGACAAAGCTCATTAAGATTATGCATTCTGATGAGGAATTCCAGGCATATACCTAACTTGTCATTCCAATATAAATTGGTGACTGAGTGAATTGACTCTGGGTCAGATCTCTCATTCATTATCATGACCTGTTGTCTTGGTAATCACCAAGAACAGACTTGAAGGCGACTAAGACTTTTGGGAGTGACACAGAACTTTGGAAATTGCATCCTGAATTGCCTATGGAAAGGAAAAGAAAGTGAGAATGCTTTGGGTATTGCTCTGGAAGATGAGAGACTAAGGAATAGGTCGAGCTTTCATTAAGGTGTTGTGTTTTTTTTTTTTTTTTGTGGGTTTCTTTTTGAAATTGTGCAAGGAAACACAGATTAATTCCTACTCTAATGCCTGTGACTTCCTAGCAATTTGGTTTTAATAAAAATGAGAATGGTTTGGTGGTGGAGTGTGGAAGTAATATTTTTCATTTGGGACCTATTGATAATTACAGGAAACTTGGGCTAAAAAACAGTCTAAGATTTCCACTTTTAGTTTCTTTTTGAATTACCAGAAGGAGGAGACAAAACCACCAACAACAGAAAGAGAAAGACATTCAGATAATCTATAAATGTAAACACTGTAAATGTTCTTTCTTTTTAAAGTAGGACTGTAGTTCTGCAGTGCCTGTGTAGGTGGTGTAATGTAATACTCTACATTCAAATTAGAAGTTTCAAATGCACTTCATCTAAACAATTTTAAAATAATGATGCTATAAGATTCTAGACGTATTTTGCTATTTAATGGAAGTACAAGATCTTATTCATTCTTTGAAGATCAATAATTTTTTAAATTGAAATTATATATTTCATGGTCAGTCTGGTTCTTATGCACCTATTTATATTCTCAAGTCAGTTGAGAGACCTGCAGTGTAACATTAACGATGTGTATTTTCATCTCATTCCTTTAATAATTTTGTGTGGTACATTAATAGATGTAGTTTACTTTTAATGTGCTTTGTGTAAAGCCCTTATGTTGTGAAAATGGAGAGATTACAGGAAATAATTGGCTTTGCATATTGTATTTTTTTTATTGTTTTGTCCCTTTGAAGATACAGGGCTTCATAATCACATCAAAGTATTAGGGATGACCTGTTCTTGTAAAGTAAGTCAAGTAATCATATCCACATTATTTAATTACATTATTTCAATAGGAGAATAAGAGACTGCAGTGGAAACAAGAGATGTATAATGGGAAGGAACATACAGTAGGTTTCCATTTCTTGAATACTGATTTCAAGTCAGTCAGAAAATGATGCTTTCACTTACAAACTTGACAGGATTTTTGGACATATACAGAGCTGTTAAGTAATTTGGCAAAATTGTTAATTTTAATTTGTAGAAGACCAGATTTATTCAGGCTATGGTAGTTCGTATCTATGCAATATGATAATTCACTTAAGGAAATAGATGTCATATTATAGATTTCAATGTTCTTGATGTATCGAGTTACTGAGTGCTTAAGCTCCTGGTCCCCCATACTTCAAGGTATGTGTAGTGATACACACGCTACTTTAAAATACAGAATGTTACCTACACGGACACTTATTTTCCTGGGCATGAGCAGAGTAGCAGGGAGCAGAGAGCTGTTGCTTTTGCAGCTTCCTCACCTTCAGTGATTAGGTACAGAGGAAAATCAAGTTTGGGATCCTTTGGTTGCAGGAGTAATCTTCAGAATGCAGTTTCTCTCTGCTTGTGAAGCAGCAATAAGAACAATACTACAATTAGTTGCCTGCTTACTCTTCTAGAATAAGTTATAGGCAGATGGTGAACAACAAGCTGGAGATGATTATATAGTAAACACACTGATCTCTATGGGAAACATATTGGGCAGGTATGAAGAGGATTTAGATGATCAAAATAAGTAGAGAATGAAAAAAGACTGAATATGACTGGGTGACTTAATATGGGGTTATCAGAAGTAGGAGTATGTCCTACATAGTTAAGTATAACCATCTGTTTTTTAAAAGCAAAGAAATTTCCTGGTCCATATATGATTCTAAAAAGGTGTTTCAAATCAGTAGGAATATCTGTTTTTAAGGCTTGTGAGATTGTTCTTACAAAACACTTGTTTATGATTGAGTAGTATCTGGAATGGGTTTTTGCTCTCTAAAATTAGAGAGACATGAAGATACAGGTCCAAACCATCAGTTTCTTCAGTATTGCAACATTTTAAAGCAATCACCGTTCCTAAAACACAGACAAATAAGAGCTTTTGTAAAATTACGGGTATTACTCACAAAAAAAGCTTTGATTTATTTGCTGGATTTCTCTGCTCTGCCTAATACGTAGAAGGCTGGGGAGAGATTTCCTTTCCTGTGAAAATTAAATTCAAAACCAGAGTTTTCACGTTGTTGGAATTAGTCTAATAATGATAATAATAAAATTGTGTAAGAAAGGAGAAGACATGAGGCTGCAGTTTCCCAGCCTTTCTCTTTCATTTTTTGTTTTTGACCAAGTGGGTTAGTTTTTAGGTAGTTCTTTGAGATGTGTGTGTTTTGATGTGTGCTGGAATGTTTACAGAGGGGCCAGTATAGTCATTCCATGGTGATGGAACAAGGAGAGGGAGAGCACTATCTCCCATTTCAGTGGCAGCATTTGTATCAGCTTCGTGTAGTTCTTGAACTATCCCACTGCTTCAGTGTCCCATTTGCTTGCTATGTGTTTCTGTTGTATCTTCTCTTGGGTAAAAGAGCTATGTCTCTGGAGTTAATCAGTATATTAATCTAAGGGAAATGTTAGCCTTCTATTAATCTTGTTCTATAATATCTGCTAATCCAGTGCAAGAATGGCAATGGGAAGGTGTTGTTGAGGTGATGAGTAGAGGCCTCTTCTTTGAGCAGTGAACAACAGTTTGATTGCATTATACGTGGTATAAAATTGCATTGCCAAATAATTTATATTCCTGAATATCAAAGGCCAACATGAGACTACATGCCCAGATTCATATTTACTGAGAGAGAAGACTCGAAGATGAGATGTGATACCCCATTTAGGCTTGAGCTAATGTGTGAACTGTGCCCAGTGGGAGATTCTGCATTCCCTTCTGCCTCCTATCCATTGTGGCTGCATTTCCACTGCTTCCCATGTGCAGTCACTGTCATGCTGAACTGTGCAGGGGCAGAGTGGGGTAAGGCAGAGCAGGACTGCTTTTCCTTTGATGGTTGTGTTTTGTAGGTCTGTTGTTCTAAGCTGGGTCAGCGGCAGCCATGGCATACCTTTGGGTTATGTTTTCTTCCAAAGTGGAGAGAGAAATGTGTCAGCTTGTGAAGTTAATTGAAATGTGCTTTATTACACTGAAGCTGGTTTTTATTAATTAAAAATAAATAAATTTAAAAAGTAAAAGGGGAAGGGGAACAGGAAGGAAAGATAGCTGCCTTCTTATGACTGGAAGAAAGGTTGAGTACCTCTAACAGTGCTCCTAGATTCCTAGGTTTCCAGGGATTGGTGAGCAGCTAAGTATATACTCCTGCCTACTTCTTTAGAAGTTTTCTTGTAGCTCTGTCATCGTTAAGACCTGGAGGGGATATGCAGA
Organism: Aquila spilogaster; assembly: GCA_024606505.1. Classification (NCBI taxonomy): domain Eukaryota; kingdom Metazoa; phylum Chordata; class Aves; order Accipitriformes; family Accipitridae; genus Aquila; species Aquila spilogaster. The sequence continues at coordinate 20,567,801 of JANHGO010000027.1, forward strand.
GAACAAATTGTGCTATTGTTTGCGCCCAATCAAAGAGATAGTGATGTCTTGAGAAGATATCTGATAGACATTCCTATGTTTCTCTCCTGCCTTTGTAATTTCTTTTAGGTACTGAGTGTTCTGAATAGAGTTTATTTCTGTATAAGACCTCAATAAATACATCTGTGCTTTGCAAACCTCTGGCTTTAGTAGTGTCTTTATTTTAAGATCATGCACTTGTATTATACTCCTTTTGATATGCTCTAATCCAAGTACCAGCTGAGTGGTATATAATATTCAATGTCTAGTTAGCTTTAATCTCCCAGTTAACACTATTCTTCATGGGGAACTTTGCCCAGTATTTTATTTTCATAATTTGTGCTACCAGACAGAATGAATCTCCATTATGTGAATCTCTTTGCTGTGATGTTACTTTTCTTTTTGCTTTAGCATCATTGCTTTACCCATGGCAGTCTCTTAGATATTACAGAGTAATGCATTTATGTATTCAGATAAAATTAGGATCCGTAGGATTAAATGTAAGAGGGAAGAGTGGGGGATAGAGATTAGAGAGAGGAAGGTGTCTATTTTGTGAAATTATATATTTCTAGTATATCTACTTTCAAAGTAAGAAAATTCACTTTTGTCTTCTTGATCAGTCAAGAAATACACTTTCTATATAAATGCTTGCTTTTTAATTAAGTAGGATATATTGATTTGAGAAATCTCAACTGCAAACATCAGTTTTTTTTCCATTGATGTGTGTGTTCATGTATACATGATTAAGTCTGATATTACTTGTAATGTCCAAGATGAATGTTTTAATGTTTTTCATATTCTTCTTTATAAAGTTGTTCTGATGTAACACTGGTGAGTTTGATGAAGCTCTTGCCTAAATAGAACCAATCTTATCCTATGTAGGTTAAGATTGCTGCTTTTTATTTCAGCTACTGCTTTAGAAGGAATTTTTTTTTGTTTTCTGCCATGGGCTTGCTAATACATCACAGCAGATAACGTTCTGTGATCAACAAGGGAATTTTTGTTTTTCTGCAAAATTGCATTTATTGAACTGAATTAAGAGAGTTCAGGGCCTGTAACTTCCTATCTCAAATCACATGGCTCCTGCTTTGACTCCAGGCAGAACTTGGAGGTCATTTTTATGAAACATGAAAAAGCTTTTAAACTAACGACTTCGAGGGAAAACATCAGCAAAAGTGGGGACACCTGCTGTTAATAAAAGTGTCTGCACATTCGTCAGACTTACATCCCCAGTAGAGGGAACCGCTGAGTAAAATCTTGACTGCTCTTGTAGAGTTCCCATAGGTGGCAGCAGTCACTGCAGTTTAGGAGGTTAACAATGGAATGATTTCTAGGTACGAGAATAAATATGTCATAGCTAAGCTAATGGGATCTTTATACGGAAAAGTGCTTTTCTTTGAAATGTAAGTGAGAAGAGGGCTCCTTAATTTTTAGTTTCCTTTCTAGATTTAAGTAGTTCTCTGTAAGTTGTATATTTAATTTCTCATTGCTCGTAGACAGGTTTTAAGGGAGCCAGAATTCTAGTGGCATGCTGTGGAATACCTTTCTTTGAACAGCCAAAGGGAAAGACCTGATGGTAATTAAAAAAAATAAATAAATAAACCCTTGCTAATTCTCTTGCTGGGATTACAAACTCTATGCTACTATGTAATTGTTTGTAATGATGCAGATTTAACAATGTTGCTTTACTTCTGACTGAACCCAGGTTGTCGTTCTAAACTAAATTCATATTTGGTGCAATCTTTAGTATCACAGCTGTTATACTTAAAACTCTCTTCCTGAAGAAGCTTCTAAACTGCAGTAGGATATTTACTGAGTTTTTTTGCTCTACAGAGTGAGGAAGAGTATCTTGTCACTTGAACTTCATAAACATAAGAGCAGAGTTAAATTTTACCAACTGAATTAATGTGTGCTGCTTGTAAATGTATTTTATTATGTGTGCCATTGGGCATATAGCTATTCTTTCTTTGAGTTTTTTTTCTTCTTCTTCATTTTTAACCTAAACAAACAAAACCCCACCACGAATGAAAACCACAAAACTGAAAAAACCTCACCTTTTGTAAGTGGCAAGTAAATTGAATTTGATTTTTTTCTCTAGAAAAATACCAGAGGAAAGACATGTCATACACTGCTGCTGAAAAAAAACTAGGCTTTTTTCCTTTGTTTTTATCATGCTAAGTCTTTATCCAGTTATTTTTTCAAATTTTGTTGAAAATCATTGAAGCTCATCTCTTACTTGTTTTAAGAAGAAAAGAATGCCGTCACCTTACCTATTGTATTGTTTCAAATACAGTGGTATGAAGTGGGCTTTCTAATATGACAATGAAACAATAAATAAAAACTGTTTACTCCTGTATCAGTGTGGGTCTTTCTTCTCTGGATGAATGCATCATTGTACCCTCCTACATATATAAATACATCCTCCTTAAATGGAACATTTTCCTAGCTAGAATTTTTCACTGTTAAATCCTTCACTTGTTATTTAGGACTTACCTATCATGTAGGTGGTATATACTGCTGGAAACTTCTGCATAATAGTAGTTTGTATAATATCACTGGAAGATAAAATTTCTAAGACAGATATTGTTAAATCCTTTTACAGGTAAGAAAGTAAAAATAAATCTCTTCTGTGTTTAACAGTTTTACTGTGCTTTAATGGATGTTTACAATGTAGTAAAATTAACAGCTCAAAATGTAACTGTGCATATTTTGCATTTTGTTTTGATATGTCTGATAGTCCTATGTTAAGTCTAGAAAAGAATATTCTTTTTTTTTAGTCTTCAGAAAAAAAACAAGGTTTTTAATAGGGAAGTGCTGCTTATTGTCATGTGCACTGAGACTCTTGGCTGGTGTGTTTCTAAATCACAAGTGAGATAAATGATTTTATATGGCCTTTGAAGCTCAACTGTTTTCAGTGAACTGTCTAAATAGAATCATTCATCAATCAGGGGCAGAATTAATATATTGCTTTTACATAGTCCCTAAAACCTCTGAAAAATGTTTTATGGAATGAGACAGCACCAAAGCAATTTATTAGTCAAATCTTGTTTGACGTATTTGTGGCAGTAGCTCTGTTTGACATACTTCTGTGGGCCTGCTGCTTGAATCAGGTGAGAAGGATCAGGACCTCTCCATGGTTTTTGTCTTCTTAAAAGCTGGAGCTGTACTTACACAGCATTCCTCTCTTACTGATAGACAAAAGAGAAATACATTTTTAAATGCCTGAAACTGTGAATAAAACTTTCCAAATACTCAAAACACTAATTAATTGCTGTACAGCTTTTCTTCTGTGTTGACAGTGAATATAACTGACAATACTTTACTGTTATTTTAATTCTCATTGATTATTTTCTTAATTGTTTTTCTTTATGTTGTCAATTGTTCATTGCTAAATATTATCCAGTAATTATCCTAGTAAGCAACATTATGTTAATAACAAATTGATTCTGAATTTTTCACAAAAATCTGATCTATTTTTCTTCTTCTCTGTAATCAGTGACAGGAAACAAAACAGTTGTTGCTGTATGCTTTGTTCTTTATGTGGATGTCAATCACTTGCTTCCCTGCACCTAGGAGAGTTTTAGTTTTGAGAACCGCAGCATATGACTCGAATTCTGAAGAGCACTAAAAATATTTCTGAGAGGCGATGAGCACTCAGCTTAAGTCAGGGTACACAAGTAATCTGGCAAGTGGAAGCATATCATTAGATCCAAGCAGTCAGAGCTAAGGCTCATGTCTACATGGTAGTGGTTTTGTTCAGAGATTTTTACCTCCAACTAATTTTAGTTTGGAGCATTGGATGAAGTGCCCGTGCCATAGGTGTGATTTGAAGTTGTTCAGGGAACCAGTCACGGAGTTGGAACCTATGTCCATATTACGATACGTTTACACGCTTTGGGGGGAGCTTCCAACTAAGTGTGCTCTGAAAAGGAGAGATGCCGAAGCTCCTCCATGACGGGGGCACAAATGCACCGAGTGAGGGCTTAGTGGGAGGGAGGTTCAGCTCACTTAGAACCAGAGCGTTTATGTAGACATGGCTTTGGAATTCCCATTGACTTCAGAATGCTCCGGAGGACTGAAAGACTTGGTACTCTGCAAAATATTGGAGGAAATAGTTGTTACCTATGCTAAATAATTATAAAAAATAAAAATTTATGTTTTGGGAAAAAAAAAAAAGGTTGTTGGTATTACTTTTGAATTTTACGGGAAAATTTTTGAAAATGTAATGTTTTTTGTACGTGTCATTTGCAGTAATGTTCCAGAATCAGGTTTAAGCACTATGATTATATTTGATATATTTTAAATAAATGAACCCAGGAGAGGTTCAGAGCACTTTGCAAGCATGCATGAAGTACTATTTGGTATACCGCTGTATTTTTCACGGCTTCTGTTGTATTTTCATGAGGTCCCTTTCTCCCCCACACCTCTTTCCCCTTTTATTTTAACCGTCAGCACCTTTCGTGGGTGTTTCATGCATCCCTAACAGTTGTCTTTCACTCTATTTTTACATACAAAGAATACTTTTATTGCAAGAAAGCTGATATGAGTTATCATGTTGCATAGAATGCTGTTGGAAATAGAAAGCTGGACAAGGTCATCAGAGAAAGGATATGAGTTTAGTTTCTCTGAACTATGCTCCAGTAACTACAGCGTGTTTCCAATAGTAAGACAGTTCTCTTGTATTAGTGCTTCCACCGTGAAAGAGTCACTTCTGTCCTCATGTGGCTTCTTCTGCATTGTCTCCCGCAGGGGATGTCTCATGGATGATCTTTTCTTTCAGTTCTGCTCATAAGAAATTAGCTTAATGGGACTTAAGAGTAGAATTGGAGTGTTTGTTTATCTGGAACAATATATTTTGTTATAAAATAGATGTTTGGCTTTTTCCTCTTTTCCTCTACCTGTGTAGTTAATGCTGTAAACCCATTGGTATCTGTGGTGCAGACCTTTGTACTGTGTGAGAACTCACGTCCAAAACAGTCCTCTTTTCTGGAGAGGTTGTTGGTGATGCCCCAGGAAGGAGTATAAATGACAAAGAATATGGGGTGCTGATTCCTCTGAGGCATTCCCCTGGCTGTGGTTTGGGAATGTCATCAGGCAAAAGTGGTGCCTGTGTTATTGTTTTCGATAGCTCTTGTGAGGTACCTTTCTTTTGTGAATCGACCAAATGCTTTCTGGATTTACTTACACAAAGAGTTCCCTGTTTTAACTATGAGTTATGTAAAAAGAATAGTTTTTCATGTTTCTCTTACATTGCTGTTATGTAGGTATATTCCTGAAATCCAGATTAATAACATTATAATACAAATAATACTGTAGATGAAGATAATATCTAAGTGACTTCCCTTCGAAGAAATACCACACTTGTGCACGCCTTACTGAAATGAGAAATTCTTCCAATTGCAAGTATTTCTTTCTCATCATGCTGAAACAGTGTGTATAACCACAGAAAGAAACACAAATTTTCCCAAGAGTACTGTTTCTTCAATCCTGTAAATTGCAATTACTGGGACACAGCAGCAGCATCCCCCAGAACTCTATGCTCGTTATCTTCTCTCTGTACCATGGGCAGATCCCAGGATGGCTGGGGACTTGCCTCTCAGAATTCCAGTAAATTCTCTTCTGCTTTTCTACTTCTTTTTCTTCTTCTTTTGCAGCACAGTAAGTTCCAAAAGGAATATTTCTTTGAGTTCCTCCAAAACTGATACTGGTTAAGGTAGTGACTAATGACTCAGGAGTGTCCTAAAAATACATGATGGGAAATATTGTGTTTACTCAATTTTAGGGCCTGTGCATGTGATTCAGATCTCTTCCTTATTTTGTAAACAATACTCTATTTTGCATTCTAATAATATATTGTTACACATTTCCACATTTTTCTCTTAATTTAAATTTACTTCTGTTGGTTTTTCATTTTTGATTTTTTGATTTTTTTTCCAAGTATTTATTGCCCAAACAAACCTCTGTATTGCTGTTTTGTGTGCATCAATTCTAATTTTTTTAACCTTTCTAGATGCAGTCAAAATGCTTTACTACATCTGGTTTAGAACATTCTTGCTTTCTGTTAGAATTTTCATGTCTCGTATCGGTGATATTAATTGTGTTCAAGCAGAAACAGTATTTGGGAATTTAATCATATTAAAAATAATGCTCAATTTGTTCTTTTGACCACTGTTTAGTGTTAAGGAGGTGTTGTTACTAAGCTATGTAGAAGAAGAAAGTTTTTCCCAAAAATAGCATTGTTAATTAGTATTTATCTCTCAGTACAGCTTGTTTTAACATGAATAATGTTGCATTTGTCTTCATTAAAACATATTTGCCAACAAGAGTTTTGCATTGTTAGGCTCTTTTTTGATTTTTCCCTAGCTTTCTATTCTGAATCACTCTACTGCTTGCAAATGACATGTGATGCTTCTTTTGTTTTCCATAGAATAAGCAGTTCTGCAACAATAATAATGTTTTTACAAATTGAGAATCTGGCTGCATATTATCTTCCACACTGTGAAACAGGTGATTTGTGTATAGTTGGAAATCATAAGTTCTTGATTTAACTTATAATATTATTTTATTCCTACTTATTTTCTTCTCTGCTTGCTATGATTAAGTTAATCTGTAAAGTGATTATTTTCTTTTTATTTACGAGGTTTTGAAAGTCTGGATAAGTCTCATTTTTCTTTTGTATGTTCTTGCTAAACTCCCTAACTCCCTAAACGAATGTCCTCAGTCTAGTCTTTTTCTCTTGAAATCTACGGTGCTATTTTATCATATTACCATGTCCTGTATATGTATGTATATTTAATTATTTTTCAGCTAATGTACTAAGAATAGTGATGATTTCTTTGCTACCTTCTAATTTTCCTGGACAGAGTTGGATTGCACAGTGGACACAATTATAATCGTATTCCCTTTAAGAAGGTTGTGTGATGGGACGGCTGTGAGTAGGTAGGAGTGCTTGATATAATGATGAGTATTAAGAAAAAGAGAGCTAAGGCCCTATTAATATGTTCCTCAGGAAGATACATATTATGGCTTTTTATTCTTTCTTTATTTTAATTAAAGGAATCATCAGTTACTTTGAAAAGTCAGGAGAACATAATTGAATTTAGAACATATTCATTGCCATGAAAGCAAACATCATTGTCTTAGCTGGTCAAAGCTTTACTGAAGCTAGGAGATGCACAACAGATTTTTGTTAATTTATTGCTGTAACAAACTTTATTTTTAATGTGCATGGCTTGTCTTTGTTGTGTCCATACTAGATAACGGAGCATTTCTGACAGGTAAGGGACAGAGTGATGTAGACTATGGTGAAATATATTTACCTTGTCTTTCAGTTAGTTTCCTCAATGTTTGTATTAATCCACATGTTGTAATGAAGTATTTTCTGAATTTGATCTCCAATTTGATTTGTCGTTTTTTTTTCATTAGACCGTGGCTATAATTTTCTCTTTTAGAAACCTGTCTTTTTTAACTAGAACAACTGGAAACAACCAAAAAAAGTAGTAATTACATATTCTCATAGAAAGCAGAAGGATCAGTTTTAAAAGTGCAGTGAATGTGAACAATATTACCTGTGAATTAGATACAGCATTATCAATATTAAAATGTGTTGATTTGGGCTGACCTGGATTAGTTTTGAGACTTGAAGTAGGTGCTTTTTTTTAAAATGAATGGAATGTATGTTGTCGATACTAACAGCCAAACCTCTGTAAGAAAGTATAAAATTCAAAAAAGTGGCATGGGAAGTGGAGTGGTTCCAAGCCTCCTGTATAAAATAAGGACATTAACTCAGAGGAAGTAACTGCTGTGTGATTTGATAGAACTATTGTTTCTGAAATTAACAGCATTCACTAATGAAGTTGTTACAAAGAGGGTCTCTTAAATATGAAATCTCTCAAAGTAGTTAATTTGCCTCATAATTAATGAACCCAAAAAGGATGCCTTACCAATATTGTCTTATCTCTAGCCAGAGTCCTTGGGTCTGGCAATGGATGAGTCTGTAGGTTTCCTTCCCTGACTCCAAACTTTTTCCAGTAGGAAAATTGACAAGAATGATAGCTCTAATGAAATGAAGTATTGGTTTGAGCTCTGAAAACTGGAGTTTATTTCTTGATTCTGTTATTGCATGCTTTTGTGACTGTGTTTTAATAACATGGAGGCAGATCTAGAGGCTAGTGTTGTTAGTAATAAGACTTTTATTTGTATTAGTCTGGATTTGAGTGCTTGTTCTTTGTGTTGTACTCCATTTTCTAATCTCCTTGTGGGTTGTATTCCTTCCTTTTTCCCGTATCCTTTCATTTTTCGCATTTAACTCTGAAGTCTCTCATAGGGTTTGCCCTTTACTGTATGCTTTTATAATTTAAAAAACATTGAGGTATAGACGAGACTTCCATTTTTGTAATTAATGTTGATACCGCAATTGAAGATGTTGCTCCAGCTTGAGAAGTCTCCAAAAAATTGGTGTACACACAATGGGACATCTTAAGTTTAGTTAAATCTGAGTGCCAGCAAGAGTGGGAACAGAACTGGTCTGTTGCCTATTTTAGGTTGTAAATTGGTTTGGAAAAGTGACTGTCTACTTTCCTTCCCTCCAGCCTGGGGTGAAGTGGCTTGCTTATTGAATACTCTTATCCGTCAAAAGCCATGTACGCAAGAGTGTACTTGTGATCCTTGCCTGAACTGGAATAGCGATCTACATACTGTTAAAGGGTATTTAGAGTAAATTCTCTCTGGGGTTAATAATCCTTCAACTATTCACTTTGTAGTCTAATCTTTTTCAGAACTGCCTTGTAAAAAAAAAAAAAGTGCAAAGCCAAAATAGATTGTTTAATTTTTACTCTGAGGAAATTATTGTGTACTGTATTAGAGGATGAAGTGTAATATTTGTAGCTTTCTCTTTTCTACTTTTTTGTATTTTAAAAATACTGTAGTAGCTTACTCTTGTCTCTGAAGCAGAAAGGAAATGCTCAGAGTCTTCGTTTGCTTTGCTTACCAAATGGGATATTGTGCTGTGAATATTTTTTTTGCAGCTGGGGATGTTCTGATAGATTGTGTTGGTTTAGTTTTATGGAATTCACTTTTAAAATAATGAAGCATTGTTGTTGATGTATTATTTTTGAAATTTCGTTTTCTTGTGAAGCAAAACACTTGATAAAACACTGATTTCTGGAACATGGCCTCATGCTTTGTTTGTTGATAGTCATTCAGACTGTCCTCTCTACATAGAATTGTTAATTTCAAAGGGACTTTGTACAGACACTCAGTCTCCTGAGTACTTTATAAAATTGCATTCATTTCACAGTATTTTCGTAGGTAAAGTGGTGCTCTTCTTTCTCTTAAAGCTTTGTAACTGGCACAGAGAGAGATTAAAATCCAAAGCTCTTGGTAATATTGGCTTTCCTTTTCCTAATGTGTTGTTTTTTTTTTCAGACTATCTCGCGCAATTTGCTCTCTTTAAAACCAGTGTAAGCTCAGTTGAGTAGTATTGTTCTCGGCATATCTGCAAATCTAGATATGATGGGCTTCCATTTTTTGTACCCAAAAGATGAGAAACATACAACTGATAACTACTTTATTGGCTTAAATTCTGTCAGGCAGGAACTTAATGGAAGATAAAAGGATATAATTTGGTTCTTCTATTTTCATGTTACAGTAACCCTTCTTCTCACTTTAGTTAGTTTATTCATTTTGGGTCATCCACCTTCTGTAACAACTAACACAAAAATATTATAGATGTTAACATTTACCGTTATATGATAATTTAAGATGGAAGAGACCTCACGATGCTAATGAGTACAACTTCTTTCCAAAGTCAAGCCTGGCTGTGGAGGTCTGACTAGGGTTACTCTGGGCTTTGTCTATTCTGGTCTTGAAAACCTCCAAGGATGAGGACTAAACAGCTTTTCAAGGCAACCAGTGCTTGACTATACTCACGATGAGACAGTTTTTCTTTTCTATTTGAAGCCTATCTTGTTTCAAGTAGTGTCCACTACCTCTTCTGTTCCTGCCATGCGTCAGTATAAAGAGCTTGGCACCATCTTCTTGATAAGCCCCTTGTAGGTACTGGGTGGCCTCTTGTCCTCTCCAGATTTCTCCCTCAGACTCTTCTCACAGGGTTTATACTCCAGACCCCTGACCATCTTGGTGACTTTCTGCTAAACTTGCTTTTGTTCTTCAGTGTCTCTCTAGTATTGACTGATACTGGGCGTAGTGTTCCAAATGTGGTCTAACATGTTCCAAGTGAAAGTGGATAATCACTTCTTTTCGTCTATTGGCTACACTTCTGGTGATACAGACCAGGATACTGTTGGCCTCCTTTTGCCTTTAGGGCACAATGCTGGCTCAAGTCCAGCTTGCTGTCCATCAAGATCCTTCAGGTCCTTTCTTGCAGTACTGTGTGCCAGCCTGTCAGTCTCCAGTCTGTATTACTGCATTGTGTAAACCTCCTGGTAACTTTTGCAATTCATAGTGGGATTAATTTGCTTCCAAACTAGTTTCAGCTGTTGAGTTAGCAAGGCCAACCTTATGATCACCTTAAGGTGAGAGAGGCCTGGGAAAGCTTTGAAGATGTTGTCTTTCTCCAGTTTGTTTTTGTTCTTAAATCATTTTCCGATTGGGTTTTGATAGGTATCAGTGAGGACAAGAAATGGTGTAAGTTTGGTAAAGTTTTCTTTTTGTGGTAAGGTGGCAATACCTGTAGGAAAGTGGATCTGCTATCAAAGAACCATCCCTTTTGGGTATGTCTTCTTTAGGTTAGCTTAATTCAAACCTCTGAGCAGGTTTAGTGATTTCTGGTGGCTATGTGTCATAGACATTTTGCTTTATTTTGAAGAAAGTAAAATTTCCAAGATGTAGATATGTTGTTTTCCAGAATTGATGTGATGATTGAAATGTTGCACATTTTATGTTGATTATAGGGTCTGTAAAGTTTAAATTGGTATAAAAGTGTTCTGAAGTTAATAACTTTGTTATGAAACAGCCAATAAATCATGCGGTGGGTATGAAGGAAAGGATATTTTTTGTCTTCTGTATCTTCTCCTTCATTTCATTTGCAATCTGATGATCTTTTGTCTGTATTTCAGGTTTTTTTTCCTACTGATCTGCTTGTGCATGTGCCAAACTTTTCTTCAAAAACATTTTGTATCTTCTTAGTTAATTTTTCATTCTTTTTTGACTACTGCAGTTCACGTGATATAAATTTTGTCAATCCTAAATTATGTTATTGTTAGTTTAACCAATCTGCTTGCAGTAAAGTTTGTATATACATCTGCAAATGAAAGTCACACCTTCACTTCTGCCTGTTTCTGTATGAATGTGTAATATGTTCATGGGTTTTCAGCATCTGACACACAAAATGTCTATAAGGGCATTGCTAAGTAGATTATGAATTTAGGCTTTCAAAGGAGACATGTATGAAGGATTTTGATGTAAATATAGATTCTGAATGTGTATAGATCATGTATATATTTAAAGTACAGTAGAAGAACCCATGCTATTTATTTGCGGTTATCAAGAATGTCATCCTTAGTAGAGAGAATAAATGTTGGCATATATTGGATGATGATCCAGCAAAATTCCAGTGGCTGCTGTAGTTGTTTTGCTGGCAATTCATTAAATAGCATTTTTGTTTCTCAATACAACACCTGTAATTGTTTTGCTAACTGTAAATGTGTGTTTCCAGTGCCAATATGGCATCCTTTTTCTGGTTGTTAGGCAAATATGAGATGGACAGCAGTTGTGATCAGTGAAAAAGATAGTTGCAGCTGAAGACATCCTAACAGTTGAGTTATTTTACTAAAAAGTGAATTTCATTGTGACAGGATTCTCTGTAGTTAAATTTAGGAGGAAAATAAATCACATAATTGGAGGAGGGAGGCAGAAGTTCTGTTGACAGGACAAGTGATTATAAATATATACTCATTTCTGAAAGATTCTCTCTTCATACTAATCTTACAAAATGAGTACTATGTACACTGGGCCAACCTAATCTATTTTCTGCCTTGTGTTTAGATCCTTTCCTTTATTCGAAAGTGTTTCCACCTTTTTCTGCCTTTACTTTCTCAGCTCCCTGCATGAGTAAGTTGGAAGTGTTTTCAGAAATTATCAAAACAGGATCTAACAGGAATAAATTGATTTAAACAAACTCAGTGAGGCTCTAATATGAGGCAGTCAGTTCGTTGGGGAGGAAAAAAAAAAACACAGAAGTAAGAAACTGGGGTTTGTGTCATTGTTATTCATCTATGCTTTGTGTGCTTCTTTTTCTTTATGCTTGTAAGACCACTGCTACATCAAAACCTTTTTAGGCTTGTCAGTGTGATGCATGTGGTCAGTAGCTCTATATCCAGGTGGAGGTTGGTCACAAGTGGTGTTCTCCAGGGGTCGGTCTTGGGACTGGTGCTTTTCAACATCTTTGTCAATAATATAAACAGTGGGATTGAGTGTACCCTCTGCAAGTCTGCAGAGCGCACCAAGCTCAGTGCTGCATTTGATAGAAGGAGGAGATGCTATCCAGAGGGACCTACATGAATTGAATGAGGTTCAGTAAGGCCAAGTGCAAGGTGTTATGCTTGGGTTAGGGCAATCCCAGGTACAGGTACAGGCTGGAAGAAGAACTCATTGGGAGCAGCCTTACAGAGAAGGACTTAGGAGTCTTGATGGACAAAAAGCTGAACATGAGCCAGTGGTGTGCTCTTGCAGCCCAGAAGGCCAGCAGTATCCTGGACTGCATCAAAAGATGGGTGGGGGATGATCTAAAGGCTGGAGCATCTCTCCTATGAAAATACGCTGAAGGAACTGGGCTTGTTCAGCCTGGAAAAGAGAAGGCTCCAGGGTGACCTCATTGCAGCTTCCAGTACTTGTGGGGAACTTGAACAGAGGAGGGAGACTTGAGTTTTACCCAGTCTGATAGCGATAGGACAAGGGAATGGCTTTAAACTAAAAGAAGGGAAACTTACATTAGAAGTTAAGATGAAGCTCTTTATTCAGAGGATGGTGAGGCACTGGAACAGGCTGCCCAGAGAAGCTGTGGATGCGTCCCATCCCTGAAGGCATTCAAGGACAGGTTGGATGGGACCATCAGCAGCCTGATCTAGTGGGTGCTAACTCTGCCCACAGCAGAAGTTTTGGATCTAAATGGTCTTGAAGGTCTCTTCCAACATAAGCAATTCTGGGATTCTGTGATTACTCTTATGTCACCTGCAGGTTTGGTACATACTTGCTAAATCTCAGGTAGCTGCTTTATTCTCACAGCCCTTTACTGGTAATTCTCTAAGTTCCTTATTTATGCTGCTGGGTCTTGCCATTCGTCAGTCACGTGGATGACTGGCTGTGCTTGAATGTGTATCATTTATGTCTTGAATGTACATCCTTTTATGTGGAGACAGAGGCTATACTTGATTTTTTTTTTTAATAACTATCAGTGATTTTTGTAATTTTTCAGAGAAGGTGGAAGACGTTATAGAAACCAAGGGTGAGATCTTGGTAGTTTTCATATGATTGCTTGCAGTCTAAGAGGCAGGTTTTCCTAGAGAAGGACTGCTCTCTTCTTTCACTCCACCTCCTGCATTTGAGAGTAGATGAATACCTGTGCCTTGGAGGTGTGTAGTGTTTTTAACAACACAAAGAATGTATAGCAGCTCATGTGGTCGTGTGGTGGAGTCCAGTTCTCTGCACAGTAGCTACCATATTAAAAGATGCATTCTAAAAGAAGGATTTATGTGAAGTAGTCAGATTCTACTGTGACAGCTTTCCAGTGCAATTCTGTGCCAAAACACAGAATTTTTGTTTTCATCCATTATTTCAATTTAAAAAAAAAAAAAAGAAAAAAAAAGAAAAAATCAATCAAGAAAAAAAAAGAGAAAGCAAGCCAAACAACATGGTTTAGGACTAAAGGAGTTGTTTTGATTAATAAAGATCAAGGATTTCAAACTTTATCATTAGATTTCATTTTTAACATAAGAAGCATTTTTTTCCATATATTTTATAAAAATCTCAAGTATGTTTTAACTTGCTGCAAAATGAGCAGAAATGTGTTACATTACAGTGCATGTCATTTGCTTGTGTGTTTGTAGGTACCAATCATATTATAGCAATTCTGGGTTATTTTTCTGTCAGTTTGTATTCCTATTCAAAGAGAACAACTCCCTTAGGGCTCGTTCCTGGATGTCAGTTGTGTGAGCAAGAGGTGTTGTGCGCAACAAGAATAGGTCATAAAAACATAAACTTTCAGTCACTTACATGTAGTATTGTTCTCTGCTTGGTTTCTTTGAAATCCCGGGATGTGTAATTAGGTTGGATTTTTTTTATATTAGGCTGTAGACACAGACGTGAACGTCCTTTATTTCCTTATGTGTAGACTGTGGATTTATTTTCCTTCTCCTGTATCCCAGTTCAGTACTAAACGCTGTGCTACATGACTAAGACTAGAAGTTTATTGGATGAAAAGGTCTCTTGTGACAGTCGAAGTTAGAAGGTCGTACATTAATTAAAAAAAAAAAGTTGATGCTGATGTATTAGCATCATTACTTTGTCTAGGAAAAGTGCAAATTGGATAGCAAATAAATGGCTTGTGGGTACCATCTTAGTCTTGGCCACAATGCAGTGTAAAAACTGTTCAGACATGAGATTCTGTTTCTTTATCTTCATGTATAACTGTACCACAAATACAGCCTTGCAGACTGTCACTGCAATTGCTGTTCCTGCTCTTGTACGCTTGTTAAAAATAGCTTAGGGGCAGCAACTTAGGTAGAATACCATATCCACCAAAAAAGATCTTTGTCTTACGACCTGGAAACTTGTGCATTTTGGCAGCATTCTTCATGTGAAAAGTTATACCCCACAGTTCAGCTGTTTTATCCTTGATTTCTTGAGCACCCTTGGTTGGGTACTATTTGATTCTTGGGACTTGCTACAGTTTGTGTTGCCTGTGCATTTTGCATCTACTTCTTAGTAGTTTTTCTGTACGCTTTGATATTCCTTTACTGCTGACATTCTTTCCTGCTCCTCTGTCAGCACTGCAATCTCTTGGCAAGGTTTCTGATATGTTAATAAGTTTTTGTTTTCCTCTTAGTGGTTGTCCAGTAGTGGCGTAACCTCCTTTATTATTCTTATATATCTTACCTTGTGTTGTTATCACTGCCCATTGTCTTGGATCTCTACTGTCATGTTTCCAGTGTGCTTTTTATGCTAAACATTTTTAGAATTTTTTAATAAAAGCTCTTAAAACATCTTTTTCTCTGTAAAAGAGAGTTCAGCTTCTCTTTTGTGGAAGCATAGTTCCATTACCTAAACAAATTGATCCTCTCGTGTTCTACAGCAATGCAGAGCATCCTCTGCTTGTTTTGCTCAAGGCACTGACACACAGCACAGTCAGTTCTCCTGGAAATTTTCATTTTGTGAAGGTATGTACATAGTTACTGAGAAGCAGGTGTGCATTTTATTGAGTCTTTTAAGATTTAGTAAAGCAAGCAAATGTGATTGGGTGTTGTCTATTTTATTGTACACACAATGCTGTTATCTTTGTATTAAACTTTCTTTGGGATCTTGGCATTGTAAGTGCTAGATTTCAGTGTTTAATATCTCTATAGTGTTTCAAACCAGATAGAGCAATAAAACATGTATGCAATATTTATAAAACATTAGGATATATACAATGTATATGTTAATTCAAAGATTGTATGAATTTAAGAAGGTATTACTTTTTGATTATTTTTTTGCTATTATGGAGATGTAGGTAACAGTTCACGTTACCTTTTGCAGTTCTGTAAGATGCATCTGGAGTTAAGGTTTACCTGTTCCTCTGTGTCAGTGCGTATGTATTTGTAGAGAGACAGAAAAAGAGAATACTATGTTCTTTTTCTGAGATTAAAAATTCGTGCTTTCCTACCTGTTGAAGATTTAATAACTGTCTCCAAATTCAGTAAGACCTTGTTTGCAGTGGAAAAACTGTGTGTGCTTTTTACTTTTCTTTTGACCCTACAATAAACTGTTCCAGTTCAGTAATACATTTCTTCTGGTTTTGTAGGTGGAGTTGGGTTATTGGCCAATGACACTGGTTCAGATACAATGTTTGCATGTAGGAAGGAAGAAAAAAACAAACCTAACTTTAAACAAAATCTTTCCTGAATGGGAGCCTTTTCTTTCTTTACCATTATTTGTATTGTTCGATTAACTTTCCTATAAATTATATCTGATCATGCTTACTTACATTAATTACAGTTATGCTTTGGTAGTTTTCTTTCAGGAGACACATGGTCTTTAATGTTGCCTTTGCACAAGGACATTTTTGCATCACTGCCCCACAGTGGATGTTAATGACTGCTTGAGTTTTCTGCAAGTATATATATTTCTGAGAATGTGGACTGTTGAACATTTTGACTTTCCTTTGAACAGATCCTTTTATTCAATGTAAGAGATCACTGAGTGGCTGAGGTTGGAAGATATCTCTGGAGGTCATCTGGACCAATGGCCCTGTTCAGGCAGGGATACCTAAACAGGTTGCACAGAACCGTATCCAGACAGCTTCATTTTCAGTAAAACCTGAGAATATTAAGATTTTTCTGAAATCATCTGGTATGTTCCCTGTGGCTTCTCTGAATGTATCTAGTTTGTGTGCAGACCCTTCTTAGAGGCACTGGACCTGCTAATACACTGCAGTTAAGATTAGGGCAATTTTGCACGAATAGCTTAGGACAGGTTCCTTTAAGGGTAGCCAAGTTGTGCCTCCTTTTCCCAGCCATCAACTCCTCCCCTCTCCTATAATTAGAACAAGGTTTTGGCCTTTTTTTCAACCACTGTTAACCTTAATTGCAGTTCTGCCTGATGAAGAATAAGTGTTTTTCTGTGCTGATTCTCTTTGACCTGGATAAATTGCTTTAGAGCCAAATTCTTCAAGCTGTGTGGTAAAAGTATGATACAAAAGAATTGATATTTTTTTATCTTTAAATATTTAAAATATTTAGAATCTAAATTTTTTTAAAATCCTTTTCCAAATGAAGAAGAGAAAAAGAATATTAAAAATACATTTACATATGTTTAAGTAATTAAAAATCTGTACAAAATGAGTCGCAAAATAGCATTTAGCTTTGGGTAATTCAAAGTTTGCTCTTTGTGACACAAACCTTTATTAAGCCACTTACACAGATTATTATCACCAGAAACTGACCAGTCTTTAGACTTTCTTTGACTGACAAGCAATTGCAAGAATCACAAAACTGCTGTGGACTGAGTGAAATGACATTATTTTATCTCTTACTGAAAACATGCCTATAAATTGTGCTGAAGGGAAGCTGTATTATTTTCTCCAAAAACCCTTCGTCTGAAGTTGTGCTTCAGTCTCTTCAATTGTACTTCAATTGTAGTCACTTAACATAAATGTAGATTGTTTTACAGCTGTAATAGCATTTTCATATGATCTGAAATCGGAGAACAGCATCTTCATCTCCAGAGGCACTTATTCCTTTAGACAGAGCATTTGTGAAATAGTCCAGAATTTTCTTTGAATCCAGAAATATTTTATAAATTTCCTTGCTGAAGAAAGAACATGCACAACAATGAAGTAATAGGAAATTAACATTTTTATATTATTTTTATACTCCCTAACAGTGGGAGACTATTGCTGTATGATCTAATATCATAGACTATGCTGAAATATAATTATTTTTCAGTATTTTACATGAGGGATGTTGTGTTGAGAAATTGTTCTGGAAAGTATTACTTGATCTTGCTTATAGGATCTTTCTGTTAGATCAAAATATATTTTCTTTTCTATGCGTTCTGATCTTCCAAGTTATCTTTAATTGTATTGCCATTTGCTGTTTCAGAATTTTGGATATCCCTAATAATTATTTAGAATTTAGACAAAATACATTAATAGAATTTTGTTTTGTGTTGCTTTAAACTCAATATGTACAAAGCCTTCATCTTAAATTCAGGATTGCATTAGATTTTTGGATGTGTAGTCATAAATTCTATTTGCTGGCCAAATAATATGTTTCATATTTTTGTTGACTATGATTTTTTGACTGTGACTATGTATTGATCTTTTGCGTTCCAGCTAACATATGTGTCCAAAGCAGTCACTGGCATACATTCATACTCACAGCAAAGATACATAGGTAACGAATTCTTTTTTTTTGTACAAAGTTAGAGTCATATTTTGTATCACTAAAAAAAAACCTTTTTTAGGTAAATTTCAGTGTCTTGTATTCACTATTTATTTATAATTAGTGATATATTGGCATTTAGGATTTAGAAGAAAATCCAGTAGGTATGACAACACATAGTGAAGTGTGTGTTTTGAAGTAAAACCAGTTAAGTTGTTGGGTCTCCTGACTGTAATGTTCTTATTTTTTTCCTGACTTCCAGGTCCTTTGTTTTCATCAGTGTCTGTGTTTGTGTATATGAAGTCTAGTTTTCCCAGCTGTTCTGTGTAACAATTCTTTGTTTAGACTGCAGGCATTTAAATATATTTGTATATTGAGGAAACCATTTCATATCTGCTTTCACTTTTAAGACATGGTCTTCTTTTTGTACAGACAGTGTGGGGTGTGGAAATGGGGATTGGTGATAGTATTTAGGCTGCTGATGGGGCTTTAGGAACATGAGACGTTCTGTATTCCACGAGAAAATGTTCTTGGTCATGTAGGTTTGCCATAGAATTCCCTGTGGCCTCTGGTCACATATGCACAAACAACTCATTCCTTACTAATTTATCAGGCAAGGTACCATACATATCTCTTTGTAGCATTTCTATGAAGCAAGTTGTTCTAAGTGTCTAACTGCTTATTAGTAACTGAAAGGATTCCTCGAGGCCTCTGCTGCTGTTTCTATGTATATGGAGAAAATGTCAATACAGAAGTAATTTGAGAAATTTTAACAGTTTCAGTAATAGCAGTCTACAAGCAGAACGGGTTGGAAATACGATATTCCAGTGCAATGCTGCATATGTAATGTATGTGCAGCATATGCTGAGGACTTTTTTTCAAAACATTTACATTAAACCTGTCAGGTATTTATGAATAGCAAAAATTAATTTCCCCCAGTTCTTTCATCAGTTAGAGAAGTGAATTTCGGCACAAAAGACTGTCAGTGCTTCCTGCATACCAGAACAGCTCGCTTCAATGTCATAGAATTACACCAGGTGGCCTGCTAAGAGTCAGCTTAATGTGATTCCAAATGATAGGGTAGAGAAT
>JANHGO010000027.1:20587105-20610947 GCA_024606505.1 Aquila spilogaster
AGTCTAAACACTACTTAGCAACAACTGAAAACATCAGTGTGTTATCAAGATTCTTCTCATACTGAATCCAAGACATACCACTATACCAGCTGCTAGAATGAAAATTAACTCAATCCCAGCCAAAACCAGGACAGTGCAGGCTCAGAATTCCCAATGCCTTCAGAGTGCTCCAGATGATGGAAAGACTTGGTACTTTGGAAGGTGTTGGAAGGAAAGAATTGTTACCTCTGCTAAGTGATTATTGAAATCAAAATGGGGAAAAAGCCCAAGATGTTAACATTACTTTTGAATTTAACTGGTAAATTTCTGAAAATTTGTCCAGAGTGCCGTTGCAGGGAAGTTACATAATCAGGTTTAAGCACTATGATTTAACATGATATATTTTTAATGTATAAATCCAGGGAAGGCTCCAAGCACTTTGCACGAATGCATAAGTACTATTTGGAATACCTCTGTAAGTTAATTTAGCAACTATTTACTGCTTCTGTTGTGGTTTCATAAGGCCCGTTCCTCCTCTGCCCCTTCTTTTTCACCATCAACACCTTTCATGGGTTTCATGCATCCCTCATTGTTGTCTTTGACTCTATCTTCATGCACCAAAGGTGCTTGTATTGCAAGAGAGCTGATGTGAATTATTATCTTGCATAGAATGCTGTTGGAAATAGAAAGCTGGACAAGGTCATCAGCAAAGGGATACCAGTATAGTTTCTCTGAACTATGCTCCAGTAACTGTATCTTGTTTCCAATAGTAAGACAGTTCTCCAGTGTTAGTGCTTTCACTGTGAAAAAGTAACTACTACTTGTCCTCGAACAGCTTCTTCTACATTGTCACCCAGAGGGGATGTCTCTTGAATGATCTTTTCTTTCGGTTCTACTCATAAGAAATTAGCTTAATGGGACTAAGGAATAAAATTGACATGTTTGTTTATTTGGAAGAATATATTTCACTATAAAATATACATTTTTATGCCTCTTTTCCTCTACCTTTATAGTTAATGCTACATACCCATTAATGCCTGTAACGTGGACCCTATGTCTTCATATTCGTTTGGACAGTGGCCAGTATAAGAACATAAGAAACTCTGTATTGTATCAGATCAAAGATCAGAAACAGTCTCCTTTTCTAGAAAGCTTATTGGTGATTCTCCAGGAAGGAGAAAAGGTACAGAGTGCTGTTTCCCTGAGGCGTTCCCCTGGCTTGTGTGAATCTGTGATTTAGGAACTTCTTCAGTTAAAGATGGTGCTGGTGTTATTTTTAATAGTTTTAATGATGTATCTTCCATAAATTGTCTGATTTACACATCCAGTGGTAGAGCGTTCCTCATTTAACTATGAATTATGTAAAAGAGTGGTTTTCCATGTTTGTTTTACATTACTGCTGTATAAGTATGTTCCTGAAATACAGATTAGTAATAAAATCATACTAAAGTGAAGCACCTACAAAGAAATACCATGCTTGTGCACACCCTATTCCGATGAGAAATTCTTAGAATCACGAATGTTTATTTCTCACTGTGCTGAGACAGTGTGCATGACCACAAAAAGAAACATTCATTTGCCTGAGAGTATTGTGTTTCTTAAGTCCTCTAAATTGCAATTACTGGACACAGCAGCAGCAGCACCCAGAACTCGCTTATTATCTTCTCTTTGTACCACGGACAGATCCCGGGATGGGTGGGGATCTGCCTTTCAGAATTCCAGTAAGCTGTGCTCTGCTTTACATTCTGAAAGGAATGTTTCATAGGGTTCATTCCAAATTGACATTGGTTAGGGTAGTGGCTACTAATTCAGGAATGTCCAAAAAGAAATAAGGGTGTTCATGCTGTTTATGTTTTTATTTAGTTTAGGACCTATACATGTGTTGTAGATCTATTTCTTATTTTGTAAAAAATACTCTATTTTGCATCCTAACAATACATTGTTACACTTACTTCCAAAGATTTTTCACTTTATTTCATTTTAATACATTGCTGTTGTTTTCCAATTTTTCCATTTTTTCCCCATTTTTTTCTTTTTTTTTTTTTGAATAGAAGTTGCCCAAACAAACCTCTTTATTACTGATTGTTTTATATGTACATCAGTTCTAATTTTTTTTCCTTTCCAGACACAGTGGAAATGCTTTAACACCTCTGGGTCAGATCCCATTCCTTTTCTCTTAGAATTTGCATTGCCCTTGTGGACGTCTTCTATCCATAGTGTGAGTTACTTGTGTTCAAGAAGAGAGTATTTGAGAATTTACTTTTAATATATTACTGTTATTAAAAAATAACATTCCATTTGTTCTTTTGACAACTGTTTTGTGTTAAATAGGTATTTTTACTGAGCTACCTACAAGAAGAAAGTTTTTCCTGAAAATAGTATTGTTAATGTACTATGTATATCTCAGCACAACTTGTTTTAATAGGGATAATATCAAATATGTCTAAATTAGTATGTATGTGCCAACATGAGGTTTTTGTTGTTGAAGTTTGGGGGGATTTTTGAAAGTTTTCCCTAGCTCAGTCTGATCTGAACCACTCTGCTGCTTCCAAATATGTGATGTTTCTTCTGTTTTCCATAGAATGAACAAATCTACAATGATAATAATTTTTATACAAATTGGGAAGCTGGCTGCATTATGTCTTCCACACTGTAAAACAAACGATTTGTTATAATTCTGTCTCCTGTATTCTTTTCCTGGAATTGGCTCTGTGTAGTCTGAAAACTTAAGTTCTTAATGTGACTTTTATCTGTTATGCCATTTCTAGTTATTTTCTTCATTGCTTGTTGTGATTAACTTAATCTTTAAATTTATCTCTTTAACTTTATTTATGGGGCTTTAAAAGTCCAGATAGGCCTATTGTATTTTCTTTTACACATTCTTGGTAAACTACCTAAAGAGTTCTAGTAGACTGAGATATGCTTTTCTCTTAAAATCTGCCATACAACTTTATTGTGTTTATCATGGCACTTCACAGATGTGTCTTTAATGGTGATTTTCTTTGCTACCTTCCAAATTCCCTGAACAGAGTTTAGCAGTGGACCCAGTCATCAGTCATGTTCTCTTTAGGAAGACTGTCCAATGAGAGGGCTGTGACCATATCACAGCAGGTAGGAGCACATGCTATAGTAACTAGTATTAAGTAAAAAGTAAGGCCCCATTAATACGTTCCCAGGGAAAATGTATTGTATGGCTTTTTTTTCTTTTCTTCTTGTAATTAAGGTTATAATCAGTTACTTTAAATACCAGGAGAACATAAATGAATGTAGAACCTGCTCATTGCTACTGACAACAAACATTATTGTCTTAACTTCAGTAAAGCTTTGACCAGCTAAATATTGCACAACATATTTGTTTATTAATTTATTATATTTTATTGTTGTAACAAACTTTATTTTTCATATGCATGTCTTTTCTTTGTTGTGTCCATACTAGATAATGGAAAATTTCTGACAGATGAAGAGTGGTGTGCAGTCGGTTAAGGTCAAATATATCTCCCTTCTTTTTCAGTTGGTGGTGCCTCAATGATTATACCAATCCACATGCTATAATGAGTCATCTTCTGAATTTGATTTCCACTAAATACTTCTCCTTTTTTTTCTTTAGACCATGGCAATAATTTTCTGGTTTAGAGACCTGTCTTTTGTAACTAGAACAACTGGCAACAATTGGAAAAGTTAGTAATTCCATTTTGTCATTGAAAGCAGAAGGATCAGTTTTAAACAGGCATTAGATATGAACAGTGTTATCTGAGAGTGATTTGGGTTGATCTGGGTTAGTTGTTACCCTGAAGTAGACACTATTTTTAAAATTAATGAAGTCTATATATTAGATATGAACCATCAGAACTCTGTAATTAAATATAAAATTCAACAATATCGCATGGAAAATCAAGTGATTCCAGGGCTAGTAGTTGTATATAAAATAGACATAAATAAACTGAGAAAAAATAACTGCTGTGTGACTTGACAGAAGTAATATTCACTGCTTTGTCTCATGTAGTTGTCTTCTGAGGAAGGGCTCTAAGTCTGAAATTTCTCCAAGTAATTGATTTGCCTTGTCATACACAAACCTAAAATATTTACCAATATTTGCTCTTCTCTAGGCAGAGTCTTTGGGTCTGGCAATGACTGAGTCTCTGTAGGTTGCTTTCCCCTGACTCCAAACATTTTCCAGCAGGTAAATTAACAGGGATGATAGGTCTTGAATGAAGCATTGGCTTGAGACTCCGAAGACTAAAGTTTATTTCTTGGCTCTGCTATTGCATGCTTTTGTAACTTTAAGTCACCTGGGAGCAGATCCAGAGGCCAATGAGGTTAGTAGTAGGACTTCTATTTGTGTTAGACTGGGTTTATATAAGCACTTTACTCTTTTTGTTGTGCTCCATTTTCTAATCTCCTTGAGAATTGTATTCCTTTCTCCCTTCCCTCTCATTTTTCATGTTAAACTCTGTTGTAGGCACTGCCCTTTGCTATATGTTTTTATAATTTAAAACACAGCAAGGTGTAGATGGGGCCTCTGCTTTTGTAATGAATGTTGATACTGCAATTAAAGATGGTACTTTAGCTGGAGACACTACATAACGTTTCTAAAAAATGGAAGATATACACTGGGACATTTTAACTTTTAGTCTGTATTAAATCTCTGAGTGCCAGCAATAGTGGTTACAGAATGGTTCTATTGCCAATTTTAGGATGTAAATTGGTTTGGAAAAGTGACTATCTGCTTTCCTTCCCTCCAGCCTGAGGTGAAGTGGCTTGCCTATTGAATACTTTTTTCCCTCAAAAGCCATGTACACAAGAGTGTACTTGTGATCTCTGCCTGAACTGGAATAGTGATCTACATACTGTTAAAGGGTATTTAGAGTAAATTCTCTCTGGGGTTAATAACCCTTCAACTATTCACTCTGTAGTCTAATCTTTTTCAGAACTGCCTTGTAAAAAATGCAAAACCAAAATAGCTTGTTAAACTTGAACTCCAAGGAAATTGTTGTGTACCGTATTTGAGGATCAAGCATAATATTTGTAGTTTTTTAATCTCTAATTTTCTATCCTCAATAGTATTTTAAAAGTACAGTGGTAGCTTACTCTTGCATTTTAAGCAGGAAGGAAATGCTCAGAGTTTTTGTTTGCTTTGCCTGTACCAAATGGAATACTGTGCTGTGAATATTTTTTGCAGCTTGGGATATTGTGTTAGCTTGTATTGGTTTAGTTTTATGGTTTTCTTTTAGCTTTTCTTAAATCATGAGGCATTATTTTTGCTTTGTTTTCTTTGTTTTGACATTTTGTTTGCTTATGGAGCAAAACACTTGATAAAACACTAATTTCTGGAGCATGGACTCATGCTTTGTTTATTGATAGTTATTCAGACTCTCCTCTATACGTAGAATTATTAATTTCAAATGGGATTTATACAGACAGTCTCCTGAGTACTTTCTAAAATTACATTTATTTATTTCACAGTATTTTTGTAGACAAAGTGATGCTTTTTTTTTTTAAGCTTTGAAACTTAGGCAGAGAGGATTAAAATCCAAAGTTTCTTGTAATATTGGCTATTCTATTTCTAACACGTTTTTTTCTGATCATCCAGCACCCTGTGCTCTCTTTAACACCAGTTTAAGCTCAGTTGTGTGACATTGTATTCAGTGTTTCTGCAAATCTAGAAATTAGGGGCTTTCAAGTTGTGTACCCAAAAGACAAGAAACAGTTAATAACTGGTTTATATACTTATATTCTATCAGACAGGAGATAAAGGTAGCCCAACCACTTTCTCAAAGCAGGGTCTGGCAGTGGAGGTTAGACCAGGTTACTCTTGGCTTTATCCTGTCTGGTGTTGAAAACCTCCAAGGATGAAGACTACACAGCTTCTCAGGGCAACTTGGTCTAGTGCTTGACTGTCCTCATGCTGAAAAAGCTTTTCCTTTCCTTCCATTTGAAGCAGTTCTTGTTTCAGTTTATGTCCGTTGCCTCTTGTCTTCCTGCCATGCGCTGCCATGAAGAGCCTGGCTCCATCTTCTTCATAATGACCTTGTAGGTACTGGATGGCCCTTTGCCCTTGTCTTCTCCAGACTAAACAACGCCTATTCCCTCAGCCTCTCCTCACAGGGTTTGTGCTCCAGCTGCCTGACCAGCTTTGTGGCTCTCCACTGAACTCACTTCACTGCTGTTCCTCGGTGTCTTTCTGGCATTGCCCAACACTGGATGCAGTATGCCAGATGTAGTCTAACAAGTGCCAAGAAAAAGTGGACAATCACTTCCCTGAATCTACTGTCTATGTTTTTGGTTGTACAGGCCAGGATGCAGTTGGCCTCCTTTGCTGTGAGGGCACACTGCTGGCTCATGTCCAGATTGCTGTTCACCAGCACCCCTTAGATCCTTTCTAGGACAGCTGCCTACCAGCCTCTCAGTCCCCTGCCTATGTTGTTGCAGGGGCCTCTTTCTTCCCAGGTGCTGGGCTTGGCACTTGTCCTCACTTGTCATGAGGTTCCTGCTGACCCATTCTTCCAGCTTGTTGAAGTCCCTCTGAGTGGCAGCCCTGTTTTAATTGTTGGGAGGAAGGCAGGCAGGTGTATTTGTATAACTTTGTTATAAAATCTATTATTATGTCACAATATAATCCTCCTAACATGCTTACCAAAAGGTTTGTTGGTGTAAGGTAATAACTTTCATTAGACCAACTGATGCATTTAGAGAAAATGGACAAGCTTTTAGGAACACAAGCCTTCTTCTGAAAAAGAAGCAGCAGCAAAATTCAAACAGATACAAATTAGAATAAATGGTTACTCTGAATTTAACGTAATTATGTAAATCAGTGAGGCAATCTGAAAGGAAAAAGTAAAAATGGGAGGGAGAACCTAGCAAGGTGATAGGGTCATTAGACCTTTGGGATACAGAGATAGACTGGTAATTATGCCTCTGAAATGCTGAGGGATTTAAAGGAAGTCAGACATAAGGAAAACTGCAATATACTATAAAATCAACATCTTTACCAAATTCCTTATTCCTATTATCCAGGAAAGGCATGAATTTTAGATCTTAGCCTCTTCTTCCAAGATAATGTACAGGAATTCCTTGATAATCAAGACTGAGAGGAGAGATTTACTTTTTCTTGGTGAAAAGTGTTTTCCTGTTGGTAAATGGGTTTTATCAGTTGTCAGTGTGAGTCTACTCTGATATGCTGTAATTTCTGTGACATATTTTACATGTTTCAATCGGTTGTTATTAGAATTTGGTGCATTGCAAGAAGTACAGTGAAGAATACGTGACTTCTGATGATTCTGTTGTGGGGAAAATTTATCATGCCAATTGTGTAAAGTTTTGCAGTTAATACTGGGGAAATTTAGAAGATTTCATCTTCCTCCAGTTTAAGTTCTTATTTTTAAATGATTTTCCAAATAGGTTTCAATAGGTATCACACAGGACAAGGAAGAGTGTAAGTTCAGTGAGATGTTCTTTTTGTGCTAAGAAAGAAGATGACACTTGGTGGTTTGATCAAAGAAGTGATCTGCTCTCAAAGAAGCATCCCTTTTGGGTATAAGTTCTCTTTAGGTTAGCTGGATTCAATCCTCTGAGCAAATATAGTGATCTCTTGGCTATGTATCATAGACCTTTTGCTTTATTTTAAAGAATGCCAAGTTTTGAAGATGTAAATGTGTTGGTTTCCAGAATTCCCATATGTAGTGAATTGCAGGTTGCCGATTATAGGTTGATCATAGGGTCTGTAAAGTTTAAATTGGTGTAGAAATGTTCTGGAAGTTGTGGGCTCATTCAGCCTGCAGTGGAGTTAGTTCCTTTGCTGTTAAACAGCCAATGAATCATCTGGTGGCTCTGAAGGAAAGGATGTTTTCTGTCTTCTGTATCTTCTCTTTCATTTCCAGGTTGCAATCTGATCATCTTTTTTCTGTATTTCAACTTTTTGCTACTGATCAGCTTGTGCATCTGCAAGGCTTTTCTAACAGAACTTTTCATAGCCTTTCTCCTCAATTTTTTGTTCCATTTTGCTTAATGTAGTTCACATGATATGAATTTTACCAATCCTAAATTATTTTATTGATAGTTTAACCAATCTGCGCCTGCAGTAGAGGTCATATATACACCTATATTATTGACTAAATACAAGCCACATCTTGAGTTCTACTTAGCTGTGTGCAGAGTTATAATGCATTGAGAAACTTTCAACATCTGACACACGTAATTTCTCTAAAGGCATTGCAAAACAGACTGTGGTTTTAGGCTTTCAAAGGAGCTGTGTGGAAATGATTTGTGGTGCAAATATAGATGGTGAAAATTCGTGTATATAAAGTACAGTGTTTACACTATTTAAAATTATCAAGAATCTCTTCCTGAGGAAGGACTTAGAAGAGACTGGTGTATGTTGGATGATTGTCCAGCAAAGTTCCAGTGGGTGCTACAGTTGTGTTACTGGTGATTCAGTAAATAGCATTTTTGTTTCTGAATGCAGTAACTGTGAATGATTTAATAACTGTAAACGTGTGTTTCCTATATGGCATCCTCTTCCTGGTTGTTAGGCAAATATGAGATGGAAAGCAGTGGTGATTAGTGGAAAACAGTTACAGCTGAAGATGCCTGTCTGTAACAGCCCAGTTATTCAGCTAAGAAGTGAATTTCATTGTGACAGAACTCTCTGGGGTTAAATTTGGGAGGGAATTGAATTATGAAATTGGAGGAGGCAGAAGTTCTATTGACAGGACTGGTCACAAGCCTGGAATCAAATGAAACACTCGCTCCCCTCAGGCAAAAACCATGCACTCACTGCTGAAAGATCGTCTCTCTTGATGCTACTCTTACAAAATAGATGTTATTTACACTGGGTCAACCTAAGCAGCTTCCTGCCTTGTGTTTAGAGTCTTTCCTTTAGTAGATTGTTACCTTTCTCTGCCTCTGCTTCTACTTTCTCTGGCTCAGTTGCCCCACGCAAGTGAGTTGGAAGTGTCAGAAACTCAAAACAGGGGCTAACAGGAATAAATTGATTTAAACAGACTCAGTGAGCCTCTAACATAAGGCAGTCAGTTCTGTTTGAGAAAACACAAGAGAAGGAAATAACTAAGTTTCATGTTTGTGACGTCATTCACTGATATTCCCATATGACACGATCAATGTGCTTTTCTGTTATACCCTTAGAAGACCAGTGCTACATGAAAACTTTTTTGACTTGTAGTCAGTGGGATGCATTAGTCCTGTGTTATCTGCAGATGAGGTTCATACTTGCCAAGTCTCAGGTAGTTGGCTTTCTTCTCACACTCCTGTGCTGCTAGCCCTGTATGTTCTCCATTTACAGTGCTGTGCTGTGACTACTCATCAGTCATCTGGGTGGCTGGCTGTGCTTGACTGTACAGGAAAAATCAATTTATATTAAAATAGAGGTCATGCTTGTTTTTTTAGAATAAGTATCAGTAATTTTTGTAACACAAATTGTAGAAACAAAGGGTGGAATCTTGCTAGTTTTCAAATGATTGCCCACAATTGCAGATGGCAGGTTTTCCTGGAGAAGAACCGCTCTGCTCTTCCACCCCACCCCATGTGCTGGAGAGTAGAAGAGTTCCTTGCCTTGGAGCTGTGAGGTGTTTTTACCTTGCAAAGAATGTGTAGCTACTGGTGAAGTCATGTGGTGGATGGGCTCTGGGTCTAGCTCTCTGTGTAGCAACTACCATGTAGAAAATCGCATTCCACATGAAGGGTTATGTGGAGTAGTCAAATCCCATTGTGACAGCTTTCCAGTGCAATTCTGTGCCAAGAAGACACAAGTCCTAAACAAAGAATTTTAATATTTTCATCCATTACTTCAATAAAAAAAAAAAGGCTTCAATCAAAAAAATTTTAACAAGCCAAATGACATAGTTTAGGACTAGCAGCATTTGATTAATAAAAGATCAAGGATTTTAAACTTCATAATTTCATTTCTTTCTTAACACAAGTAGCATTTTTTCATACATTTTATACAAACCTTAAGTATGTTTTAACTTACTATAAAATGAGAAGAAATGTGTTACTTTAAAGTGCATGTCATTTGCTCGTGCATTTGGAGGTACCAGTCATTTTATAGCAATTTTGAGTTATTTTTCTGTCAGTTTGTATTCCTATTCAACGAGACACACAGAAACTCTCACTTAGAACAATTCCCTTAGGGCTCACTCCTGGATGTCAGTAGTGCGAGCAAGAGGTGTTGTGCACAACAAGAACAGGTCATAAAAACGTAAACTTTCAGGCACTTACATGTGTTGATCTTCTCTGTTTCTTTGAAATCCTGCATGTGTAATTAGGTGAGGTTTTTTGATATTAGGCTTAGGACACAGGTATGGACATGCTTTTCTTCTTACTTGTAGATTTTGGAATTTTTTGGGGGGGGGTGGTGTTTTTTTTTCCTTTTACTATATCCCAGTTCACCACACACTGTGCTACCTGGCTGTGACCAGAAGTTTATTGGCAAACAGATGTTTAGTTACAGTGCAAGATTATAAAAATCTAAGGATTGCAGCTATATATATATAGCTGAAAGCAATAAAACCAGTTTTGTTACTGCTGATGAATTTGCATCATTGCTTTGGCTGGGAAGAGTGCGAGTCAGTTAGCAAGCAAATGACTTGTGGGTATCATTTTGATCTTGGCCACAGTGCAATGTATAAGCTGTTCAGATATGTGATTTTGTTTTGTTTTATCATTCTGTCTAACTAACCACAAATACAGTCCTGCAGACTATCACTGCCACTGCCATTCCTGCTCTTGGGTCCTTGTTAAAAACGGCTTAGAAGCAGTAAATTAGCTAGAATACTACACCCATTAAAAACGGATGTGACCTGGAGACTTCCATGTTTTACCAGTATTCTTCATTCTAGAATATTTTAAATTATCTGTCTGAATTACAGGCTGAGTGATCCAAACCCAGTTACTTAGTTTAAAGAAACCCAGAGCTTGTTTAATACAGAATCTTTTTTTTTCTTTTTTGAAACAAAATAAAAAGAAGTTGGATAGACCAAATCTAGCAAAAGAGATGAAATCTTTGTGTCTTTTATTTTTTATCCAGAAGTAGGTTTTCATGGTTTATATTAATAACTTTAAAGTCTGTAATGTGGCTATTGATATAGGTTGGCTTTTGGGGCTTCTTTAATAGTAGCATACTTTGAATTTACCTGCTTGGGTATGACCTGTCTTCTTGTCACATGTGTGTAAAACACCTCATGTAGACACTGGTTAATTTTTGAAATGCCTTTGTGGTACTGCAAAGAGAAACTAAAAAATAATTTTTTGATCAATCATATTTTGGTAATTGAGAAATTATCTATCATCCACATCACAAATACCTAAATTTCCTTAAAGAAAAAAATTTAAATACTAGGAACCAGTTTGGATTTTCTATTTATGATATCAAAACTTCATGTATTTTTCATGAGTCTACAATTTCTTTCTTATCTTCCTATCTAATAGAGCATGGTATTTTGATATTCTAAACCCATTCTTCTGACGACTGTTTCTAACAGTGTAAGGTACTTACAGCAACACAGTAACACTAAGTTAGTTGTAGCAACAGTATTCTAGTGCCCTAGAGTATAACTGTGTGGACATCGCAATAACTGTCTTAGTATACTTATTTGTTTCTCATATCGAGACCTTTGGTCATTCTTGTTGGCCTTGTATGTTTTTCTGATTCTACTATGTACTTTTTTGAAAGGGTTGCCCAGAATTGCATGTAGTTATCAAGATGTGAGCTCATTATGGGTTTTTTTCAGTGACATAATGATACTCTATTTTCTCTTTTTCTTACCTAATAATTCTTTCTTTCCTGTTTGTTTTTTTGCCTGCTATTCAGAGTTGTACCCAGTCTCTCTCAGAACTAGCTATTTTAACCTCATGATCTTGCAACGGCCAGCTCTGTGCCAATTGTTTATTTGTGAATTTAGGGCTGTTCTTGCTTTGTGGGTTGCTTTACTTTTGTCTGCATTGTTTTTTTTTACTTTCATTTTAATGTCTATTAATGTCTCAGGTTCATCAGTCCCCTCTAGTCATTCTACTATTTTTCAGTTGGACGTTGTATTTATTACCGTGAGTAACCTAGCTTCACCTGCATTTTCAACAACTTTTCCAGCATCCTGGGGCACACTCTCGGAAGTCTTATATGGGTGATTTCCCATCACTCTGGAAACTGACAATTTACTTCATTTTGTATTCTGTATTTTAGAATACTTTTTGTCTTTTAATCTACGTGAGAACTGTAGCTTTTCTTTCAGAAATATTATCAAATACCTTTTGGAAATGCGGCTAGACTATATCAACTGAATCTGTCTTATTCCCAGGCTTCTTGTCTCCAGTAGGCGTTTGTGAGGCAGGACTTCTCTTTGTAGAAGAGCGCTGGATCTTTCCTAATGTCATATTTAGGCACGTGTCTGCATTACCAGTCCTCACATATAAAAACAGATTTAATTGAAAGGTTACACACCACAGTTCCACTGTTTCATCCTTGAATTCCTTTAGCACTCCTGAGTGAATACCATTTGATCCTTGGGACTTGTTACTTTTGGTGTTGCCTGTGTATTCTGCAGCTACTTCATATAGTTTTTCCATAAGGTCTTATTTGCCTTTACTAATGGCTTTCTATACTGGTTGTCTGTTGATGTTGCAATCTCTTGGCAAAGCTGCTGGTATATTAAAAAGATTTTGCTTTCCTTTTACAGTTTGTCCAATAGTGGCATAGCCTACTTTATTATTCCCGTATAGCTTGTACTCTGGTACAAGCTATACCGGAATTAATGAGACCAATTGTCTTGTCTCTCTACTGTCAAGTAATATTTTGCAAGTTTTTAGTAAAACCTCTTAGAACCCCTTTTCTTCTCAAAAAGATAGTGCAGTTTCTCTTTTGTGGAAGAGTAGTTCATTTGCCTAAACGAATTGATGCTCCTCTGTTTCACAGCAATGCAGAACGTTGCTTCTGCTCATTTTGTTCAAGGCACCAACAGACAGCACAGTCAATTCTCAAAAAAAATTTGTTTTGTGAGGGTAAACATACATAGCTACTGGGAAGCAGGTATACCTTTTTATTATAAAGTAATTAATCATTTAAGAGATATTCAGTAATGCAAGCAAATATGATTGGATGTTATCTGTTTTATTATACATACAATGCTATTATCTTACCATGAAACTTTCTTTGGGATCCTGGTATTGTAAGAGTGAGATATTATAGCTCTAGTGTTCTAAACCAGATAGAGCAATAAAACTTCATAGAAGTGTTAATCCATGTATTTTCATAAATTGTATGAATTTAAGGAGGTCTTGCTTTTAAATTTTTGCTACTATGGAGATGTAGATGATAGTTGCATTCAAATAAACTTTTACACCTGTATTAGCTAGATCTAGAGTTAGGGTTTCACCTCTTTCTCTGTGTCGGTACATATGTATGTGTAAAAGAGAAAAAGGAGAATCTCACGTTCTTTCCGGGTAAAAGATTTGTGCTTTTCTAGCAAGGTTTTAAAAAAAATACACAGTTTAAGGTTTTTTGTGTAGAACACTGAATGGGAGTGTAAGTAGTGATATATAATACTTGGGGAAATGCACTGCCATTAGCATTTTTGCTTTATTTAAGACTGTTTTGAATTATTGTTTTGAATATTTGTATATATAACCATGCAATTTTTCCTATGTGTAGTAAGTTTATTGATAATATAACATGAATGAGTATGAAAAAATTTTAATGGTATTAAATAGTTAGGGTGATTAAGTTGTCTATGATTTAAATCAGCTGGCTGAAAGCTTGTAGACATTCATGCCACATTATTAATCTGAATCAGATAAGCCAGTGGATGTAATTGTTAAGCAATAAAGTATTTATCCTTCCCTAGTGGGTGGCTTTCAAAGGAGCCTGGTGATTCCAAGCCAAGTGAGAAACCAAAAGAGAAAACAGAGCCAAGAAAAACAGTTTGGGTGTTACAAGTGGAAAAGGTACACATGAAAACTCTTTATGATTGGTGGGGGTGGAGGGCCAGGGGGAGTAATACAAAGGACCTCTCTCAGCATCTAAGATCAGAGTGAAATCTGAATGAACTTTGGCTGTTGAACCTGTTGAAGATTTGACAACTGTCTGCACAATTCAGTAAGACCTTGCTTCTACTGCAAAAGCTGAGTATTCTTCTATTGTTCTTTTGACCCTATGATAAACTGCTTTGGTTTAGTAATAGATTTTTGCAGGTTTAGTGAGTTGAACTGGATTATTGGCCAATAGCACTGGTTCAGATACAATGTTTGTATGCAGAAGAAAAAAGCTAACTTGGAAAGAAATCTTTTTCCTGAAAGGTAGCTTTTCCTTTTTTTACAATCATTTGTATAGTTCATTTCATATAGGGTAGATCTGATAATGCTTACGTGTCTCGATGGCAGTTGTGCAGTTCTTTCGTCATTTTCTTCTTCATGAGTGTAATTAATAAAGTTTCAAAATACCTATTAAAACAATATGAAACACAGTAAAAAAAGTTCACTGTATGATTTACATGGTTGTGAAAATATATTCCCATGCTGAAGATGACATTTCCTCAGTGAAAATCAGAAATGTCTATGCCAATTTCACTTCTGGTTCTCCGCTAGCACGCTATGTTCTAGTGCAGCCTTTGCACAACAATGGCATTTTTGCACCATTGCCCTGCAGCAGCCAGTGGGGACTGTTAAGAGTTTACTGCAGGTATACATATTCCTGAGAATGTGGATTACTGGGATATTCTAGCTTTCCTTTGAACAGGTCCTCTTTTTCTGCCTAGGAGAGAGATTTTAGTAAAACCTGAGAATATCAAGCTTTTCCTGGAACTGCTAGGCATGTTCCTTCTGCCTCCTCTGACTGGATCTAGTTAGTGTGCAGGCATAAAAAGTCCTACTTTTCTGAGAGGCATTGGACTTCCTAATACACCACAGGCAATAGGGCAATTTTGCACAAATAGCTTAGGACAAATCCCTTCAAGGGAAGCCAGGTTGTGCCTCCTTTTGCCTGGCCAACAACTTGTCATTTTCCAATGATAAGAGCAAGTTGCTGACTTTTTTTCAGCCATTGTTAGCCTTGGTTGCAGTTCTGTCTGTTGAAGAATAAATGTGGGCTGATTCTCCTTGACCTGATTTAACTGCTATAGAGCCAAATTCTTCAAGCTATGTGCTACAAATATGATATAAGAAAGTTGGTTTCTCTGTGGTTATTCTAACTATTTGAATATTTAGAGTTTAAATCTTTTTTCATGTTTTTGCAAGTGAAGCAGAGAAAAAGTATTATTAAAAACACATATACCTATGTTTAAGTAATTAAAAAGTTGTACAAAATGTGTTTATAAAATAGCATTTGGCTTTGGGTGATTCAAAGTACACTCTGTGTGACAGAAACCTTTATTAAGCCACTTACAGAGATCATTATCACCAGAAACTGTCCTGTCTTTAGACTCTCTTTGACTGACAACCAATTGCAAGTATCACAAAACTGCTGTGGAGTGAGTGAAATGACATTATTTTATCTCTTACTGAAAACATGGCTATGAATTGCACAAAGGGAAGCTATATTATTTTCTCCAAAAACTCTTGGTCTGAAATTGTACTTCAGTTACTTCAGTTGTACTCACTTAACATAAATGTAAATTGGTTTACAGGTTTAACAGCATTTTCATAAGGTCTGAATTAGGAAAGCAACATCTTGATCTCCAGAAGCATTTATTCCTCTAGATAGAGCACTTGTGAAATAATCCAGGATTTTCTTCAAATCCTGAAGTATTTTATAACTTTCCTTGTTGAAGTATTTTGTAACTTTCCTTGTAAAAGGAAGAGCAGTCACAACACTAATGTGATAGAAAATTAAGAATCTTATGTTCGTGTTGTACTTTAATACTGTGGGACTGTTAGGCTATAGTCTATTAAAATAGATTACTAAAGTAGATTTTTAAATATTCCATGTACTGGATGTTATGTTGAGAAATTATTCTGTAAAGCAATACTTGATCTTGCTTATAGGACTTTTCTTTCTATTCAATCAAAATATGTGTTTTTTTATCTATGTATTCTTCCATCTTATCTTTAGTTGTACTGCTATTTGCTGTTTCTGGGTTTTAGATATATCCAACAATTATTTAGAGTTTAGGCAAAATACGGTGATTATAATACAGAAAATATGGAAATAGGGTGATTTTTTAAATTTTTTTCTTAACACACTTAATATGTATGGTGTGTTCACCTTAAAATCAGGATTGCATTAGATTTTTAGTTTCTAGTCATAAATCCCATTTGCTGGACAATTAATACATTTTTTTATTTTTATGTGACTATAATTTGTTGGTCACGGTCATGTATTGATTTTTTGGGGCACTGCTGCTCTTTTGTTTGGTACCAGGTAGCAGATGTGTCCAAATTCAAAATAGACACTGACATACAGGCATACCCACAAAGATACACAGGTAATGAATTTTAACACCCAGTAAAATTCTTTTTTTTCCTGTACAAAATTAGAATCAAAGTTTGTATTATCAAAAAAACCTGTTTCCTTTAGTTCTAGGAAAATTTCAGTGTCTTGTATTCAGTATTTGTAAATAATGGTGTTTTGGCATATAGGGTTTAAAAGGAAGTCCAGTAGGTCTCACAATGTATTATGAAAAAGTGTGTATTTTGACATAAAAACACTGAAGTAGTTGAGTCTCTCTCCTGTAATGCCCCATTTTTTTCTTTCCTGACTTCTAGATCCTTTCTTTTCATCAATGTCCATGTTGTTTGCATATATACGAAAAACAAGAAGTCTTGGTTTTCCCAGTGGTTCTGTGTAGCAGTTCTTTGTTTAGATTCCAGATATTCAAATAAATTTGTATGTTGAGGAGACCTTTGCAAATCTGCTTTTGCTGGTAAGATTAGAGTATTTTTTGTTCTTTTTGTAGAGAGGGGGGGGATGCGGGATTGGCGATAATGTTAAGGCTGCTGATATGGCTTTAGGAATATGAAATATTCTGTATTTCATGAGAAAGTGTCCTTGGTCATGTAGGTTTGTAATAGAATTCCTTCTGGTCCCTGATCACATATGCAAAAGCAACTCATTCCTCATTAGTTTATTGGGCAAGGTACCGTACATATTTCTTTATAAAATTTCTGTCAAACAAATTGTCCTAAATGTCCAACTATTTTTTAGTGACTGAAAGGCTTCATGGAGGCCTTTGTTGTTGTTTATATATATATCTGGAGAAAATTACAATATGGAAGTAATTTGAGAAATTTCAAGTTTCAGCAACAGTGATCTAGAAATTGAATGGGTTGGAAGTACAATATTCCAGTGCACTGCTGCATATATAATGTATGTGCAGCATATGCTGAGGTCTTTTTCAAAACATTTACATTAAACCTGTCAGGTATTTATGAATAGCAAAAATTAATTTCCCCCAGTTCTGTCATCAGTTAGAGAAATGGATTTCAGCACAGAAGACTGTCAGTGTTTCCTGCATACCAGAACAGCTCACTTCAATGTCATAGAATTACACCAGGTGGCCTGCTAAGAGTCAGCTTAATGTGATTCCAAATGATAGGGTAGAGAATGTGAGGGAAATTAAAATAGTATCATACTTATGATTTAAAAGGAAGTTAATTACAAGGGCTTGTTAATAAACAAAGAAAAATTCAGAATGTATTATCTGTTGTGTAGCATATCAGTAATGAATGTGATACCATAAAAAATAAAATTTAACACTGCATAACTTTACATTAGATGAAATATTTAATTAAGTTGTTGACATGTTTTGCTTATTAATGGATTTTTGTCTTTGGAAAGAATTATTAAAATGGTGGGTTTAGCCTTTATATTTTTGAACGTTGTCTGACAATGCAAACACAGTTATAGCCTCTTTATTTCTTGTTTGCTTCTCTCATGCAAATACAAACCCATCTGAACATGGCCAGTGTTTTGAAATAAAAATATTTATTCTGTTGATATAAAGTAGTTGGACATCAAAGGGTATAGAGGATATATTCATTATTGTCTAGTTTTCCATTATCTGAAAATTGATCATGTAAAATTGCTATGTTAAATGTTACTTAACAAGTTAAACCTGAATGATGATTTGTTACTGCACTACCGTTTACACGGTATTCCCAGTGCACTTGCGTGTACTGCTCCATGACTGCCAGAGATCAGAAGTCAGAGAATATTGAAGTATTTTTTTTTATTTTCTTAAAAGGTAGTTCTTATAACTGGGAAAAGAAATGGTATATTTTGCCTTTATATAGTAAACAGTAAATATATATATATGACCTTACTTTTTAGCTTCTAAATTAAAACAAACAAACTGTAGGCAAACTTACTCATATTTGACTTACTGTCTAGATAGAATGAACAAAAGACACGTCTGAGTCTATACAGCAGTTAAAGGGCTTTCATTGTATTACAGAATTTCTTATTATTTTAATTATTTCATAAATAAGAGTCCATTGAACAAAATTCCTTCCTTTTTGAACTTTGGTCATACATAATTCTTAAAAAATGTTAATGTAGGTGTTCTGTATGAATTAAACTTGGCAGCTATATCTTCATGTAAAAATTCAGCCTTTGTGATTTAACTTACATATTCTTTGAGCCACTTAAATGAAAAAATGGGTTGGATACCTTTCTTCTCTGGGATGTTGCATGCAACTTGAGAATGTCCAAGAAACTGGAAAATGCATGAACCAGTGTCAAAGAATATGCCAGATCAGATTGTATGCCTTCCCTCATATTCACAGAATATAAA
Source organism: Aquila spilogaster (assembly GCA_024606505.1). Taxonomy (NCBI): domain Eukaryota; kingdom Metazoa; phylum Chordata; class Aves; order Accipitriformes; family Accipitridae; genus Aquila; species Aquila spilogaster. The sequence goes on from JANHGO010000027.1 coordinate 20,605,816, forward strand.
AATAATCCCCCCAAAAATGTATGGGGAAAATGGAAAGTGCAGAAGTCTTTTATGATTATGAGAGTCATTAAAAAATGCTTATGAAAATAAAAAAAAGGCATTTGTGAATAAATTATTTAATGGGAAACATAAATTTGAATTAATATTGCAATTATATAAAATAAGTCTAAACAAAGATGTGGTATTTCAGTAGACATCCATTTTTGCAAACCTTTCAAGTTAAATATACGTTACCAGTTACATCTTTTAATAGCCAAGCATACTTTGTTAAGCTTATTGATTTTTAAGTAGCTGCAATCTATCTACAGATTTCTGTTTTTCAAATGATAATGTCTTCAAGGTAGCACTTGCCCAAAGCTTGCTTACTCATCTGAAAACAAGTAAGATTTCCTGAGTGTTCCTGGAAGCAACTTGGAAATTTACTTTTAGATAAGACCTCTGAGCTTGAAGAGAGGAACATAGATATTTCTATGGAGCTAAGTGGCTAATGTGCTGAAATAAAGACCAGGGACTTTCACCTCATCTATATTTATGCTTGGTCTACTTCAGTGCACAACAGAGGCAGGTTCTTTGCCCCTGAGAGTCATTGCATAGCTGCTTATGTGTGCTCAGACTGTGTCAGTACTGGCTAACTTGGGAAATTATAGTCTTACAGCCATAAGGAGCTGGTTGCTAAGTAATCCCCCAGATAACTCCAGGTCTTCAGTAGGTTTTCTGTCCTGTCCTACATGTCTAGCACTGCAGTAATCTGAGACTGTGGTTCCCTGAGTACTGTTCTGATCTAAGGCTTGCCACCTCCTGCTTTTCCATACCCTGCTCCTCTCCAGTAGTCCTTCCTTTGTACCATCTCTGTGCTGGCTGGATCCTTCTGTAAGTCAATTAAATTACCTGGCAGAAAAATTGTTTGCTTTTTTTGTACAGATTTGCTCTTTCAGTGAATTGAGTTGGTTTACAGTGGGATGAACATGATGAGCTCCAGAACCAGCATAAGGTAATGGCAGCTGGGAGCAGGGAAGGAGAAAAGCTGAAGGATCGGGTAGGAGGGGAGAGGACCGCACTTCATAAGTAGCAGTGATCTACTACTACTCACCCTGTATTACAGAACTGTGCCCTGAGGGAGCTATTTCATAATACAACTAAACTGCTCTATGGGTTTCTCCTAAAACGGTGTTGTTCCTGCTCCTCATACTGTCAGCATGTACCCTCTCTCCTTCCCTGATGTAAAACCAAAGTGAGTAAGTTCAGGGAACTCAATGTGTAGAAGAAAAAATTCGTCCCAACGCCACCACAAACAGCTTTCAGCCTGCCCCAGCTGAGCACGTGGCTGTATGGGCAGAAAAGTCTGTTGGAAAGGAGAGAGAGAACCAGTACTGCTGTTTGTGTGGTGGTATTGTCTTGGATTAGTTGAAGCCAATGATGAAATAAAACACTGGATATTTTCCAGAATAGTTACTGTCACTAGATTAAATTGACTTCCTCAAGAGCTTTCTTGATGGGAGGGCATTCTAATTAGGGAATATGTATCTCTTAGAGAAGACATTCTCTTTGGAGTCTTCTTATGAAAATACTGAAATTATTTTTCTGTCAGAAATCCATTCTAGATGTTTCTTAAATTTTTCTTTATACAATCCTTATACATCCATTGTAGTCAGAATTGCAGGACACAGCAGGTAAAAACTTGTCTCTGTTGAATTTAGAATAAAAATGTCCATAGGTATCATAGAAGCTACAGCTGTGTTCAACAGTTTTTGATGAATTTATTTAAGGTTTGTTTCTACCCTTAAATTTTATGGATTTAACTAAGTAATTAATTTGAAAATGGATTTACATTGTCATCCTATTCAGATTTTAAGCAATTCCAAAAGGAAGATGTTGTTTGTCTTGCATGGTTTGTTTATTTCTGTGCCTTCTTTTGGAACTATTTATCCATTAATAGGTGTATCTTAGCTTCCCAAGTAGTTTCTTTATAATTTTAAATCATCAGTGTTTATCTTTTTTATATGAAATTGTGGTTTGTTGAAGCCATTAATTTTCAAGTCTATTATTTGTAATTATCATCTTCTATTGAGTTCTTGTATCCTATGTAAGGATCAAATGGTATATTTAGATTTGTGATTTGATTTCTGATTTTCTGAAACAGAACATACAATGCAGGGAATACAGTATACTGGGATATTATCTTCCCTAGGTAGCTAGGAACCCTTTTCTCTTTACAGACTTCCTAATTACCCTTCAAATATCCAAAGTAAAAGTTAGATGGAGATTTTTCTTTATAGAGATTATTTTAATAGTGTCCCGGGTGTTGGTAAATTGTCTATTCTAACTTTACAAAAAAATAATTGTAACATACAGAAAAAATCATGTATAGCTGAGGTGAAGTAGTTTCAAATTATTGGAAACATATTTGAATATTTACTAATTCATTTAAAAATACTCCATTTGACCAAGGTGGTCAAAGCAACGTTAAGAAAATATAAAATTTGATATTACTTGACTGGAATTTTGTATAGTATCTCCTCCATCCAAATCATAGTGTTCAATTTTAGAATAGGCTTAATTACTTTGAATATTTAGTGACTGGGATTCCCTGAATACAATTGTTTTCTTAGTAAAATTCCTGGCTACATGGAATATATCATTGTTTGTCCTTTAGTTAGATTTTCTGTTATAAGTCGTTCTATCAAATTTTAAACTGATATAATCATTACCTAGTACTAGTGTTTCTCTTAAGAGAAAGTACTGTGAAAGGAGAAAGAAGGAAGAGATGTCAGTATTTAATTTAAGCAAGAAGCTTCAAGCCTTGTCTCTCCTCAACACACTTCAGCATTCCACAGTCATCTTTCCATGCCTTGATGCCAGATTTTTTCCTAGCTGAGGGAAAATTTTAAAATGTTAGCCTGTGTGATATCACAGTCTGATGAAAATGAAGTCCTGAATTATATTTTCATTAGATAAAATGCTGCTGGTGGTGGCAAAGTGTGAAATCATAGCATTTAAATCATTATGGCATTATTTGGAATGTTAGACGTGTTTCTAACAATCATAGACACAGAATATTACTTTATCTTATTCAGAACATCTAATTGCCATAGACCTCTTAAAGTTTTATTGTTTTTTAACTTTTGATTATAGTATCCATTAGCTGCTGATATGGTCTGAACAACACCGATTGAAACAGATCCTTAAGACCAGCAGTGTGATCTCCTGTGTGTGCAAGCTAAATATATGGCTTTGGCCAAATGCATGTTCAAAGTCTGACTTTTAGCCCTAAAAAGGTCTTTTGTGGGTCTGCAGCTTCGGTTGTCCTTGTCATGGACATCCCAACCTTTAAAACTTATTTTCAGTGGCCAACATTTTTGTGTGATGCTTCTCTTCTGAGATATACATCGTGCTAGGCTCAGCCTCATTCTGCCATGACCGTTTCCATCATCACAAGTACTTGATCTGTTTCACGTTTTATGGAATCGATAAATCTCATCCCTAAAGAGTCCAGTAGCCCTTTGATTCCTGACCTGACATTTGCTAATGCTATTCCTGATGACCTGCCAGTACGGATCTTCAGAACTGCAGTCTGTGTTTGACAACACTCATAATATGAATCAATATTTAGCATTCAGTAAGTGAGCTGGGGAGTCATTTTATTGCTGCAAAAGGCTACATTGCCCCTGGGCAGCTGTCAGAAATCAGTAGTTATTAATAGCCCTCTCTTTTTGCCTAGCATAGTCAGTAGGGGTCAGCCATGAAACGATTTAATCAGTTTATGATATCTGTGACAAAGAACACTTAAAATGTAATCACAAAATTTAAGGAGATGTTTCCCTGGGCTGTTGTAATGTTTTCCTCATTTAATTTTCTCTAAAGTTGATATGGTACACTAGAAGGTTGACCAAATAAAAGATCTGTGTTTAAAGTCCTCTTTGTTCTTCTGTCTTACTCCTTGTGTGTCTGAGTGTAGGGGTTTTATGGGAGGTAAGTGTGGTGATATTAAAGAAGAAAATGGTATTCCAAAATTTCTTTGTCTCAAGACCCCTTCCACTTGACCGTGGTGACTATATTGCTATGAGAACATTGTGTGGGGATGAGGCCTTTCCACATGTTTGAAAAGGAGAAGGAACTGTCGTAGACCTTCTCTTCTGATCTTTTAGAAACATTGAAAATGTGGATGTGGTAAATAGAATCTGTCTTTGGGCAGCTTAGTTTTCTGTGACTGCTTTACCAGACAAGTTCACCACAGGTCTTGCTGAACTTGGCAGTGTTGTAACACCTGCATTTTCATGTTGGTAGGTGATCCGGTCTGGAAAAATGTCTTCAGTGTGTGAAGTACAAAAAAGCTTGCTTCAATGTGAAATTTCCCTTTTCTCTTTCACTTTTATCTACAAGTATTGTGAACAATTGGTAGAAAATATCACCGTGTTTATCTCTGAGTTTCTCTGTGTCCATCTTGTGATATTCTGAGGCATTTCATAGTGTAAGAGCTTGCGTTGCCATCCTGTCCTTTTCTCAAGACTGCTTCTCCAGTAGTACTTCCCAGTCAATCTTTGCAGTGCTTTAAGGAGCAAAGCTGATGTTCTTTTCTGTTCTATGGTAGTTGTTTCCTCATATGTAATAGTGAGGCTGAGGCTTTGACTTTCAGAACAGTTGTGTGAAGTCTATTTATAATATAGCTCCAAGATGTGCACTGATTCTGTCAGTAATTTAAGATGAAGAAAGCTGTTTTATGAGCAGCTTTGTCCTGGGATATGTTGAAGCACATTTACCAGCTTCTTTCCCATATATATTTTGTGCATTCCCCTTGTGTAAAGTATCTGCTCCTCTATGGTAGAATATTGTCTTTGCATGGGAAGTTTCCAAATGTTACATTCAGTATTGTGTGCAAATCTGCTACTAGAAGTAATAATCATCAGGGACAGGGTCCTGGTGGAGCGATAGGAGATTGCAATTTGGTTAAAAAAAAGTTTCAAAATCAATACCTTGCAGAAAAACTTGAGTGTTGATGACTCTGACCATCTGTCCTAGTTTCAGCTGCGATAGAGTTAACTGTCTTCCTAGTAGTTCGTACGGTGCTATGTTTTGAGTTCAGTATGTGAAGAATGTTGATAACACTGATGTTTTCAGTTGTTGCTAAGTAGTGT
>JANHGO010000027.1:20611047-20632264 GCA_024606505.1 Aquila spilogaster
ATCATACTTATGATTTAAAAGGAAGTTAATTACAAGGGCTTGTTAATAAACAAAGAAAAATTCAGAATGTATTATCTATTGTGTAGTGTATCAGTAGTGGATGTGATACCACACACACAAAAAATTAACACTGCATAACTTTATGTTGGCTATCAAATTAATTTAATTAAGTTGTTGACATATGTTGCTTTTTAATGGATTCTTATCTTTGGAAAAAATTACTAAAATGATGTGTTTACCCTTTTTTTTATTTTTGAATATTATCTGACAATGCAAACACAGTTATAGTCTGTTTTTTATTTGCTTGTCTCATGTAAATACAGAACTATCTGAATGTGGAAGGTGTTTTGAAATAAAAATATTTATTGCTTTGATATAGAATACATAGGCACTAATGAGTATAGGGAAACTATTCATGTTTGGCCAGTTTTCAGTAAAAAAAAAAAAAAGTCACCTGAATTTCCTATATTAAATGTTGTAAATCAGAAGAGTGATTAGCTACTGTACTGCAGTACTACTTTTTTATAGAGTGTTCACAGTGTACTTGCTTGTGCTCCTCCATGACTACCAGAAATCAGCATTCTGAAAATGTGATTTTTTTTTTCTGTTTTCTTAAAAGATAGTTCTTTTAACTGGGAAGAGAAATAGTATATTTTACCATATAGTGCAAACGTACTCAATACATAAGACCTTATTTTTCAGCTTCTAAAGTTGTTCAACTTTGGTCATACTTCCTTTAGAAACAAATGTTAATGTAGATGTACCTTTTGAATTAAATCTTGACAACTGTATTTTCATGTCAAAATTTGACCTATGTGATTTAACTTTTCACATTCTTTGAACCACTTAGAAGGAAAAAATAGTTTGGAGACATAGTTCTTCTCTGGGATGTTGTAGCAATTTAAAAATGTCCAAGAAACTGGAGAATGGATGAGCCAGCATCAAAGAGAATGCAAGAGCAGATTGTATGTCTCCCCTCAAATTTGTGCAATATAAAAGTATCACAAAAGCAAACAAAAGAAATTTATGGGAAAAAATGGAAAGTGTAAGAACTCTTACGATTATGAGGACTCTTAAAGAAAAAATTGCATTTGAAAATCAGTAAGCAATTATGAATAAATTATTTCATAGGAAACATCAATTTGAGTGAAATAATTAAAACTGTCTGAATAAACATATTTTTTTAACATACTTCCTATTTAGCAAACCTTTGAAGATGTATATACTTTGCCAGTTACATCTTTTATTAACCATGTGTACTTTATTAAGCTTAATGATTATTAATCTTAAATATTGTCTGAATATAATGAGGTAAATTATGTAATATTTTGCTAGATTACAACAACACAAGTTTCTCCCTGTTGAATCAGGTCTGTGATAAGACAGTGTGCATACTCTCATTTGTTTGCCAGTTTCACAGGTACTTCTTCTGAAAGTTCAAGTTCTGTTAGGATAAGAGTCATATTTTCAGCAGGTAATGCTAATGAATCTTCCATTTCAGTTTGAAAGATTTCCTTCAAGTCTGGTATTATTATTTTAATACTCTTATACAGTGAAAGAGATAGATAATTAAGAGGCTATGGTTTACTTAAACTAAAGATTTTTGTTTGTCAAATGATAATGTCTTCAAGGTAGTGCTTGCCAAAATCTCGATTACTCAACTGAAAAAATCTCTAAAATTTCCAGAGGTTTCTGGGAACCTCTTGGAAGCAACTTGGAAACTTATTTTGGATAAGACTTCTGACCTTGAAGAGAGGAGCACGGACACTTCTGTGGAATCTAATCTGGTTAATGTGTTGAAATGGAGACCGGGGACTTTTGCCTCAAGTATACTAATGGTTAGTCTACTTCAGTGCACAGCAGAAAAAGGTTTTCTGCCTCTGTGATTTATTGCATAGATGCTTATGCTTATTCATGCTATGTCAGTACATCACTGACTGACTGATTTGGGAAGTGATAGCTTAACAGCTGTAGGCAGGTGGTTGCCAGGTAATCCCCCAAATATTTCTTCAGTGGATTTCTACCCTGTCCTACATATGAAGTTTCTCTGTCTCCATGAGAGATGATCTGGTCTAAGATTTACCACCTCCTCTTTTTCCTCCCCTTGCTTCTCTCCAGTAGTCTTTCTGTGTACTTCTCTGTACTGGCTGTATCCTTCTGTATGCACGTTAAAATCTCAAATGGAAAAATTATTCTTTTTTTGTATGGATTTGCTCTCTGTTAGTGAGTCGAGTTGGTTTATGGTGGGATGAACATGATGAGCTTCAGAGCCAGCATATTAATGGTAGTCATGCAGCTGGAAACAGGAGAGGAGACCAGAAAATAAGAATGTTGAGTTGGGAGGGAAGAGGATCTATTGATTTGTTTTATCCTATCTTAAAGAAATGCAAACTGAGGGAGATACTTCATAATACAGCTAAGTTGCTTTGAGTTTCTCCTAAAATGGTGTTTCATGTTCCTCATATTTTCAGCTGTCTCTTCTCCCTCTCTTTCTCTTTTTCTGATATTGATGTAAATCCACAGAAAGTCAATTCAGGGAACAAGAGACACAAAAGAATGAATTAAACCCAGCAGCACAAGTAGCTGCTAGCCTCCTGTAGCTGACCCTGTGCCTGTATTGGGAAGAAATGTGTGTTGGAGAGAAGAGAGGAGCAGCACTGCCTCTTTGTGTGGTAGTATGGTCCCAAACTGTTTTTCTTGCATTTTTTTTCTGAACTATTTTCCAAAATAGTTGCTGTCACTAGATGAAACTGACTTCCTCAAGACCCTTCTTGATGACAAGGGATTGAAATAGGGTGATAGATATGTCTCAAACAGAAGAGATTATCTTTAGAGTTATCTTGTTGATTAATTTATGTGAGCTTCATTGATACCCTTGAATCTATTTCTAAGCATTTACATAGTCATTCCTTTCAGATTTCAAACAATTCCAAAAGAGGAATTTTGTACATCTGACGTGGTTTGTGTAGTCCTGTGCCTTCTCTTGGAACTATCTATCCCTTAAGAGCTGTATCTAGGGTTCTTGAGTAGTTTCTTTCTAGCTTTAAATAATTTGTTTTGTTTTTAAATGAAATTGTGGTTTGTTGAGGCCATTCATTTTCAAATCTATTGTTTGTAATTATGATCTTACTTAATTCTTTTGTCCTGTGTAAGCACCAAATGATATAATCATATTTGTGATTTCATTTCTCAATTTCTAAAAGAGAACATGTGATGGAAATGCAGTATCCTGGGGCATTATCTTGCGTAGGTATCTGGGAACACTTTGCTACCTACAGACATCCTAATTATCCTTCAAATATCCAAAGTAAAAGTTGAATAGAGGCTTTCGCTTTTAGAGAATGATTTCAGTGGTGTCCTGGGTATTGATGCATTGTCTATTCTAATTTTACAACAATAACAAAAGAATATAACATACAGAAACAATGTGTTTAGCTGAGAAGTAGTTAAAAATTATTGAAAATTAATTTGAATATTATTTGAATATTTATACATTCTTTTTAAAATGTTCTGTTTGACCTAGGTGGTTAAAATGACGTTAATAAAATACAAAATTTTATATTACTTAGTGTTTGAAATCGCATTTCCTCTATTACAATCGTATTATTCAGTTTTAGAAGTAATAACCTAAGATTACTGTAGTTGTTTTCTCCTTTTAGTTAGTTTTTATCTAAAAAGTAATTTTATCAAATGTTAAATGGATGCAACAATTACCTAATACTAATGTTTTAGAAAGAGAAAGTGGTGTGAAGAGAGAGGGAAGAAACATCAGTATTTAATTTAACTTCTTTAACTTAGCTTATTTTCTTTTTTCTCTTGAGCTCACTTGCAATTTCTGTGCCTTTATACCAGATTTGCTTCTATCTGAAGGAAAACTGTAAAATAAAATGCATAAAATCACAGTGTTGTGAGAATGAAGTTCTGAAATATGTTTAAATGCTACTGGTGACAAAATGAAATAATAAATAATGATCATCTTGGCATAACTAGAATTCAAGACACATCTTTTTGCCTTTTGATTAGCTTCATTCGCTTCTGATATAGTCTGAGCAATATAAATTTAAACAGATTCTTAAGACCTACATTATGATTTATTGTGTGGGCAAGCTAGATATATGGTTTTGGCTAAATGCATGTTCAGAGTTTGACTTTTAACCATAAAAAGGTCCTTGGTGGGCCTGCAACTTCTGTTGTCCTTGTCATGGACATACCAAGCTTTAAAATTTACTTTCAGTGGTCAACATGTGTGTGATGCTTCTCTTCTGAGATATACATCATGCTTGGTTCAGCCTCATTCTGCCATGACCGTTTCCATCATCACAAGTACTTGATCTGTTTCACGTTTTATGGAATCGATAAATCTCATCCCTAAAGAGTCCAGCAGCCCTTTGATTCCTGACCTGACATTTGCTAATGCTATTCCTGATGACCTGCCAGTACGGATCTCCAGAACTGCAGTCTGTGTTTGACAACACTCATAATATGAATCAATATTTAGCATTCAGTAAGTGAGCCGGGGAGTCATTTTACTGCTGCAAAAGGCTCCATTGCCCCTGGGCAGCTGTCAGAAATGGGTAGTTATTAATAGCCTTCTCTTTGCGCTTAGCATAGTCAGTAGGGGTCAGCCATGAAATGATTTAATCAGTTTATGATATCTGTGACAAAGAGTGCTTAAAATGTAATCACAAAATTTAAGGAGATGTGTCCCTGGGCTGTTGTAATGTTTTCCTCATTTAATTTTCTGTGAAGTTGATATGGAACACTAAAAGGCTGACAAAGTAAAAAATCCATGCTAAAGTCTTTTTTCCTTTTCTTTCTCACTCCCTGTGTGTCTGAGTGTAAGGGATTGTGGGGGAGGTAAATGTGGTGGTATCAAAGGAGGAAATTATATTAAAAGTTCATTGTCTCAAGACCCCTTTCACTAGACCATGGTCAAATGAGAACACTGGTTGGGGAGAGGAGGAAATGTCCAAAGTCTTCTAACCTTTTAGAACCCTTGAAAATGTGAATGTATTAAATAGAACCTGTCTTTAGGAAGCTTAGTTTCATGTGACTACTGTTATGAGGGCAATTAACCTCAGGACTTGCTGAACTTGGTAGTGCTGTAACATTTGTGTTTTCATGATGGTGGATGATGTGGTCTAGAAAAATGTCCTCAGTATGTGAAGTACAAACAAGTTTGCAACAAGAATTTCCCTTTTTACTTTTGCCTACAGGAATTATGAACCATTAATTGAAAAATTCACTTTGTTTACCGCAGTTTTCCTCTGTGTGCATCTTAGAGTTTTGAGGTATGCCAGAGTGTCAGAATTCACATCATTATCCTGTCCTTTTTTGAATGCTACTTTTCCAATACTGCTTCTCTCTCAATCTTTGCAATTTGTCTAGTGTTCTTTTTTGTTCTATGGTAGTTGTTTACTAAGATGTAATACTAAGGCTTTAACACTGAAAATAATTGTATGAACTGCTTTTGTAATATAGTTCCAAGATGTGCAATCTAATTTCAGATGAAAAAAAGCTGTTTAATGAGCAGATTTGTCCTGTGAGATCTTGAAACACAATTGCAGAATGCCTTATGTCCAGGTAGATTTTGTGTATTCCACTTGTGTAGAATATATTTCTATATGGGAGAATACTGTCTTTTTACAGTGTATTTCTAAAAGTTACTTTGAATATTGCATGCAAACTTGCTACTATCAGCAGTCATCATCAAGATCGTGTTCTGGGGTTTTTCTTTTTTGTTGTGGATGGACTTGGTTAAAAAAGAATTCAAAATTGGTACATTGCAGAAAAACATTTGTATTCACAGAATCATAGAATATCCCAAGTTGGAAGGGACCCACAAGGATCATGGAGCTCAACACCTGGCTCCATACAACACTACCCAGAATTCAAACTCTATGTATGAGAGCGCTGTTCAAACACTCCTTGAGCTCTGGCAAGTTGGGTCTCTGACTACTGCCCTGGGCAGCCTGTTCCATGCCCACTGCCCTCTGGTGAAGAATGTTTTCCTTACCCCCCCACCTGCCCCTCCCCTGACGCAGCTTTATTCCATTCCCTGGGGTCCTGTCGCTGTCACCAGAGAGCAGAGCTCAGCGCTGCCCCTCTGCTCCCTGTGGGGAGCTGTAGGCCATCATGAGGCCTCCCCTCAGCCTCCTCTGTAGTTAGTTTGAATTCATTTCTTATGTAGCCATGCCCTTTTTAGTATTACAGCTTTAATAATAGGATTTTACTTGTCTGGTTAATAGAGAAAACACGAAGGTTTTCCCTTCCGACTGTGAGTGTCATTAGTTATTATCACAATGTTGTCATAGAAAATTTTTAGTTCCAAGTTTATTTTGAGCAGATGGAACAGATATATCCTGTCAACACTGAAATATTTATGTATTTTTTAAAAAGCTAGTTATATTTGAGGATGTACTGGATTACAAACAGAATTGACGACCATGGAACATGCATCTGGCTTTTATGATAATGTTTTCCCATCAATTTCAGGGGTTGTGTCTGAATAAGAACCAAGTGAAAACAAAGCAAGAAAATCTTAAGGAGGATGTTAATATCTCCTGTTTGCAGTTGGTAGCCATTATTTTTTTGCATTGTTTACATTTTTTTCTTGCAGTTTGTCATTTGCTTTTTTGCAGTTTTCTTAGTTTTATATACCTTTTCACAGACTTCAAAGTTCTTCAAGATAATTTATACTATAGTTACTTATCAAGTTCTCATAGCTTTAAGAGCTTATTCTGTAGTTTCACCTTATTGTAATATGTTTTCAAAATTTCAACAAGAATGCAAATTTTGAAAATGTAGTAAAAAAAAATCAACTAGTCACATTAAACTCACAGTAAGGATATACAGATATTGTGAGTAAGTGATAACTCTCTGTGCACTCTTCCCATCATTATGAATGTAATGCTAGAAGAACAACATGCTCTTTGGGGTTCTTGTGCTTTGGACTAATTATTCTTCTGAAGTCTTTTGCTTAAAAAGTGATTGAAGTATACTCTGACTATGTGTTAATTTTAGAGTAATTTGACATTTGCTACTCATGCAGGTGAACCAAAAATCTAGCTTAATGTGAAGTGTGTCTTTCTGGTAATTTTTGTGGAAAGAAAACGTTTTGAAACCTTACACTATGTGAAGGCAATTCAGAAAGTGCTAGAGAAGGTGGGAAAAGCTTACTTGAAAGATATGCTGTAAAACCTTAATCTGTAAGAGCTAGGGGCTTTTTGATTCTGAGAGTCCTGAGGAAGCTAAGTCATAGAGGTTATCCCATTACTTATAATGGGTAACTTAAAGGGTGGCAGTGCTGTTCATAGCGAAGAGAAAGGAAGATGTGTTTGGAGAGGAAGACCCATGGCTTTGGCCATGTGGGATTGCAACCATAGCAAAATACTTGTATGGATGGATAAAAATGGATTTTGTAAGGGCTGTGATATGTACATTTTTTCTCACTCAAGAAAGAAACATTCGGAAGTTTAGTTGGAAAAAAGGGGAGCACGTAGACAAATAGATTGTGAAGTAGCTGCATAGGGGTGATAACTAAGTTCACGTCGCTGAATGTTGCTGCTAGGATTCTAAGCACATAGATGAAGGGCTGAGATGGAGTACTGTTCAAATTCATAGAATCATAGAATGGCCTGGGTTGAAAAGAACCTCAAAGATCATCTAGTTTCAACCCCCCTGCCACGGGTGGGGTCACCAACCACTAGACCAGGCTGCCCAGAGCCGCATCCAGCCTTGCCTTGAATGCCTTACCTCCAAAAGTTAGAACATTAAGGGGGATACTCTAGATGACAAAATAATTAGTTAAGTAAAAAAAGGAGTGGTAGAGAGCTAACTCACGAAAACCAGCAGGGAAAAGATGCTTAAGAGACTATTAGTTACGGTGTTGAGTATGACTTGCAAGTTAAAGAGGATGAGAAGAAATTGTTGAGCTTAAGGTTTGACAGGAAGGTTGCTGGAAAACAGTGAGAATCACATCAGTGTAGTGAGTAGGGAATACTGTAATTTTGAAAGAATCAGAGAAAGAAAAACCCAGTCAGTATTTTTTCCTAATATGTTCTTGATCTTAGATGTGAAATAAAGAGAAGAAATGAGCAGTCATGTAAAAGGCAAGTGGGGCCAAGTGTTAAATTCTTATATAACATAAAGGCGGTGTAGATTTCAAAAATCATAGGTAAATATACATTTTCAACAACATTTAGACCCTTCTTTGTCTTTACTTAGTCTGTAAAGACTTTAGTTTCATCTTACTATTTGGAGCAGATTTCTTAAAATATATACATTTAATGTAACATAGCATCTATTCTCAGAGCAACTAAGCCCGTGTAATGCCTATCAAGAAATCTTTGTAAGGAGGAAGAACCTTTACGTGTGATAATTTACATGGAGGAAAAAAAAACATCGGGTATATGCTGAAACTGTGAACTTTGTGACATACTGAAGTCTCTGAGAATCCTGACATCTTCAACAAGTGGCAGACATGATATTCAAGTGCCCGTAATTGACCAGTGGAGCAATTGACATCTGACATGCAGTTGACTGAGTGACCTAGGAGGTTATATGGTTAGGTGGAAGACAAAATCCTTATTTAAAGCTGTCTCTAGTAACTGGAATGGCTGTGACATGAGGCTAAACCACAGATAACTGGCTTCTCAAAATTACATCCAGAAGTCTAACCTTCTAGAAAGGTCTGTATTGTATACAGTATTACCCATTAACTTCAAGATATATCTTGCTTTTGTTCGGAGTATTGTGTGATTAGATTTTTTTAGGTTACAAATACATGATTGGAATTGTATTTCACATCTTTCACATATTGCTACATGGATGAATGACAAGATGGGTTGAACTTATGTCTTTGTCTTTTTTTCATATTTCTTTCTGGATTGAGATGGTGCATTGCTATACAGAATGCCTGCCTGAATACTACCCTGCAGTTATAGCATGAAATAGAACTGCTAATGGAAGTATGAGAAATTAGAGGTAGAAAAAACGTGTTACTTCATCAGCTCCATCCACCTGACAGTACATCACAATTCTGAACTGCTGAATAAGGAGGTTATTCTGAAAGGCTTAGGTATGATGTAATAAATTACATTAAAGTGAATGAACGAGGTTTTTGTAGCTTAAATGATAGGAACCCTGCATCTAACTTTAATACTGATACAGGAGAAGCCTGCATCAACTATAAGAATACTCTCTTAGTATTTCATAAGCTGTTCCTCCTATGTTTCTTTCTTATGTTCGAAATACTTCAGTAAATCCATTTTAGAGAACTCCAACATTACTAAATGGGATTGCTTCTATATTGTGAAATATTTCTAGCTAACATCCAGGCCACTGGCGGCTTTGTAAACTTAGAATTGCTCCATGTGTAATTAAACCTTAAATGACCTCAAATATATTAATCTTCAGAAAGGTTAATACTCATGATAGCATAATTTTGCTTAAGATTTGGTGCTTTGAAACTGTGTCCTCTTACATGCAAAAATTAACAGCCATTAAAGAGTGAATTTTGGAAAGAATACTTCATGTTCATTTGATTCCTGGGCCCGTGAATTGACCGTGCTAGAATTAGTAGCTGTCATCAAGGCTGCAGCTCTTCCTGATTGTTTTATACTTCAGCTTTTATTCTAGTCCACGCAGGACAACAGCATCTGTGAAGGGATGCATTGCAAGGTGTGACCCACACTCTGTGAAGAGCCAAAACTGGTTTGTTTTAGTTGATTTTCTTATATTGATGAAATCATACAATGATTCTTGTAGATACTGACCTGAAATCAGGATGGGACAACTAGTCCTATTAGTAGTTTTTTAAGAAAAAGAGACGAAAAAGACTTTGAGAGCTCTAACAGCTTTTTTTTTGTGCTTGTGATGCTTTTCAGGTAGTTAAGTTCAAGCTTCATTTTAACATCAATCCAATCCTCACGTTTTCATTATCATTTCTAAAAGCTGTTTATTCCATTTCTGGGGGATGGAAAAAAAAAATCATTGCTGTCACTGTAATATGAATGATCAAAGAAGAGTAATTGTAACATTTCTTTTAGGAATCCTGCCCTCAGTAAGCCCATAGGATTTGTTTACCCTCTCTTACCAACCAGCATTTGTACCCATATGTTGAGATGGCAGAATGCCTCCCTCACTAGGTAGTATGCCAGTTTCAATAGGATATAGATGCCAAACAGTGTTTAAATAAGGAACTAGCATAATGCTGAAAATACCATCTGTTCTGTAAAATTTCCCTTATTTTGTGACAGGATTGCCACACAGAACTTTTATGTGTTACTCACAAATAATGAAATTTGAATACCTGAACAGCTGAAATGTCTGAGCATCCATGATACCTACAGTTTTATCATGAAATGAGAAAGCTTTATGTTGTATGCTTAGAAGCCTTTTTTGGATCATCAAAATAAATTAGTGTATGTGGAATTACAATGCGATGCATAGAAGATAGTGGCCACAAAATATGTTAATTAGCCTTCAGAATAAGTATTTACTACTGTTATCATGCCTGTTCTCATGAGCAGGTCCACAGAGGCCATTATGCTGAAAACTTCTATAATGATTCCTTTAGTGAGTTTCATACACACTAATAACAAGGTCTGTTCTTCCTGAATTCCTTGCTAACGATTTGCGTTAATCTGATATTTGTCGAAAGTCTATGATTCAATTCCATTGTATGCTACTGATGAGAAATCTTCCTGACTGATCAACCAACTGATCTGAAATCTCCATTTCTCACTCCTCTATTAGATTCTCTGTGTACTAAGTCCCCAACCACTTCTGTTTATTTGGCCATATTCATGAGCATTTCTTTTCAATGTCATGGCTCCATGTGGTGATATCTGAAAAAATACAGGATTTGCAACAAGCAAGCGTCTGTGTGTATATATGTATAAAGATATACATGAACACAGCAATATGGCATATTTTAGAAAATATTGACTTCTGTGAATGGTGGCAGCTGTCTGTATTAAAACAGATTGAATGTGATAGATCTTAAACTGAAAATAGTTGCTCTGACAAGTACATATTTCTTCTAAAGAGCATTGTGTCAAAGAACATTTCTTGTAACTTTCTTGGGTGTGAGAGACTTTGATCATCTTTGTTTCAGTGAGGGTAGAAAGATATGTGGTATAACATAATTTTGCATGAGGTTATTTTGTTTTCCTGGAAAAAAACTGAAAAATTAGGTGTCTGAGGGACTCTTAACATTATTATTGTTCACTTTAATGAATAATGTAATCCAACATATTGTACTTTACAGGCTTACTTTTGGAAATATGAAAATGTTGTGTTTAAGGTTGTTAAATTTGTTTTAGCAGTTATTTTAAATAACTTTAAATGAACCAAATTGAAGAAAATCTTAAGTTTGTCTTTTCTTCATTCTGCACCTAGAGCTAAGCCTTTTTCAAAGACCAGTGGATAGTCACCTCTTCTCTGCTGAGTTTGATGGAGGAGTTGGGACCTTTACAACCTCTGTCAATATTATGTGGTGGTTGTGGTTAGCTGTAAATATTGGTATCTAACAGGAAGTAACATGAGAGCTTTGTTCCACAGTATGTCTGTCTCACTTCATTCCACTTTTCTGGGTGTTTCAAAAGCACATGTATTCATATTTTTTTTATATTGAATGCTGTATTTATGTTTTTAATACATGTTTACGTAGGTCACTCTGAAAATAATGCTTCCTATTTATTTCCATGGAAATTATAACAGATACAAAGAGCACAATAACGCTACTTGGCAGTGCAGATTCTCAGCTACGAAACACTAGTTTTCAACATAGCTACCACCATCACCTATGTGTTTTCGCCAGCAATGAACAAGGGCCTTATGCCATGCTCATAGAAATCTACACCAGTGGAAGTGACTCATCATTTCACAGTTGCTATGTTAATGCTGTAGCTAGGAGAATGTCTCCCACACAGTCCAGCTTTCAGTGTGCTAACATCCGCTGTTTAGTCTCCATAAACATTCAGCAAGCATTGATGAATGTCAATGGGTGCAATTTTTTTTCTGCATGGAGGAATTCAGTGACACACCTTTGCTTCATACACGCTTCCATGTCAGACACCACTTTGTCAGACTGCCCCTCTGCTGCCATCTCTTACAAAGCAACAAAATGTATTGCAATATCTGTGAAAAGGTTTGACCTCTACTGCTACTGCCACACTACCAACATCCACCTCTGATTTTGTGAGCTAACGTAACAGAATAGAAGACATTACTTTCAGAGCAGCCCTTGTATATATACAGAATTAAGTATATGCACATACATTTTATACATATATGTATACACACATATATTAAAAACATACAAGAATTAAAGGAAGCATGACTCTGTGACCTTCAAAGCAGAATATAAAAGTTTGCCATCAAAACTTTGGTTCAGGAGAAGATATGGTCCTTCTTGAGAGCAGTAAAGGCGTGTTTTTAGTAAAAATATTTCAATCAGAATGGGTTAGATTGTTTTTTTTGTGGTAGAATCATGGTGTCACAGAATAGTTGAGGTTGGAAGGGACTAACCTGCTTGACCAAGCAGGTTCACCTACAGCTGAATGCCCGTGACCATGTCCGGATATCTAGAATAATTTTTTTATAAAAGCATGTTATGTTAGTATTAAGTATAGTACATTGTGACAGTCAGCAACTAAGGATCTGCCCGGCCATTCACTGCCTGTTGAGTGAGACCAGAAATAGCAGCAAGACCAATAGAGAGAAATTCATGGGTCAAGATTAAGGTGGTTTAATAAATGAAGGAAAGAAGAAAAGAACAAAACAGAAAATCCCAAACAGCTGATTCAAAGGCTCTCACTGCATCCTACAAGCAGATGGACAAGCAGATGCTCAGCCAGCCACTGAGAAATGACTACCTTGGAAAAATCAAATCCTGGGATTTTACTCCTGAGTATGTTTCTGATATGTAATATCTCTCTGGTCAGTTCGTGTCAGCTGTCCTGTATGTATTGTCTCCTAGGTGTTGTCCACTGCTAGGCTACTCATGATGGGCAGGAGGTTGCATGCAGAGTGAGAAACAAAGAAATCCTTAATGCTGTGCAAGCACTATTCAGTAGTAGCTTAAAACATTGATGTGTTATCAATACTGTTTCAGTCACAAATCTGTAACACAGTACCATATGGACTACTATAAATAGAATTAACTTCTTCCCTGTTACACATATGTAGCTTGGGTTGAAAACTTTTGCTTAAATTAGAGTTTAAATAAAGATTAAATTCGTAATTCTCTGTTGTAATAATTCTGGATAACAGGGGGTTTCCTTGAAGAGTATTAGGCTTCAAAGAGAACAGTAGGGGAAGGACATAGAAGCTCATATAACCAATGGCTTAGTAATTTGTGCTCTTATATGGTGCTGCTGAAATTAAGTTTTCATTTGTTCATTGTGTTGGTGGGATCTTCTGCAGACAGTGGTCTGCTCAAGTTCTAGTTTTGAGTTCTTAATTCATTTTTTTGACCACTTCTGTAATAGGGCTCCTCAGCATTTATAGAACAAATGCTTGCTGAAAAATCTTTTTTCGTTTGTGTATTGTATTGTGTATATCCTATATGCAACTATTTATACTAGCACGAAGTGAAGAAGTGTTCCCTATGGACATAAATATAATCTTATGGCTGCTGTCTTAACTATTGTGATACAATGAATGAGTTAGTTTTCTGAAGTAGTGTTTCAGTGGTAAACTCCAAGATTTTGTAGAAATCTGTACTGTAATATGATGGTATTACAAATAAATACTAGGAATATTCATGTTCCATCTTTATAAATATAAAATTAAATGACTAAATTGGCTTGATGCATTTTTTAATGAAGAATTAAGGCTGTGTGGTCATTGCAGAAAACAAGCTACTCTTTACATTTTTTAGTCCCTGGGAAGCTAGTGTTTGAGTATGTATATTTTCTTACACATTTATTGAATGAAGGCCATAACATTAAGCTTCATTTTCTGCCTTTTTGGTGACATCTACATTAAAAACTTGGCTTCCACAAGGGTATTTGTATGAATACTAAGGAGACTACTCAGTAAAACCTGGTAAATACTGGTCATCTCACATTCTGCAGCTCACTGAAGTTGATAGAGAGGAACTGAAAAGTTGAAGGAAGAAAGCAGAAGAATTTTAAAAAATAATAAATTTAATAAAAAGACAAATTAATAAAATGTCCAAATTCATAGCTGTGCCAGCCTACCAAGAAATTGATAATTTTTTTTTTTTTTGGTCACTGATTTTCTGTGTGTAAGCAGAAGTTTATCTTTTTTATTATAGGTCACTGTTTATCTGAGGATTTCAGTATTTACGGGTTTAATCCTATATGAAGTATTAATTCAGATTGATTTTGCTGTAAAATCAAAACCATAGAGATGCTTCATGGTTATTTTTAACTGGATTACTCCCATATCAGATATTTGGTAGAAGTCAATGTCTTTAGAAACAAGTATCAGACTTATAAGCAATGCTTTTTTTCCCCCAATATAATAAAGCCCATTTAAATAAATACCTGATATAAAAATAATCCTGTTAAAACTGATCAAGTGAACTCTGTTCCAGTTTAATAGAGTACTGTATGATCTTGACTGAGAAATACTTGATTAATGAATAATCCAGTTAAATGAATGAAATTTTTGTGCCAAGTAGAGAAGTACAATCATCTTCAGACTTGTTATAGGTAAGTTCCAGAATAATAAATCTTCTGAGCTGATAATTTATGACAAAGTATGATGAAATTTGCTTTTATTCGATAACAATAAGCCTTTTATAGGAATAGGTTCTATGTTTGTTGGTTTGGGTTTTTTTTCTAAAATCCATTTACAGGATTTATCTCTGTCACGTAGTAAAGGAAGCATTCATAAAAAATAAGTGGACATACTTGTACAGTAGTAAAGCAGTAATATTTTTAAAAATTGTGTTATATAATTTCCATTTCATTGTTTTTAAAACTTTAAACACCTTTTTGATCTTGTTCCTTAGTTAAAGAACATTATAGATCTTTTATCTTTTTGGGATTTAGTCTAGGAGTTTTCCTTCTCAAAACTAGAAGTGAAATACTTTACTTGTTTAAGACAATTTCTTTCATTTGAAAGTGTCCGTGAAAAATCTAGAAATCGTTAGTTGTGAAAATAGATCAAATGGATAAAACCATAAGAAGCCAATAAAAGAAGAAATTGTGTCAGGAGCAATATATGACTTTAAATAACTTTTGTAGCAATAGTCCTGCTGGCCTGAGCTAAATAGCTCACTAACAGAATCTTCCTCACGTGACAGTTATTAACAAAATGGCATGAAACTAACAGACAAATGAAATAGGTGATAATGCAGTAGTCAAGTTGTGTTTGATACTGATAGGCAAAAAGGTATGAGGAAGTTTTGGATGCCTTCATACTATCTTTAAATTTCATTGTTGGGGAAGCAATTAGACTATCAGCCTCTAGAAATCTAGAGCTAGCAAGCGTCCATGTGACTGCAGACTTGAGAACAAAAACAGGTTAAATCTTTAGTTTTATCTTCCTTTTGTTATTTGACTGCATTGGAATGACCATATTGTCCTTTCCTGAAGACCAGTTTTAAGATTTAAAATCAGTGGTTTCCTTTACATATGTAAAGATCCTTAAGAGATAAAATCTGAATGAGTGGGAAAGTGGATTTACATAATGATGTGGAACTGCCATTTGATTTACTTGTAAAGGTTTCTTCATTAACAAGGCTTTCCAAAGTGGAAGAAAGTTCAAAGAAAAGTGGTTTTATATGCAGAGAAGTGATCAAAATATATATTCTGTACGATTTATAGTTAGGAATATTGAAATACCAGATTTAATATTCATTTTTTCCTCTACCATAATTTTTTTTCTTTAGTTTTTGAAAATCGTTTCTAATTTACATTCTTAAAAGCTAATAAGCAAAAGATTACTCTCCAGAATACTTGCAGTATAACTTAAACCCTTTCTCTGTGAATGTTGCAATAATAAAAAAATCTAAGCACAAAATGTCTGTGTAGTTAACTTTTAAAGGTGTTTATTTGATTTCTGAAAGTGAAGTAGTATTGATTTTGAGTCTGCAAGTCATCACAATTAAATGAAAATTAAAGGCAGACTTCCTGCCATCTGTTTACAGGGCTGGAAAAGGACATTTTTGCACCCTTGACTGGAAATGGCTGTCTTACTGGCTGTAGGAAAAGTCCTTTCACTCCTTGATCATTTATGGACTTGAATTTCTCTCAATTCTGAGTTCTTGTCTCATCTTTTCTTCAGTTTTGCCCATTTGATGTCTTCCAATTCATGCTGTTAAGTAACAGGAAATTGTATTTTATAATCTTTATAACATCCTGTAGATTCAATATAAAATTTTGTTTATTCTATTACATGTGCACCCATCTTAATTTTGTAAGTGTAATATGAGAAAAAGGTCTGGAGCTGTTCTACATCTTCTTTCTTCTTCTTTCAGGTACCACATCAGAGTTCAGTATAGACTTCACTGATATACTCTGCGTGTGGCAGGTCCTTTTTTAATGAAATGGTGAGGACTGTTATAGTTCAGTTTAACCTAACTAGAAACCTTGTAAGCGTTGGACTAGGTACTTCTGGGTTTGAGATGCATTGATTTGTCAAGCTTCTCAGTTTTTCCTGCTTAGGGACAAGAAGGCAGATTTCTTGCCAGAATATCATTAATTATTACAAATTAATTATGGGTTCTAGACAAGTTCCTCAGAATCTTTACAAGTCAAGGGGAACATGACACTGATTGCAGTAAACCAGGATGGCTTAGTACTGTTTGTTGCATGGTTTTGAGGAAGGACAATTAATTTTGATTGTGCTTAGGAATAAGAAAGAAAATATTTTTATTCATTTCCAGATCTGTTTGAACTAGATTTGTGATAATCTCTGATCATTCACTTTCAGATTTGCAGTTTAAACCTAATACCAAATAGAATCATAGATTTGTTTGAGTTGGAAGGGACCTTTAAAGGCCATCTAGTCCAACTTCCCTGCACTGAGTAGGAACATCTACAGCTACGGTAGGAGCCCTGTACAGCCTGGCCTTGAATGTCTCCAGGGAGGAGGCGACCACAGCTTCTCTAGGCAACTTGTTCCAGTGCTTCACTACCCTTATTATAAAAAAAAAAAAAAAACTTTTTTCTTATGTCCATTCTGAGTCTTCCCTCTTTTAGTCTGAGGTCAGTTCCACTTGTCCTGTTGCAACAGACCAACATCAATGTGGTATAACAAGTATTTGTTACTTTGCTTTCCTGTGGTCTTACATCATCATCTGCATTATTTTAAATGATAAATTTTGTGGTATAAGAGATGTTATATTGTACCATATTTTGTGGTATAAGAGATGGTATAAGATATATTAACAAGAGATTGCCTTGTTAAAGGCAAGGTCTTTATTCCCGGGGTATTAAAACTGTATTTTCTTAATGTAATTTTTGGGGGAAATAGGTATACTCACAAATCTGGTAACTAAAACTGGAATTTTCAAGAGAGCCTGAAGAAGTATTACTGATTAACATCTTGGACTTCTGAAAAAGTAATTTAACTAGTCATCTTGAATAATACTATTAGATTTCTTCTTTCATTTGTTATTAACAATGCAGCAATTAGAAAGTTATATATTATACATACATATTTTATAGATGGAAAGTGAGCAACGTTACCAAAAGCTTATCACATCAGAGATAAACTTGGACTATTATTATAATTAAGAAGTACAGATGAAAGTATTTTAATGATGATGGTCATTTAGCAAGAAAATCAGAGGCTGTTAATATGTTATCTAAGTCTGCTGAAACTATTTTCTTTTAATCTTTATATGCACAACTATTTCTGGCTTTGCCTGAGAACATAAAATGGATACGTAGACTTTGAGACCTTTTAGTTTTCTAAGTTTATTCAGCGAAGTCTTTATTGTTTGTTCTAGTGGTGGAGAAAATGCACTGACTGGTTATGCTGTGAGAGGTGACCAAAAAAATCACAGAATCATAGAATTCAGTGCTGAATGGAATCTAAAGAGATCTTGTCAGGATGATCCAAAGGAGATTTAATTCCATGTAAACTAACACTGTCAGGTGTTTTCGTAGACTATTCTTGAAGATCTACATTGATGGAGATTTTTGGGTTAACATATTCCTGTTACGTGCTATCTTCATCAATGGAGATGCTTTCCTGATATCCAGCTAGCTCTCCCTTGCACCACCAGTTTAAGACCATGTGTTGTCTTGTTCCAAGTGTACAAATGTGGACAGGTTTGTCAGGATTTACTATGATATTTTTATGTATGTGCATATCATAATCCCTACCTTAAATTATTTCTCTGGAAAACACATTACCGATTCAGTCAGTTGTTCCTCACAGGTCTTGTGAAAGCCTCAGTTCTTGCCAGTCTAGATCAGGAATAGGGAGATTCAGATTTAATATGTCAGTAATTTTGTTGTAATTATGTTTTTTATTATTATTTTGTTTTTAAGTAGTTTCACAAATACACAACAGAAGCCCTAGAAAAATGAACCTGAATTTTAAATTATTCTGCACGTATCATGGAATTTCTTCAAATGCTATGGACCGATAATGTGAGCTAAGAAAGTGAAACAGTTCAGTGTGTCCCTAAGAACTATTTTTTGTCTACATTGTGAAAATAAATAGGAAAAGGGTTGTCATCTTTAGAGATATTAATGCAGTTAATTCAGATAATAGTCTTGTTTAAAGCAAAAGTGTAAAAATCATTATCTTGTCCGTTTTCACCCTTTAATCCATTGCTTTCTTATCTCTGAATGGATTGTAATAGTTCACTCAATTGATTCTACTTGAAGAAAAGGATGTTCATAGTGTTGACAGATATGAGGAATGACACCATGTGAAGAAAATGGGTACATTTCCATTTGCAACTTCAAAAAAAATATTAATACTGCATTTCAGGTTGTTTTCCCAGATTAATGAAGTATTATTGACTTTGTAAAAATTAGTAATTAAAGTATGTATTACATACTCTCATCTAGTTGTGAGACTACTGAGCTCAAAAATTAATTATATTGCTGTAGTTTCACTTGGATTTTGTAACAGCAGATGAGAGTCCTGGCCTCTTCTCAGCCTCTCTTCATCTTATTTATAAATGTTAGCATAAGGGCCTGACTGTAAAGTATGAAAAATTCATTTGGAATGGTTAGAGAGCAGACCCGGTATCCTAAGCTCAAGACTGCAATCTGTTGCACTTCTCGCTAGGAAACTGAGTTTTCATTTAAGACATAGTGATACTGTATGAGTGTTGGGTAAATAATAGTGCTCAGGAAACACTTTTTCTTCTTGCTCTTCCAGATGGAGGTAAGCTGTTATAATTGCAGCAGCTAGTAGAAAAAGATTGAGAAACTTCTTGAGAAAGTAATTTAAATACGTTATTTGGGTATGCTTGTATCATGGAAGATCAAGGGATGCAGGAAAAAAGAAGCCCGTGTTTGTGTTAGTGCAGAGGAAACAAATTTGTTTCTTCAAATCAAATCAGATTGAGAAAGTGATGCATAAAAGCATGTTTGTGGTAGGACAGAAAGAATAACAGTACCAATCAGCTATTGAAAGTATAATGACTCTTAGTTCTTTGGTATCAAAAATTGCCAACGCGTTTGTCACCATCTGTGTTGGATAATTTAGAAGGCTTGAGACAGTTTTAAAACTTTTTTTTCTTTTACAGAAATAGAATTAAATTTGGTATCATAACTGAACTGATTCTGGAATTGAAATTACACTGAAGACAGTAGTGTTAAAACAGATCATACTTTTTCAATGTGATAGGACTCCACTTTTTTTTTTTAACTACTTTCTCTTTTTTTCTTTTTTTTTCTTTGTTTTTTTTTCTACAGTATCAGCTGCTATTTATACACGTGGAATTTCTGGCCAGATTAGTGTGGAACATGTGGTACCACATGTACAAAATAGTATAATAATGTTCTATTCTTTTTGGAAGAAATTTGTTACACAGAATGTCAGATGAGTCATTTTGTTCATGTCAGGTATATGAAAGTAATGGAAAGATGCCAAAGTAAAAGCCCAGTAATCCATGCACTGGTGTAATGGAGCAAATGAAATGCAAAGCTCTTGTACAGGTCCAATTTCAGCACCAAATGCTTACCTGTCAGTCAGCAAAATTGTCCCTGAATAAAAATGAACCCATCTGAGAGGGAAAGGATTTTAATATACATGAAATTCTTTGAATCTCATGTGAGGTAGAAGATCTTCTGAGAAGGAAATGCTGAAAAGAAAATCTTAGTTCAAGCTAGTTCAAATCATATATGTATTGCTGTCTGTGAAAGGTTTGGGTTTATCCTTACTGTTTGTTATCTCTATATATGTGGATAGACAGGTGATTTCCCTTAGGTTATGGTAGATCTGACCAACCAGTGATTTAAAAGTTTCAGACAGGTAACCGAGAGACTTTTGGAGGCATCTGTGCTTCGCCTGTGAAAGACTCGATTAAAAGTTTAATTCATGAAATGCCTACATTGTATATTTCTTTGGAGATATCATAGTTACGATTTGCACTGACTGAAATGTTTTTGAAGAGCAGTGTGGTTGACTGTGCACCTATCTTTAACATGGCCATTGGGAGAACATGTTTTGCTGTTGAGATATATTCATGCAGGCTTGAACATAAAATATTAAATGTCGTATTTATCTTCTGTAGTTCCAGAGTTGAGGCTGCCACAGCTCTACAAACTCTATTTTCATGAAGCCAAAAATTTTTTAACATTTCAATAGTGTATTCTACATTTCACTGCGTTCAGAGTGTGAGTGGCTAACTGGAGTCATTGTAGCTATTGGCGATCAGTCAGGACTGGTTCTCTTAAAAGCTAATGTGTTGAGAATGAACTAGCGCTTCAGGATATGTAAAGAAAAAGAAAAAAGTTCAGTATTAAAAGTGATAATAAATCGAGAAAAGCTATTTATGCTTTTGGGTTATGACTAGCTGAAGTGCAGATTAAAAGCTCTGAACTGATTGATGCATGTGGAACAAAGAACACAGTGCTGAATTCATGTTAATCCTCTGGTTTATGTGGGTGTGCCTTCTACTTCTGGGTGTAGAAATAATCATACTGGTATCAATCTATATTGTATGACTTTTGTAAGCTGTGAAAATAGTATTTTTCACTAAATTGTCACTTATTATTGTTCATTTGTGGCCACTAACATAGAAAAATGTTGCAGCTACAATGTC
>JANHGO010000027.1:20632679-20647128 GCA_024606505.1 Aquila spilogaster
TATTATTATAAAAGATAAATGGCATCCTTCTTTGCTGTGGATATGGTTGAATGCAGGTGTCAGTGTGTAGTGAAACCGAAAATCTTGTGCAGCAGTATTCCTTGACTTTCCTTCAGGTTTTTTTTTCCTTTTTGAATATACGTAAAAATATTGTAGAGTTGCAACACATTTCATGTCATATATGACATATGTTTATAGGTATATGATGCATAAGCATGGTGTTTTACAGTGGTCATTCAAGAATTCTGCTTGCCAGACAGTAAGATACTGATATGGATATAATGCAAACACAACTTTGGTTATTGTCTTCTGATAACAAGGAGGAACAAACCAATCACTACTTCTAAATACATACTTTTAAACCTCAGGCAAATAGCCCACTCCCGTGGTGAGTAACTTTGCAAACTCTTCTCTCACTTGTTTTGTTTTCTTTACTCTAGCATCACTATGAAGAAACTAAGTAATAATGTGTGTAAATGTGTGAGGCACATACAAGTTATTAGTCAATACAAATTCATGAGGTATCACTTTAGTAAAAGTATATCTCCTATGCGGTATTCATATTAGGACTTTTGTAACACGGAAGGTTATTAGTGTACACAGCGTTTAAGAAGGAGATTTACATTACGGTCATTACCAGAGGGAAGGCCCTCCTGATTCAAATGACAAGAGGTGATGTAGAAACCATGAATACTTTTACATCCTTCAGTAAAGCCAGCTGTGTTTGGCTAATGTACTCTGCTGTCTGGTGGTGACTGTACCATTGTATTGTAAAGGTCAGTCATTAACTGTGCATTGTATTTAAACCAGCTGCTCACAGCAAGTAATCGTATTTGGATGACCAGCAGTTTTATAATATTAATTGCCATGAATCCTGCTGAAGCCATGATAAGAATACTGAGCACCTACGCAGCAATTTACAACTTCAAAGTGCTGTAAAAATATTAGCTAATTATAGTTATGTTGGAAAATCTATAGATGGTTCTATATACCTCTGAATATACATTGCATTACCTTAATTTAATTGCCAGAAACAATGGATCTACCTTTAAAAAAAAAAAAAAAAAGAAAGAATGCAAATAGCTTGGTGGAAGTGCACAATGATGGTACTACTGTAATCTCTGGAACAATTGCCCGTGAAAGGGAGCCTGTGCAAAGCAGCATTATATTTAAACTAGATTAAATAATGTTTTTGAAATTAAAATATAAGACAAAAAAAGACAATGTGAAACTCATGTGACTTGCTCTGTAGATTTATATCAAGTACAAATATATCGTGGACAGAGAAATTAGATCATATGCCAGATGAGAAATAAAGCAAAATGTAGAAGGAAGAAAAGTAAGCATCTCTGGGGAAGGATGGTTTGTCTACTAAAGAGAAAATCTGTATTTCAGAAACTACTTTAAAATAGTTATAAACTATGGTATGGAGTGAAGAAAGTAAATATGGTTGTCATCCACACAGAGAGGTTTATATACGGATTTGGATGGCATTTGCAATAAATATATAGTTCTTTCAAGAAAATGAAAACATACATTATTTACAAGAGTAATAATAGTAGCCAGTAGCTTATTAGGAAAAAATAAGTTTATTTTTCAAGATGTGGCTATTATAAATCATTATACAAGAAAAGGGCAATTCTTAGCTGGTAACTTAGCAGAATAATTAGAGGGGAGGGTAGCAGTCTTATGAATCTATTAATTCTCTTCTTGAGCAATGTTGTTGACTAAGATGTACTTCTACAGCATATTCTTGTAACTCTTCTGCCAGGGGTTCATCTTTCTGTGATTGAAGGCATATTTTGATAGAGCACAGCTCTGTCACATTGGCTCAAACGTATGTGAAAACCAGGTTGTGAGAAGGAACATTGAGAAAGTCTGTGGAAACATGAAATACGAAAGGTAAAATCGGAAACAGGTAAAACTGCTGAAACAGCTGAAGGATTCAAAAGGAAGAGACAATGACTCAGTAGCATTAAGGATTCAAGGAGCACTGAAGGTTTCCTGCCAGACTTGGTGTTTGCCTGGCTAGCAAAGTCTCAACAGGTGTCTCAAAGAGGGTGGTGAGCAAATTAATTCATGTAATGGTAGCTTGTAAGTCCTTATTATCTATTATATATATTAGCCAATAAATAATTGATTTGTGCTTTTAGTTGTGTATATCCTGCTTGCAGTCTTTTGTAGATGGTAAAAATTTCCTGAACAAAGTGATCCAGAAAGGAAGCTTTCCAGGCATTCCATGTGTAAAGGCGGTGGTGGTGCCACTGTGTGTTCAATAGTGTCCAGTCCTTTCTAAGATTGTCTGCCAGACTTAGCCACCATTTGCTACCCTGGAAGGCAGGTAGCCAAAACCCTGATTTCTGGATTTTTACTGTATTTAGTCTTCAAACTGAGATCTGGTCTGCTTGGTTCTGTGAAGACTGCTGTTGAACATGGCAAAACATTTTTATTTTTCACAGGAATCTTCAGAGTCCAAAGTAATATGAGTTAGCTGTATTCGGTGCAAAAGTGTAACACTTTTTGCCTCATTTTTGGCAGAAGATGGAAATCCTCTCAGAAGATATTTTCCAAGAATGTGGAACATGGAAAAGTTACAGTATTTTTGTGGAATATTTTAGGGGCCTCTATAATCTCGTACAGATTCACTCATCTAAATTACATTGATTTTGATATGTTGATATCTCAGCTGTTTCTAAATGTACAAATCCACATCATCTTGTGGAAAGATCTTATTTGCAGACCTTTCAGTAAAACTGTAATAAGGCTCTGAGTGACGCTCTTCAGATATGATAGCACTGGAAAAAAAAAAATCTTAACATGGTGATTCTTATTGCAAAGCTATTTTTCATCTCTTGTGATGAAATCTCTTTCAATCTCTGAAAAAGATTAATGAAATAGTAGCAAAATATATAACTGAAATGTTTGCTTGTGGCAGACCATAAAAATGTGAAGAAGCTGCTGTTTCAATATCACCAATATGACACCAAGCAAGTCAGAACATCGGCTTGTTTTAATATATTATTTTTCTTCTCCGTATGGGAATAAATGTCAAATTACTTAAGCAAGCGCAACAAAATACTATCACAGGTTGGTTGACATACTGGATGATCTCCTAGGAAAGTTCTCTTAGCAAAGAGAATAAAAGCAAAGATGACCACCTCTTCATTACTAGGACAGTATTAGGAAACTCAGTATCCTCTAAAGATGTATGGTAGAATGAAAGCAGTACTAGAGTCCAGGTATTTTGATTTGAATATTAGAAGTTACAACTTTCAAGACACTCTAATCCCCTTTTTTCAATTACATTGTCTAATTTCTGTAACATCAGTATACACAACAAAAATTGATGATGTCATAAAAAATGATCAAGTCCTCTTTAGTTCAGAATTTCATGATTCAACTTTTTGATTGCCTGCAGATTCTTCTTCAAAGTAACAGTTGTTGGCATTGCAGCCCTTAGTGAAAGAGTACTGTAACTGTTGAGTTGAATCAGTTCATCTCATTTTTTTCCCTCCACCTTTGAAATTTAAATAATTTTATATTGGATTAACAGGCTCAGTGGTTTCATCCTGTGACTGCCTTGTTGCTTCATTTAATGCAACAAGGCAGTGCAGGCACAGAAGGGCAGAACAGGATGCAACTTTCAGTTACTCTGAATAAGGTTTAGCATGAAGCCATGATCTCATAGTTCTTTGTGTAAATCCAGTATATCTGGAATAGAAATAATAAATAATCGACAGGATCATGTGCTACATTTAAATTATTCAAAGCTTTGTTACCTTTCTTGTACTGTAAATATTTCACCTAGACTAATTAGAATGAAACCCAGCATTTTTTACTAGCTCTTTTTCTACTAGTTTCTTCTAGTTCTAGTTTCTACTAGTTCTTGCTGGGTCATTTTATCCAGGAGATCATTCACTGTGACATTAACGTGATGGGTATCAAGAAAATTAGAGGGAAAATAAAAAGGTGATGGTAAAAGTACAATCAAAAAAGTCTTCAGGCTGAGTTTTCCATTTTGTTGGCACCAGAGAGATGTATCAATTAAAATATTATTGAAGCAAGTTGCTCATATTGGTCTATTAGATTACTTTTTGATGGATGTAAAGTAAGTAGAATGTTCTCTCATATTTTGATGGAGTCCATTGTCAAATATTTTTATTTCAAAACTCTATGTAAAGGTTTTAGGTTTGACAAGATGTAAGTCACATAACTAATCTCTTGATAGTACTGAAATGGAAAAAAAAAGCCCTCAAATCCTCTCAAAGTACTTGTGGAATTTTTGTAACCATTATTTGTATGTCTTTTGACATATTCCCAAGTTCTGCTGTATTTTTAACTCAGACACACTGTGTTACGAAGATGTCTTTAGCCATGGGTATTGCAGCTCATTGCAATACTAAATTAAGACCTTCGTAGCCCTGTGACATGACAGAAAGTTAAATCTGCTCTGGATAGTCAGT
The DNA here is from genome assembly GCA_024606505.1 of Aquila spilogaster. Classification (NCBI taxonomy): domain Eukaryota; kingdom Metazoa; phylum Chordata; class Aves; order Accipitriformes; family Accipitridae; genus Aquila; species Aquila spilogaster. The sequence continues at coordinate 20,637,143 of JANHGO010000027.1, forward strand.
CTGAGCAGATTGAATTAGACACCCAGTATTTGATTAACTAACAAAATAAATCATACAAAATTGGTGGTTTTCATTTGGTTTGGGTTTTTCGTTGGTTTGTGTTTTTTTTTCCCCACATAGTAATTTTTCTGCCTGGTCTGCATTCTGGTCACCTTCTCCCAAAAAAGGGCATTTTGTAAATAAAAAGAGTCTATAGAAGGCATCATGTTAAGACAGCACGCTGGCTCAAGAGCTTGCCTTTTGTTGGAAGCTGCCTTTTGTTGGAGGTTAGGGATGTTTTGGGAAATGCCTGCTTCTTTTTTTTTTTTTTTTTTTTTTTTGCCAATATTGAAAGCAAGCTGCTGGTCTGGATGGACCTTTGGTGTGACCCAGAGTGACCACTGGGTCAGAGAGAACCAGAAGCTGACATGATGAAAGTATGCAAGATAATTAATCAAGTAAACCATGGTAGCTCCTTTGCTATTTTTTTCCCAGTGTTTTCTTTCAAATCAATTTAATTTCTCCTAATAAAATGTAAAGGTAAAACACAAACCGTGTGCATCTTTAGAGCTTCCGTTTCAATCTAATAATGCCATAAGAGTTTAGCATGACTTTAAAAAGCTTACATGTAGTATATAAGACCACTGTAGTTATGAGAAGATACAGATACTTGTTACACATGTGTAACAAAGCATGTAAGTATATCAGGCTTGGTTTATGAGCATAAGCATTCAGAAAGAGAGGAATAAACAAGACAGCAATAATATGCTTATGCTGGGACATGAACTGTCTACTTAAATATCTGACTCTAGTGAGTGACATACTTTTCTTGTTCATGGATTTTTTTTATGGGGTTTGGTTTTTTTTTTTTCTGTGAACATCTATTTTTCACTTTCCCTGGGATATTTGGCTGGTTTTGGTGGATGGACCGGTTTGGTTTTGATGTATTTTAACAGTCCCATATTCATCACTGCATTTACTTCTAGTATGAGAGAGATAACAGTTTCATCTAATTAGAGAGACTGCATTAGTACTTGGGAAGATAATTGGCATTTGTGAGAATAAAGCTTCATAAAGAATTTCTAAATTATAGCTGAAATGTGAGCTGCAAAGTCTTGAGTATCACCTGCTCTCTTTCATTTTCTTATATAAGAAGGACCCAAACACCGAATCCTTTGTAACAGAAGAACATAAGTAGTTTTAGAACTGTTTTTCCTACTTTGCACAAGGAGACCTGTTTTACTGAGGTTTTTATTGGCATGGCAGCAAAAAGATGACAATGGCAGCAGTCATCTGACCTGTAAACATAATGTGACCAGTGACACTATTCTAAAGCCTTTTAAATGTAGCTGATACCTTTCTTTATGATACCCAAAGCAAATATTTTACTATTATGTGAGTTGATTATTTTTATGGATTCCAGCTTAAAGGTTTTCTAAGAGTGTTACTATCAAGTTGAAACATTGCAGCTTTACTCATCTTTTCACCTATCAGTACATCATACCAACTGAAAGCTGAAGGATCATTTTTCCTTTTTCCCGTAACTACTTAATCCTTCCTATGATTCCAGAGAGCACCATTGTGAAAGCTCTTTATTGTATGTTGTGGCAATGAGCTGCACGCCAGAAAGGGTCAGGGCTCTAGCAGTGGCTAACAGGGCTTGGTCAGGACTCCATGTTAGGCTAAATTGACAGACTTGTTTGGATCCACAGACTGTTTTACATAAGGTCTTGGTAGGAATGGAAGAGACTCCTAGACATCACATCTAAGCACCAGCTATTATATTCTTGATAGAGTAGATAAAAACTGCTTAAACGAAGCTGGGAAAACAAGGTGCTGGGCTTGTTTGATTTTCAGTGGATTTATTTCAGTCCACAGAAAAGGAGAATGAAGTATGACGAGGTCGGGAAGTGTCGGAGGCATGAAAAGAACTTGGAATGTTCTGCAAGTCTGTAAAATTCAACTTTTGGAAAAATGAGGATGTTTTTCGATGGACAGAGCCCACTTGATTGTCTGGAATAATCTCCTTTTAGGGTTGAGGTTACAAGGAAGAGCTTGAGACAGTGAAATGAGGAAAGTGATTGGTGGAGGCTTGTACAGGCTCCATGACTGATTTTAAACACTGAAAGAGCGCACAAGTTCATCTAAATGGTATACAGCAATGGATATAATACCTTAGAAGAATAGACTTGAGAATGTTATAACAGTAATAAGGTGGACAATGTAGTTAAAAGACTAATCTAAAAGGTGAATTGCAGTGATGAAAATGAGCTAATGTAGAATAATATGTTTTACAAGAGCCTTTAATATATGTTCTTGCATTTTTCATGCATGATGAAGCAAATCCTCCTCCTGAAAATTTTACATTTTACAGAAATAGATGGAGTGTGTACTTACAAAAATCTGTTTTAACCAAATAAGTTATGGGAAAAATGGTAAAAGAGGTTCCATTCAGGTAGCACTGTAAGTCTACTATGTAATGACTTCCCATGTCATTTGTGAGTATGGATATGATCGGATATCCCAGCTCAATGCTGCTGGGAGTTTTGCTGTTATTGTAGATCTTGCCTTCCCTTTTATCAGAATCCCTAGCATTTGTTCTTTCTGTGTCTCAATGTGATAGTTAACAGACTTCATCACGCTGTCACTGGGTCAGCAAGAGCTAATGCCGTTTGAGACTTGTTTACTGTAAGTCTATCATAGAAGAGCTGATTATGGAAAATAATCTCATTCATTCAGTTCAGATTAAATGGGGAGATAAAAGTAATTCAGTTCCTAAGTCATCGATTTAAAAGTGCAAACTTGTGTAAACAGAGCTATTTAATGAAGTCAGTTGTGACTTGAGAGGAGTTGTGGAATTTTTCTAGGTGGAAGTTGCAAAACCTATTTGGAATTTGCAGCACAAATCAAGAGGAAAAGAGGAGGAGTTTGATGCATTTTTTCAGCAATACAATGCTACTGAATATAAGGGCAAAAAAACCAATGGAGATAACTAATATAACGATAAATTTCAGGTCCAAATCTTTGCCAAAGTGAAATTCAAAGAGCTCTGTTATTCAAGACCAGATGTGCTCCATCACAGAACTCTTGAAAGAAGTGACATATGAAGTTGGAGGCATGATCCATATTTTAAACAAATCCACAAAGTTATTAGGTAGTACTATATGATTGGAGAGTAGCAAATATGATATTTATATTTGAGAAGGATCTGAAGAATTACCGGCCCATTGGCCAATTTGCCGTGATGCAAAAAAGAACGTCTTTTGAATTTGTAACTGATAAAAAGATAGGAAGCAAAGGACTAGAGTAAAGTGATCAGTTTTCACAGTGAGGGGGAATACTAGGAGAATCCACCAGAGATCAGTACTAAGAGCTACACTGTCATGAGTGGGAACTCATGGTGCTGAATGACTGGTTGATAAAATTGTGAATTAAATTAAATATCCATAAATACAAAGGAACATCCATGGAAAATACAGCCCACAGTGTGTATATGTATTGGTAGGCTCTAAAATAATTTGGAATAATTAAAACTAACATGAGGAAAACATCAGCAGAGTCCTTGGCGGTTTTGGAAAGAGCAAACAATACTTGGAATCAAATTATTGTTGTGCATGATAAGCATGTCCCTTAAGTACTTCACACAGTCTGGTTCTCTCATCTCAGATGGGGCATAACAGGAGGAGAAAAAGCACAGAGAGGAAAAACGTGCATGGCAGAGTAACAGAACAGTTTCCTTTTGGTGTGAGAGTAGTTAGAGTAAGGAACCCACAGTCCAGAAAAGAGCTGAATGGTAGGATGTGGTGTAGGAATGTAAATCATGGGTGAGAAGGAGAACAGGAAGCACTTTCAGTTTTTGTAAATCATGAACAGGGAGACATCCTTAATGAAGCCAGCAGGCAGCACAGAATGAAGCCTTGCAATTTATTGACAGAAGATATTTTTGAAGCCTGAAAGTGTGTATCGATTCAAAATGTGATGGGCAAATCCATAGAAGAAAAGTCCATCAGGAATCACTAGTTATAGATGTGGATACAAGGAACCCTATGCCAGTTTACTGCAATTTTGGCCTGATATAGGAGTGAATATCAGTGTATACTCGTTCTGGTCTTATGCTATTCCACTGATATCTAATATTGGCTAGTATCACAGACTAGATAGTCTATATGAGTCTTTGGTCTGACCCAGTCCAGGTGTTCTTTTGTGTATTATATATGTTATATATTATTTTTAACAGTGGTCTGGAACAACTTGGAAGGCTTCATTCTGTCCTGTAAACCTGTATTTCATATAATAATTGCATGGTTTGTTTGGGGTTTTTTTTCTTCCTAGAAATGTGTTCCTTTGATATCAGATTTATTATCTCTCAATTTCATTGCACATCCTTTTGTTCCTGTATTACTAGAAATGATGAATAGAAACTTATGATAAACATTATCTATATAATTCATTATGTTGTGCACTTTTATCAAGTCCCCGCTTGTTTCTCTCATCTCTCAAATACACACTCTCAGTCTTTTCACTCTCTCTTCATGAGAGGTTTTTGTGTTTCTGATATTTCTTATTGTCACATCCTAACCTTCTCTAATTATTTTAATTAAATGTTTACAAATACAAACTTCACAAAAGGAAACTTTGAAAATATTACTAGGATAGTTAACCTTGGTCAAAGACAAAAGGAGCTAGAAGAACAAATATACAATATTAAAATATGATAAACTGGGAAGGACCTTTGAAATTATACTGCCTTAAGAATACATGGCTCAGAAGGAGTTATTTATGATACTGAAATCAAAGTAGATCACAAAAATCTCAGCCAAAGCACTGTGCAAATTATTGTGTCCATATTATATACAAGAAAAAGAAAATTCAGTTCTAGACTGAAGTCTTCTCAGTAGGAAGTCATCTGTGGAGATGACGTAGGGAGCTTGTGCAAATAAGAACCCTGACCTGCACGTACCAAACTGGGTATACTGAGGGTATTAAAAAATTAGAACAATTTTGTGACTGGGCATTTTCTTAAAGCAGGATATGAGGAATCACTTGGTTTATTTTTGTTTATAATTTTACTGCAGTCATAACAGAGGTAACATCAGGACAATAGCCATATTAAGTCATATCAAAGAAGTCCAAACTCCAAGGTGTTTGCTTCAGCATGTCTATGTCTTGGCTGCAACCAAACATACCCATTTTGAAAATATTGTGTTAATAATGTTTTTCAATGAATCAAATAAGGCCAAATTCTGCTTCCATTTACTGCTAAAAAAGTTCCTGTCTAAGGAATTCTCTACTGTGGAGATACTCCACCTCTTCACTGGCATAACTAATTGCACAAGTTGGCCTCGTAAATAGTAGTTTGTTTGGAATACAAAGCATGTAGTAATTGACAAAATAATTTCTAATATTTGCTCATGGAAGCTACATGGAAGCTTTATTTAAATGGTTCTAAATGTGCTGCTGTGTAGAACCGTCTTTCCAGTGAGATGGGTAAGCTCTGATGTCTATCTTTGCCTCTGTCCTACACTGAGATAGAGTCAGTTAGACAATTGTGGACACCTTATGTCACTTCAAAGGATCAGGCTTTGCATGATGCAGTTTAGGGCCTTGTTCCTGGCTTTTTCTGCCCAATCCCAATGCCAGCTTGAATCACGTGGCAGGACCACTTAAAGAATGATTGCAGAGCTGCCTGTGTTCTGTTGAGGGGATTTTCCCATTGCTGGAATTTGGACTTTGAGGAGCCCTTTAAATGTAAAATACTAAGAAGATAGAAACAGGGTGAGGATTTAATCTCAAAACAATTTTAAGTGGTATAGTTCACTACATAGCGATTGTTTCCTCTGGCATTTTCCATAGTATGTGACTACCAAAGGATAATGGTTTTTGGAAGTTTTATATCGGCTGAGTTGGTTTGGAATGAGTTAAAGGAAAGCGTATGTTTTTTTTTCTTTTTGCCTACTAGGTGATTTTGGTTTATTGTTCCCTAGTCATTTCATTAAACAGTTGTAGTACTTCTGTGCTGTGGAGGGAGATTTCTCTAGCTGTTTGTGGGGAGGCCAGTTGCTCAAATAAGGACCTGGGTGTTAGAACACTTCCATGTTGCGTGCTAACCAAAATTCAGGGTCAAGAGCCTTATTAGAAAAGAGGGAAGGTTTTGAGGCCCTGGAAGGAAAGCTCAATTAATTGTTTAAGTGAGATAGTGGAAGAGATTGTACTAAGTAGCAAAATCTACCTATTTATATACTGGCTAGTAAAGAGGGTAGGAGTCTGAGATGGAGACAGGAGCTTTCCCAGGAGGGCAGCTGCTGGGCTAGTGCTGTCCTCTTAGAACATCAAGCAGAACTTTGGGTGCCTGTGTGTCAGTATTCCTCTGCTCTCAGCACGTCTGAAATCCACTGACTAGCCCAGAACTTATTACAGGTGTGGGTTTTTATGTTGCAGAGGCAGTAGTCTAGGTTGTGAAACAACAAAAAAATTATCTTTCCGTGTTTTTATATTTGCTTTTTTTTATTTCCTCTTTTTTGAGAATTTAAGTGTTTACAAAATGTAGTGTTTAAAAGCTGAGAAATGAGGCAATTCCATTTGCTTGTTAGATACCATCTTAGCATTTATATCAGATAAACATCTCAGGTTTATGTATTAGAGTACTATTTTTATTTATCTACACATATATTATGTTTTTTACCACAGGACTCCTCTCTCATTCAGTATACATACTAACGGAAATCAGTGAATGAGCAGCTATTCATGTTTTCTGTTATTCTTATTGGCCAATATGTGACCCACATGTGGTGTTCACATTCAATCATTACATTGAATTCAAAACTATTAATTTCTCCATAGGCTTTCTTTCCATTGTACCTATCATTAGCATCTGAATGCCTCACAAACCGTAATTAATTAATTTTCACAAAGCCCCTGTGAGGTGAGATTCCTCCATTATTAAATGAGGAATAAGCCACAGAGAAAAGTGCCAGCCTATATTTTGAATGCCCAAGTTGACATGTGTAAGGTGTGTTTTTTTAAGCTACTTAGCATTCCACAACACTTTATTTGTTCTTTGTCTAGCTTCCTCTTATTTAGCTACAAGTGCCAAGCAACTTTGCAAATCAGGCCACCGATAGGTACTTTATGAGTAACAGTTATTCATTGTGAAGCAGAGCATTAAGTAATATCATATACCAACTATTGTATCATGCAGGCACTGATACCATCCAATGTTAAAAAATGGCATCTAGCTACCTTAACCTTCCATTTTCTTATTATAGTTTCCTTCATCAATAACTACACACCATCAGACTTCTTCAGAAAGAGATCCCGTGGACTTTAGTGATCCTCTGCGCAGACCCTTGATGAGTCCCCGGGCATAAATAAGTTCCCCAGTGTTGTGATACGTTAGAAGCCTAACAGAATTCTGGCTTTCCAACATGGAAAAGAAAACACCGATTAATTAACAGCATGAAAATGGTATGTGTTTAGCTGATACATATCAACAGTTTCTCAAAGACAGGAGCCAGACTGGCCACTTCTGGCTGCTAGAAATAGATGTGTGAGATGGAAAACCTCAGGGCAACAGAAACAGTTATATAGATCTTTTGTTTCTTTCCTCTGTCAGTCTTCAGATGCCTCTTACTCCTTCCCTCTCAGATAATTAAAGGGTTGTTCAGGAGAAGAGTGATTTTTGGTGTCAGCTACGGGCAATTTGGGGTAGTTGGAATAGGTGAAGAGATTCTCTGGTGTCTTCTGCTGAAAGCCCAGCAGAAAAAGTCCAGTTGACTGCACCCACTGAATTGGCATGTAACTGGCAGGGGTTATTGAACTGAACTTTTTGTGCAGTATGTGTTAGAGTCTAATATATGTGGGTTTTTTAGGATATTCTGTAGACAATGCATACATTTTATTATGTATAATAAAAGCATTTTTGTTAATTATCTCCTGTAGAACTTGTAACAGTAAGATGTGAACATATCTCAGATTCTTTTTCTACAAGAGACTTCACAACTGAAGTGGTCAAGAGATTGTTTTCATTGTCACTTGCCTTTATCTGGGCGTTAGTTTTGGGGTTTTGGTGTTTTGGGGTGGGTTTGCTGGGATTTTACTACTCAAAAAAAATTTAGTCTTTGTAGTTGACTTCTTTTTGAGGCATTGTTGTATGGCTGTCCTATACCCACACCCCACGCATTGTCCTTATTAGAGTGCATTCTGCGTTCCTGGACAGCCAAGCCTGACAGCTCAGAGCCTGTAGCCTTATTGTTAGGAAAAAGTGTCTTAACTGACAACAAAGCACCATAAGGTGTGATAACTACCTGTTGGGCCCCTTCAGGAGGAGGAAGGAGAGAAACCTTTGCAAACCTGCAGAAGCACTTTACTCTTTACAGATAGTCATTACTGAGTCTCTATGATGTTCCCAGTAGGAGATTTATTTATGGTAGTTGTTTGGTGACTGATAGTGTAAGTTAGTAAATTCAGTCTTCTTTTCAGATACTGAAGTAGCTTTACCTAACATGTAATTCTTACCTAACATGTTTTATATTCGTCTAGCCTCAGCATCTATAGACTAGTATTTTAATTTCTTAGGAAGTAATAACTAATGACAGTGTAAATCCCATCCAAATCTTTTCCAGAATTGCTGTCTTAGTTTTTTTTAAACAATTCAGAGAATTTAGGGACATATATTTATTTAATTTTAATTGAAGATATAGATCTGTATCTCCTAGCTGCTTTGAAATGTCATGTCATCCTCTAGCTGCTTTGAAATGTCATGTCATCCTCTAGCTGCTTTTTTTACTTCTTTAATTGGATGCATGAAGGACACTAGGTTAAACAAAGTATGAAATCAAGAGGTATACTGCTTGCCTCATGTATCTTAAATTTACTGCTTTGAGGGGCTCTGTAATTTTCTGGGAGATTGGTAACCCATTCCAAACAGGCACTGAAGGTTCAGTCAGTCAAATTTACTTACATGTGATTTCTCCTTCAGTGATTTATTAATGAGTACCAACACCTTTAATTACATGCTTTGTTTACCAATATCATTCTCCTGGTTTTTGTAAAACATCTAGGTAAGATAGCTCAACTAACACTTAATCATTAAGAATAAATCTAACAGAAAAACAGCCGGTTCCAGGAGACCTAATCTGAAAGTTCTGTGCAGTTTGGAAAACAACAGGGATATCTACTTTTAACTGCAGTATTCCCTATAGAATAAACAAAAAGAATATTTATCAAAATGTACAATTATCAAATGTTTCTAAATATATAAAATTTTATTTGGTACTTGCAGTAGTTCTGCCTTACAAGTGCAGAACATATGAACTATTTGAAATGAACATATGAATAAAGGTGCACTCGTGCGTCTTTACCCAATGCAGTTCAATTTGCCTGTAGGTTTTCATTTGGGGACTTTGTAAAGCACCCGTTGGTCGTAGCCTCTGATAAAGTGGATCTGCAGTTAAAGAAAATTTCTCAAGCAGAGGGAGAGATGTTTATACTTCAAATTTTAAGTTGCATTTCCTGGCAACATGAATATTTGTGTTCTGACATAAGCAAATAGGCAGAAACAAGTTAGATTACTGGACTGTCACTAAAACAGAGCTGTATGCTAATAGCAGGCAGAAAATTTTTAAAAAGGTAGAGCATACAGAGAAGACTTAAGTAGAAGTTACATGTGGGTGGTGAAAGGCCTTTCTGGATGAGGCCTTTCTGATCCAAAGAAAAAGCAATGACTAAAATTTAAGTTTAACAAAAGCACTGTACTATAGCTAAAATGTTTCATTTAATCTTATTTTAGCTTTCTGGCATGTAATATTTATATATAGTTGTAGCAGTTAAACTCATTTTAATGGATGAATTTTTATTTAAAAGTAAAAAAAGATGTTCTGTGCTGCAAGCAGCAGGTGTGTTTTTAATCTTTAATAGGTCACCTTCCTCAGTGCAAGCAGGCAAGCTGTTATTGATCAAAGAGGTTTTGTTGGGTAGCTCTCAGATTATTGAGTGACAAACTTTATTGA
>JANHGO010000027.1:20657615-20672552 GCA_024606505.1 Aquila spilogaster
TGCATGCACCTGGAAGAATTATCATAAAGAAAAAGGGCAGGTGTTGTTTTTCCTGGAAGTAAATATATATATATATATATATATATATATATATAGTAAAAAATATTTTATATTTTTTTAATAGTAAAAAAAAAAAAAAAAAGTGCTCGAAGCTTAATTCTGGCTGAGAATATCAAGGTAGTTTGAGGGATTAAAGATCCTAACTTAAAAACGTGTGTGTGATGACACTAGCCATTGGTGAATAAGATCCTGCTGCCTGTAGGCAAAGAAAATTGAGTGCATATGCAAGGTCTGCAGTAGCAATAGCAAAATAGAAAAGAAAATCAGGTCTTCATGCTGCTGGCTGTTGTACAGTCTCTGAAGTCTGGGAAATCAGTCTGATTCTGAAGAGTCAGATTCAAGCATACAGAGCCTCCATTACTTTTGTATAGATAATGGTGTGCACAGCAATTATAAACATTCCTCCCCACCACCATTTCTCCCATGCCTCAATTTTCATCAGAGTGATCAGTGTACTTGTTCCAAGCCAGGATTTTTTGGTTAGCTTTCTGACCTGAGTAATTTTTCATCCTACCTTCTCACTTTCAGAGCAAGCTGACTTTAGCAAAAGCTGTTTCTTTCAGTATTGCTGGAGATCATTTTAATCTCACTGGTTCATAATTAACAGGTAGAAAACAATAATACTTCACACAGAAGAAAACAGTATCCTTTCTTTCATACTGCATTTATTTTACCCTTTTGTATGCCTTATGTGATGGTGTTTTATAATCATGATTCACTGAAGTAGGGTGATAAATACCCAAATAGGGCTTAAAGATTTCTTTGACATGCAGAGGTAGTAGTTGATCTTTGTAAGCAATCAACTCGTCTTTCAGGAAGTTTGATGTACTAATAAGACATCAGTATAATGGTAAATTATGTTGTTTGATCACTGAAGACCTAAGTAGGGTGTAAGTTGTTAGCCGTAAAAGCAATCAAGCTACATTTCTGACAACAGCTGGCGCAGCTGTGTTGGAATGGGCAGAAATTGCATTTATCTTTTTTGCCATACGGAAACCTTTTCACTGTTTACAGTTTTTCTATCTTATCACATTCTATTAATATAAATTATATCAGTACAATACAGAAGTGTTGGTGTATCCACTCAGGTTGTATGAGAAGGCGTCACCATCAAAGTGTCACAAAGCTGTTCAAAACAAATATTTCTGGACCATATGAATCTTATGAATGGCTAATGCAAAACTGATAGACAGAAAATGTAATAAATTTTCCAGTGAACAAACTGCAGTAAAAACAACTTAAATTTTTTATGGCAGTGTAACTTTTCTGTATTCCAGTGTGATTTAAATAAGAAACAATTAAATTGCCTACAGAATTCCTGCTTTAAGAACAGTTTCAGAAGTATCTGAACTCATTTGAATTGCCTTTTCCTAAAAGTGACAGCTTCTGGAGTTATTTTCTGTGCTTAGCCATACCTTCCCAAGGACTTTGTAATACTGAGCTGAGAAAGTCATTCCTGTTTGGGTAAGTCTGATACATTAGCCTGCAGATAGAAAAATGTCTTCATGGAGAAACACATTCAGATAAGTTTCCAGGACTGAGGGTTTTGAAGGGAAGGGGTGCAAGGAGCTAGCAAGAGAATGGCTAGCCAAAGTCAGATCACAAAAACTGTTAAATTTATAAAAAAGGAAATCATATTTCTTTCATTCCATGGATAAAAGGATATTGCAGCAACCTTGGGAAGGAGCTTAGATAGAATCCGTGTCAATGGTAGGGATATATTGGTTGCATACTCTGGAGTGAGTAGTAATCTGGTTAAGCATAACATGTGCAGTACTTTTGGCTTGTCTCAAAGCTAAACCTCTGAAAAGTTACAAATCCCAAAACTGCATCCTTCTCTCAGTGAAAAGTTAACAAACAACATTTAAGCAACTTGTATGAAACACAAAATTTCAAGTGTTCATAACTGGAATCTCTAGATACTTCCTATTATTCCGTGAAATGCCTTGCTTAGGCTTTTTGCGTCTCCCTTGAAATGTCAGTACTTTTGTTATGGGGAATGATATATCCATTTACTCTTGCAGCAGTTCTGTTATGGTTGTAGTCTAACTAATACCTTCCCAAAGAAATCAGCTCTTATCTGCCTTCTCTCTGGAACTTGGAGAAGATATCATAGTCTGTAGGAAATAAGGTTAGAAGTGAGCTCCAAAGGTCATCTAATCTATCCCCATTACCTCGATATCACCTCCAGGGAGTATGGCAGTGGCATCTACTCCTTTCTTATATTGTAATTCTTCCCTGCTTCATGACTTACTGCTGACAGAAAAAGCTTTTTTTTTTTTTTTTTTTTTCCCTTAAGTTCAGGTGTTATTATTGCTTGTACTTTTTTTTTTTTTTCAGAGATAAAAAGAAGCATTTCTTGTTATCTGTGGCGCAAATAAGTATTTCTAGGTCAGTCAGTAGTATTTCTGAAGAGCAACAATAAGAGGAGGGAAGGAAGCCCTAACTGTAAAACCCAGGAATTTTTCATGAAAATATTCTGCAGAGGAAATTCCAGGAGACAATTTGGCAATTTCTAGTTTGGAATGGAATGGAGTGGAATAGAATAGAATAGAATAAGGTTGGAAAAGACCACTAAGATCATCTAGAAAAACTTTTGCTTGTGTTTTATGACAAAAATACTGCTTTTAAGTGTTTTGAACTTTTAAAATTAGGTCTTCAAAACTTATCTTTACTTCACATATTAACTTTATAAATATAGAAATAGTAAAATCATTATACCATTCCTTAGAATATTTAAATAAAAAAAATCTGTTAGGCGATTTTCTTTTATATGCCAAAGTGACTTCTTCAACCTTGTATTTTTGGACATTCTTTACCCTCATCATTTCAGGCTTTAAAAGACTGTTAAGACCATTGACAATCTATCTCAAGGAGAGAGAAACGTCCACAAAGCTTTGAAAATCATCCATGGTGTATCCCTCTCTCATCTTCTTCTCTGATCTATTGAAATACCACCTTTGAGGGGAATCTGAAGTGAGGATATTGTAATTCTTCTGACATTTCTGAGAGGTTAATTTTATCTACAATCTGTAAGGTGTTTTTGTTTGAAAATTTGCAAAAGAAATTAGTAACTCTGTCAGGAGGGTGTAAATGACTTCCCTTTCTAGATGAACTGAAACCAGTATATTACAACTCAAAAGGCTTCTTATAATAGTTAAATGGTTCTTTTGCAAGCTGAAAAGCACAGGGTATGAAAACAGCATGTTTTATTTTGTTAGTATTTTGAATTAGGACTTGATGACCTTGCTTTTGAAGTAGTCACAGTATTATCTTACTGTAATTCCATATTCAGTATGATTGAAAGAGAAAGTTGTGTGATATCACTTTATACAGTTGCCTTTTAATCTTCTCTCTTGTCAAACAAATACAACTTCTTAATGTTACTGGTGTAATTATACACATTGAGAAGCTTTATGTTCAGATTCATGTTATATTACATTATCCCTTTTGTGTAGTAGATTTTAATGTTATATTGTGATCTTTAAAAACCATTGCTTGATTCCTTTTCTGGCATAAGATCATAAAATAGGAGTCATTACTTTCAGAGCACCTTCTTATTTCTTTCTCAGAATATAAATCTTTCTGATTTCTTCCACATTATTTTACTATTTTATATTTAAGCACCATAGTCTCTTTTCAAATCCTTGTTGTGGCAGTTTTGGTATTTAATCTAAGCTGTTCATCAGTGTGTTCCTCACAGAGTTCTCTTTTATTTCAGGTGCTGTATAGTTAATTTTTCAACAAAATACATGCTAGCTATTTGTACTGATTTTTGGTGACTCTTTTATTTATTGCTTAGTGAAATTTTTAATAAGATGAAATAGTGATAAGTCAGAAATTTTTGCAAGTGCATTTTCTTTAAAACCTTCTCTCTTAAAATAGAATTCTGGAGGGTTTTTATTCTGCCTCAGGTTTGCCAATTCTTTTTTAAAAAAAGAAAAAATTTCTTTTGAACTCCACATGTTGTTTTTTTTTTCCAGAAACACAGCTTAGTTTTTGAGGTAAGGGTTAATTGTTACATTCTTAAAATTATATATAAGTCTGCATCGCTTTAAAGACTTTGCAATGCACAGGTACTATTCAGATACAATTTGTCCTCCAATCTATGTATGCGTAATGGTTATACCTACTAAGAGAAAGCTAAAAACATAAAAAATAAAATCGTGTAACATCAGGTTAGCAAGAAGTTTCTTGCACAGAACAAAGGAGGTAGTGAAACATATAGTCAGTATCCCACTGTAGCATATTAGTAGAGAGACTACTGAAGGTAATTCATTTTAAGAGTGAAGTGTGTATGCAGTGCTGCTGGTGATATTTTGTTATGAGAGCTATTGGAAATAATGACCTACTGTGTGTGATAAAGAGAAATGACAACACTTGGTAAGTGCCTTCATGCTGTTTCCTAGTGACAACTTTTGGTCAGGGTTAAATAGTTTCATTATGTTCCATTAAAACAATTGTAAATCTGAAATTTCAGTGATTTTGAAGTAAAATTTGTTCATGAACTTGACTGAGTTTTCATATTCTGAATCAGGATTAATTTCAGAAAGTGTTCATAATCAGCAACACTGAGAAATCATGTGTATGTTCTTTTTGAAAAGAATGAAGTCTGTTCATCTATTTAGATGGAACTCCTCCAGCTCAGGTTGTCGCTTCAATCAACACAAATCTTCTGGTTCTTCAGTAATTTGCAGCAGATGAACGGTTTATTCTACCCCTTTTTGTCTGCAGATGCAGGATGAGAGATCTTAAAATAATAGTGGGGAAGGAGAAAATACCAGTGATAATTCAGTCTAATGTAAAATGTTCCAAACAAATTCTGTTAACCTCTCTGAGGTTATTGATTGCAGCTATATTAAGTAGATGTTAAAGCAAATGATAGCACAGTTTTAAGCAAAACATCATGTTAACCGCAGTTTTGCAGGATCCCATGGTCACTATTTGTTTTAGAAATCAGACCACTTCAGAATTTCTACACGCAATTTGAGGCAGTTTGGCCGCTTCCACTCACCTTAAGTGTAAAGATGTATCTATTAGGAATTCTAGTACATTATAAAAGTTTGTGGGTTTTCTTTATTATCGAGTATTTACTTCAGATCCTACTAACAAAATAATGACAATTCCCTATAATTTATAATAAAATCTTGTGGATAAAAGGGTTTTAAATGCTTGAATATTTTCTGTTGCTGTTGTTCTTCAGGAGAGATTTTTCATCAAGAGTTTGGTCAAACAAGAGTTGATTAATAATGTTCTCCTATGGAGTGTATGCTGTAGACAACTTCCTTCTTACAAAATCGCCATTGCCTCCTATTGCTCTCAATGGGATTGAAACCACAGTTGCCCTAAGCCAAGACATGCTTCTGTGTAATGACTAATGCTTTGCATTATTTCCAGTATGAGTGGAACTGCTCTTTAGCAGAAAAATTGTCCCTGAAGCATATGAAACAGCACAAAACTTTAGCCAGGATAATAGCGGCAACCTCAGTGATGCAGGACTAAAGTTTTAAACTGTCTTTTAAAATAGTTTTATGTGATCTCATTGCAAATACTTTTAAAAAAGAACTTTACGGAGTTGCATGATGAGTAAAATTAAAACGTTGTGGAAGATAGAAATGCAACTGAGGTCAGTGATATGTTTAATCCTGACAGTTTATTGGCTTTGTAATTTTTATTCTTTAAGTTTTGTTTTTAATGACCATAATGGTGTTGTACTGTTTCTACTTTTAATTAGAGATGCTTTCCACTTAATACAATTAGTATAAACTTAATATAAATTTAATAATAATGGTAATAATTCATAACAATAGAAATTAATATAAACTTAATATAAACTTAATAAAATAATGAGGGAGGTGTTTTTTTTTAAGTAAATACGCTATACAGCAAATTAGATTTATTGATAGTTATTTAGTGTATGTGATAGTATTTTGAGTCAGTAATGTCTCTTTTTAAGGATATTTCATTTACTGCTGTGATATTTAGGGGTTTTTTTAAACTTAAAGTGAACCTCCCCATTTTATTTACTGACAGTAGCTTTTCCTTTTTCAGCTTTCTTCAATAGTTTATACCTGACAGACTTTAAGAACGCAAAGCAGAGTGATTTTGCTTAAAAATAATTGAACAAGTGGTTAACAGCAATGCTTATAATGGGAAAAATTAATGCAGAATAGAATATTTCATTTTTTGTATGCATAATTACTGCTTTCAGATATCTTAAAATTGAATGTGTGCTGCTGTTTGATCTGTTGACGTCAAACTGGTTCTTGCTGGAGGCAGCAGTGCCAATAGACCATGTTTTGACCTTGTTTTCTTCTATTTCACCCTTTTTCATGCAATTTGTTAGCATAAATAGGGAATATACATTTTTAAATGGCAGTTACAAAACTAATGCCATATATTATTTTTTTTTAAGAGCAAAATGGTGTTCATAAAACGTTCTTTAAAAACATTCATAAAACGTTTCTAAAACGTACATAGAGCAGAACTAGAAAGCAAGATTAAACAAATGCATTAGAAACTGCCACTGGTAAAAAATTAGATGCTTCGGTCAGAGATATAATGAGCTTTGGGCTTCCAGTGTAGTCAGCGAAAGGGTATACATTGCTGGGGAATACTTCAGAAAACCTGTCTTAGATCTCTACTCTGATGAGCACCTTTATCCATGGATTGTCTAGGAATCTGAGGCTAAAAAAAATGTCCTAAAATTACTGTTTAAATTCTGTAGCTGAACTTAGTGTGTAAAATTATTTTCCAGTACTTGGACATACAGTAAAAGATACTGCCGTGAAAAGTTAAGGAAGAAAGAGAAGTAGAACATGAAGCAGAATCAATCACAAAGCAATTAACTGAATTTTTTTTAGCAAACACGCAACTGTTTTGGGTTGCATTAAAATAATTGCTGATGGTAACGTGGGAAACATGTAGCAGATTCAAGAATTAAACTAGGTTTCCTCACATTCCCAGGTCATATTTGCTGTCCCATTTTGAATTCAGTGCAAACTTATCCAAGGCTCAGGCTTTACACTTGCTGAAACAGCAATAAATTGACAGTTTTCTGGTGCATTTAGAATTGCTGTAAACTGCCAAACAGAATTTGGCTATATGCTTTCTTTTTTCTTCATGTTGCACGGCTCAGAAGAACGGATTGGTGACTCGGCTAGTTTGCACAGAGACACAAGTTTCGGAATAGGTGGCTGTAGAATAACAATAGTGCTTTAGCCCTGTAGTTATAGATAAATAGATAGATATAGGTAAATATAGACAGTAGTAAATAACAACTGTGTTTCCTCTCATATGTATGTGTCTCTGAAGACAGTGTTGAACAATGACTCATACTCATTTGTGTTTTCACTTAAATGATGTTAATACTTCATCTTTCTATTTAGAAAATACGTGACTCAATACCAGAAAAAAAATAAGCCAACTAATATAGTTTAGACTATATTGTATTGTCATAATGTATCTCTAAAGTTTAGAGATATATATATATATTTCCTTTTGCTTCTCATTATTTGGTATTCAAAGATATAAGTAATAGAAAAAAAATGAAAGTATATAATCAAGATTCATGGCTAGGTCAGTGACATTCTACTGACACATTAGCAAAACTGTTCAAAATGTAATCCCACTAGTTTGGGGGAAGTTGTGTGTCCATTGCTCTGTCAGTAATTAATATTATATCCTTAATAGAATATTGCTTATAATCTCATGTAATCTCATTGATGTGTAAGATTCCACAATATTATGACTTTTTGTTTCTTTCTTTTTTTTTTTTTTTTTTTTTTTTTTACAAAATAACTGTTTTAAGACTTGGAATCTCTGGATTGAATCACGCATAGAGTCATAGAATCATTAAGGATGGAAAAGACTTCTATCTAGTCCAATCATCACTTGTTTATGATTCTTCCAGCAACCAAGTTTGTTTTTTTCTAAGACATTATTTTGTTGCTTCCCTACAGTACCACTCAATTGCCTTAAATGGATTGCCATGTGATAAGACTTGTGAAAATATTTTCAGATTGAGTTACCCAGAACTTTTAGTTTGAGAATATTCTCCTCAAGAGGGGACTGTTCTGCAATGAATCACACTTGGGATACTGTATTTTGAGAATGTCACTGCATGAAGTACATTTTTAAATGCTGCTAATACAAACTGCAGAAATCCATAATCCTCAATTAACGTACATTGTGAAGAGCACCTCTTGGATGCCAGAACCTCTCAGGTTTGTTTTACGCTTCTTCACCCATACGACTTACAAGCAGATACTTTTACATTGTGAGAATTTCCCCAACATCATGCGTTAAATTGTATTATGTAAATTCTGCGTATTATGATCTGTCCAGAATATTATTGCCATGCCAACTTGTAGAATTCTTTTGCAAAATTCACACATTATTGATCATAGGAAAATATAATACTAGTAATACTAAGGAAATACACTATGAAAAATCCTGCAAATTTGTCTTTTCCTTATGATTACAGTAGATTGAGTCACATTTGTAGTTTCTATTTTATACCTGCTAACCAAGGTTCATATGCATTCTATCAAAACTGCAATGTAATCTGTTACTATGATCACTATGGTCTATACAGACGTTGTCTGTTTAAGTATAGCAAAATGGATGCATCAAGAAGTTAGAAGTGGATTTAATGTTGTGTGCCACCTCATATATGTATGAAAAATAGAAAATAACCATTGTGTTCGACTTGATTGATGATACTTAATTTTTTTAGTGTGATAAACATTCTAGGTCTGATTTCTTTTGAATTTTGGAAAATTTCAGATTTGTGTAAAGTGGACCATTAAGCAATTATATGCATTGTAACTTAGTAGAAATTCAGTTTGGTTCGTGGGCATTTTTAGAAGCTGGTGTATGTTTCAGAATCTGATTGATGGCACTCTGAAGTTATCTGCAGTATGGTTTCAAACTAGGTAAGATAGGTGAGCCAGAACCTTCAAAAATATTTCAATCATTTGCTTTGTAAATGGAAGGGAAAAAAACGGATCACGAGATTGCTTATGCATGACTATTTCTTTGTATTTTTGTGTCAGCAATGGATTCAGTTTTGATTAATGGAGACCAGTGTTGCAATTGTATAAAATAAGACAATTTCTCCTATAAAATTCTGTAGATACAGGAGTCCTCATCAATGCAGCAGTGTTGTCTTAGTTACAGTCCAGTCTTTGTAAATTCTTAGGCAGAACGATTTAAAGGTAATATAAACCTTAAGTGTAGTACTACTGATTCTCTTCAAAATAATGCTTCTCTAATCCCCGAGTCTTGAAATGATAATTTTAGCTTATCTGAGTAAAATATTTTTTCGTAATAGCTGTATTCACACTCAATTAGCAAATCAGATCTTCTATGATAGTCAGCCATGTTAATTGTTTATGTTCCCATGCTAATGTTGCTGTGCAAAAATCCAGATTATATTTCCCACAAAATTAGTATTTTGCTTAAAATTTAAAAAATGTTTCTTGGACTCTTATTTTTATGCTTGTGCATTATAACATGAAAACTGGGTATTCAAATAAAATTTTCCATTTAATTTGTCTTGAGCTTTGTTAGCTGTGACTGCAAAATTGAACTTGGAGAAGTTGGTGAACATCCAGAGGCTCAGCTTGTAGAAAGTTGGCCTTCTTTGCACAGCAGACAGAACTTTCCAGTGCATGGGTATGCCAGATGTTAAGAGTTGTGTAGGTTGTGCAGAGTGCTTAAGAAATAACCAACCAAAGATTTCCCTGTGGTTGATGATTTTGAATTTGAAAGAGGAACTCTTAAACTCAGCTCTCTGAATGGCTTGAGATCTATGCGAAACACTGCACAGCTTGGCACAGAGGGACAGACAGTAGGAATAGCCCTACACTCTGACACAAAGGTTCCACAGACTTCAGCAAAAGGTCATTTCTCATGTATCAAGAGAAATACTAGTGTTTGTATGGATTCAAACCCACCAGCACTCCTAATCCATGAAGTTTGAAGATATGATCAAGAATAACAATAAATTCGCCTTCTTTTTGTCATCTTCTTCCTTTCTCCTCTTTTCTGCATTTTATCTCATCCAGGACCACCATTATGAATGATCTGCTGGTAGTCAAGACATTACCCATAAGAACCCTCATCTACACCTTTCTCTTTCTTCTCTAAACCATTTTCCTCAGTTCTCCCTTTTCCACTGTCCCTCCATCTTTATTTCAAAGGATATTATTGGTCAGTTAGACCCACAATGGGATTTCACCAAGCTGTTTTCCTTATTACTTGCAAAGGATCTGTTTGTATACATAGATCAAAAGACAAAGCAGAAGTCTGGTGATCAGCATGTGCTGAAGCCTAACGCAGTCTGTGTCTGACTTTGCTTAAGATCATCTATACAACAGTGCACTTTGAGGGATATGGTACTCTATTCGTACCTTCTCCAAATGTTAAACCATCCAGGAAATTAACCAGGAGCTGTGCTGTGTTTAGTGCAGCAGACCTCGAATTGCTCATTTGGAAGGTTTTCAGACCTGTCTGCTGGCATCTGTCACTGTGTCTTCAGTTCTGCCTGGGGCTGGCTCAATGAGAACTGCACACCTAGGCTGCCATTTGAAGAAGAGATGGTAGATGCTTACCAGCAGCTCTCCAGACATGTTTTGAAATTGTTCCTGTTCTGCTCAGTTTGGTTGCAGTTTTGTGGCTGAGAGCAGCCTGGTGGATAGGAAATGTGCTATCTTACATCTTCTTCAACTGAGCAGGAGGTTAGGTGGGAGTTGTGCGTGCTGTCGGTAGTTGTGCGAGGGAGAAACAAGTCTCTAGCCTTAAGCAGCTCTTCATGAGAATATATAGAGAGAGACAACTCATCTTGAAGAGACCTAGTTGCAAGAAACTTTTTTTTTTTTTACTGTTTTACAGTAATGTCAACTGATATATTGCTTGTCTAAGAACACATACATATAATTACCAAGTGATTATAGTGTATTGCTAAATATTATTTCTAATGCATATCAGAAATAAGCAAGATATGGAAATCTAGTTCTTTTAGTATTTCTTCCTGTACCGAGGCAGCACTGGTGGGAAAATGTTTACCATACAGATTTTTTGAAACACAATTTTGTGGAATTGTATATTTTTATTGACCACTCCCAAGAACACAATTATAATGGTAGCTGTTCTGAAACATACACTTGAGAACCCAGGAATTCTGAAAAATCTACAATAAAACCTGGCCTTAGTAGAGCACTAGTCATCTCTCTGTTGGAGGACTCAGAGGTATTTAATTTCTTTGTGGCTAGATAAGATATATTCTGTGCTTAGATGTAAGTTTTCGGTTCTCTGCTTGATAGTTCGCTCCATGGAAGTCAGTGGAGTAACGCAAAGGTTAAATAAAGGTAAGATTAAAATCTGAATTTTCAAACTGCACTGTTGTACATATAAAATCAAAGTTAGATCATGGAAAAACACTTTAAGTAGGTTACTGTTCCTTATTGTTTGTTTAAGTGAGTTTTGTGTGTGTGTATACATATGTGAATGGTTAGATACTAAGGAAACCATTTATTATAGGTTTTTTTTTTTCTTTCAGTTTATGTGGATTAACATAGTGAACATGAGTTTTAATTGTGGTGACTTGTGTATGGTTTCATGATACAACCACTTGTCTAATACAGCAGACATTACCAACAATTCTCCTGAAATGATTCTGTATGTATCATAAAAAGTGAGGCTGTTTGCTTTTTAAAGGAACAGCATGATAGCACTTGGTGATATGCTCCAGTTTACTAGCTAATAGGTCAGACAGTCTCTTCTGTCCAAACAGAAGGGTTGAATGCATCACTTCTCTCTTATTTCTGAAGTATGTAATCTAGTTCCAAAGACTGTCTGCTTGGGTGCTCTAACACTACAACAGTACCCAGGGCATAATTAAGATGGTGCCCTTAAGCTACGTGTGTGTATTTTTTCTTATTTTCCTGTTTGGAGATTTTAGCAGAAGATACACAAATATCTATTTTTTGCTTTTCATATGTTTTCATATTTGATTTTTCTTTTCCGGAAGAAATGTTTTGTTGCCCTAATAAGCAATATGACAGCAATGTCAATGTCTTCTCTGGCACATATGTTCCCAAATTTATGACTAGTACTAGTTTTTTATTGGAACAATTTCTTACAGCAGTTTACAGCTGAATTAAAAATGTGATATTGAAATATGATATTGCTTCTTTACTGAGGTTAAATACTTGCATTAGTATTTGTTTTGAATATAAATGTCTCAACATTACTTAGAGGCTATCAAAATGTATTGCCCCTCTGTGGGATATGGTAGTTTAGAATTCCTACGGTGTGCATGTTAATTCACTAGAGATAATATTTTATTTCACGGTATATATTTAAAATAGAGGAAAAAACAAACCAGAAACAAAAAACAAATTGAGCTTTGGAATCATTATTAAATAATATGAACTTCGTGATACAGCAAGCCAGTATCGATCTCCAGAATGTAAATTCCAGAATGTTATTTAAAAAAAAGATGATGTAAAGGATGATTCTGTAGGCAGTCAAACTGAAGTCAGAAGGCAAATCTGTTAATAGACATGCTATGTTCACTCGTGCTGTGACTGTGAGATGCAGTGAACATGCCCAGTGCTGCAGCAGTCAGGGTAGTGTAACACTTTTCAAGCCACTCTTGTGGAAGGAGAAGTTGGAGAGGACAGAATGTGAGCAGCTCTTGCATTGGTCACGTCAGGCAGGGCGTGGGGATTTCTGTGCTGGCAGAGCTGTCAAAGCGATGATTGTCCCCAAGGAGGTCTATCAGGACAAATTCCCCTGGGTTCTTTGGAAGTCACTTTGGAGGTATATAGTTGCTGGAAAAAAAGCTAATGGTAATAATTCTGTAAATCATTGCTTTCTACAGTGACTCTGTGATGGAAACAAATACATGCACACATTGGTATTTTGTTGATACTTAAAAACCCATCTTCCCAGGTGAGCTTCTACTAGGTAGGAAATGGAAAGCGTTCAAGATAAGCGTTTGGAAAACCATTATCGCAGTACCACATTTTCACTGTTAACTGAAGTTAACATTACTCAAGTCATTACTTGATTCAATTACTCAAATCAGTGGAGGCTTGACTCTACCAAGTCTGCCACCTTTGTTTTGTTCACTGTGTTATCTCAAGTTGGGGAAACAAGGAAGTAGCATACATTAGGTATAGAATTTCCAATAGATGGTATCAGAAGAGTATTTCCATGAGTCTCCATCACGCAGATCGGGTTTCCACATTCTATTCATTCTTTTCTTAGTTTCTTTGTTATGTTGTCACAAAAGCGATAAAAGCAAATAGGTACAATTAATGGATTTTTAATTAATTTTAATTGTTTTTGAGAAAGTTGAAGTGGGCATGACTAAATGGGAGATGACAGAACCATGTAGGTAATGAAGAATATCACTTTTGCTTGCATTTTTGTCACTGTCATGTTTCTTGTTAAACTTGTGAATAATAATCCTTGTTGCTTAGGGGATGAAATGTGGTTACCTTTTGTGAATATTTACAAATATCTATTTGGTGCAGATGTTTTTACAGTGAGTCTAATGTATAATATGAAAAATGGGGTGCCTTCTGCTCTTCTGTTGGTGTTAAGATTCCAAGGTTCAACTAAATCTCAAACTAAGGAAGAACAAAAAACAGCAATAATGACAACAGAACAACAGAAGATATCTCATACCTATTGCAACTACTTTTGCTGTGGAATTGTTTTGTTTTGTTTTTAAAGGAAAAAAAATAAAAGGAAAAGAAAGATCATCTTTTCCTAATTTCTTTTTACTGTAACTTTGGGGGAAAACATGTCATCTTATGAACTCCAGATTTAACTTTATTGCAGATCAGTCTTCCTTACCAAATAAATTGTAATTTTCTGAACCAACCCTTCCACTTGAGGCTAATCCTTATGGGAAGATGTAATTTTCCTGTTTATCTTAATTGATATGCTCCCTAAATTTCAATCTGTACATTAACTTGACCTTAATTATGTGGCCTCATTGATAAAATAAAGATTACCTAGCCAAGTTAATAGTTTTTCCTGTGTTTGTAACAATCACCAACTATCTTACTGGGTTAATCCTAATATTTGAGCCACTGAGTTATAGCTTTTAATCAGCATTTATTTGGTGAAAATTAGAAGAAATGTTTCTGATTTTAGCTTCAGGTGACTACAGACTAACTTACGGCAAACAGTAAGTTCATGTGTTAGAAATTAATTCTCAAGGCTGCAGAAGGTTGAGCAGTCTTGCAAGTAGGAGAGGACTTCACGCTCCAGGCATTTTTGTCCTGTACAATGAAGCTGTTAGAAAAAGACTACAGTACACTGGGAAAATCTAGCTCTGCTGTTATTGTTGGTAACATTCACAGTTGATTTGTAGTAAAATGCAAGTCACTCTAGTCTGTGAATAAATATCTGACTGCACAGGATGATAATTGCTCTGCCCGCACTTTCTTTGGTGCCTACTTATCTCAGCTGCAATGATTGATAAAAATATTTTTGTACTGATGTTGAACACTTCTAAATTATATAATGATTTTTGTATTATTTCGCATTTACTCTGAAGAAAGTTCACGCTAAATTGAGTTTCAGTCCTTTCAGTATCTTTATTAATCAGAATAGGAAAAGTATGGTATGTTTCCCCTTTTTGCACAAGATCAATTTTTAAAGCAAGACTTCCTTTTTCTTTTTGTGGAATGATGCAAAGAGTTATGGACGAGGATATCAAGTAACTGACTTCAAACAGAACACAAATTCACTAAAGTGAAAATGATTGTGATAGTTTTCTAATTTCCCCCACAGTGTATGTAAAACTGACTTTTAAAGTGTTTAGTGGATAATGGATCATGTAAGGTCAGTACT
>JANHGO010000027.1:20679038-20689303 GCA_024606505.1 Aquila spilogaster
TGACAGCAAGTGATAAGCCTGTCTGCTTTTCACAACTGGTAATCATTTTTGGAATAGATGTTTTAATATAGTTGAATATAAAATTTTGTAATTTACATCTACAATGGTACATAAATTTATAGATCCAGTTTTTTGCAGGAGAATGAAGGCTATAATCACAAAAGGTTTGTTCCAGTGTTGTTTAATTTTTAATAACTATTTGAAAACTAGTTTAAAAAAAACCCACACAACACAATCAAATTCATTCATTTGAAAAAAGCATGTTAAAGACAATCATACAAGTAGATTTGTACAGTTTGCCGATTTTTCTTATGGAAGAGATATGCATACATTTACAGCTTTGACTTGTTACTGTATTTCCACATCAGTTCCACCGAGCCTCTTAAGTTTGCGCTCTAAAAGAAATTTGCAGGTTGCAGACCATCATGTTTCCCTCCTAGTCTTGAATAATAATGAGAATGAAAGTGAGAGATACAGTGCTGAGGCCATTTTGCCTAGGCTGAAGATCTCAGGCGGTGCTTACACATATTTTTCAATGATCTAAATATCATTAATTCTGCTTTAGATTGAAAGAGAGACAAGAGTTTCTATAAAATGTACATGCATAGGGGAAAAGGGTGAGATGTGTTTCTCTTTCTATCTTCTATTTCTCGTGGTGTTCTTGTACCTTTCAAACTCACTTATAGCATTCTTGCTGTGGAAAAATAAGCTAGCCATTCTCCCTGCCTCAAATTACTCCACTGGACTCAAAAGGTGGTTTGCCTTGTGCAAAAGTCAGGTGCAGTAAGACATGGGTGTGAGGTGCTACTGTAAAGGCCATTAAATAATTTTCTTTTTTCACACTGTGTGCATTTATCACTGAAGTTGCTTGCTTGCAAATTTCAGAATGCAGAGCCTCAGATTAGACAATTGCACTTTCAAAACAGGTTAGCTCTTATGTTGACACTTGAGGTAGTCAAATGTCCAGAAGGGCACAGTACTCTGTAGCTGTTCTCCTTTAGAAAATCTGCTCTCAAATTAAATTTTGTAGGAAAATAGTTCTAGACACACCATCTGCAACCAACTTGGTGACGATGACCCCTCTTTTATCTGCTTCTGCTGTAGATGGGTGTAAACTTAAACTTGAGGATGCAAGTTTGAAAATAGGGGGTTTGTGTACTGCAAACAGAATGAAATAATGAGAGTTTTTTCAGTGGTTTTTTTTCCTCACTTAGCAATTCCGTCTATTCCTTCATTTTACTGAAGTGACCAGACTTGTCTTTAGATTATTAGGAAAGTCATTTTCTATGGAAGGTTTCCACTCTTCTATACTTGCATTTTGTGGCAGCTAAAAATTTGGGTATTTGTGGTATTAGTGCCTTATTACATGTGTTTATGTTTTTTAGATTCACTACACCTTAGGTGGGATCTTGGGTAACCTGGATTACTGATTATCCTTTCATCTGTGTCACATTTTGCATGCTGTGTGAACAAGTGAATGAAAATAAAATCTTTGCTTCCTGACTATATTAAGCAACGTTTTTAATGATAAAATTATATTGAAAAGGGGCCTGAGATGTGGAGTTTGAAGAAAGTTGAGAGCTAGAAGTATTTTTGAGAGCTATCCATGCAAACTAACTACAGCAGTACAATTAATTACAAGTAGTCTTTCTCAAGCAATTACTCAAATTAGAACAATCATGTTATATGTTACTAGCAAGGTGTATTTGGCAGACATATGCTGTGCATCTACTTGGTACTTAGTCATAATTTTACTATTCATGATTTCATATTTTTTCTTTGACTTGGAAGTGAATGTTAGTGTTCCACTGACAGAAGGGCTCATAATATTGGTTAGAGCCTCGTTTTGAAATTTACTCCAAATTACTATGCTGTTGAACCTTGATTTTGACCTGCTCTCTTACTTCTCCAGGACCTCCAGCAGGTGTACCGTGCTTCTTGCTGTGCATGGTGGTGGTGATCCACAGAAAAACTAACCAGGATGAAATTATCAAATTTACCTTCCCTTGTGACTTGAATATAAGCCATTGTCAGTAGAAAATAAGATTTGATACTCTAAAATTAGGATTGTAACAATGCTACAGTAAGAGTGGAAGGACCTTATTTTAAATTCCTAGAATTCCTTATGTTAAATTTCTAGAATATCCTGTTCCAGTAGATATCTTAGTTTTGGGGATTTTCCATCCACTCTACAGTCTTTTAGCAGAGGAGATGGGTAATAGTTGCCTGTCTGGATAGGTGCTTAATTGAACACCTCTGCACAGTCCATTGTGGTGCCAAAGGTTTTTCTGCTCTCCACCAACAATGTGTCTTGTCAGGAAGGATAAAAAATACTTTTCTTTGGGTCAGAAACCAATTCATCATTGCTCAGTGCAATTGTTGGTACTTCTTTTGAGACATTATTCATCTCTTTGCCCATAAAGCTTTTTTTCCTGTCGCTTTGGTGGGTATTAAAGTAGATAAGGTGATTTCATGTAGCCAAGAATCAGGACACAGTAGAAAAAAAGATCTTTCTGAGTATATTCATCTGGAGAAAATGACTGACTTTTCAAATTTAAATTGTCTTTGCTTTTGAGGGTTAAAATAAGATTTGTGCAAAATTTACTTGAAGCTTCAAATTAATAGGAAGATATCTCATAGTTTAATAGTGCAAATAAAAGACAAAATTTGAATTTTGAGATCAGACATCTGTACATGTGGCCATGTGAAGTGCTAGGGAAAAGTGACAAAACTTTCCATTTGGCTTAGCTTAGACAGGAATTTCTTAATTTCCTAGCATGAATGAAGCGGTTGTTGGACAGCTTTATACCTCCTACACAGAGCTTCAAGGGATGGTTCACACTTCCCATTGCCCCTTTGCTTCCTGTGTGTAATATTGGCGGACAGTAGAGCGGAGTTGCACTCTATCTTACACTATCCCAGTTAATCAGTAGCTACTGCAACTTCTTTGTACCTATGGAACAGTGCAGAGACATAATGCTTGCAATAATCAAATGTCTTCTTTAAAAAGACACATCTCAAAATTCTCAGCATTCTATCTTGAGAATTTTCTAATAACATGCTGTTCTTTAAGAACTTCACATCAGATCTCAATATTTGTTATCCAAATGTGTGACAGCACTCTTTAAAACATGTGGTAGAAAGCCACAGAGGAGAAACAATAATTTTAATTTTTTTTTTTTAAATACTGGATAATTTATTTCTAGTAGAAAATTTTCTGTATTATCATACAGGATTCAGTGTTTTTAGGTTCAGCACAGAAGCAACAGAGGTTTTTTTTGCTTTGGACTAGTGGTGCTTCACCTGATGGTTAAAAAAAAACATCCTCAGAAGGCTACCTACACATGATTTAGTCCACATGGGTTGAAGGTTGCTTTAAAGAACTGTTATGCCATGGCTAGTGCAGAAGGACCTGACACTTTCCATTAGCAAGCACCATGAGAGTAATAAAACCAACTTAATTTATGTGTTCTTAGCATTATTGTGATTTTTTGTTCATGTTGTTCCTCTATAGGAAGAGTTTGGGTGTCTTTTTTGGTTACATCATACCTAAAGGTGTTAGAATGACTCAGGTTTTTTTCTTGGCCTTCCCATAATTTCATTTTGTGTGTTTGAGTAACTTAATCTGTCTCTGTCTCTTAATTTGGTTCCTAATGTGCAAAATCGGAACAATAGAAATTCATGATGTCATCAAGTTCTTGTGAGATAGACTCCATTACTCTGGTGGATTTTATGATACGGTGATAAGTGCTGTAGAAATGTTTGCATTTTGTATGTCTCTGCATATATAGCATTTCTCCATCCATCACCATACTATGCAGTGATAACGTTTTTCTGTCCCTACTACCGTAGTAAGTATCATTAAGCTGTCTGGAAGTAGACATTATCGCTCTTATGGCACATTTGTAGTGGATCTCCTACTCCATCCTAATGGTGAAAGGGTACCTGCCAAGAGCTGAAATGCAGGCAGGCATTTCTCTGTGAGCGCTGTCTCTCTTCCACATCTTCAGACATGCCAAATCACAATCCTTGAGGCTCTCCTTTAAACACCAGCACAACTTAATTTTTTTATTTGTTTCAGTAGAGATTCCAGTGTTTTCTGGCAACTATTCTGTTTTCACATTGTAGTTATCAAGGTGATAAAGAGTTGTAAAACCTCCAGTAAATGTCGCAAAGTATTTATTTTTGCAAAAAGAAACTCTTATTTCTGTCTGTTTCCTTGTACGGTGAGATTTTTAGTCCCTCTGACTAGGACTTGTAGTATATTTATAACCTGTTAAATGCAAGCACCATTTGGGGAGCTTTTGATATTCTTTTGCCTATACATGTGTAAATAATTGACTATCATGTGTAAGCAGTTGCACATGCAAATAGGTACCCATGTTATGTATTTATAATCAAATTCATAATACAAAATGAGAATAATTTTATTTTAAATATGAAAGAATTATTTTAGGTGTGCTCACAGGAAACTTAATCCATATCCATATGTATGTGTTTGCAGGAAATAAATTACACTTTTCACAACCTAGTGGTAGTTGTTAACTCATAGGAATTGCTGCATTTCTGCATTACAGCTGTATGTTTTCTAACAGAAGCAGAACTATCTTATACTTGCAACTTCAAAATGTAGGTCATTGTGTTGGTGAATGTAGGTCAGAGTGAAGGGGAAGACAGAATGCAAACTCCTCCACGTGGATCTTTAAGCTTATCCCTCTTTTGAAGTTAAAGAGGCTTACCTACCTGTTCAAGCACGAGAAGCTTTTCCTTTTACTAAAATTAACACAGGTATTCTGGCTTCTGGCTTCTTGGCTTAGCTGGAAGCACTGTGTGCTTCCACACTTGAGAGCTGTGTTTGTGAAGGACCTCCTGACTCCTGCTTCTTTAGCTGCCAGCCACTTACATCATTGCTGAGGTAATACTTCCTTCCCTATGGGGGAAGGGAGCGGGGAGGAGAGTGGTGTGCATCACTAGCATCTGCCTAAAGAAGAGCATTGTCTTTCTGAAGGTGCTTTACCCTTCTCTCAGCACAGAGCTATCTGATACACCTGCAGTTTCAGCTGGTATCAACATTGTAATGGTAGCAGGGGAAAGAACAGTGACCCCTCATAAAAGATTTAGTGACACTATTCAAAGTGCCCTTTCAATAATAACTGTGGAAAAGCCAGAGACATTTGACTGAGGGTACTGAAAACTCAGATGTTGAAGGATTTTGCTACAATTGACAAGTATTTTTAAAACTCGCTCAAGCTAAAAGTTTGCTATAAAAAGGTTTAGGTTTTTTGTGTTTGTGGGCATGGGGTTTTTTTGTAACGTGAGATATAAGTATTATAAATGGTATTAAATTAGCTGTGTCTTCACTAAATATTAAAAAAGCACTTTTATTGCTTGAGTATACACCAGTCACTGCAAACTGAAACATTCTTTATATTATACACTAAAATATTTAAACAGTTATTATATTTATTGCAAAATCTGTCATTTTAGCATATTTCAAAGCTCAAAAGCATTGAAATGCTCAAAAGGGAGATGGAAAATCCTGTACAATTCTTAGTGTATGTTTCACTGAAGAATGGGTGGTCGTATGTGAATATTTTATTTTAACCCTTAGCAAGTCTAAGCAAAATAGCACATTCATGAACACGTAATCAGCCTGAACTGTCATAAACAGGACAAATACCAATATCGCTTTAGGGGTTTTGTCATACATATGAATAGTCAGTCTATTTTTTTTACCTTTAAGATCTTTGTCATACAAAAGTTATATGCAAAGTTTTGACCAAATCCTGTCTAGGCTTTTGCTTGATCTGCATGCCGACAGCGCATTCATAAATTTTCATGACTTATCACTATGAGTAAGGGTAGTTCAGAATACTGACAGGGTGGAAAGGAAGAGTTATGTATTTGATGGTTACAATCAGGCTCTAAGTGATTTAAAAAGACAACAGTTTTTCTCCCAAACTTCTGCTTCTGTTAAATATGTTGTGATGTTTTTAAAGTCTCGAGAATAAAGAATTATTAAAAATGTTCTAAAGGATGCACATCCATAGTAAGCTGCATGGAATTCAATTTACCTGTCGAGAAATATCTAAACATGTCTGTTTTTACTGAAACCATTGAGGTGTCTGTAGTTCATAATACTAGGTTTCTGTCATGTTAATTCATATTGCTGTGTGTTGTGGGGGGAGGCTAACCCTGGTTTTTACCTGTGGACAGGTAGGTAAGCATGTTTTTTCATTGCTAAGCAACAACTGATGGAAAACATACAACCATAGTTTGGCCACATATGCTTTTGATTCATCCTCCCTTAACTTTGGGAACCTAAGTCAAGTGCCTGAATACGAGTCTATTTTCCCCAGGCTCCCTCCAGCAATGGAGACTGGTGCTTGCAGGAGAGCATGCAAGCCTCACAGGGTCTGTGCTGCCCTCTCCGTGGGCCACAGTGCTTCAGTTACATGTTCAAGTGAGGTGGGAAACTGGTCTGACCAAACAGGGAGTTTCATGAGTGAGTGGTGTTGAAGGGCTAAATTTGCATGGATGCCTCCAAGTACTTGCCAAGGTTGACAATGACCAGTGTAAGTTTTATGACGGAAGCTTATAAAGTCATGAGTAATACAGATTAGGTGAAAAAAGCATGATTGCTCCTGTCTATTCCCATACGAGAACTACAGGGCCTCAAATGAAAACGAAAAGGGAGGTGAGTACAAGAGAGAGGAGATGTTTCTTTATACAGCGTGGTGAAACTGTGGCACTTGCTGCCACAGGATGTTGCAGCTATGGAAAGTTTACCACAGTCCACAGAACAACTTGTAAAATCCCTTGGTGACTATTAAACAGAACTTATCACTTGTATCTCCTCTCCTTCTCAGGAACTTCTTGAGCCACAACTAGAAATCATGCTGCGTTATTGCCCTAGTCCTGTATTTGTCCTTAGCATGTGTGGCTGGTCATTGTGCCTTACAGTCAGACTGATGCCTGACCTAACAAAACCTAAGAGAAAAGGAGCTAGATAAAAAGAAACTGGGAAGAAATTAAATGACTGTAGAGGACAGCTAATGAAAAAGGAGGGGGCTCCTGTCCACTGTTAGAAGCAGGCTACAAGGCAAGGTGGGCCTGGCATCTGGCGTGGTACAGTTTGATGTTCGTGTGAACACCCAAATGTTAGAAGTTTCATGGAGTTAAATTTTACATAACTTTTAAAGTCTTGACAATTGCATATTCAGTTCCAATGCTTAAATCAGAAGTCTTCCATTAGAAGTCTTACTTGTTTCTTTATTCCATGGTATTATGGCAAATTTAGAAAATTAAATAATTGTTAGAGGTCTGCAAATGGTAATATGTATTAAAATATTATTTTAGACAAGAAAAAATCTGTTTAAGATGGCAAATATCTTTGTTTTATAGGTATTTGGCCTTCTGAAGAAGTGCTGGCTTACTACTGCCTAAAGCACAATGAAATATTCAGGTACAGACTTAAACATAAAAAGATATTTTCCAATCTATTAGTTTTATTGTATCTGCATGGTAAAGATTGCTATGATTTAAGTCTTCAGATTAAATTTAAAATGTTCAAGGTGAAAGCACGTTGCTCTTAACAAAGAATTCTGAGCTGCCTTTGGGTACTAATATTGCACAGCAAGCTTTCTGCTATATGTCAAAGACTTTTGATTTCCACTCAAGGCGTTTTATTTCACTTTGATTTTTGGGAAACAAAAGTGAAGCTCCAATCGATCAGTACTGATTGTGAAGGTCAGGAAAAATAAAAGACATTCTTTAAACTGACATCTGTTGCAAAAGCAAGCAAAATATTACCTGATAAAATACATAATAATCACTGCATATAGAGATGGAGAAACTTGCACCTGTATTTAAGTGTTGTGAAACAATTTTGAGACATCCTGCACTTTTATTTGTTTTTGGTTTTTCACATTTTCTAAACTTGTAGAAGACAGTTATCAAGGCTCCAATAGGAACACCTAAAAGTAAAATCCATCCTGCATCCTCTCTCTTTCCCCTTGAGTATACAGAGCTTTGCACTTGGTAGTCCTTGAAGTTTCATTGTCCAGAGGATGAATGGGGTGCAAGAAAAGCCATTATAACAGTGCATTTGGAGGCATAAATTGTGTTCTGAGTGAGGGTGCAAAGCTAATACCAAGTAAACCAGCTTGGAGTATACAAAATGCCTCAGTCTGTGTACACATGGTGTTAGTAAATAAGGAAGACCAAGCTGAAAGTCCCTGTCCCTTGTACCAATGCTGAAAGCGTGTCAGCTGTGAGCTGGTTCCTGCAGCTTGCTCAGATTCCTATCTGAAATCAAAGACCTGGCACCAAAGCATGCCCTGGTTTGTAAAGCCTCATTTCTACTCTGTCCGCCACCTGAACGAAGCCCACCCGATTAAAGGAGGCAGCTAACACACTTAATCTGGTAGCTGCTGCTCCTTCCTCTGAGTTTAGCTGGGCCCTGCACTGTGTGACTTTTGCTGCTGTACTGGTGTCCCTATAGCACTTTGCCGTCCAGCCCCATGCCGTGGCTCATACGCTCTGCTTGTTCTCAGGGGCTCTTCACAGCAAACCTCCCTGTGCTGCTCACTAAAAGGGCATTTCCTAGTTTGGGTATGCAAGCCTGGATACTCAGAGACAGCAATCAGCCAAACTTCCATGGAGAAAATGGGCAGTTTCACACCTGATTTCTCAGGATTATGCCCTCTCAACAGCAAGCTCAGAGTAGAGTTTCTTATTTTAATTCTCATTGATAAATGTCACTAGATATTGCCTGAGAGGTGGATATGATTTTTAAAATTTGCTAATAAGGGAACTTTGCACTGAAATAAGTTATTTATATGCATAAATATATATATGTATATGTGTGTATGTATATGCTCGTATATTATGTACATACAGACTTGGTTCAAAATGCACTAAAAACCCCACACTAGATGCTTTCTGTGTTTATTTCAATAAGCATGACTCATAAAGGATTAAGTGCCTTGTAAATCTTATATATATAACCATATGTATATACTTTTAATATATATGACATATATGGTTTAGAAAAATAAAAACTTATGTGAGAAAAAACCTATAATCATTCTATTTAAACCACAAACAGCAAATTTCCCACATCTGTTTTATATTCTCATTGGGTTTATGTACGGCTTGTTCCTCCAAACTGTGTCCATCTTTTGTCTCATTTCCATTAAATAGGACAACCAGAACAACCAGACTTTTTTCAAATAAAATTTGTGGAGTCTAAGAAAAATAAATCTATCCCATCCAGACAGCGAGCATTAGTGTACAGTCATACAGCATAGTCCAGTGAACAGAATATCAGCATCTGTATACTGATACTGATAATGGCATCCTAGATGCTCTTCCTAAATATCAGTGTCGAGTGAGTAGTCGACTTTCACATAAAAATAGATTTTCAAATGTTGGTATTTTAGGGGAGAAGAAAAGGTGCACCAAAAAAAAATCTGGTTAGCTGAAATTCCATTTTCTGCCTGTCAAAAATGTCTCAATGGGAACGTTTCTGCCAGCTGTAACAGTTGCCACAGATTTAGCTATAAAGCAGTGTGTTCTTAAACTGAGGGTCTGCCTTGCCCCAGACGCCGCTTCACGCAGTTTCGTTGTGGGATCAGCATCCCTCCCTCCTCCCCTCCTGGGGCAGGCCATGGCTCTGGAGGACATTCTTTATGGCTCCCCGTCCAAGCTCCTATCCAGCACACTCTCTGCACCAAATTATATTTCACATGCACGTCTTAATAACAACACGGTGCGGTCTAAGTTAAAAGCAGCCTTTTAGACTATGTATTCAACCCTCTGCTCAGGTTCAGTTTAGGCTCTTGACACTAACTTGGTTTAGTTTTCTGTGGCTTAACTCTTTGCTGTTCCAATCGTTCTTCATAACAGCATTGTTTGTAGGTCACTTGCAGTTTTAAGTGCTAATTGAAGCATTGGATTTCTTCATATGTAATTGTTTTGTGGTATTTGGCTAGTTTTAAAACTTCTCTCTTTTTAATATAGAAAGGCTTTTAGGCACAACTATATGGAGAGATATATAAATAATATTAATTTCCCCATTTACTTCTCTAACTGTTTTTGCAAGAATGAATGTGGATTAACATTGTTATCCTTTCCTAACAATTATCTTTCGCTACTCTAGCTAGTTTAGTTTTAAAAGACAGAGCTATTGACAAGGGAAAAAAGGGAACCTTCTCAGATTTTTCAGCTCAGCGGTGGTAATGTTGCACTGAACACTAATGAGG
>JANHGO010000027.1:20690651-20707018 GCA_024606505.1 Aquila spilogaster
TCTGTTAACTGATGGAAATGAAAAGGCCATCAAAAGTATCCTTATTCAGATAGAAAACTGGTTTGTTGTGCTCGTTCCTTTTTACTGGCTGAGTAACAATCGATATAAAGACAGACAGCATGGGGTATATTAAGAAAAAGTCCCCACATAAGTAATTAAAAAATAGATGTAGAATATCTTGAACAGGGCTACAGCTTCCTCCACAATAAATGACACATTTTCTTCTTTAATTAAAAATGTGCGTGTTGGTATAGAGCAAGTACAGTAGTAAATATTTGTCTTATGGTTGAGTACTGAAAGATTACTGTGTGTATGCTGCACGTTACAGGAGGTGTAGCAGTGAATCAAATCATTAGCTCCCCTTCACATGTTCGTTTTGCAGAAGAACTAGATTTTTTTTTACTTTCAGATACTAGCCTCTTAAAACATTCACAGTATTTGTATATTGTCATAGCTTTTCCAGTGTATATTGAAATGCATGGTTTCATTGTTGCTGCTAAGTTATAACTGCCTACAAATTACCCATTTAGTGTGCTTAATCAATTATCAATTTATCATTATTTCTCTTGATGTAAGATTGCAGAACTCCTCCTTGTAGATAAAATAAATAATATTTTATTATATTTCTTGTATTAGAATAAATTGCTATTATGCCCTTCTAATATGAACACATAGTTCAGAAAATTGAACTGGACTTTGGCTAAGCGAGAGAATGAGTGAGCATAATTTGTGGCCACTTTAAATATCAGCACAGAACAAGAACAGATATATACAGTGAATACTAATAGCCCTTAGAAACTGAGAGAAAAAAAAAGGAAGATATCTATTCACTTTTGTTCCTTGGTAATCTTTCCATTTGCATTTTAAGGCAGACTAGTTTTTCAGGTTTTGGCCACTTCATCATCAGAATTATTTAGATTTTAGTGTTGCATGTATTTGCGAGCTAACTTAGTGAGTACTTAGTGAAAAAAATAAGTTAAACTAATTTGTGGTTTAAAAAAATTGCAGTTGCTGATGACTGTTAAAACAGGAGGCATTGCAGTGCAGTAATAGTAGCTACTATGTTTAAAAAGACTTTCTCAGAGGTAACTGAGGTAACTATAATTGCTTACAACCCTTTAATAATTTAATGGAAAAAACAGGCAATCCTAGATTATATCTTTTAAAACTTGATGGAAGCCTTATAAAAGTCTCCTTTTTCTTGAAAATGCAAGTTCTCAGTTGTGTTCCAGGGATTCTTAGTTTGTTAAATTCTAGTTTGTTATACTCATGTCTTGAGGAGGAAGTATTCATTATTCTGTGTATTTTAATCAGCATCATGCCTTCCAATCTTTCTTCTATGTCATTATGAGGATAAAAAATGTGGAAGAAAAAAAGTGTTTCAAAACTAGCCTAACAAAACAAACTGATGTTTTATAGAAGCACAGGTATTTAACAAAAGGTCATTTTACCCACAGAAACCTTCAGGTGAGCTCAGTAATCATCAAGTCAGCAAGTATCTTGCATAGCAGATTCCATAAAAATACCTGAACTTTTTTGAAATTTAGAAGTCTTCTATAGCAAGGAAAATTGGCGAGTGCTAAAAGTATTCACTCAGTCTTTGGAATTAACAAATTAAAGTGCTTTTACTCCTGAAAAAAGATAGTTAATGTCATCATCTAATTAGCACACCTTAGTTTTTCACTGTATTTTTTTAAAATATCTTTTATTTCCAGAAGTCTTACAAGAAGTCTTCATCTGTATTCACTCAGTGAATCCCTTTCAGAGAAGCGATTGGTGGAAGGCTCTAATGGGAATTTATTTTTCTTTTTTAACATTTGGTGCTCTGAAGGCACAGCATTCAAAGTGCTTTTATTGTGTTGGATTTTACAATGGGCTTAATATTAGCAGGGTGCCAAAGTGCAGCAGACTAAGAACTTTACAGTGTAGGTGGAATGGATTCTTAAAAGTGCACATAATAAAATTTATTTTGCATTTTATGTGTTTTATGGACTTCAGTAGTAATTTTATGATCTGTCTTATGGTAATTTTCTTTTGCATTATTTTCTGTAGTGACTAGCTATAACAGAAGTTCAGGCTAAATTTAGATCTGTTTCAGCCACACCAGCCTCTGAAATCAGTAAGAGTTTTTGGTGTAATTGGAAATAGTATTTGGCCCCAAGTGCCACAGACGACAAATGATGTATTTCTGCTAATTTTTATTATTGCTGATGGTATTTTTTAATTGTTTAGCATACTATATTAAGTTAATGTGGGATAAAATACTGTTTTCTTTCCTAGATTCTGCTCTTCAGGAACAGTTAATGCCTAGTATTATGCTTTTTATGTAGGTATTAGAGATTAAAATAATCTTGTTTAAAAATTACTGTTTACATCTTCCCTTTAAATTTCTTAGGAAGCTTAAATTACATGCCAGTCATACTATAATATCCAAAAATTACTTTTCCAAAAGTAAAAGTGGTTGTCAACAAAAAAGAAAAAAAATCACTGTCAGAAGCCAGGAAATCACCAAGCAAGCCTGCTAATTATTCTTAATGGGCAAGATGAGCACATTAAGAAACAAATGAATACATCAGTGAAATGTAATTGAAAATCGACCTGGCAATAGTGCATTGCATCTGAGAATCTGCCTTTGTATTATCATCATCATCATAATTATTGTTGGTTTTGTTGTTGTTATCGCTGTTCAGTGAGCGTAACTAACAGCTTTGCTTTGTGAGCTCTCAAGCTTTTGAGGATTTGATTTTTCTTTTAATTTTTGACATTCTTCATATTATTTTCCATTTCATACTGCTGCATGAAGTATTCACTATGTATGTTTTCAATATCTATATTAGGATATGTTAGTGAAATGTTACAAGTTAAAACAACTTACAAATATGTTAATTTCAAATCATTGTTGTCATTTTAACCATTCCACAGTGAAATATATAGCTATATTTTATATTAATAATTGGTCTTATCCGTGAGGTTTATGGAAGTTTTTAAAAGGATATTATGATTTGAGTTACTAGTCCATTTAAAAGACTTCACTCTAACTCACTCCTTTTGCTTATCGTGGGCAGATTTTCATTGATTAACAGATCATTTATATGGCAAAATCAATAAAATAAAGACAGATGTTATTGCTTTTGCAGCTTCGTTCAAAACTTCATTGTTGGTTTTGTGTGTTTTATATAAGTTCTTTCAGGATAATTTAAATAAAGAAACTATTCAAAAGAAAAACATAGCTATTTTAAGTGAATAATAAAGATATACATAGGCAAAGTTATCAGATTCATGCCCCTTTGTAATTTTGGGTGTTATGCATTCAGATACAAATTTTCCAACTTAGGTAATATCTATGACATAGTCAGTCATGAACATGAAATTCTATTTCCCCAGAACACTGGAAGCATCTATACTTGGTTCTACATGTCCAAATCCAAGGATGAGGTTCATTTTTAGTAAAAATTGTCTCCTGTTTCAGAGAGGCTGTGTACCTTCTGCCTTAGCTCTGTTTCACACCATGCACTAGTGACTTGAACTACTGTCTGAAAGCATCAATAATACAAAACATTGCTGCAGTGTACTATAATGGCCAGTAAAATATAGTGTATGGATCTTTCAACAGTCCTGGGAAATTTAGGTTAGAAAGGTCATGTTCAGCGTGAATGCCTGAAGACAGGGGCTCATAAATGATTTTAAAAAGCTAGGGTTAGCATGTTTACAACAATAATTAATATTTTTGCTCAGTTATATAATTTAAGTGCAGTCTAGCTAATTTATCAACAATGTTACTTCTGCCTCTACTTCAAAATAGCATGCTTTACTCATGGAATTATTTATGCCTTCCTTTTACTTCACAGGTATAGACCATTCATTACTACTTCTCATTGCATATTGTGGAAAAGATTTAAAAGACACATCCAGACTATATAGATTTGTTTAAACCAGTTTTCTGTCATTCCATTTCTAGTTTTTGGCTTCAACAAAATATCAGTTGTCTTTTCTTTTACATTGTTTGGATAGAGGCTTTCTTAAAATAACTTTTCTTAAATAGCCAACTGTGTTAGGAAGGCCAATTACGTTATTTTAGCAAAGTAAATAAAAAGATACATCAGTGATACTTTAAATTAGCCTGACACTAGTGTTCAATTTTCTTATAAGAGCACTTGCAAAGCATTCAACATATTTTGTGCACCTAGAAACATCCTCCTAATTAGCATTAGATTTCCTGTACCTTAAATAAGAAAGAGGGTTCATTGACATCTTTACTAAAAATGTCCGGTTAAGATAATTTTTTGTATTTCAGAGTGAATCGTTCAAATACGTATGGATTCACACTGGGTGACATTTAGTATTCTCATAGTTTTCAGTCACTTCCTACACCTTTTCCTTCCAATGGCTTCTCACTAACCACAAATGACTGATTATGAAGGTTACTTCTCTAGGCATAGATGACTGGGCACAGCTTCCCTTGAAACTTTTCATTGACAGCCCTTGCTTTGCCCTGCCTGAATGGCTACCCAAATTTGTGACCTGATCTTCAGAACTGAAAGAAGCTGAGACATGAGGCTGAGGCATTGAGATGCGAGGCTGAGGCACTGTTGCAGTGCCTATGGCGAAGAAAAGGCATTTATTGCTTTGCACTATATATCTTTTATGGTGGTTCCAAACCATTCTCAAGAAAGCAAATGGACTAGGAACTCTTTTGCCCATAGGCTAAGGTGCTCCCATTGTGTGTTGGATTTGACCCAGACAGACCCAGGATCAAATGTATGTGTCTTGTGACAGGGCAGGTTCTCAAAACCCTTTAAGCCTCCAAAATCTCAGCACTGTGATCTAGTGGTAGAGTTGACAGCAGCATAAACTAAACTGGACATTAAGTGACCGTGCTAAAAATTTCTGTTCACCATGGTTGTAATTCTTATATTTGTAAACAATAGTTGCCTTTAAATGTATATAAGGTATGGGAAGTCTTTTTCAGTTCCCTCTGTAGCTACAGGGCTAGCAATTCCGTAAATGAAACAGTAAATAGAGGTAGGCAAAAAGAGCAAGTTGCTGCATAGATATATGGCTGATGTGCTGGAGTAGCAATGTAAAATTTATGCTTCTGAAAAAAGACTCACGCTTAGCACAGATTAAAGAAGACCAAACAGATAAAAGACATTATGAAGGTATTAACATTGGAAAAAAATATTTTTTATTATTTTTATTACTGCTCTGGTTTTGTAGATAATTCTTAACAAATATGCTACAGATGTAAGTGAGATCATCACAAGAAACCAAAATGCAGGAGTATTTAAGGCTCAGAAAGTGTCAAGCTGGTAAGATTCTACTAAACTGTTTTACTGATTCTTGCACATAATTGTGTATTCAATGTAAATGCAAAATGTATGCAAAAGTGTGAAAGTGTGACCTATACTACTGATGCTGACACAGACATATACACAACATAAGTAGGTAAGTGATGCAAGACAGAAATTTGGGAGTATTAAAAAAAAATGTTAGCCCCGAAGGCATGCTCTGGAGGGTAAGCATTGCAGAGGTTCAGAGAATTTGGTTTCAGATCATCTCCAGAGCCCTTCCTGACCCACCCTGTAATAGGTGTTGCCACTGAGGCTAGCTGTTTAACTATCTATTTCATTGAGGCATCTCCAGGTACAGTAGGGACTGGAAGCAGCTGAAAATTTGAAGTGCGTTTATCTCTTGTAGTATTTTAAAAGTAAGTTGTAAAGTACTTCATATTCGTGGTGTAGGATTAAGAATTAGAATGTGCTTAGAGATGGCTACCTAAGAGCAAATAGCGCTCTCTTATTTGTGTGTCTAAATCTTCTTTTTTTTTGATGATTCTCATTCCAGAAGGGCTTTCAGTCCTTCTCAAAGTGACAAAAGTAAAGCTGAAAAAGGGCTGAGAAAGGCAA
This sequence comes from Aquila spilogaster, assembly GCA_024606505.1. Taxonomy (NCBI): domain Eukaryota; kingdom Metazoa; phylum Chordata; class Aves; order Accipitriformes; family Accipitridae; genus Aquila; species Aquila spilogaster. The sequence goes on from JANHGO010000027.1 coordinate 20,696,558, forward strand.
GCTGTTACAGCAGAATAAGCTTATTAACATAGAGGGTTAAACCCATACAATTTTAATGGCTATCATTCACATCATTTATCCCTATGCTTATGTAGCCATTCTGTGTAGAGAAGTTCTTTTAAGTGAGCACTTAGGGTTAGAAAAATTCTGCCTTCATTAGGGTGTACATGCATATAACTTAGAGATATATCTCTGCATCCTAATAAGTGCCTGCCAAGTAGACAAAGGCCACATGGGCTCCAGGAATGGTCTTTCAGGTTCCATGTGCTGAACACTTCTTGTGAGCAGCCTCAGACACTCATCCCTGCTGAGGCGAGGCTGTGTGGTACGTCCATCCAGAAGCTTAGATTTTGTAGATTTCCAACTGCTGTCTACTTTGTATGAGATTTTGGATTTCATCCCTTGTCAAGACTTCAAACCTGGTCTTTTAGATATCAATCAAAAGCACATTTTCTACCCTGTCCTCATTTACATTTATCTAATGCTTAAGGTCATTTGTGATCATTTGAGTGTATTTCAGCATATAGAATCAGTGAATAATAGATTTCAGCCTCACGCTGTGAAGAAAGATTGTGTTTTTACAAGACATGATGTTGTTTACTGGGTGTTAATAATCACTAATTAATAAACATATCTAGACGTCATAAAATGTTGCATTTTAAGGAGTAAAAATGTCAAGTGTTTAACTTCTTGAGAGCAATAGCATTTGGGGCCTTATTTGCATAAATAAGATAATTAAATTACAAAATAAAGTGAAGTACTATATCAAAATGTAAGGCTCATTATAATATACACATAATTTGATTTTTTAGTTCTATGTTCTTAAGGTTTCTGCAGATTTGTTCTAACAGTGTAAAGTTTTATAAAATAAGTATTCAAATCATTCTCTAATCCTCAAAATAATGATCATCTTGCATTTCTCTATCTTATACACATTAATAGTTGATTTCTCCTGTCAAAATTAAGGTTATGCTTTGGTTAGTTATTTGAGAAATGCTAATGGATGAATCAATCTTTCAGATTCAGTAATGACATGCGATGAAAGTGGTAACAAAGTTATTTGATCACTTCTCGAGGCCTTGAAGAAACTAAAAGGCTGATGTAAAATCTGAAATATTACCGTAACCCTGATTCACTTTTCCTATAACTGAACCCTATTTCCTATCCCCCCATGATAATGGGGGAAAAAAAACACAAGAAAATGTAGTGTTTTGTAGGGAAGAATGCAACACTGGCATGCAAAGTGATGTTAGATGACTTGTTTTATGTTGATCAGAGCTTGCAGGCAAATTAATATAGTGATATATTTAAGTGACTTACTGCAACATTAGTTTAATCTGGAGAAGGCATGTTCCTCACTCGAACGTATAATTTAAACAGTGTTCAATCTTGCAACTTTGCACAGTGTCCAGTGCAAAGTTACAAGATTCTTTCCATATAAAAGATAATTCAGAATAGACCCTTCTCACTGCATCTTCATCTCACGTTGGGATCTTGTACTCTTTTCCTTGCACATGGAGCAGAAATTATCAGTATGAGAGTCAGTTTGTGACTTTTCCAGACATTTAAGTCTAGACTTGGAAAATATGCCAAAAAATGTATGGCACAAAAAGGAAAAATCCAGTATCAGCCAAGAGAAGTTAGATTAGGACAACCTGCCATACATTTATTTATTTAGATTTATACAAAATGCAGTAAGTGAGCACTTATCTAGCTCTCTGCCAACTCTTGATTATTGTTTAAAAGTACAGTAATGTAAGCCAAACTGGCAGTTTGTCATATTATGTGTTATAATGTAATAATAGATATTTAGTAAACAGTTTACTTCAGCAGTGGATATACAATTCTATTTTATTTTTAGCTTCCATAAGTATGTTCAGAATTTTTATTTACACTTACTGGAAATAGGTACAGTAATGCCACTGAATTACTAATAATGACTTGCCATAGTAAGATGAATTATTAATACCATATATGGGTTTCAGGATTTTTTTTTCCACAGTTCAAAAATTATCCATGAATCATGTTGTTTACCCCATAACTCAGCATATGAGTTATCCTGATAGCAGTCTTTGTACCATCAACTCTTATTAGTTTGACATGCATTATATCATTGTTTTGAACATGTCCACCAATGATTAAATTAGCAATAACAAAGTCAAGGAATCTCTGCTCTTTTTCTCCTGTTTATTTTAATGTGGAAATCTTCCTGAAGCACGGGTTTGGGTAGTAGAATTTTGAAAGGTTGTTGTTATTCCAAATGTCATGATGGAAAAGCTTTATCAAAGAAGAAGACTTGCAATATATTCTAAAGGTGAACAGACTCCGTCTCTCTTACCTACCAGGGAATTTGTTCTTCCATCAGATTCACTTGTCTGAGAAGACCAAATCTGTTAAGAATAAAATTTGGATACTTATGGCTGATATGGGACCTGTGAGTTTTAGCTGTGGACAAGTCTATTATTTTGCTAAGAGTTGCCTCAGAGAGATTACATTCCACAGAAGAGTGTAAACAAGTACATATAACATCAAGTCAGTGAGAGAAATGCTTGTGGCATGATGCACCCTTTGATTTGATTAGTAATAATGTATCATATAATTGTTCATTCTATAGTTAACATTAGAACCCACGTCAAGAATGTATGACCATGTGGCCAAAAGTGACAATTCTTTCTTCTTAAAGGTTAACAGATAGGTTATAATCTTACCCGAGATTTTAGTGTTCCTTACAAATGTAATGAATTTACAAGCTTCCAGAATTAAACCTAAAAAGAAAAAAGTCTAAAGAAAAAAGACTAAATGGCATCCAGTATAATAGTGGATGAGGTCTCAGTGACAGAGCACTGAACTATATTGTCCTGATTCCATTCTTACATCAATTATCTCTTTCTCTGTAACTACCAACATGTCAATATTTTACCTTACTGCAATGTTCTTCAAATATGCCAACTTTCTAACCTTCCTGATTTCAGCTGGTCATGTAACAGGTTCCATCAACATAGAACAGCCTTAAAAAAGACTCTCTCTCTGTTTTCATTCATCAAAATGACCTGAGTGTAGCTAAATTCAAACTTTCTGAAAACATACTTATTGAACTTGTGTTTGTCAGCTTAGCATCCCTAAAGGAATCCCTTTCTTCCAACTACTTTTTCAGTCTCTTCACGTAACACTCTTGCATGACAGCATTTATTGGCAAGGAGGAAGCTGCCAAAAGGAACATTTCCTGCTCTTTGGTTAGAAAGAAAAGGCTCCTGGTTCCTGGTCTCTTAATTTGATAACTTTATGTATGTGTGGGAAGAAACAATGAACAGTCTGTCTGTTCATGCCCATTGTGAATTTGTAGCACTCTGTCAGCAAAACCTCAGGTGGAAACCATTCCATGCATCTGATCATACTTCCCCTATATCTTTTCCAGCTTCAATCTACTCATTTTCAGATGAAGGTGATCAGTACTTCATTTGAAGTGTGCATAAATGATAGATATATGTAGTGGAATAATTATGCTTTCTGTTCCTCTTCTAAAAATGCCTAACAGTGATTTGCTTTTTTGACTGCAGTTGAGCACTGAGCTAATATTTTCATGACACTGTCTGTCACAACAGCAGGAGCTTTGCAGTGACGGTCAGTTTGGAGACCTTCATTTTCTTTATGAAGCCAGAATTATTTTTCCTGTTGTGCACTTTGCATTTATTGCACTGAATTTTGTCTGTCATTTTATTGTCCAATTACTCTGTTTCATCCTTCTGAAATTCTTCACAGTCTGATCTTTTCCTCACTATCTTGAATAACTTCTTAACATCAGCAAACTTTACCTCACTGCTTATCTCTTGTAAACATGGTGAATAGAACAGGTCCCAGGAGAGCTCCACTGATTATCTCCCTCCGTTGTGAGAGCAGACCATTTATTACTACCCTGTTCCCTGTCTTTTGTTCTGTTATTTAGCCATGCCAGGACTCTTCTCCAGTGGCTGTCTACTTTCCTTAAACGTTGTTGGTGAGAGTCTTTGCCAATAACCTTCTGGAATCAGAAGCAGCCTGCACTACCCAGATCACCCTTATCTGAATACTCATTGACACCTTTGAAGAGCTCAAGGTTTATAAAGCAGGACTTCCTTTTACAGAAGACATATCAAAAAAAGGCTTCTGTGGTGAAATTGTCTTCAGTTTCTTCTACAGGGAACACTAATGCAAAGAATATTAATTTCACCTCTCTGAAATGTTATCCTCTGTGAGTGCTCATTCTATATCCTGGTTATTAGCTGGCAGGAAGATTTAGAACAAAAGAAAGAGTACACTCATTTTTTGCCTGCCTAATTTTATTATTACATTTAATTTTACAAGTTTGTGATCCTTTCTTCATTTGGGTGTGACTTCAACTTTTGGAGGAATGACATCTTCTTTCTAATAACCTTCTTTACCATTTGGCCATACCAGCTGACATTCACCAACTTCCAAGCCTCTCCTATTTGTGTATTTCATCCCATTGTGTTGACCTAATAAAGTTGCAATTAATTTTAAATTGCATTGCAGTTTTGTCTATCTTCTTTATGTGACCAGACAAAAATATATGAAGAGAAAAAATTTAAAAGTTAGCAAACTTTGTAGAGAAATTTCTAGGTGTTTGGAAGAAGAGGGAGAAAAGCTAGGTGCTAGCTAGAAGTATAGCATTGCATTATTTTAAATAATTCTTGCTCAAATCCTTGGCTATTTTATGATGGTCTCCTCCTAGGTTAAAAAACATGCTTTTGGTAAAACTATTCCTTTGTACTCTCTTGGACTGGACAGAAAGACTAGGTGGAGACCACTGATGTGAGAAAACTTATATCTTTCTTCCCAGGGTTTTAAAGGAAAATGTCCATGAGATGTTAGAGTCAAAGATTGTTTGGTTTATTCCTATGGTCTTTTGTGTATCCATCTTTTTAGCCAACTTTTACATTGTTTCCTGGTTCATGTTGGTACTGTTGTAACTTTGTCTGCCTTCCTTGTCTACCTTGGTTCTGCCTTAATAGGCAGTCATCAAGTGTATTTTACACACTTTCAGTAGGCTCTCTCCTTCACAGGCACTCTCAGCTGATCTTTGCCACAGACATAGGAAAGTTGGGACAAACTTTAAATTGTGACAAAATGATGCTTACAGTGTTATCTTTGTTTGTTTCATTAATATTCAATTAATATTTAGTTATTCAAATGTTAACCAAGGATACTGAAAATTAATGGGGTTCAGGAAGGTGGCAGAAGAGTGAATTAGGGTCTGGAAATGAGAGAATTAAAGAGCTCTGTTTACTTAACTTGTCAAAGAAATGACTTGATTGTTAAGAAATGAATTGATTTTGATCTCAAAGTCTCATGTGGGGAAAAAAAATCTTTAATAGAAGATCACTCTTTAATCTAGCTTACAAGTACCTAACAAGATGTAGAAATTGAAGCTAGACAAATTCAGTCTAGAAAAAAATGAGATTTGACAAAATGATAATACATTAGAACATCTTTCCATGGGAAGTGGTAGTTTCTTAAGCAGTGAATGTGTTTAAATCAAGTTGGATATCTTTCTGAAACATGTCTATTAATTTCCTGAGAGATATGGGCTTGATACAGAAATTTGAAATCTTGAATGTTTATTGTTTTGGTTATTCTGTGCCCTCAGAATTTAAGCACCTGTGAATTACATCTTCTCTTCTGTTTTTAATTTTTCCTCCCATTCAGTCCTTCTGGATCTGCCTGGTTCACTTCACATTCTTTCTTTTTTCTTCTTGTTCTCTTGATTATCCTCCCCATATTCATGGATAGACTATTTTCCATAGAGCAAGAAACTGTCTTCTTTTCCTTCATATTTTTACACAAAACTAACTTTAACAAAGCTTTCATTTACTGATCCTACCAGTATGGTTGTGCCACATGTGCTTACACTGTCTTGCATTTTGAAGTGATGTATTTTTTTATACTTTATCAGTCTGATGTGAGAACCATCCATTTTGTGCATAAGGTACTACATGAACTTTGCTAAAAACAGTAGTCAGTCTTTTAAAGACTGATTTAGACTGTATTGATGTAGAGGAAGGATGCGAAAAAGCAAATTCACAAACACCAGTGGTATTTTTTTAGTAATAACATTTTTATACAAGATATTCTCACTTCTTTTAAAAAAATAGCCACACTTGTGCTGAATGCTGGGTTGTGGTGAGTCTACAAAATGGAAAACTTTATTCTGCAACAGTTGTATTTACATGTAGTGTATTTATTATGTCCCAGAAATTTAGTAGCTTTTCATATGCAGCAAATGTTTAAGCGTTAGGACTGTTATTTTTGAAGACAAAACTGTAATGTGCCCATCTGAATTTTAGCAAAATATGTTGTACAGAATAAGAGAAAGAAAATATGTTTTCCGAATAAGGGAAGCATGTAACTTTATCAGAAAGGAACTTTTAGACAGGAAAGCCTAGATAGACTCATAGAATATCTCAAGTTAGAAGGGACCCATAGTTGGTTTTGGTGTTTTTTCTTCTTTTGTATTACCACATTAATGTGATGAGGTTTCATCATGAATTGTTGTACCAGGCATTGTATAAACACAGAGCAAAAAGGCAGTTTGTGTTAGAGAATCTATGGTCTAAGACCAGAGATAGATATGGTGAGAAAGGTTAACGAGGATAAGTGTAGTCAGCATGATAGACAGATTTGGAGGCACAAGAGCAGCCTAGCCTTTTTTCAGTTTTTGTAGGCACTATTTTAAAGGAGAGTTTCAAGGATGATGGAGTAAGTTTGTGAATGTTCGTGGATAACATAGTGGAAAAAAATTGTAAAGGTGCTTTCTTGAAAAGTTAAGTGGAAGATGGTAGACTGACATTAGGGCTGATTATAGAAGGGACTTGTCCTTTCAATATTGAATGAGAGATAAAAAGTAGGGAAGTGAACTGTTGTGAAGCATTTGGAAAAGACGACTTGCAACCTGGAGAAATACAAAGAGAAAGGTGACAAGATCAGGGTTGTAGGCAAGAAAAACAATCTTTGCAGCAGCCTACTGAATAAATATTAATAGGGCAAGACTGCATTTTCCAAGAGCAGAGAGAACAGTATTGTGATGTTAAGATTTAAGTGATGATGACATGGTCAAGAGTTTAAGTTGAGTGGCTAGATAAGAAACTTCTTAGAGATGCTATGCAGAGGGAATAAGCAAAATCTGGACAGAGCTGAGGTATGCAAATATACAGGGAATGTCTAAGCTAAGTCTAGATTACAAACTGGAATTAATGATTATGTCCAAAGGGATCAAGAAAAGGTGGTAACAACAATGTTTTGTTGTACTTTAGAGGTGATGAGCTTCTCACTCACTGAGGCTGTGAAAATACTGAGTTGAGAGTCTGGATACACAGTGTGAAGTAGAGAAGTGGGTAGTGGGGTTTAGCTTTTATGGATGAGATAGCCCAGAAGTAAAATTCAGAGGAAGAAGAGGTTGAGGTGGGACATTGTGAAATTACCAGAAATGTAGGAAAGGTTTGAAGACAATCTTTAGAAGAGCACATTGGAAAATGGAAGAGACAATTTAAAAAACCCAAACAGAAAATAATGGAGTTAAAAATTCTAATGAATAGCAAGATTTTCCTTGGCTGAAGAGAGAAGAAAGGTCCAGGAGAATGAGGATAAAGTGCAGATTTTGAGCCTATCTGAGAAAAATCATCAGTATACTTTGACAAGAGTAGATAAATGATGTGGAAATTTCCAAAACCTGCAAGGAGATTGTTAGAAGGAAATGTCCATCGGCAATTGTAAATATCACATTCAAACTGCTTAGGAATGTGAGAGGAAAGGGAGAATGACTGATGTTGCGTACCTGTGGTTGAAAATTTAACCTTGGTCCCTTCAAGCCAGGTGTGCACTGTAGGGAATGAGATAATGGATAAGAATACAAAGCAAAGTGAAGCAGTGAAGGTAAGAAAGGCAGAAGGTGAAAGAAGGTGGAGAAGTAAGAGCAACCTAATGAGAATATAACGAGAAAGATGGGGAAATGATAGTAGGCAAATTTGCAAGACCCCCCAGAGGAGCTGTAGTGATAGGTGTACACATTGCATCTGTTGCTAAATTAAAAACCATCTTCTTGATCTTTATACAAAACTGAGGAATCTCAAACAAAGATCAAGGTATGGAGAAACATCCTGATGATGCCTTTTGTTAATGTGTTAATGAACTTGCTTCGTTAATGTCGTAGAAAAAGTCATATAAACCCCCAGACAGAATCTTTTACCTGAACCTGTATACTTACCAATGATAATGCTTTTCAAAGACTGAAGCCTAAATTAAACTCTGAAAAGAAGAGCTGGAGTATATAGGAGTTCTTGGTAGCTGTTCATCTGCTAAGCGGGACAAATTTTTTTATCTTTATTAAACCTACTAATACATTTTGAAGCAAGTAAGGCTTTTGTGTCTTTTGTCCTTTCTTCTAATTTTGATTTTTTGTCTTTATCTGCACAACTACTTTTCTGCTAACTTGAGAGCTACTCTAGCCTATGCCATTCATCAGAAGAACATTTCAGAGGTACTTGGAAATGTTTCAAGTTTTAACAATCAGAGACTTAACCTGCTTTTTCTCATGTATGTTACCTGCCTAGACCCACTAGGAAGACAAACACTGAATAACAGAAGTTGAATAATAATAGTAATGAGGAATTTTGCATGAGAAATAAAAACCTGGTAAAATCAGGTCTTTTGTTGTAGATTGCTGAGATACTTTACCAGTGTATGGAAACGAGTGTCGACATTTGTCAGGCTATCCTCCATAAATTAGAATTACTGTAGAGGGGAAGTGCAGCCTTGGCTGCTGTAACTATCCCTGCAACATTTGCTATTTTGTTGTGTTTTTTTTTTTCTTTTAAATACAAGGGGATATTTGGGAATACATTGGTAGTACTTAAAGTCTCTATTTTCTTAGTTGCTCTTTTTGTTCTGTTACCGTTATAATTCTTTTTATCTTGACCTAATTGCATTTTCTGGCTTGCTTGTCAATTGAAAAGATAAATCAGGGGAAAAGAAAGAAAAAAATGCTTTGTTTGTGTTGTGTGTTGTTTGGGGTTTTTTTAATGAATTTCTTGCTTTAGAATGGTGTAAGGTTGACAGCCTAGGAAACTAAAGCATCAGTACATATTTTCTCAGACTATTTTCATAGTATGCTTTATCCCTGACCTAGAAAAGCCACCTCATCATGTGAGAGGATAGTTCATTCTCCATAGCTCATTCAGTCCTTGTCCTTTTTGCTAGGACTACCATCAAGATTGCTAATTATAGTAATAGGTTTGTGACGTGGGTACTTTTCCTCTGAATAGTGGTCAAATTCATTTGATACAGGCCATAAAGCAGCCATTAGCATGTACCAAGTTTCAGCCACCATCAGTTTAACCTAAGTAGTAGCTGAACAGTGCAGTAGTGTTTTTCACTCACACCCTATTTCATTTTTTAATGTTCTTGTTGTAGCCAAAAAAAGCTCCCAAACTGTTTTATATTTCCAGTGGTGTCGTGGTGTCAGCCAGCAACTAAGCACCACGCAGCCACTCACTCACTCCCCCGACGGTGGCATAGGGGAGAGAATCGGAAGAGTAAAAGTGAGAAAACTTGTGGGCTGAGATAAAGAGAGTTTAATAGGTAAAGCAAAAGCTGCGCACACAAGCAAATAAAAACAAGGAATCCATTCACTACTTCCCATGGGCAGGCAGGTGTTCAGCCATCCCCAGGAAAGCAGGGCTCCATCACACCTAACGGTGACTTGGGAAGACAAACACCATCACTCCGAACATTCCCCCCTTCCTCCTTCTTCCCCCAGCTTTATATGCTGAGCATGACGTCATACGGTCTGGAAGATCCCTTTGGTCAGTTGGGGTCAGCTGTCCCGGCTGTGTCCCCTCCCAACTCCTTGTGCACCTGCTCACTGGCAGAGCATGGGAAACTGAAAAATCCTTAATTTAGGATAAGCGCTACTTAGCAACAGCTGAAAACATCAGTGTGTTATCAACATTGTTCTCACACTAAATCCAAAACACAACACTATACCAGCTACTGGGAAGGAAATTGGCTCAATCCCAGCCAAAACCAGGACACAGTGGGTTTCAGACCCTTTTCTGCTGAAACTAAGTTGCCTATTTTCAATTGCAAGAAACTAAACCTGCCAGTGCAAAATAATGTCAAGAGTGGGCTTGGACAGAAATACAGAGTAAAGCACATTTTTCAAATTTACTAAATAGTTTCCGCTGTTAGTAGTACTGTAGTGTCTTCCCTCAAAAGAAAGACATAAAAATATTATAGCTTTAAAACTTCTTATTTTGCTGGAAGAAAAATGGCTTCAGAAAAAAAGTGGTTTATGTCCACTAATTTAGCATCACTGGAAAGGGAACAAAGAGGAAAAGATTAACAAGGCTTGCATTTTTTTTCATGTTGGTACTCAACATGATACTGGTGATTTAAAAGACTTTTTGTGGT
>JANHGO010000027.1:20707118-20718138 GCA_024606505.1 Aquila spilogaster
AGAAAGATTGTGTTTTTACAAGACATGATGTTGTTTACTGGGTGTTAATAATCACTAATTAATAAACATATCTAGACTTCATAAAATATTGCACTATAAGGAGTAAAAATGTCAAGTGTTTAACTTACTGAGTGCAATGGATTTTGGGGGTGTTCTTTGCATAAAAATAATTAAATTACAAAATCAAGTGAAGTACTATATAAAAATATAAGGTTCTCATAATAAAAACTTAGTTTGATTTTTACTTCTGAAGACTTTTCCAGGTTTGTTGTAGCATTCTAAATTCTTATAAGTGTTCTAAAAAATAGTGATCATCATTAATTTCCCTTTGTTATACACATTAATAGTTGCTTTCTCATGTGAAAATTAAGGTTTTTACATTAAGTTATTTGTTAAGTGCTAAGGGGTGGATCAGTCCTTCAGATTCAGTGATGATGAAGACAGTAACAAAGTTATTTGCTCTCTTCACAAGACCTTGAAGAAACTTAAAAGGCTGATGAAATATCTGAAGTATTATAATTCTGACTCTTCCTAATGCCCCTAACCTGGAGTTTGCGTACTAAAAAACACAATACAATATAATGTTTTATCGGGAAAAATGCAACACTGGCAAGCAGAGTGACAATAGGTGACTTCTTTTATGTTGTTTAGAGCTAGCAGGCTTTAAATGGTTCATTTAAGTGACGTACTTCAACATTAATTTAATCTGGAGTAGGCACTATGTGTTCCTCACTCTTAAGTGTCATTTAAACAGTGTCCAATGAAAATTATAGTATTATAACATATAAAAAAAATTAGGCCCTTCTCACTGCATCTCCTTCTCACTTTGGGATCTTACACTTTTTTCCTTGAACCAGAAGTAGAAATTATCAGTAGGAGATTCAGTTTATGATATTTCAGGCATTCAAATCTAGACTTGGAAAATTTGCCAAAAAATGTATAATGAAAAGAGGAGCAATCTATTATCAGCCAAGTGAAGTTAGCTTAGGACAGCCTGCCATACATTTATTTATTTAGATTTATACAAAATGCAATAAATTAGCACTTATCTAGCTCTCTGCCAACTCTTGATTGTTGTTTAAAAGTACAGCAATGTAAGCCAAACTGGCAGTTTGTCACATTATGTGTTGTAATAATAGATATTTAGTAAACAGTTTACTTCAGCAATGGCTATGGAATTCTGTGTTTATTTTTATCTTCTAGTAGTATATTCAGAATTCCTTGCTAATGCTTACTGGGAATAGGTACATAAATGCCACCAAATTTCTAATAAACACTTGCCATAGGGAAGTGAATTATTAATATTGTGTATAGGTTGGATGATTTTCATTTGTCTCACAGCTCAAAAATTATCCTTGAACCACTTCAAGTTTATGCCATAACTTAGCCTATGAGTTATCCTGATAGCATTCTTTGTACCATCAGCTATTACTAGTTTGACACGCATAGCATTATTGCTTTGAACATGTCTACCACAATCAAATTAGGAATAACGGTTATAGAATCTCTGCTCTTGTTCTTCCTTTTTCATCTGGAAATCTGAATGAAATAGGGATTTATGTTGTAGAATTTTGAAAAATTGTTGTTATTACATATGACACAGTGGAAAAGCTTTCTCAAAGAGAAGGCTTTGCAATACATTCTAAAGGTTAACAGCCTCTTTTATTCTCATCTACCAGGGAGATTGTTCTTCCACCAGACTCACTTGTCTGAGAACACTGACTGTTAAGAACAGAATTTGTACACTTAGTGCTGATATGGGACTCTTAGGAGTTTGTATGTTTATTGCCTAAACTCAAAGGAGTTTTAAGCGTAGACAAGCCTAGTCTTAGTTGCTAAGAGCTGGTCCAGAGAGATTACATTCCCCATTAGTATAGGCAAATACATACAACAGCGAGAGGAATGCCTGTTGCATGATGCACTATTTGATTTAATTAGTAGTAGTGTATCATGCACTCTTTGCTCATCTTAGAGTAAGCATTAGAACTCACACCAAGAATATACAATGAAGTGACCAAAAGTGAACTTTCCACCAACTGTACAATTCCAGTACTTTTCCAGGCAGCAGGAGTTCCAGATACGGTCAGGGAGTGCCTGATTGTCCTAACTCGCTGCACTTGCAGCAAATACAAAAGCACAATGCTGATTTCATTTGATAATTTTATGTATGTGTGGGAAGAAGCAGTGTCCATTTCTGGGTGCCCATTGTGTATTTGTAGCTCTCTATCACAGAAAATTCAACTGAAGTGGAAGCCATTCCATAGCTCTGATCATACTTGCCCTTTTCTGCTTCTTTGCTGGTTTCAGTCTACTGCATTTCAGATTAGGGTGAGCAGTACTGCATTCAAAATGTGTGCAAATTATATACACACATATATATATAGTGGCATAAGTATTCTTTCTGTTCCTCTTATAAAAATGCCTAGCAGTGATCGGCTTTTTGACTATAGTTGGGCAGTCTTCTAACGTTTTTATGATTTTGTCATAAAATAAGGAGCTTTCTGGTAATTATCATTTTTCTCCATTTCCTTTATGAAGCCAGGATTATTTTTCCTGTTTTCCACTTTGCATTTATCCATACAGAATTCCATCCGCCATTTTATTATCCCAAACCTCAGATTCATCCCTCTGCAATTCTTTGCAGCCTGCTCATTTTCTTACTGTCTTGAATAACCTCATAGTGTCAGCAAACTTTGCCACTTCAGCATTCCTCAGTTGTAAACATGTTAAATAGAAAAGGTCCCAGGAAAACCCCGTGGATTATCTCCCTCCATTGTGGGAACTGGCCATTTACTACTATTCTGTTTCCTGTCTTTTGTTCCATTCTTTAGCCCTGCCGGGACTCTTATCCCATGGCTGTCTCCTTTCCTTACATGTTGTTGGTGAGGGTTTTTTCCAATAGTCCTTTGGAATCAGAAGCAGCTTGTCCTACCCAGTATCACCCTTATCTCAATACTTGTTGACCCCTTTTAAGAATTCCTGAAGTTTTGTAAAGCAGGACTTCTTTTTAAAGAAGACATCTTCCACCAAAAAAGGGGGTGCTGTGATGAAAGTGTCTTCAGTTTCTTCTGCAGTTAGTACACAAAGAATTAATGTCACCTCTCTGAAATGGTGCTATCCTCTGTGAGTTCTCATTCTATATCCTGATCGTTAGCTGGCAGGAAGATTTAGAGCAAAAGAAGAGTACTGTCATTGTTAGTCTATCTGATTTAATTTTTAAAGTCTGTGGTCCTTCCTTCGTTTTGATGCAATTTCAGCTTTGGAGGAATGATATCTTGCTTTCTTTACTGTTTGGCAATATCAGCTGACTTTTACTGACTTCCAGCCTTGTTGTTTTGTTGTTGTTTTTTGTGTGTATCTCAGCCATTTGTGTAGGCTTAATAAAATTGCAGTTTATTTTAAATCACATTGTAGTTTTGTCTTTCGTCTTTATGTGACCAGGTAAGAATATATGGACAGAAAAAAGGGAAAATTAGCAAGATTTGTTGAGAAAATTCTGTCTTTAAAAGAACAGGGAGAGAAAAGGTAGGTACTGTCTTAAAGTATAGCATGGCGTTATTTTAAATAATTCTTGGTTAAATTCTCAGCTATATTTTATTATGATCTCTTAGCTTTGAGAGCATCATTTTGGCAAAGATGTTCTTATACTCTCTTGGACTGGTCAGGAAGGTTGAATGGAGACCATTGGTATAAGAAAACGTGTGTCTTTCTTCCTAGAGCTTTAAAGGAAAATGTCTATGAGATGTTAGAATCTAATGGTTACTTTTGTTTGTTTTCCTTTTTTTTATTTCTATGTCCTTTTGTGTTTCCATGCTTTTTAGCAAACCTCTACATTGTGTTCCCTGCTTCATGGTGTTACCATTGTACCTTTGTCTGCCCTTCCTTATCTACCTTGGCTCTGCCAATAGACAATCAAGTACTTTTTGCACACTTTCAGTAGGCTATCTCCTTCACAGGTGCTCTCTGCTAACCTTTGCCACAGACATAGGAGAGTTGGGATAAACTTTAAGTTTTGACAAAATGATGCTTATAGTGTCATCTTTGCTTATTTCATTGATGTTCTGTTAGTATTCAGTTATTCGAACGCTAAGCATGATATTGAAAATGAAAGGGATTGGGGAAAGAGGCATAAGAGTGAATCACGATTCAGAAATGAGAGAGTTAAAGGGCTCTGTTTACTTAACTTGTCAAAGAAAAGACTTGATTGTTAAGAAATGAATTGATTTTGATCTGAAAGTCTCATGTGGGGAAAAAAATCTTTAATAGAAGATCACTGTATAATCTAGCTTACAAGTACCTAACAAGATGTAGAAATTGAAGCTAGACAAATTCAGTCAAGAAAAAAAAATGAGATTTGATAGAGAATGATAATACATTAGAACATCTTGCTATGGGAAGAGGTGGTTTCTTAAACAGTGAACGCAGTTCTTAAACATGTATTAATTTCCCAAGATATATGGGCTTGATGAAGCAACTTGAAATCTTAGATGATTGTAATGGTCCCTTTTGCCCTCAGAATCTAAGCACATGTGAATTGCATAGCCTCTGCTGTTTGAAATTTTTTCCCCCATTCAGTCCTTCTGGGCCTTCCTAATTCACTTTTTTTTTTTTCTTGTTCCCTTGATTCTTCTCCCTATATTCATGGATAAACTATTTTCCATAGGGCAAGAAACTGTCTTCCTTCATTTTTTACTGAAAAACCCAGCTTTTACAGAGCTTACACTCACTGATCTTAACAGGGCTGCGTGTGCTTATGCTGTCTTGTATTTTGAAATGATGCATTTAATTAATAATAAAATACTATACCATAATAAAATACTCTATCATGTCAGTCTGAATTAGAATGTAGAACCATCCGTTTTGTGCGTAATGAACTACATGAAACTTGCTAAAAAACTGTAGTCAATCTCCTAAAAAAAAATGATTTTGAATTTATTGATATAGAGGAGAGAAAGGAAAAGGCGATTTCACAAACACTTTTATTAATAACATTTTTATACAAGATATTCTCCCTTCTTTAAAAAGAATAATTATACTTGTGCTGAATGATGGGTTGTGATGTGTCTGCAAAATGGAAACCTTTATTCTGAAACAGCTGTATTTACATGCAGTGTATTTATTATGCCCCAAAAATTTAGTAACAGCAAAACTGTGAGTGTTAGGACTGTTATTTTTGAAGACATATAACTGTAATGTTCCCATTTGAATTTTAGCAAAATACGTAGGTCACTCCAAAAGTAATGCCTCCTATTTCCATGGAAACTACAACAGATGCAAAGAGCACAGTAACATTATTAGATAGAGCAAATGCTCGGCTACAAAACAGTGTTTTTCACAGTCATCACCATTAGCTGTGCATTTTCACCAGCTATGAACAAGATCTTGCATGCCACGCTTTTAAAAATGTGCCCTAGTGGAAGTGACCCACTGCCGCTGTTGCTGCTGCTGAGATGCACCACCCACCACATCACTGTGCTCACATCCACTGTTTGGTTTCCATAAACATTCAGCAAGCATCAATGCATGTCAGTGGGTGGCATTCAGTGACACACCTTTGCTTCATTCATACTTCCATGTCAGAAGCCATTTTGTCAGACTGTCCCTCTGCTGCCATCTGTTACATGGCAGCAACATGTAATGGAATATTGGTGGGAAGGTTCATCCTCTTCTGCCATGCCACCAACATCTGCCTCAGATGTCATGGGCCAACATAATAAATTAGGAGGCATTACTTTCAGAGCAGCCTCTGTGTGCTGTTTAGGTACTCTTAGAATGAGGAATAAGGGTTGCAAATAACTTTATTGTCCACTTTTAAAAGGCAACTTCTAGGCAGGAAAACCAAGATTGTTGGGTTTGTTGGTGTTTTGGTTTTGTGGGTTTTTTTTTGTTGTTGGTTGGTTGTTCTTTTATTAGGTTTGTTGTTTGTGGGTTTTTTTTTCCTTCATTTTTATTACTGCTTTAATGTGATGAGGCTTCACCACAAATTGTAACAAGCATTTTATGAACACATACCAAAAAGGCAGTTTCAGTTAGAAAGTCTATGGCCATAGACCAGAGGTAAATATTGTGAGGAAGGGTAACGAGGATACCTGTAGTCAGCACGATAGACAAGGGTTGAGGCACAAGAGTAGCCTAACCTCTTTCTAGGTTTTGTAGGCGCTATTTTAAAGGAGAGTTTCAAGGATAATGGAGTAAGTTTGTGACTGTTTGTGGATATCAGAGTGGAAGAAAATTGTAAAGGTGCTTTCTTGAAAACCTAAGTGGAAAATGTAGGCTGACATTAGGGCTGATTAAAGAAGGAACTTGTTCTTTCAATATTGAATGAGAGATAGCAAATACGGAAATGAACTTTTGTGAAGCATTGAAAGACAAGACTTGCAACTTACCTGGAAGAATACAAAGAGAAAGGTGACAAGATCATGGTTATAGGCAAGAAAAACAATCTTTGCAGTAGCTTACTGAATAAATATTAATAGAGAAGGACTGCATTTTCCAGGAGAGAACAATATTGTAATGTTAAGATGTTAGTGATGATGACATGGTCAAGAGTTAAAGTGGAGTGGGTAGACAGGAAACTTCTAAGAGATGCTATGCAAAGAAAATTGGCAAAATCTGAACAGAGTTGAGGTTTACAAATATAGAGGAGGGTCAAAACTAAATCTAGATTATAGACTGTAATTAATGGTTATGTCCCTAGGGATCAGGAAATGGAGGTAACAACGAACCCTTGCGATGAGCTTCCCACTCACTGAGGCTTTGAAAAAAGCTGAGTTGTGAGTCTAGATGGCCTGTAGTACAGAACTGGGTAGTAGGATTTGCGTTCATGAATGAGATAACCCAGAAGTAAAATTCAGAGGAAGACGATGTTGAGATGAAGCACTGCAAAATTATCAGAAATGTGGGAAATTTCCATCAGCAATTGTACATATTGCATT
Organism: Aquila spilogaster; assembly: GCA_024606505.1. Lineage (NCBI taxonomy): Eukaryota > Metazoa > Chordata > Aves > Accipitriformes > Accipitridae > Aquila > Aquila spilogaster. Next base: position 20,714,054 of record JANHGO010000027.1, read on the forward strand.
CAAACTGTGTAGAAGTGTGAGAGGAAAGGAAGAATGATTGATGTTGGTTACCTGTGGTTTGAAGCTTAACCTTGGTCTCTTGATACCAGTTATACATTGTGGGGGATGAAATAATGGCTGAGTATACAGAGCAGAGTGAGAGAGCTAAACTTAGAAAGGCAGAAGATGGAAGATGGAGAAATAAGGACAGCCTAATGAGAAAATAAGGACGGGGAACTGATAGCAGGCAAACTTGAAAGACTCCAGAGGAGTTGTAATGATAGGTTTATACGTCACCTCTGTCAGTAGTTAATATCCATCTTTTTGATCTTTGTGCAAAACTGAGCAATCTCAAACAAAGATCAAGACGTGGAGAAACATCCTGGAGATGCCTTTTGTTAATGTGTTAATGAACATGCTTGGTTAATGTCATAAAAAAAGTCAAATGAATTCCCAGACACAGTCTTTTACCTGAAGCAGTATACATACCAATGATAATACTTTTCAAAACTGAAACCTAAATTAAAATATGAAAAGAGGAGGTGGGTAGAGAGTGGTTCTAGGTAGATGTTCATCTGCTAAGTGGGGCATTTTGAAAAATCTTTATTACAACTATTAATACAGTTTGAAGCAAGGCAGGCTCTTGTGTCTTTTGTCCTTTCTTCTCATTTTGACTTTTTGTCTGTATTTGCACAATGACTCTTCTGCTAACTTGAGAGCTACTCTAACCTATGCCATTCATCTCAAAAACATCTCAGAGAGTCTTGGAAATGTTTCAAGTTTCTATTATCCAAGACTTAACTTGTTGGTTTTTTTTTTTAATGTAAGTTACCTGCCTAGACAACCACTGAATAACGGAAGTTGAATAAAAATAGTAATGAGGAACTTTGTATGAGAAAGGAAAACCCAGTAAAATCAGGTCTATTGTTGTGATACTTCACTAGTGTAAGAGAAAGAGTGTTGACATTTGTTACACTATCCTCCATAAATTAGGATTACTATACAGGGGAAGTGCCTTAAATGTCTTTGTGACATTTGCCATTTTGCTGTGTGTGGTTTTTTTTGTTTTTTTTTTTTTCCTCTTAAACACAGAGGGATATTTCAGTGGTAAGTTGGTAGTACTTAAAGAAAGGATGCTCTTTTTTCAGTATCTATTTTCTTAGCTGATCTTTTTGTTCTGTGATTTTTACAATTATTTTTATCTTGACCCTAATCACATTCCCAGCTTGTTTGTCAATTTAAAAAATAGTAGGGGTAAAAAAGAAAAGAAAGAAATGAAGAATTTGAAAAACATTTCATTGTTTTTTCTTTCTTTTCTATTTTCTTTTTTAAATGAATTTGATGCTTTAGAATGGTGTGAGATTGACAACCTCAGAAACTAAAGCATCTGTACGTATTTTCTCAGACTATTTTGATAGTATGCTTTCTCTCTGACCAGGAAAAGCCACCTCTGCCTGTGGGAGGATAGTTCATTCTCCATAGTTCATTCAGTTCTTGTCCTTTTTGCTAGGCCTGCCATCAGGATTGCTCATTATAGTAATAGATTTGTGGTGTGGGTACTTCTCTGCTGAAAACTGGTCAAATTCATTTGATAGAGCAGCCATTATTGGGTGCCAAGCTTCAGCCACCATCATCTTGGCTTAAATGGCAAGTGAGCAGTGTTCATCTACTAACAGTAGACATACTAACAATTGTGTCTTTCCAGTTGTGTCTTTCCCTTGGGTCCTATGTTATTTCTAATCTCATGACAACCAAAAAAGAACCCAAAACATTTTCTATCTCCAGTGGATTTCAGATCCTTCAATTCTGAAACCAAATGCTTATTTTCAATTCCAAGAAACATAACCTGTATAAGTTAAATAAGCCAGCACAAAATAAATGTCAGTAGTGGGCTTTACACAACCTTAAATGTTTTTTGTTTCTTTTTTTAAAAGCTGTCAACAGTATAAATTAGACAGGAGTAGACCAGAAAGTACACTTTCCAAATTTACAAAATAATTTCAGCTGTTAGTACTGTAGCATCTTCCCTCAAAACAAAGGCATACAAATATTATAGCTTTAGAATTTCTTATTTTGCTGGAAAAAAAAAAGTGGAAAATAGATATCTTGAAGCTTCAGAAACTCTTTTTCTTTCCAGATTTGAACTCACGAATTTTCTTGCTCTTATCTGCTATTTCCATCCAAGGTGACCATCCAAAGAATTCAGGGAGACTGAAGAAAACAACTTTACAGAAATCTTCTTCTCAGTCTTCCCAATTGTTTGGCACCATGATCCTCATGTTAATATTTGTTCCTGCTTCTTATTGATTATTAAATAACTAGTAAATAAAATCTGTTCTGAATTTTACCATTCCTGAAAATAGTCTGTTTTACGTCCACTAATTCAGTATCTTTGGAAAGGAAACAAGAAGGAAGGATTACCAAGGTTTGCATTTTTTGTGATGGCACTCAGCATGATACTGACATAAAAAAAAAAAAAGACCTTTTATGGCACGACATTGTTTCATTTTATTTCTGTTTTATAGGGGAAACTTCATAGAGACTGATTTTTTCATATTTCTGTTGCTAACACTCTTCTGAGTTTCCTAGTAGTACTTTTCTTTAAATAGAAATGCAGTCAGCACTTACTTTATGTTGTCTTTGGTATTCATTTCAGATCTGACAACTAAGTCCATGAATCACGTCTTCAACAATCCCTTTGAAAAAGTACATAAAGTACATACAGATTACATGCATTTAGATACATCTTCACATTTCTCATTGGTTTTGCAGTATCAGTGGATTTTACTGTTACTCAAATTTAGGAATTGTATTTAGAGTATAGGAAGTCTTATTGATAGTTGATGGCATTTTTACATATCCTGACTCTGATTCACTACTTTCCCTAGAATTGACATTAAGTGATTCTGATTCAGAATCAGGCTGATTCTGACATCGGTGTTAATGATGTAATAATGCTGACTCTGAGCAGAATTATTTCTGATTCCCTAATACAAGGGGGCATGTCTGCTTTACAGGTGCAGATGCAGATGTATGATTGCAGCTCATGCAAATTTGTGGAAGCATTGAACAGATAACAGTGTAGTTAGGGTAGCCCAGATTAGGCTACCTAACAATTTCCAACGTTGCAGTCTGTATTGAGCTTCATATACCCTAGCTGTGCTTCACTCACTGGTCATATTTGCACTTGTCTAGGGATAGCAGGGATGTAGAGCTTGTAGTCGCACCTTTCCCAGTGGTATGCATACATCCTGAGCGAGATCACAATGACTCCTGTTGTGTTATTTATTTTATAGAAATTATCTTTAGTTTATGTGGCTATTTCCCCCCATGGATTAATATTTTCCTTATATTTTTGAATGCTAATGTCAAAACTGAATTTAGAAACTGAATTTAAAAATCTTACACTTAAATTTGTTACTGGCCTTTGCAAAAGAACAGTACTGGATCTAGTGACCAAGATCAGCCCTCGTGCAACATCAGGGAAGTGGAGGAAGACTGGCTTATGGCTGAATGTGGGGCCCTTGGTTCCACTCCCTGTTGCCAACCATGTTGTTCATGCTCCTGACAAGTCATCTGCTCCAGATTTTGCCCAGCAGTATGGTTTCTTTTGCCTACCTGCACCATCTCCCTTGTGCCTACAGTGGGTGTACAGAGAAAATGCTGTGTTCTGGTGCTCAATGCAAACCTGATAGTAACATGAGAGAGACTTTGTTTTCCAGAAGACTACCTTCCTAATTGTGTGTGTGAAGTATAGTAAATATATGGGTTAAAAAAATCATAATTCAAATCCCTATAGTGATACCGATCAGATCTCTGTTTCTGTAGCAATGAGAACCAAAGGTGGCCTTTTAAGGCTCACAGTTCATCTACCAATTTCCAGGTCTGCTTCAAGATTCTTAAAATATTAGAGTGCGTGCTTTAAACCCACAAAACTTACCTTTACCTAATTTTCACCATTCTAACCTAAGTTTCCACGGAAACAGGGTTGAAAAAGCTGCTGGTAGCCAGCAGGCAGCCAGCAGCTGAGAGTGAGAACTCTCCTTTGTCACTTTCCACTACTGGATGCCTGCTGCGTGCCAGTGTGCAAAGCTACCTAGGCTTCT
>JANHGO010000027.1:20741374-20757479 GCA_024606505.1 Aquila spilogaster
TTATTCCTCTTTTGATAAAAAGCAGCCTATTCTCAGTGTTAGATAAAGACCAGGGGCAATGCAAACCAACCATTTATGCTAGAACTGAGTAGTATGTCTCCCCTATAGCTGGTATGAGTTTCATATTCAAACTCTCGTTGGAAGATACTTGTCTAGTAAGAAATCAAAAACATTTAGGAGTAATTTAAAATTGCAGTGAAAGTGACTTTAGTTTAATTAGTTTTGTTTTGTTAGTCCCCCAGAGCAGTGCCTTTGTTTTCTCTAAAAACATGTACAAGGAAATCTTTATAATCAACAAAGGAGTGTGAAAAATAGTGAAATATTAAAATTTGTGAACCTTTTATTTTTGAGAGGGCTTGAATGTCTGCTGTACAATAATCTAATAAAGATTGTTAGTTGCCAAAAATAGAACCAGTGTCACTGAAAATTGTGTTTTTAGCTCTAAGAAGAAAACAGTTTTACTCAAATTAGTAGCTGATAATTGCTTTTTATTTCTTTAGTGTCTGTCGTTTGAGTTGAAGGCTTTGCACAGGTGCTGCCATCCCTAAAGTGTGTAATTGATGGCTTGTTTACCAAAGATGCATTTAGGCTTCATCCTGCAAACTCACATTGGAGCTCCACAGGCAGTAAAGTTACTACTCATCTACATAAGTGTTTGCAGGTTTGGTCCGTGTAGATATTTTTAGAGGTATATAAGCAAGCTCTCTTCTTGATTTTTTTTGTTTTAAAATGGGTATTGAAAAGTCACAGATCTAGTATTTACTGTATATGAGGCACTAAAAATGTTCTTTTTTAGAGACATCTCTCAGAGTCCCTCATGTTAGTAGAGACTTGATGAATTGTTTCTGAGCTCTTAAATTTTAATAAAAATACATTGTTTATTAATATATCAAATATCTTTGCTAAGAAAAAGTTAAGCAGTTTATCGAATCATGCTTATAAAATGTATCAGAGCCTTTCATATGATGTGCTTTAACTAGTCTCTGATACTTGGCATATTTTTAATGTGTTCTGTAACAGAATATTGAGCTTAATTACTTTGTGTTTGCAAAGCACTTCGAAGATGAATGACACTGTGCAAGAGCTATGCTGTCTTCACTGAGAATGGAAATGTTAGGCTGATGCAAGTTTTCCTTCAGGTATGTTGGTAGTTTTTAGAGCAACATTGTGTCTTCCTGCTTTCTTAGAAAAACAGCAGAAAGAAATGATCTTCTTGTGGACATCCATTCCCCTGGGCACAGCTCTAATGCAGCTGGTGCCACTGGTGGTGAGTTGTGATCTTCAGAATATAAAAGACCAAGAAAAAAATGTTCTGTTTCCTGCTGTGAGATCTGGCAAAGGCTTTCTTAAAAAATACAAACTAGTTCTATCTGATAGCAATCTGGAACAATGGGACAAATCTTTCCATTTGGGAAATAAGTTTGATTTGAAATGAAAAATGTCTTAAGAATGTGAGATGAGGCAGGAGAACTTACTACCCCAGGTACCAGTCCAGCTGCAAAATCCTTATTAGACAAGTCATTCACATTTTGCCTGTGGCTTAATGGCTACATGTTTGCGTGAGGAGGGAAGCAGGATTAAAATTGTTCCCCCCATGAAAAGCATCCTTACATCTTAAGCCTGGCTGCATACGGTTTATCAAGTGTTATATCTCCATTACAACTCTCCTTCGCTGTTCCCTGAACAAAAGAGGATGCAGTGGGTGGAGCTTTTGATCCACCTCTTGATATGGCAGGTGGCACAGCTGATATGGCAGGGGGAAGAGGGGAAAGGCAGCAACACATTGCAAGTCAAACAGAGCAGCATTTTATTACCATCTTTCCCCCGCCCACCCTAATGCAAGAGAGGAATAACCAGGTCCCTGTCTTTTCACAGGGCAAATTATAAATGCATAGTTTAGCCCAGATTTCATTATGCGTGGTTTTCTTCTTCTTTAAATCAGGGAATCAACAGTGATGTCAAACTGCAAATTCCTTTAACTCTTGTGAAATGTTTTGAGATGCTGGTAGAAGGTGCTAGGACAGCATGTACTGGCCATTATATCTAAAACATTTTCTGTGCAGCGTGGTCATCCCATGTTGTTCCCTCAGAAAGAGACAATTTTGTTGCTTTCTATCTTTTTATTCACTCTTTAGATTCTCCTGAGTCTTGATTGAGACCGTTTGTCATGCCTTCACTGTCACAAATCAGTAGCCTAACATTGGTTGTAAGCACACCAGCATCTTTTGAAAGATGGTTTTAAAAGCTGATTTTCAATATTATTCTCATCTGCACTGCCAGAGCACGCACTTAACCCAGGCAAAATGAGTGTACCTTGATGCAAAACCCCGTAAAGCTAAAAGAAAGCCAATACATGATAGTGAATTTGCAGCTGAATGTTTAAGTAAAGGGGAGGACCCCCGCAAATCATGCCCGTTCCTCCACAAGGGAACCCGAGGCACAGACAGTGTTGCTGTCTCACTTGCCTTGAGGCATTTAGAAAGTAGCCAATATACTCTAGAACTGACCCCAGATTTTGTGAGACCAAGTGCAGCATCTCCTCTGCAAGATCCGTCTCCCTTTCTGACCTGTGGACTCACTTCAATCAGCTGAATGTAACAAACCTAACTTTTCTTTCCCATTTTTAAAGGGTTTAGCTTATTAAGGCTCCTTGCTTAGTCAGCAGCTGGCTTACTGCCAAAAAGCCCAGCATATTGTTGTGGCTGGGTAAAAGCTGGATATTTTCCATGTCTGTGCAACAGCGGCATTGGATCTTCATTGTCTCCCTGTGTGTAAAGTGTGTGGCAAGTAGAGGGAAGATGCACGGAGCAGTAGTCCAGATGGCATTCCACAGCCTGAGAAGAAACATCTTGACCCTCGAATCTGGGTTAAACTCAACAGATGCCAAGCCCCCAAAAACAAAGAGCTGTTGTGGCTGACGACAGCAAAGGAGCGATAGGCCTTCAGTAACAGAAAGTATCTTATTTTGGATGCATTTCCCTGCAGATAACCAACACACTGTCACTCGTAGAAGATTGCTTATTAAAAACAAGCAAAAAAAATAATGGTACTCTGCCCTAGGCACCGTTCCCCTTCAGTCGTAAAATGTTGCCCCTGGGTGATGGGTTATGCTAGCAGAAAAGGATTTGAACATTCAGCCTGTGTTGTGCCCTGCCAGAGCCTGCAAGCTAAAAGGCCTGTTATTTTTTCCTGACTCTGACTTCAATTAACGTACTTTTAAAATGATTAAACATATCATGCTGTGACTTCTAAAATGTCAACAAGCTTCTAAACTTGGGAGACAGGAATGTAATAAAATAGGTAATAGGAGATTCAATAGTTAATAGAGGCCCTGAAGTGTGAGTGTATACAGTAGCTGTATATTGGAAACTGTGCGAATGAAGATGGCTTAGTATTGCAAACTGAGGAAGAAAATTGTTTTTAATTAGCACCTTCATAAGAACTGCTGATTAATACTGTTTGGTTTGGTGAAAAGCTTTCAGCTGAGTAATTTGTACAGCCATTACAACAGTTTTGTTAGACCAGGACTCCTGTTGTTAAACACAAACAGCAGATGATAATGGTGGAAGATGAGTTTGTCATGTAACAATTTACCTTATTGAAAAAAGCTTTATATAAAACCCAATACAGTAGGTACCAGCAGAAATCACATATTTTAAATCCTTTCAAGATTGCAGTGTGCAATGGTAGTGTGTTTTTTCATGGACTAGAAACAGATTTTATATCATTTATAAAATTATATATACAATTTAAAGGTGTTGTAGCATGGACAAACCACTTTACTGGTAATGCTTTACATCAGGACAGTAAAGTGCTGGTATATTCAAACACTTCCTAAGTATACAAAGTAGGTCTAAAAATTGAAAGGTAATTAAGTAATATTGTTCACATGCAAATGCCTGTTTGTGCATTATGTACTGAAATTACATCTGGTGTTTGTGCAATGTCTAGCATTTATACCTAAGGCTTTAAGGAGATTTCTCCCAGGTTAACTACTGTTCACTGCTTTTGCTTACTGTTCTTTTCAATTGACAACAAAAAATTAAAACCTGTTATCCATGTCTCCATAATACAGGAGCATATGTATTTTAGTGGTCCAGATAGGAAATTTAGTGCGGTCTGTAGAAACAGAGGGATTTTATTAAATGTGGTAACAATGAAGGAATATCTGCACTAAATTATGACGCTAGCAAGGATGGTAAGATCTGTAAATTATTGGAGTGCTATAATAGAACATGAGAGTTTTCCTTTAGACAGGCCTTCGGGGTAATAACAAGGGTTGAGACTCACGACAGTGCCAAATAAGCTTTAGACAGCATAATAGTCTGCAAAGAAAAGCCACAGAGCACTAATGTAAAAGAAGAGCTGTCCACCACATGCAGTAAAAATCACCAAAGGTCATTTTATGGTAGCAATTGTGACATAAAATTGGTGGTCATGCTACATGTCTAATACTCAGCACAGCTTTATAAATGATGGGCCCCTAGCGATGGCTGTCATTAAGTGCTTTCATCATAATAAACTTTAAACTGTTGGCTTTATGAATCGCCAGCCAGCTTCAGCTGTTCGTTGGATGGAGCTTGCAGTGCCTTAAGTGTGACAAGGCCTATTAGGAACTGCAACCATGTTTCAAGCGTACTTGGCTTTCCCACTCCTGGGGTGATTGCTGCCTATTAAATGGCATCTGGGAAGATTTTCCTCCAGCAATCTCTGATCAAGAGCTTTTTTGGGCTTTGACCTGCATTTCCTTCAAGACTTTCTCTGAGGAGTTTTATAAGAGCAAAACTCCAGAGGATTTATAGCCACTTCTGATTAATACCTTTTCAGTTTTTCTAGCAACTCTCCCACTGCTACATGGAGAAAAGCTTTCATTGTTCCTAAGGTGCTTATTTGTGACCTTTTCTCTGCTTTCTGATTCCCTCTAACATGTTCTCAGTGAAATCCTTGGTGTGCAACCAAGACAGTTGCTGAAGTTGCTGCAGCTTTGTGTGGAGTGGCTTTGATAGTTAAAAAATAAAATTAATTTAGAAGGGACTCCTCCCATTTTTATTTCAACAGTTGTCTCGCAACTCACGAGTAACAATTAAATGCCAACAGTACCTATTCGCTATCCTAAATAGTGTGCATGCTATCTAAGGTAGAGAAACTGCTAATTCCTTTGGACTCCAGCTGAGGGGAATGCAGCTGCATAATTACAACAGAATTTTCTTCCTCAAACCGTGCCTCTCAAATCCCTGCGTGAAGAAACAGCTTCTGCAGTCCATTCATAGACGGGGAAGCGAGCTCTGCTGTAGCAGGGCCACATTCTTCCTTCCAGCAGCTTCCTCTCTTTGTAAGGAAATTGCCCCAGCCCCGAGTTCATTTGCCGTCCCTCGCTGTGTCGAGACGGCATAGACAGAGGAGCAAAACCCAAAGTGTTTACAGCTTTAAAAAGGTCACACCAGCACCCAAAACTCACAGCCATCTCACTGGTGCAGCGGGTCTCAGTGGGAGACTCCTCGGTGTGCAGGCTGCTGGGAGCTGAACCCGCGCACAGCTTGGCGCAGGCTCGGGGTGCAGCCCCCAGGGTGGCACATTCCTGAAGCCCAGAGCACACCAGGGATAACTATACTGCTGAAATATAAAGTTGCATATAAAGATTTCATGAACTAGATTATATTTTCATCACCCTTATGCATATGAAGTCTTTTAATTTCTATAAATCTTACAGTGACTTAGAATTAAATTGTATTAGTGTGAATAATAAATGTTTAGGGATCACTCATCTAAGAACTTGTAGTATTTAATTTACAAGGACTATACATTTTTCAAATCTCTTAACAAGGAACTTTAAGCACTTCTTGAGGTTTTAAAAAAACAAAAATGGATCTGGAAAGCAAAAATGCTCTATTTTTCCCCGGATCCTGAATGAGTGACTCAGGGGGTATTGTAACTGCAAAAGCTTTCTGTGTGTAAGAACCTGGCTAATACTCTTATTAGCATCTTTTTTAATCCAGGTAACATAATAGTCAAAGTGTCAGATGAATGTCTCAGAAGTGGACCATTAAAAAATAAATTGCGAAACCTTTGAGAGATTAGCGTTTGAATCCAGCCAGAAGCTCCTTAAGGTTCTCGGCTGTGGATCAGAGCCCTTAAAGCATAAGTTGCTATCACAAACCACATCAGCCTCCAAGTTACTCCGAATGAGAAGACAGTAGCCACAGTTATTAGCCTTAGCTCTAGACTTGTTTCCTCTGGGAAGCAAATATACAAAATGAGATTTTCATTGTGAAAAGAGGTTTCATTTTCTGAAACCTTTCATTTCTAAAGAAGTTTGAAAAGCAAACAATAAATAAAGTACACTAAAACAGTATTTTCAGGGTATTTATGTTTTAATTCATAATAATGACAGTTAGCCCTTAAACAGGGTAGTACTTTGCGTATTCAACATGCTTTTTAGAGTCATTACTCAAATAGCACCATGGGCTGATACAAGAAGAAAAGGTTTACCTTTTCCCACATCAGGAAACTGAGGCAAAGAAGTGAAGTAACACACATAGGAAGACTCCACGGCAGGCAGAATTGCATCTATAATGCAAGGCTCATTCAATGACAGTGCTTAAACAGCAGACCTTCATCCATCTGTCAGACTTTATTTTGTGCTAGATGTTGGCATACCCCAGGAACTGCATTTTTTACATCATCAGATATCATTTGAAATTCCTTGAAGGGATTATTGTTCTTTCTGATGGATGGTACCAGTACTGGATTTTTCAACTGCAGTACTGAAATACAGATAGGGACCTATGATGTATGAGAAGTATTTTAATTTGTCATCTCCCTTCCTGTAATGCATTTTAGCAGCAAGCTCCTCATTTTCAAGGGATGGGTAAGAGCACTAAAGAAAATATGTAGAACTTTTTGTCATATTTCTACAGGAGAAAAAGACTCTTTATTTGTTTGGAGGGAGCACTGGTGATTGTTCCTACAACTTCATACTGGTTTACTGTTTCTACTGTTATGCTGCTTTTCAGGGGTTGGGGGGGTGCTTAGCAGCAGTGGGTCTAGATTAACTCTTTGCTATCTCGTCAGAAATCTACAGAAATGGGTTTGGCCATTTTTTGAGACAGATACTTCCACAAGTCTGCAGGCAGTTACTTTGCTACTAGAAGCTTTAGGGATGAGGACCACACTTAAACCATTTTGCAGTGTTAATTTCCGAAGGTCCATGTGAATCACAGTAAAGGCATTAGTACTGTGTAAGCATATTCAATAATTGATGCAAGCAGTTAAAACAATGACACAACAGGAAGCAAAGTGGTGATTTAACCTTTCCCAGTACAGGGAACACTGGCAGCTCAGCAGATTACTACAGAAAGGGCAGGTGTTTTTGTCACGACTCTACAACAGCTTGTGCCAGGTTAGGTGCATCTGTGCTTTTCCATGCCCTCCCTGCAGGCAAGGGACCGCATGGGGAATGAAAAAGAATCACGTCACAGGCACCAACATTCTGGGCATCTGCCAGCTTATGTAGCGAGGTAGAAATATTAGCAAACACGTGGGCAAAGAGTCCATTATGGAAATAAAGGGCATGGGAGAGCACAGAAACAATGAGCCATATTTTACAGTGGTTTATGGGCTGTGCAGAAAAGAAATGGGAAGAGACCGAATTCTCCTCATCTGAGGGGGAGATACTCACCACGACAAAAATCATTTGGAAAGGTGTTCAGCTCAGTTAAAAGGCAGCCCTTTTGAAGCACTTTCAGAGTTATTTTCAGCTACGAGCAAAGCAGAGGAATATTGCCACCAGGCAGAAATTGCAGCCAAACAATGATCGATGAAAAGGATGCCTACTGCTGAACCCCAGCCCATTTCAGATCACTTTTGGCCTGCTCTTTTCTTTGTTGTAAGGCCCCATTATGGCAATAACGATTGCAAAGCATGGGCAGCATCCCAGCCTGGTCCTCCATGCCAGGGCAGCAATGGTTGGAGGCTTGCCTCTGAGACCCAAAGGGCTGCTTAACAGCACGGGGCAGGCTCATCCTATCTTGGGTCATGGTGTTCAGAAGGCCTTACTTGTGCCCAAAAATTAGGAGTGAGAGCAAAACAATTTCAGTTAGGTTCATCACAGAAGAGGGATGGAGCATAATCCTAGCAGGCATGAAGATCAGTGAGACAGCACACCGGCAGGCAGAAAGGCAGAAGATAGACCTTGCAGAGGAGCAAGACTGGTGTGGCGAGGGGTGCAGGTAAGACTGAATGGCTTAAAAACTTCTCCAGAGTGAACATAATCTGTACACTTTTGAAACTTTCCTGTGCCCAATAATCACAGGCGCAGGAACCTGTAGAACACAGATCAGCGTACGTTGGGGAGCCCCTCCTTGTACTGCAGTGCATCCATGGGACCGTGCTACGTGTGTGCACTTGCCAGGAAAGGTAAAAACTGAAGGAGCAGCAGGGCACGCCAAGTGCTGCGAAACCTCAGCCTTGTGGCATATTTGCTTGCCTGGACTCAAGAGTGCAGTGTAAAGGCAGGGTATGATTCTACATGACCTATGGTTTTGCCTTCAGAGCAATCTACCTCATGCTAATGAGGTGATTAGGAATGTGTTTTCCCTAGGTAACCACTCTTGGCAGCAGGCAGGGGGCATTTTGTGGCCATACAGCCATGCTCTTATTGCTGCTGGATGGGATTCCCCTGTCCCAGAGTCACCATCCTTTCTACCTGGTACTCCAAAGCACAGCACTTCCCACCTGTGCCAAAAAGGGTCAAGCTGAAATAACACTTGCATGAACAGTTCAGATCATTGTACAAGCAGATATTTGAGTTGCAGAAGCACTGCACATTTTCCTACTGCTATTTAGAGGCTAATGTGTGCAGCCTTAACAATAATTTGTATATTCATCCATTCCAGTAGCTTTGTTCCTGCTGACTTCTATCTAAAAGGTGACATAATACACATTTTATGAGCTATAGGACAGTTATGGCTTAAAATTAATCCATATGTACCAGAACTGGGGAAAAAAAAGAATTTTAAAAGATCTCAAACAATTCATATTCCCCTTTGCTGATTTCTTACCTTTTCATAGCATAGAAAGAAGAATAAATTTAATGCTTAATGATGGATCTGTGCATATTTTCATTGTAGGGAACATGGAGAGAAATCAGAATATTCAGAAATCTGTGAGCTGGAGGACAGCTTTTCCCAAAGTGTTGAAAAAGCCCTTTCAAACGATGAAAGAAATTTCACTTTAAACATTTTAAAAAATATTGATGTAGCAATGTGGTGCTCTGCAATGCATCTTTTATGCTTGAAGCAGTGTCATTGGTATATTGCCAGATTTCTTTTAAGAGCTGACTTCCAAAGGCAGCTAGTCCTGCAGTAATAGTTCAAAATACTTGTGCTTCCATGAAGGATGTCTGTAGTACTTGAAGCCACAAGCTGGCTGCAAGCTCAGGCAGAACGTGGTTGCATCTATGTTGACCTAAGCCAAGGAATACACTCTTAACTATTTGGGCTTCCTGCCTTGTCTCTGGCCATCCATATTATGGCCTGTAAATGTCCAGTCTTGGCCTATATGAGCTTTCTTTTGCAGAGAGGAGTAGCCTAAGTGTAGGCTGCTTATAGATCTGAACTTTCCAGTGGGTAGCTTCAGGACCTGATGAGCAGGTGGTGTAGCTACATGCTTAGATGGGACACATGGAAGGCGATGAGCCAGTTCTTCCATGCCATAGACCTGTGCTGAGCAGTACCATCGGGCTGAACCTTCTCTTTTAGTGTTCCCTGAAGGTTGTTTCTAGGCTGCATTTGAACACACATCCTCCCAAGGTGGGCTTGAGTTTGTGTGCAATATAGATGTAACCCGTCACCTGCAGATTCTCCTGTGCTGGACTTGTCATTTTTCTCTGCTAGTTTAGCTGGGATGTAACTCAGAAACCACTGCCCTGTACTGGTGCAGTGAAAGGTAATTACCCTTCCTAAAAGAAAACACAACTGCACAAACCTCCATTTAGCTCTTAAAAGCTGCTCTGATAATTGTCTTAAAACCAACCTGAAAATGTGAAGCATTAGAAAGCATTACACCAGAGCCCATTCATGCTGCTTATATAGTAAAAGTTTATTTGTACAAGCAATTGCAGTGTCTATCTCATTTAGACCCCATAGGACCTTCCTATATGGCCCTCTGACTCCGTGAGAATAGAGGCAATTCTCTCTGGGCAGTTATGTATTACAAAGGAAGCCACCACCACTGTGAGTAACATTATCTTAACAAAAATATCCCTGCTGTTGCCCAAACCTTGACCTACTGTATAGTTCTTGTTCTGTTAACATAACTCACTTGACATCTTTACCTTTGTATACCACTTTGCTGTGCTTCCCTATGACCCTTTTAAAGAACTATAGTGGTGGTAGAGCTTCATTGCAAAGATGAACTGCAAAGCATAGCCAAATTTGGAGGGTCTGGAGGGAAGGACAAAGGGTTGTTTGTTACTATTTCATATATAGCCTGCCCCAAAGAAATAATAATAAAAGATGTGTGGCAGTGAAGACAGTGTATACCCTCTATCCTCTGTTGGATAATTAAAGTGGGGTGTTCCACACAGACCTGTCCTTTCTGAAATTTCACTGGCTAGTTTTATTGCATCAGGGAAAGTAAACCAGCAACAATAAAAATTATGTTTGATGTTTCTATCCTTCTAACATTAAAAAAACAGCTGCTTTTCTCACTATTCAGTTTTCTTGGGTCTTGTCAGGGCCCAAGAAAGATCAGAGCAGAAAAGTATCAGGTGCTACATTTCCCCTCCTTTTTCTTCCTGGTTGTGATGGTTTGGCTTTCAGATGGTCTGATCCACCTCTGTTTTCTAGCTGCTTGCATTCCTCAGGGACTATGTGCTTTTATGCTCTGCATCAACAGGAGGAGACAAAAGAGTGGTTTCTAGGGATGCAGGATGGTGGTGCACAGGCAAGACCAATTTACAGGATGTTGTGCTATAGCTCTACTCAAAGCACAAGAGATGGATTTTTTTTCTGAAGTAAACTCAGAAACCTACAGAGATTCTCAGAGGTTCTCACTTTGCTGCCTCTTCAGTCAATCCTTGTACTCTTCAAGGGCAGTGAGGAAAGTTGCATCTTCTCCTTTCAGTAGGATAATAGAAGTGAGGTTATCCACACTGACCTGCCCCTTCTGACTTTTCAGTCAACTGGCAAGCTTTACTCCATCAGATGAAGCATGATTTGTTCTACTTTCCTGCTGTTCACTGGTACTTAGAGAGCTGGATAACTTAAAGACTTGGGAGCACAACAGGAATTACGATGCTGCTGGTGAGTATGGAAAACCTGCACACATGCTGTAGTTTTGTTTTCCAAACCCATCAGGCCCTCATGTGAAAGATCTTGAGTAATGAGTTGCTTGCTGTCACCAGCTACTTCACTTGTCCTTTTACACGAACTCCTGCGCAGTACTGAGACAGTACACACACTCTCCTTGGGACCTGCCATACCTTTAGGATTCTCCACCCTACTGAAGAAAGGCCTAGCCTGAAAAAAGGGCACATCTCAGGCTCACTGCAATGTCAAATGCGGATGCAGAGCCCTCCTCTGGAAAACACTGCGTTGACACTAACCAGCCAGTTCTCAGAGGGCCTCCCGATTTATGTGAGTAACCATTTTAATTGGATGGGAAGAAGTTTCTTACCAAATTTGCCCTATGTTGTTGAGTCAGTGAGACGAACTGAGGAGTTGCCCTATGTTGTTGAGTCAGTGAGACGAACTGAGGAGTTTCTGGCTTGAGCTCAGCACCTGATCAACCACACAGGTTTGCAGGTTTGCACCGTGGGCTCCAATTCCCTCAGGGCTCTCTCTGCGCTTCGACCCCACAGGCATGGGAGTGCCACTGGCTCGCACACCCTAGGAGTTGAAGACTGTGTCCTGTGCCCCGCAGCAGCAGACGGGTAGGTCACATGTATTGCCCCAAATGTGTGCTCTGTTTATCCGGACTCTGTGGTTTGCTGAGAACAGGAGGGGTACAACACTTTCTGCCCTTACTGTAGGCCACAGAGCCCTCCCGCACCACGGTCCCTACAAAATGGCTCCTCGGGCTGCGAAACCCATGATGGGGCCTAGTGCTGCTGTGTGGTGAGGGCTCAGATGTCAGGAGGAGTGTTTAGCCCTCCTGCAGGCAACATTGTTCCCACCCCACCTATCCCTAGGGCAGGCCTTTGTTTGCACCCCATGGGAGGAAAATAATCCCCTTGCCTCCGACCACACCTGGATTCAGCCTCCAATTTGGCACCTTGAAAAGTGGGCCAATTCTCTAACGCTCTTGCCAGGACTAAAGCCAGGGTGAATGCAGGTAATTCTCACCACTCTAATTAGGTGGTGAGTTAGCAAGGGGAGACCTCACCTGTTAGAAAAATTAGGAAAAGAGAGAGAAAGAAAGAAGGCAGGAAAGAAGAAAGGCAGGAAGAAAGGGAGAAAAAGAGAAAGAAAGAAACGAATGTACTCTCTGAAAAACAAAAAAGAAACACTGAGCATTTGATCACTGTAACCAGGAGGGAGGCTGGGAACAATCCCTTTCCTTGCAGGTGCAGGACAGGAGAGGCTGTCTTATACAGGTCTGAGGTCCGAGCACTGGAGGAGCGCTGGGGGCCTGGGAGGCAGCCCCAGAGTGAATGCCTTCCTACTTTTTCTGGCTTGCTTTGGCTGTAGGTCTCTGGGGAAGCCTTCACCGGAGAAATCAGACAAAAGTGTTCCTGTTGTTACTCATGGGAATTCATTGCTTCAGAGAAATGCCCTGAAAATATGTTGAAATCCAGTTACGCAGTCTCAGACAACCAAAAAAAAAAAAAAAAAAAAAAAACAAACCCTCCAGTAGTGCTCCACCAGCCCTGGCCAAAAATCAGCATTTTCCTCAGCTTATTTAATAATCAGGTGCCTTTCTCCCCATCCCCCCAAAAAGAAAAAAAAAAATCTGCTCTAGATTACTTGAAATAAAGAGGGCCAAAACCTGTATGTATGGTTTTCTTAGCTTCTCCTACACAGAGAGCCAGGGCCATGGAAACACCAGACTAAGAGGCTTAGAGTAAATCCTGGCAGTCTCAGTGCTAGAAACTCTCCCACTGATAAACAAAGCCTAATAAATAAGTTTGAGAGAAAAACTAAATGAGAGTGCGTCATTGTTGAGCAGTTAATTAGGATCCCTCTAAGCATTCGTGCTGCAAAGAACAAGAAAATTAAAGAATATAAAAACGTATGTTGGCAAGAGTGAGAACATGTAAAAGTAAACACTGCTGTTATTATTAGTAGTAAAAATAATATTAATTAGTTGTATTACAGTAGCACCTAGTGGTGCTACTGGATCTCATTCCCAGATGAGATCGGGGTCCCCAAAACATAAAGGTCTTAAATAGAAGTTGCATGTAGGTGCATTCATGTGCATACATATATAACATACATATATAGATGTGTGTACATAACATACAGATAGACATGCAATTCAAACAAAGAAACCCCGGTAAATGGAAATCATGCTACAGAATATTTTGTAACTTGGCTTCTCTTGTTCTAGTTTTTTTATGTTGCTGCAGCGCAGCTGTTTGCAATCGTTATTTATGATACAGAGGATACAGGACTGCAGTTGTAGTGCAGGAGTCAGAGTATATATATATATGTGTGTGTATTCATAGATGCATACATATATATGTGTATATATATGTGTGTGTGTATATATATATATATACACACACACACACACACAACACACGCACACTCACACACATATGAAGTCATTTTTCTCCTAACTTGGATCAGGACAACACAGAAATCTTGGCTGAAGGCAGAATAAATACTACCTCAAAGGCTCCATTTACTCACCAAGCACCATTTCTTCACTGCAAGTGAAACTGCCACTGTCCTTTCTGTGCATGCACACATTTTGGAGAGTGGTGTCTCTCCCCACCTTGCACTGTAAAATCCTCCCATAAGAAAGTCATAGTTGAGTACTGCTTTCAGCTAAGTCAATACAGCTTTGTCTCAAAGGGTACAGAACTGCAAGTTTCAGTTGCTGCAGTTGCTGCTGACTTCTACTAAACCAGTCCAAATAAATTAAAAAACCCCACCTTTCCTTTTCTGATGTGAGTTTGCATGCCATAACAGGGAGAGGGTATAAGGACCCAGATGACACACAGTTAACTGTAACTCCAGATTCTGTAACACATGGGAACTAATTTAATTGTTTTAGTGCCTGGGTTTCCTAAGAAAATGAGCCCTTGCATATTATCTGGGTTCCTGTTTCAAACAGAACAGTGATGAGGTTTTTTTTTAGAAAAAAAACTTGTTTTACTCTAAAATAACAACAGCAGAGGCATTGGAGTCTTGAGATTTCCAATGCAGAAATTGCACAGCAGGTCGAGGCGTCAATTTAATGTTCGGAGACATGCTTCGTTTGAATGATAATTTCATTAGATTAGTTTGTAAACTTTTAATGCAGGTTGTATTATATGTCTAAGAAGAAACAATTTGTGTGACAGACTATCCTTCATAATCCCCCTCTTCAGCCTTCTGCTAACAAAAGACCCTTAATACTGAAGATGTTTTGTGGGAGGAGAAACATTTTCCAAACAAGTAGTTTCTCTATTCCAGCCCAGGTAACAAAGAGGCCTTAGGAATTTCTGTGGGCCTTGTCAGGAATGGCCCATTGGTCTTAAAGCCACCTGCTGCTTAAGCCATTGGTCAATAGATTAACTGCTGCTATTACTAAGTGTTTAGAAAAGTAAGTTATGTGCCAGAGCAAACAAAATCAACCTCCTTAACACATGTTAATTCAAAATTTAATAAATCTGCACTGAGAACAGTAAAGCAATCAAGGGGGATGCGGAGCACAGGAAAGCTCTTTGTATGCACTGGTCCTCCAAGCAAAGTATCACATAGCAGATAAAAAGTCTTCATGCCACCTTAAACAAAAGGATAATACTCTATTTGCTTTGCAAAACTCCCTTGACACTTCACTCCACCCCTCTGCCTTCCTCCTTTTCTTCCGTTTTTCAGATGCTGTTCTGCGCTGCAGGTTTTGGGCAATTTCCAAACCTTAGACACAGAAGGTAAGTGCACAATAAACACTAATAGTGGAGTAAATTCCCAGTGAAAAGGTGGGAAGCATTCAAATACTGGCAAAAGCTGTGACACTCCACAGCCCCGCATCTTGTTCTTATTCTGTAATGAAACACATGTTTTAACAGAGCACATCCCCCCAGAAAAGAGAAAGCCTTGCACTCGCCTCCACAAGCAGTTGAGGACTTTGCATCACCGTAGAGGGCTAGGAGGATTTCGGCAGGGGAGCCGAGGAGTTCCAGGAGGCCAATGCAGGTACTCCGCCTTGTGTGGGTGGCCTGGGCGAAGGCCAGAAAGGTGCTATCAATTCTTAAAATAAGTCATTTAAACCTCTTTTTGCCTACTGCCCTATGCTATTTCATGAGGTAAAAGAAAGACTTGGGAGAAAAATTTTGGTTCTGCATGCAAAAAGGGGGTTCAAGAGATACCAGGTGTTGGAGCAGGTTGGCTTAGGTGTTCTTGCTTTTTTGTCACAAGCTTCAAGCACTTGCTATTTCCGATACTGCAAATTTAAGTAACTGGTAAAATATAGTTCTCATTATCATTTTGGAAAGATCCACAAAAGTTGTTGGAATAAATTTCCATTTCTGTGATGTCTTTTCTTAACTCTTAACTTTTACAGTCCTGTGTTTCATTAATAAGTAATTTGTTTCACATGTAAGTCAGTTGTGACTTAAAACTGAAGATCAGGATTATGGTTGCCCTTTCTTGGTTTATAATCATGAGATGGATGCTCCCGTGTGGGACGAGTCTGCGTTTTGTCAAAGGATGCTCAGGAGAAGAGAAAGGTCCAGAACAGCAGCAACTTACATCACAGGCAAGTTTGCCCACTGATGGTTTCCCACTGAGTGTTTGGCGGGGAAGGCAGAATTGGAGAAATGCACTGAAACATGTTTGTGCTCCAGAACATGCACACTTTTACCCAGGGTGAGGTGTTGCATCTGGCACTGGTCTTTTCTTTGTAATTGTGACCATTTCTTACTGCTGGGTTTGGGGTCTGGGTCTTTCCAGAATTC
>JANHGO010000027.1:20757579-20789889 GCA_024606505.1 Aquila spilogaster
ATCTCATTTAGACCCCATAGGACCTTCCTATATGGCCCTCTGACTCCGTGAGAATAGAGGCAATTCTCTCTGGGCAGCTATGTATTACAAAGGAAGCCACCAGCACTGTGAGTAGTATTATCTTAACAAAAATATCCCTGTTGTTGCCCAAACCTTGACCTACTGTGTAGTTCTTTTGCTGTTAACATAACTCACTTGACATCTTTACCTTTGTATACCACTTTGCTGTGGTTCCCTATGACCCTTTTAAAGAACTACAGTGGTGGTGTAGCTTCATTGCAAAGATAAACTGCAAAGCATAGCCAAATTTGGAGGGTCTGAAGGGAAGGACAAAGGGCTGCTTGTAACTAATTCATATAGAGCCCGCCCCAAAGAATAACAATGAAAGATGCATGGCAGTGAGGACAGTATATACTCTCTGTCCTCCGCAGGATAATTAAAGTGGGGTGCTCAGGGAAAGTAGAACGGCAGCACAGAAATGATGATGTTTGATATTTATGTCCTTCTAATATTAAGAAATAGCTGTTCGACGCTCTTTATCTTTCTTTTTTTCTTTTATTTTTCTTTTGTGAAAGATCTGGGAAGGTCTGAAGTTCCAAAGTTCAGCCCATGGTCTGACATGGGTAATATCACAATTCAGATTTGTAGGGTCTTGTCAGGAACCTTCCACTAAAGAGTGATCAGACCAGGGAACCACCAGGTGCTAT
Organism: Aquila spilogaster; assembly: GCA_024606505.1. Classification (NCBI taxonomy): domain Eukaryota; kingdom Metazoa; phylum Chordata; class Aves; order Accipitriformes; family Accipitridae; genus Aquila; species Aquila spilogaster. The sequence goes on from JANHGO010000027.1 coordinate 20,758,287, forward strand.
CTTTCCCCTCCTTTCTCTTCTCGGTTAAAGTTATGCTAGTTGGATTTTCAGATGGTCTGATCCACCTCTGTTTCCAAGCCCCATGCATTCCACATGGATTACATGCTATTATGCCCAGCATCAACAGAAAGAGGCAAAAGAGCTGTTTCTAGACATACACAAAAGTGGGGATGATGGACAGACAGGCAAATGACCTGTTTACAGGATGTTGTGCTATACCTGTTCTCAAAGGATGAGAGATGGATATATTTTTTCTGAAATATAATCACCAACATTAAAGAGATTCCCAGAGGTTCCCACTCTTCAGTCAGTGCTTGTACTCCTCTTAGGTAGTGAGGAATGTTGCATCCTCTCCTCCCCACAGAACAGGAGTAACTTTTCACAGTAAACCAGGAAGCTTCATGGCACCAAATAAAGCTTTATCCTTCTGTTGTTCACTGGTACTTACGTAGCTGGGTAACATCATTGGAGCACAACAGTTGCGATGCTGCTGGTGAGTATTGAAAACCTGCTTGTGCATAGTATCATAGAATCACGGAGTGGTTTGGGCTGGAAGGGATATTAAAGACCATTGAATTCCAGCTCCCTGCCGTGGGCAGGGACACCATCCACCAGTTCAGGCCCACCCAGCCCGGCCTTGAACACCTCCAGGAATGGGGCATCCACAGCCTCTCTTGGCATCCTGTTTCAGAGCTTCACCATCCTCATAAGTAAAGAATTTCTTCCTAACATCTAATCTAAATCTACCCTCTTTCAGCTTAAAACCATGACCCCTTGTCCTGTCAATACATTCCCTGGTCAAGAGTCCCTTCTCAGCTTTCCTGCAGGGCCTTTTAGGTACTGGAAAACTGCTATAAGGTCTCCCTGGAGCCTTCGCTTCTCCAGGCAGAACAACACTAACACTCTCTACCTGTCTTCATATCAGAGGTGCTCCAGCCCTCTGATCATCCTCAAGGCCTCCAGAGGGCCCACTCAAACAGATTTGGATCTTGTGCTGGGCATCCTGGAACTGATCACATGCTGCGGTTTTGTTTCCCAAATTTATCAGACCCCTCATATGAAAGATGTTGAGTAACAGAGTGTTTGCTGTCACCAGCTACTTCATTTGTTCCTTTACAATAACTCCTGCGTAGTACTGAGACAGTCTCCTCAGGACCTGCCCTACCATTAGGATTCTCCTTGACTGTTATCTACCCTACTGAAAAAAAACAGGCTCAGCCTGAAAAAAAGTCCTCAGCACTGACACAGCCTCAGGTTCATTACAATACCAAATGCTAGCAGCAGAATGCTCTGGAAAATACTGGCTCAGCAGTATCTGGCTGGTTCTCAAAGGGCCTCCTGAGTTACATGAGTAACTGTATTCATTTGACAGGAAGAAATCTCTTACATAATTCGCCCCATGTTGTGGAGTCAGTGAGAAGAATGAAGGAGTTTCTGGCCCGAGGCTCAGTGCCTGATCAGTCACTGACCGACTGATCGGTGCAGGTACGGGCGATGGGTAGCACTTGCTGAGCTGCGTTTGATGAAGGCAGAGCGGTGCTCACACACACCAGCGTCAGCCCTACACAAACACAAAGGAAGGAACTCTCGGCCAAGCAGGTTTCTGTGTGCTGCCTTTTCTCAGACCCAGTGCAGCTGTGTGTGCAACAGTGCCGCTGGGAAACTGCCTGCAGGTGGGCCTGGTGGGATCCGACTGGACGCAGCACTCCAGGTGCAGCCTCACCGGCACTGACTGCAAACTCGAAGCATCCATGAAGGATGGGGCTCTGGGTGCGGGGGTTCTTCTATGGATCTTTATGGGGACTGCAGCAGCAGGTGAGTGTATCGTGTATATTTTCTGAAGTTCTGTTTATCTATTCTTTAAACCCTCCTGAGAATTATGGGGATGCAACACTTTCCCTTCTTACCCCAGGTCAGAGTCTCCCTCACTGCGACCCATGAAAAAGCTCTCCTCGCGCTGAGAAACCCATGACACAACTTAGTGCCATGCTGCGCTGACCACTGAATGTCAGGATGAGTGGTCAGCCCTCCTGCAGGCAACGTTGTCCCCACCCCATCCATCCCCAGGGCAGGCCTTTGTTTGTACCCCATGGGAGGAAAATAATCCCTTTGCCTCTGACCACACCTGGATTCAGCCTCCAATTTGGCACCTTGAAAAGTGGGCCAATTCTCTGACACTTTTGCAAGGACTAAAGCCAGGGTGAATACAGCTAATTCTCACCGCTCTAATTAGGTGGCCAGTTAGCAAGAAGGGAGCTCACCTGTTAGAAAAACAAGAAAATAAGAGAAAAAGAGAGAGAAAAAGAAAGTAAGAAGGCAGGCAGAGGGAAAGGAAGGGAGAAAGGGAAAGGAAGAAATTAATGGTTCTGAAAAATAATTGAAAAAAGAAAACACCGAAGGGTTGGTAAGTGAGCCCAGGAGGAAGGCTGGGAGCAACCCCTTTCCTGGCAGGTGCAGGACAGAAGCTGCCTCGCATGGGTGTGAGGTCTGAGCACCGGAGGGGCACTGGGGCCAGGAGAGCAGCCCCAGAGCAAATGCCTGCATGCATTTTCTGGCTTGCTTGGGCTGTGGGCCCTGGGGAACCCTTTACGAAACAAGTCATACAAAGGCGTTCCTGTTGTTACTCGTGGGAATTCACTGGTTCAGAGAAATGCCCTGAAAATATGTTGAAACCCAGTAATGTTGTCTCGGAAAAACAAAAATGTCTCCTCTAGTGCTTTGCCAGCCCCAGCCAAAAATCAGTGTTTTCCTCAGCGTATTTAGCAATCGGGTGCCTTCTCCCCATCCCCCCCAAAGGAAAAAAAAAAAACATCTGCTCTAGATTACTCGAAATAAAGGGGACCCAAACCTGTAAGTATGGTTTTCTGAGCTTCTCCTACACAGAGAGCCAGGGCCATGGAAACACCAGACTAAGAGGCTTAGAGTAAATCCTGGCAGTCTCAGTGCTAGGAACTCTCCCACTGATAAACAAAGCCCAATAAATAAGTTTGAGAGAAAAACTGAATGAGACTGTGACATTGTTGAGCAGTTAATTAGGATCCTTCTAAGCATTTGTGCAGCAAAGAACAAGGAAATTAAAGAACTTAAAACGTGTGTTGGCAAGAGTGCAAACATCCTAAAAGTAAACACTGCTGCTATTAGTAGTAGTAAAAATAATATTAATTAGTTGCATTACAGTAGCACCTAGTGGTGCTACTTGATCTCATCCCCAGGCGAGTTCAAGGTCCCCAAAATGCAAAGGTCTTAAATAGAAATGGTGTGTATTTGCATTTGTGTGCGTACGTATGTCACATGAATGCATAACATAGAGATAGACACATGAGTCAAACAATGAAGAAACCCCAATACATGGAGGTCGGGATAGAGAATATTTTGTAACTTGACTTCTCTTGTTCCTATTTTTTGTGTTACTGCGGTGCAGCTGTTTGCAGTTGTTGCTTGTGATGTACAGACTATGGGACTGTAGTAGGAATGCAGGAGTCAAAGAATACACATATACATGTGTGTGTATTCATATATGCATACATATATATAAACATCTATGTATGTATGTATATATATGTTTCCACTCGTACATACACTCACATGCAGATGAAGGTGTTATCTCCTAACTCAGATAACACAGAAAGCTTTGCTGAAGGAATAAGCCCTACCCAACAGCTCCATTTCCTCACCACAGGCCAAACTACTGCTGTCCTTCCTGTGTGTGCATGGACAGCACACACGTTTTGGAGCAGGGAGCATTTCCCAACTTTGTGCTATGGAATCCTCCCTTAGGAAAGTCACAGCTAAATGCTGCTCTCGGCTTAGCCAGCACTGTATTGCCTCAGAGGTATAGAACTGCGCATTTCGGTTTCTGCAGCTGCTACTGACTTCTGCTAAACCAATCCAAATAAAGAAAGCTTCTCTCCTTTTATTTTCCAATGTTAATTTGCATGTTATAAATGGGAGAGAGCATAAGGACCCCAATGACACACAGCTAAGCGTAACTTTGGATTCATTAGCACACGGGAACTAATTTGTTAATGTGCTGGTGCCTGGATTTCCGAAGAAAATGAGCCCCTGCGGGTTATCTGGGTTCCTATTTCAAACAGAACGCTGCTGGGATTTGGAGAAAAAAACCCAACCGTAGTTTTACCCTAAAACAGCAGCAGCAGGAGCATTGCAGTCCTGAGATTTTCAATGCTGACATTGCAGGGCAGGTCAGGGCATCAATTTAACATCCAGAGCCCTGCTTCGTTTGAATGATAATTTCATTAGATTAGTTTGTAAACTTTTAATGCAGCTCGCATTATATGTCTAGAAGAAACAATTTGTGTGACAGACTATCCTTCATAATCCCCCTCTTCAGACCCCCGGTAACAAAAGGCCTTTAATGCTGAAGATGTTTTGTGGGAGGAGAAACATTTTCCAAACAAGTGGTTTCTCCCTTCCAGCCCAGGTAACAAAGAGGCCTTAGGAATTCCTGTGGCCTTGTCAGAGCGGGCCCATTGCTCTTAGAGCCACCTGCTGCTTAAGCCATTGGTCAATAGATTAACTGCTGCTATTACTGAGTGTTTAGAAAAGTAAGTTATGCGGCAGAACAAACAAAATCAACCTCCTTCACACATGTTAATTCAAAATTTAATAAATCTGTGCTGAGAACAGTGAGGCAATCCGGGGAGTGCGGAGGGCTCTTAGTATGCACCGGTCCTCCAAGCAAAGGATGGAGGATCAGCTGAGAAATCTTCGTGGCATCTCACACAAAAGGATAATGCTCTATTTGCTTTGCAAAACTCCCCTGACGCTTCCCTCCACCCCTCTGCCTTCCTCCTTTTCTTCCGGATTTCTGATGCTGCTCTGTGCTGTACATTTTTGGGCAATTTCCAAACCTCAGTCACATCAGATAAGTTCACAATAAGCAGTAATAGTGGAGTAACTTCCCAGCGGAAAGGCTGGAAGCATTCAGATCCTGGCAGAAGCTGCGACACTCCACATCCCCACCTGTCCTTCTCATTCTCAGTGAAACCAGCGTTTTAACTAAAGCACATTCCCCCAGAAGAGAAAGCCTGCATAACATCACGCACAGCTGAGTGCTTCACAGCCCCGTGGTTGGCCAGGAGGATTTTGGAAGGGGAGCAGAGAAGTTCTGTGATGCCAATGCAGATCATCATTCCCACTGGGATAGCCTGAGCCAGGGCTGGAAAGGTGCTACCTTGTGTGTCTATCATATAGGAAGCACTATAAACATCTTTCACATACTGCCTTGGGCTATTTCATGGCGAAAAAAAAAGAAAGAAAGAAAGAAAAAAGAAAGAAAGGAAAGAGAGATATGGGGGAAAAAAAATTGCATGAAAAAAGAGGATGGAGAAATCCTAGGTATTTGACCAGCTTGGGTTAGAAGGTCTCTCTCCTTTTCTGTCTTACTATTTCCCGTACCGCAAATTTAAGTTACTGGTAAAATGCAGTTGTCATTCTCATTTTGGAAAGATCCATAGAAGTTGCTGGATTACATTCCCATTTCTGCTGTGTCTTAGCACAGGTTCTTTTACAATCCTTCACTAGTAAGTAATTTGTCAGCTGTGGCTTAAAGCTGAACACCAGAATTGTGGTTGCCCTTGCTTAATTTATAATCATGGAATGGATGGTCCCACTGACTCTATGTTTTCCCAGAGGATGCTCAGGAGGAAAAAGAATGTCCAAAACAGCAGCAATTCATGGACAAGTTTGTCCATGTTTTCCCACTGGGCATGCACAGAGGAGGCAGGTGTGGAGAAATGCACAACATCTTGCTCCTCCATCACACTTCAGCACAGGCTGAGGTGTAGTGGCAGGCACTGGTCTGTTCCTCATAAATATTGACTGGGTTTTGAGGGTTGCTTTTGCGTTGCGGTTTTTTGTTTGGTTGGCTTGTTTTGCTTTTTAGGAGGATGATAACGTAGGTGGTTGTTTTGTGAGGGTTTTGTGTTTTCTGTTTGACTCCTGACAGCATCATTAATTTGCTGGGTCCCATTCAAATGATTAAGGAGACTCAGGGAAAAGGCAGAAAGGACAGATAACACAGCTGAAATGTTTACTTGGCCAGAAATTAGAGCTGACCTCTGCAAACAGAGGAGCTGTTTGCTGGTGGGTGAAGGAGCTGGGGGGGGTGCTGCATTAGGCCACGCAGGTAGGTTGAGTCTAAAACCAGTTTTACCACGTGCATCAAGAATGCCCACACTGACAAGAAGGGGCAGCACCTCCATTGGAAAAACAAGGTTCCTCCCTGGTAAGTTTTCCGTATGGTTTCCTCAGGTTCCATTTGCTGGGCTGTGGTTTCTTTGTGGATGTTTAGGTCTGGGTCTGGCCAAGCCTTCTTTAGGCAGGCATGAGATAAATGCTGCTGCGAGCCTCCATGCTGTTCGCAGGTCTGCAGGCTCCCCCTGCACACGGCTGCAAATCTCCTGAGAGGAGAATGCAGCAGTAACTCTAACATGTTTTCTTTGCAGACCTTGTCAAGCTGTTTTTCCCCTGGTAGGGGAGCATTTAGCCCTCTATGAACATGATAAGATAAATGATTTATTGTGGCATGGTAGGTATTGCAAGGCTATCAGCTGACATCACGGAGCCCGAGCTGATGGTTGTAGTGAGATATTTGGGGCTATCTGTAGAAAGGACATTTATCTCAGATTTCTTGAATAGATGAAAGCTCTTTGTATTGCCACTAACATGTGGAAGTGAGTAAAATGCTGAGAACGTTTCAGCTGGACTTCTATCCTTCCTTCTCTCCCCACGTCTAATCATCTCCCTTCTGACAACCTGGTAAAATTGTGGTGAAAAGATAAAAGCAGAAACCCCTGCATAATAAAGGATTGCCTGTGATCTGAGCAGGAAGCATTAGCATCTCTCTGAGCCCGAAACCTCTTCTCCTGACACGACACAGTGTAAAGAAATCCCGACCCAGCACCATACTTCCACTCTGCAAGGGGTGCGTGTGACTCTCTCATTCACGGTATCTCTTTCCAAGATGGTGGGTGAGCATCTGTCTTTGCAGCTGACACCGAGGCTGGTTTGCAGCCCGGCTGCTAGCACGAGATGCAAGTGAGCAGGGTCTTATTTGACAGCCAGAAACTTGAGGTAGTGTACTGTAACGCAGTTAAAATCAAACCGTTTTCTTGCTTTCCTTTGTGACATCTCTGCTTCCTTCTGCCTGGCAAGGTCAGCTGAATAATATTGTAATTGAGTGCTCTCTGATTCGTTTTCACTTATCTTTAATGTGCCATTGCTTTCTGTACACATATTAATTACATAAGCCAAGACAAATTGTGGAGTAAATAAATACATTTTTAGATGTTACTTTATTTGGAAGGTAGGAGACACAGTCTCTTCTTAGACTTGATACTCGTGAAACAAATGTTCCCTTACTGCTGTGATATGCTTGAATCGTGTAACTTACTTGCTCCTTCATAATGAAGAACCTCAACCGGTGTTCCCCTTTGAGGCTAAGGATTTGGGCTGTGTTTGAGAGACGGTTGATTTTGGATCACTTTCTGTTCTGCTTGTGCTAGGTGTTACACGGGGTGCAAAGGCAATACGCGTTGTAATGTGGCACTTAGGCTGTTATTACACTTTTTATTGCATTTAGAAAAAAAAATATCCCCAATCATCCGTAGTTAACCTAGGAGAGCATGTTTCCCAATGTGGCACTTATGTGTTTTAAAAATAATGGGATCATTTGTTTCTTTCACCTTGAATGCAAAGCAGCGAGGTTAGAAGGAGAAGCACAGGGGACACAGAAAGTGGCTTATATTGTTAAGGTCTCCTTATCCGCTGAGCGGCAGGGAAAGAATCAGAATGATTTCTTGGGTGAAAACAGAGAGAGATTCTCCACTGATGACTGTCCTTCTAAGCCTCTCCTATCGCAGGCTAGCAGTTAAAATAATACTCACCTACTGGGCATCCAGCAGAGTTGATCTACCTTTTCTGCTAGGATGTTCACGTCCAGTCAAGCCTGATTAATCTGTTGCAAGTCCTGAATGATCCCAAATATAACACAGAACAGCTACACCTGTTTATCAAGTCAATTCATTTCCCCTCCCCTGTTCCACGCTGAAAAGGAGCATTAATTAAAACAGTAAACAAACGAGCGCCTATTCTAAATCAGAGCTGCAGGCAAAGAAGAGATAACTTAGGCTCTTGAGAAGAGGGATTTTCAGTTAATTTATGGAATCTACTGTCACTCTCAGGGCAAGGGAGCTTACTTAGCTGGGAAATTGAAGCAGACAGGCTTTGTCTAAACACTTCTTTTTTTGACAGAATATCTTTTTTATTTTCATTTTTAATCAAGCCTTTTTTTTGGGGGGGAAGAGGTGGAGTGGGGGAAATTACTGGATTTTTCCAGTGTTCTGGTGACTCCTTCAGCTTTTCTTTCGCTGCAAGATGCCCAAAAAGTAGAGGAGAGGAGTGAGCAGGAGAGGCAGGGAGCTTTAAAAGAAATCAGTGTGAGGAGATGAATCAGTCTGTCAGAAAATTGTTCCCCAGAAACTAATTGCTGTGTTCCCATCCACTTTGATTATTCATTATTTTGCCAGAATTCTCATCTCAGGTCTGTACCTGATCCTGGACTGGCACTGGCAGAAGTGTAAGCTTCTGTCCATTCAGACCCGGTGACTGCAGGTAGCCTGCTGAACAGCCTCAGTTTGATTGCCATTCTGAGGAGCCTGCAGACTATGGCACACCTCTAAGAGCCAGTTGCTCTGTGCTGTATGCATGTGAGCATATGGAGAAGCTTACAGGACTGTGACACAGAATCCTCGCTGCAGAAATACCCAGAGCCTGCAAGGAGAGCACGGGGGAACAGGGCAGGTAAAGCCCAGCCCAGCTGCTGGTGGTGCTCGAGGATGCCGCCTGTGTCCGAACCAGCACCAGGGTGGGCTGTGATGTCGAGACCCCACTCTGCATGAGAAGTTGCACGAGGGAATCACCCGCTGTGGATGCCGCAAGGTCAGGGCCTCTACTTTCATGTCTTGATATTTTTTTTTTAAGGGAAGCATATGTATTCATTTTTTTAATAGGGGGGGGAAGAACCAGAAGATGAGCAGGGACTGCCCCAGCGTTGCAGGAGACGTGGGGTACAGCCTCCCCTGAAAATGGAGGGGTGCTGTGCTCTAAATTCCCCATCACAGCAATGCTGCGGAGCTAATTGATCCTGGCTCTCCTACAGCCCCAGAGAGCGCCCTGTCCTCCTACCTCCAGCAGCTGGGAAGGCCGGGAGGCAGAGCAGCCCCTCTCCCTCTTCATTTTTTTAATCGGAAATGCTACCCCAGTGAACCTTCCCTGCTGTAGCTCCTGCTGTCCTCTCCCAGGACAAGTTTCAGCTTCAGCAAATCACCATCTTCTGTCAAAAAATTCACGACCCACTCTTGCTATGAGCCGCTTTTCAGTTCCAGCGCGCAGCCACAAAGATTGCTGCTCTGCCCAAAATAAAATCAGATTGGCAAGGAGACAGTTTAAACTCCCATCAGCCAGTGTTTGTCACGATGAAGGCTGCGTTTCTCAGGAATCATACTATCATGTTGCTTCTTACAATACTGTTGGGACTCTCTCCCTGGGCTAATTAATATATTAGATGTTTTATTTTATTTCAGGCTGCGACTTAGAGTAATTCGGTTTGTGAAATTACATCGAAATTGTAGTTTTCATAAAATTGCAGACAGACCAAAAAAAGTTCTGTGAATCTTTGTCATTTCAGATGTAAACCTCCTTTAAAGATATGGGAATGCCTTGTACATATTTCAAGTCATCCGGCTTCTTTTCCTGGCACATCCAGTAATCATGTTGACAAATTAATGGTAGAGAATTAGTTGTACATTAAAGATTTAAATTATATTATGCAGCGCATTGTCATAAAATGATATAAAACAATAGGAAAATAAATGTAAATTAATTCAAGTTACTGACATGTAAAACACAGAGTGACATCTGTACACTCAGCAACTTGCGCAGCTGCCGTACTTTCCAACGTACGGTACGTGTGAGGTGCGGGGAGCGGGGGAGCAGGGATGGATGGAGGGATGGGGCTGGAGGCAGCGGTTGGGGATTTGGAGGGGCTGGGCCCAGCGTAACTCCGCTTCTAAACAAACAAATCTGTGTCCAGACTCACCCCTTTGTGCCCCCGGGGGGACACTAGAGAAGGTGCCTTTGTCCGGCGGAATGAATACCCCCTAATGACAATACCGGGGGTTTTGTATTATCCCGCCCTGAACGAAAACCTGCGAGTCCCTGTAAATGCCGAAGTGAAATTGCTTCCAGGGGCACAACCCTTGGACTTTCAAGGGCTCGCACACTACTGTGCAGGCTAATTACACGGACGCTGTTTCCTGGTATGAAGGAATGTGTTACCTGCAGCAACGGGCGCAGAAAATATGGGGAGCGGGAGGCGCGCAGAGGAAACAGAAAGCAGCAGTGAATTCAAGCTCCAGCTCAAGGTTTATACCCACAATCCAGACCCATGCTGGGAGACTAATCACTCGGGCCATTCTTCGGGCTGTTGTCCAATCAGCCCCTGAATAGCAAAACTTCACAATGCAGAGTATGAATTAGAGGGGAATAAATGTGGGTGCAGACTTTTTTTGCAACAATACCTAACTGGGCCTTTCAGCCAGGACAACTGGTGGACAAAGACCCGGCGGAAATTGAAGTAACTTTTGGAGGCCCTTGCGGCTCTTGTCAGTAAGAGCTGGCTCTAAAACGGTAGCGCTGCCTTCTTTTTGTGTGGACCGGATCAATTATTCACTGGGGGGGAAGAGGGAAAGAAAAAAAAAAAGAAAAAAGTCTTAAAAATTGGACATTTGTGTTGTACTTGCCTTGGAAATCAGGGCTGCTCGCCGAATGAAACCAAATATTTTTGTCTCCTCCTCCTCCTCCCTTTGGTGGATGCTGTAATTATTTAGGCGGTGGCAGAGTGCTTGCATCCCACAGCTCCCACCCCCCGCACTAGAAAGAGAGGAAAGCTTCTTGAGCTATAGAGATGTCAGGTCTGTGTTTTAAAATTTAGCTTTGTTTACCCAACAGAATGGAATTCATTACTGTGCAAAAGTGGTTCAATTTTCTGACCTTTTTTATTCAAAATGTTGAAAGTAGCAAAAAGCTCATTCGAAGGTCACAGGTTTATGTATCTATTCTCTTAAGTGTTTTAGAAATTCATATGGAGGACACTAAAGGTGGAATATGTGAAAACATACTGTTCATTGTTTACCCTAACCTTGCCACGATTATTAGATAAATGAGTGAAGCAAAATGGCATTAAAAGCCATTGTTAACAGTGATTTTTTTTTTTTCCTGAAGACTGTTCATTTTTGCCCCCGATCTGCAAAGGTCATTTTCTAATTCTTTTCACCGAGTAGTTTATATAACTTCCGCATTTCAAGTCTATAAAAAGCTTTGGCGGACTTTTCATACCACAAGTAGTAATTTGTTTCATTACCGTTTGAATTTTTATGTGTAATTCCTACAGACGTTTTGATGATATTGTCAGGCTTAAAAGCCGAAAGGCTTTTCACTTATTTTTTTTCTAACCCGGATCCATTCTATCAGGGTAATTTAAAATTAGTGGAATTAGTCAGTCAGACGTTTAAAAGCCAAACTTTGCGGAGCGAGAGATTTGAGGCAAAATCATTTTATTTTTCTGTATCTGCAGCTTATTTGAAAGGCCTTTTCAGCTCGCTATCTGAAGCTGATATTTAACTGTTACTTATTCCCCTAATTTCTGTCCTTTGTTCGAGGAACTTTCCTGGCTAGATCTTGTTGCTCCGTTCCATGCTAATTGCAAGCTTACATTATATAAATGGCTTTGTAAAGAAAACTATAACCCTAAGCCTTGAAAGTTGCATGTTTCTATTTGCTCAAACTTGATGCACTTATTTGGAGAGGGTCATTTCGAGGAAAGCTGTGTAGGCACTAAGAATGTCCTGTATAATAAGCTTAAACAGAACCCTTTGTCAGGCCTAGTATTCTCAGGCCTGAAAATTAGTCCTCCTTTTTCTAACCGCGGGCTGAAGTGGTTCATTACCGCAGCCTCCTTCGCTGTGCCTTGGCCCAGCCATTCCCAGTACTCGAGCGCTGTAACTTCCTTAAAAAGGAAGAAGGAAAACATGGCACACAAAGGTCTTGTTAGCACTTCCTATGCGAAATTAGCAGCTTTCTAAAAGGTACAACTCCAATTACCTCACATTGTGGGGACGCGCACAAACCCAACAATGCGTCCAGTCTTGCAAGTGACATTCTGTCTCTCCGGAGTTACTTCCCTAATTAGGGATGACGAAGCTCCATTCTGGCGAGTGCATCTATTTACAGTGGGCCACAATGCCGCAACTCGAGCATCCTTCTGAAAGGCCCGTGTTAAAAAACACAAGTGCTCTTTTGGCGGAGCTGTCTATGGGGAAGCGCCGCATTCCTGGCGGCTACACCCTCGAGAAAGTGCCGCTGCGTTCCCCGTATTGTTCACACTTCAGGACTCATTGTGGACAATAAAGCTTCTGCCCAGCGAGCTCTGGGAATTACAGTGGACAATGAGGAGGCATTCTTAGGAGAGTCTAATGATGGAAAAAAAAGAAAAATATTTATTGCTTTTGACAGTTTCACAAGGGGCAAAAATCCTTGTCATGGCTAAAGTTTCCACAGCTGTTGGAGGAAGGGTGGTCATATGGACTAAAACAGTTCAGCTCCTTTGTTAAGAGCCTGAGCACAAGGGCCAAGCTGTGAAATTAAAGATTAAGTTCATTAAGGTAAGATAATGACGCTTGCATTGTTGTTGATACAGGTGTAGCCGCAAGGCCCAGCTTGACGAACCTATCTGCAAGGGAAACCTGCCGTCAGGGGCAGCATGCAGGAGACGTTTGCTGTTTGCTCACCTCCCAGCAGGGCTGGAGACCCGCACCCTTGGTGTACTGGGGGGCAGGAAGCGTTTGGGGGCACACGGGACATGCCTGTGCCCTGACAAGATGCCCGTTCGCATTGGGAGCTAGAATATGTGCCAGATTGTTTCCACCGAGTGGAAACGCCTTGAAATACCGGCTGCGTTACTGTGAGAGAGGGGGAATTATTAATTGCCTGGTAGCTTATTTGACGTAAAAGTGTTGCTGATTATTAGTTTGCTGCTGCTGTTGGGTGTTTGGGTTCTTCGTTATTATTGCGTTATTTGTATTCTTAACAGTTCAAAAGTTCAACAGTTTCAACTAAATTGCACTGTAATATTAGGGTTCCAGTATAAAATTACTGTAGTTAATAGTAAAATAAGACCTTTGTGTAGGTATATAGATAGCTTCCCAAATTCATTAAAAAAGCCCTCGCGAATTAGCACACACATACTGCTGGGGGTTGTGCTATTTTGATTTAGAAGATCAATTATCTGTTGTGCTATTTCAGTGAGGAAGACAGATGATAATTTCAAGTGATTAAAAATGCTGCAGTACATATCCATTTTATTTCATCACAATAAACACAAAGCCAGGGCTTGCACTGAAGAGCCTGATGCCTCCGTTTTGCTGCTTCGCTTTATCTGGCACATTGGTCACCCAGCGAAGGCACCGATTGTGACTGCTGTGAGCGTGTCACACACAGAAATGAACAAGCCGGTGAGCGGAATTGTTTCTAAACCTGCTGCTCAGACAATGAGTCTGCATGGCAAAGCCTGCAAGAGAGTACAATTTAATCCACTCTTGTTTTACCTGCAACAGTGCTGCTTCCCTGCGTAGTCTTCAGTGTGTTTTGTAGGGTGAGATAGTTGGAGGTGGCACGCTCTAATAGGACACAGGTCCACTCTCTAAAATATTTTTTCTCACATGTTTTGTGCAGGTGTCTACAAGTGGACACTGACAGTTTCTTAGAGATTAGAAGTTCCACAGCCTGCTGTCTGTTCTTTCTGGGTTGGGCCAGTGCACAGATTTCATTTTCTGTCTCAACCTACTTTGGCAATCCAATAGCTCCTACGCCCATCTAGGAAAAAAATACATGGAAAACACTGGTCTCAGAAATTCCTCAAACACAACAGCTTTTATTCAAAGCTGAAGAAATGTTCCTATTAAAAGGGTGCATGAAAATTGCCAAGTGTCTCCTTCTCTAAGCTATCAGTAAATTTGGCCCCATCCCGCTAGCATTACAGAATTGATTCCATTATCTTCTGCCTTCTTTAATCTGTTTTCCACGTATAGGTGCCTAAGGAAGGAAATAGTAGTTAAGGTTGAAAATATGCTGAGCTATAGATATGCTAAGTACTGGAAGTCCTGCTTTTTTACAGAGGCACCTGTTTGTACAAAAATTCTCACTTGCTGTTCCTGGAGAGAATAAATAATGTATCAGTATTTTTAGAAAGTGAGTCATTCAAGTAACGCGCAACCTCTTTATGGCATCATCAAAATTTGGGATCTAGGTTTACCCTTGTGGTGAAGATAATGAATTCTGTTTGCTCACTTGAGAGAAAAACCTGTTACATGGCTGGAATATATATTCTATTACAGCTAAGGTAATGCTTCATCCCTTGAACCATCTGATAATTACAAAGATTGTTGCAGGCAACTTCTCAAGTTTTCTCAAGTCTCGTTTGACACTTTAGTACTACAGAGAGCAGCCATTAGAGGGGTGCTTTTGAATGAGGCAAAATGCTTTTGATTCATTTTTTTTAAAAGCTCGGGATGTTTTTCTATGAAGGGCTGTTTATTACCCAAATAACGTCAACCTTTTTCGGCTATGAGAATAATTTCAATGCAGCCTGTGAGAAATAATTTGTTTTTAAAAGAAATCGTAAATATCTTAAAATGTAAATCTTCAGCCTCTTCTGTTTTAACATTTTTGAGAGACTGTTGAAAAATCCTTGTGAAATACAACTGAACAGTTTATGAAATAATTTGCCTTCAAATCATTACTGACAAATTGAGTTAGCTTTGTTTTCCTGCAGCCTTGCTAAGGCAAGAGAAGAACTTAAAATATGTATTAAATAGATCACAGGCTGAAAAAAGGACTCTTTGTTGAGATGGGTAAAAGAAAATGAAGAAAAATGACACTTGAGCTGTGTTTCTCCACCTACATTTGTATGTATACAGGATGGAGGTGTTATATTTGAAAAACAGCATCTCAGGAGTAGATTGTTTTCAGGATGAGTTTGCTTCGTGGAATGGTTCACGTGTTGCATGTGTATGCTTCTCTCTCTAATACATGTATATATACAGCTGTATTCAGGAATGCTTACATTTATGTGTGGATATGGATGAACACAGCAGTGTGTGTGTATGAATACCATCTCTATATGGGAGTATGCATATGCACATATATTAATTTGAACATGATGGCAAATTCATAGTGCTTGCTATATAGTCCCTAATGAATTGTCCATTGTAATCTTTCCTCATTTGCATAGAGATATAACAGATTCAGTTATAATAAAAATTGCTTTGAGATAATTACTTTCCGTAGCACTGTTTCCATTTTTTACTTTCCGCTGTCATAAAAATAGTAAGAAATGGTTAAAAACTTCTGCCAAATCTTTTGTCTTAGGAATTATGCGTGGAATTTGCACCTGCGATTAAAGATTATTGGGTTCCATTTGTTCTGTGATTGACCACCTCTTCTTGGAGATTAATTCATCCCTCAGAAATACAAATCAAAATTTAGAAGGGCCTAAGGTTTGCTGTGAATGAATGAAACATATGAAATGTGTTGAACTTGCAATATATGGAATGAAATACAGTTTGCACAATGGTGTCTACTGTTGTTACGCTCTGAAGGATAAAACTCCGCAGTTGTGAAGTGTCACTTTCCAAGCACGTATTGATAGTTACAGAAGTCAGTGCTGCAAATGTGTAGGGCTTATCAGATGATTTCAACATGAACACTGAATGTTTTTTTTCTGGTTTATATGCCATGTGTTTTTTACTAACCAATATATGGCAAAAAATTATTAAGGAATCTCTGAGATTGCATTTCACTGTGTCCTCTACAGCATGTCCTGAAACCACAATGTTACTCAGCTGCCGAGTCCACCTCCTGTTCTCTGTGGATTAGTTATTTAGTTTTTGTATTCAGTATATCAGAAAAGCTTAATCTAAAATTCATTATATGTGTTTTAATATTAAAACTTGTCATTGCCGCATCCGTTTTTATACTCCAAATCATGTTCGTCCCCTTTAACGGCATGATTAGAAAATGTTTTGCAGAGAAAATAGATGGACAGGTTTAGTACATGGTTTTCACACAGCACATTATTCAGTCCTGCTGGAAGTAAAATGCTTAGAGCTTTTTTGTTGTTGTTGTGAAATATTGTTTTAAAGGATTAGGCTGAAATTTCTGAAGAATCTTGTACGGGCTAGAAAGGCTGTCACTAAGCATCCGTGCTTTTTTGGCAAGAGAAATTAGCCTTCACTGGACTCCATACTGTGCTGCTCATGCAGCTGGTACACAAATTAGCAAGCGTAGTTAGACTCCAGTGCAAGTCATTTTTCCAGCAGGTTATTTCCTGCAAAGTTAATGTTACAACTTTTTGATATAAATGATCAGGAATTCTTGAGCAAAAAAAGCTTGCAGTCAACTGGGGGATGCAGACAGCTTGTGCATAAGAATTCTTTGGCCAACAGGAATGTCCTCTTAATGAAGTCCTCTAAGGGTTCCTGGATAAGCACAGATAGGCATCTGAACAGGCTGCAGTCAGTTCTAGACCCCTCCTTGTTCAAAAACACAGGAGACAGAGATTTCAATGTGCCTAGCAGATTACATGCCTAACAGATCGCAGGACTGCAGTGAAGCCCTTCTTTACTCCATTTATATTTAAATTCATTGCAACAGTCTGTTTTTGTGCAACACGTGAATTGTCAAAAGGGGAAAATTTGTTTATTTTATTTACAATTCCCTCTGACAGATCAAAAGTATCTGTCCCTTTGTGGTGTATGACTACGCTACAGAGCCTAGAGATACTGCACCTAGCTTGGGTACAGCACAGAATCTAACTCACAGCAGTATGATCTTGCCCACTTGGGACATGGACTTCCTGGGGCTGGGCTGCTTCCAAGACCTAAACTGGCACACTGCTCTGTAGCACTGCAGTCTTCAGTGCAGAAATATCCTCAGGCGAGGAGTCTTCACGTAGCCAGAAATGAAAGAAGCTTGTCTTGAAGAACCTCTGTCCTCTCTTCTTTCACCTGTTTTTGCTGCATTTCATGGCACATACTTAGCTTCTGTCATTTTGGGGTTCATTCTGTGGAGGTTTGGGACTCCAGATCTTGGAGTGAGGCATAGAGCATAGATGTTATTATTCACGAGTGGGCTGATATTTCCTATTTCACTGTCTATGTTATCAAACCCTAATTCTAAATAGGCTCTGAAAAATACTGATGATTTGAGTACACTAATTAATTCTAAGTAGAGAGTTAATATCATTTAATTTTCTGAAGAGTCTTGTCTCTTCTGATACACTCCTGCATCATGTTGTTTCTATTTTCTTCTTCCCTTTTTATGAAGAACTGGAGTGTGGAAAATAATAATGATGGGCAAAAAGGGCTCAAAGGCTACTTGAGTGTAGGCAGAGGCCAGGGATGCTGCTTCCAAAGTAGGAAAAAACTCAGATGCTACTTAAGATCCAGAGGAGGAGAATCAAGTCAAGGCAGCAGTATGACATTAGGCAAGAGAGTGAATTCAGGGAGAATAAGTAAAAGAAAATGAGAGCACAAATGCTGGTGAGTATGTAGAGATTTTACTAGAGCACTGTCGATGGGGATGATGTGTTTAAAGGGCATGTGGTAAGAGTCAGGGAGCTAAAGGAAGAACCGAAAAACCATCCATGTCGTGGGTTAGGAGGAAAAAGAAAATTGACTGAGGGGTCAATTCAGAATGTTTTTAAGAATACACTTGAGTGTAAGTACCTAAATAACTTCATAGAAAGCAAGCGGATGGCTAGTAGTGAAAGCTACGTGTGCACCCATGTACCCTGCTGAACTGGAGCTTTTAATGATAGCCTTTATACAGATTTGAGTGAGGGAGGAGTTGGACAAGAAAAGGTTACAATAACTGAGATACACGGCCAGCAAACAGAAAAAGGCTAAGGCAAACTGAGAGCTAAAGGTAACGTATCTATGCAGCAGAGCTTTCTACAAACCGTTATGCTTTTGTTCCACACCCTCTGTTTTACACGAGACTGACAGCGTTCAACACTAACCTAGAACTTCAGGTTTCATATGTTCCAACTCTGGAGATGTGCAAAGAATAAGTTTCCAAGAGGCCAGGAAAAAAAAAAGGAAGTAAGTCAGACTTCAAATTTCTCTTCTTCCCTGAATGGACCAATGGACTCTCTTACTGAAAGACTTTCCAAATATTTTGGAAATACTCAGACTAAAAAGGCAGCACTATTTTCCATTGCCAGAACAGGCGTGGCATCTACAGTCAGGCATTAAGACTACTTTCACATAGTTGACAAATGAGTATCAAACTACACTCCAATGGCAGAGTCTCTAAGTCAACCGAGGCTCTGTGCACCAAGGGTCAGCTCGGCACTGTTATGACATTGCCAAGAATCTAAAAACAAAATACCAGACTGAGTGCAAATCTTGTAGGAACGTAAGTGAGACCTCATTAAAATACCTTGTCCTTTTGGCCTCCTTCTGATTGTCAGTCCTTGTCACTAGGAAAACTGCATTTTCCTGACGTTGGCTACCAGAGCTCTGAACCTCTTGTTTCAGTGTCAGCAAGAAATGTTCAGAGCTTAACCTGGGCAGCACTGCAAAGTGAAATATTGGAGTTGTATGGGCCAGAACTCCTGTAAGAATATTCCTCTTGATTTCTGCCTTGCAAAACCAACAAGAAAAGGCACCCTAGGGAGCAGCGTACAGAAAACATCTCTCAAAACTGCTATTTAGATAGAAATCTGAAATCAGCATTTTTAGTCAAACTTCCAGCTTAGATTTGGCCTCTGTGTTAGGCAGGCTTTATGATGGCAGGATTTAGTTGTTTTTCACAGGATGAAAGCTTGCTTCCGTTTATGTGATATATACATGATAGATGAAACAATGAAGAATAGCTGTAAATTCTGGTAAATCTTAGCTGCTAACACTTAATTTTTCACCAAAACTAAGTGAATAATATATTATTTATGTGTATGCACATGTATTTCTAATTGGGTGCAGCACATTGCTCTCTTCCTCAAATTGCCAGCATGTTTTTTTTTTTGTTATCGATCCTGGGCACTTCTCCTCTGCTTTCATACCTGCTCATACCACATCAGTTGTCAGTACTGGGAGTGTTTGACATTGCTGCTGCCATTGTAAATTGAAAGATGGAACTGTGGGCCAGATTGCTTTTATCTGTTTTCTAGTTTTGATCTTTTCATCTGCTCTTTGCCAAGTAATGTCAGCCATGATTATTTCTAACTTGCCAAAATTCTGAGCGGCTTTTAAACAGGTGACATTTTCCTATAAAAAGACTCTACCACAAGCACGTTTCTTTTTCCAGCCCCGAATGTCACCTTTTCTCCCATAATTACAGTGGTCTAAGTGACACATTTCTGGACTACTGACAGTTTTAAAGATTTGCTGTTTGTGGGTATTGCAATTACTGTGCATTACCTTCTCCCTTCTGAGAGGAGTGAAATTATTTCCATAGATGTTGCTGCCTTCACAGTTTTGCCTTTGATTTTGCACAGCTGGCTCTAGACTGGATCTAGATTTGGAAGGAGCTGGGAATAACTTATAGTCAGGCAAATAAATAACTTTGGAACTAGCTACTGCTGTCACATAAATGTATTCTTTCCTAAACTTCTGCTTTCTTGCCTGGAAACATTCTCAAAGACTTTGGTAGAGGTTGTGGGCAAGTATTTTTGTGCCCTGGGTTACTTACGGATTTTAGTAACTCCTCTTCTTGCAATTATTCTTGCATATAGATATGTCATTTAGCTCATGGACCAAATGCTGAGTACTACTGTGTCTATAAATCAGACGCCGCACGTGAACCAACTTATACAGTGATGACAACTAGGGTTTGTATGCTTCTGTTGGGATTTCACCTCTTCAGGGAGAGAAAGAACAGGTTGGAAATGAAACCAGTAAAGTGACCGGGCAAGTGTAATGTCACCATTTCCTTGGTCTGACTTCTGCTTTCTGTTTAACACCACAGTGATCAACAAACACTACTGATCTAGACATCTTTCAATTTGACTGACAGATTCTGTATAAGAAAATAATAGTTCCTCTTCTCCTTTGTTTCACAATAAAGCCCTGGGAAACACCACAGGCACAAACCAGTGATCCACTTGTGGTCTCTCTATCTTTTTATTTTATGTCACAGACACTTCCAGAGCAGACTTACCCCAGTCTTCTACAGTCTCTAGAAGGGAGATTTGCACAACCCTTTGTGAACACTAACTACAGACCTCAGTGTTTCAGATGTGAGTAGCAAGCTGCATAAATCTGTTAGTCTGTATGGCAGATCTCTGGAACTAAACGAAGAACAATGTTATGCATTATATATATCTTTTTAAAAAGGACTCATTTATTGATAACTTTGGGACAATTGTTTTTTTTAATTTATGCATATTTACACAATTACATTTTAAAAAAAAATTACCTACATAAATTAGGAGCCTGAAGCAGAAATTTAAAGAACGGAAGGAACAAGAGCGACAATAGACTTCACAGTCAGTCTCCTTTAAGTCCTTAGTATAGTCATGAAGTTAAGATACAAAAGCATTTGCAACAACAACATAGTGGGCAGAGAGTATAAAAGAGAGGCCATGCCATTAAGGCAATTAAGAAAGATTAAGATTGTTTGTGGTGGAAAGACCCATTAATCAATAGGCCAGAAATCACAGCATGTAGAATATACTTCACAAAAAAAAGAGAGAGAGAGAGAGAGAGGGAGAGAGAACAAACAGGCTAAATATATCCCATACCAAAGGTTACGGACTTCTCATTAATGAGAAATCATATTAATCCCTCAGATATTGTTGGCTTCATAGTTAGGTTTTCCATTTGCACAAGTAGGAATAATGCTGATGGAATGCATCCTAACCGATGCAAAACTACTGTTTAAAAAATACCCGTCCACAGCTGGCACCATAGACACATAGCAGTATCTGGGAAGGGAAAGCAGAGCTGACTCAAGAGGAAAGAGGTGGATGGTTCTTAGCATTTTGCAGGGTAGGAACAGTTATTACAATTATTCATTGCTAGTAACAATGACACACAACACCCCATTCATGTATCTAAAGCTGCTGTACAAAGAGGGCATGATGCTTGTCAGAAGGATGGGTAATTGAAAATCCTTGCATTTGCAAAATGCCTCTGGGCATCTAATACAAGTCTTCATATGGTAATGAGAAGAGGAAACAAAGTGGGAGGGTTACTGCACATGTTAAAACTTGCACCTGAAATAACTGAAAATTGGCTTGAACAGTCACGTAACCAGACTGAAGCTGTAGGGCGCTCAGCTTCGTCATCAGCAGCAAGGTGACCATGCAATTGCAGGCCCATGAACGCTGTCTGAAGGAGCAGCTACAGGTGGGCAAAAAATGCTTTGCAGAGGGTTTTGCACAAATAGCTGCAGATGGCTGGAGCTTTTTTTCTTCTTTTTTTTTCATCTTCTAGCAAACTGAAGAGCAAAGGTAGAAACAAATGCTTTTTTTTTTTCCAGGAAAGGTGTGTCTCCATCAGGTTTGAATTTACGAGTAACTCCTAAAATTGTCCCTTTAGAAATCTGTATTTATTTCATTTCTCAGTATAGCCAGTTTTACACAATAACGTGGAAGAATTATTTTAAATTATCAGAGTTATTAAGATGAGACATTGCAGTCATCAAACCACTGATTTGCAATTCAAGCATTCTTGAGATGTGCTCTTTCAGGAGGGGATTTATTTATTACTTCTTAAATTTCTAATTGCTGTTCAGGTGAGAAAAAATCAACTCACAGCTGAATATGATTTTGGAGTATATAGTAGCAGTGGGTGAGGCATCTGAAATGACCTTTTCCATTTGTGAAGTAAGTTGCTATGGTTTTTTGTGTTGGTGTTTTTTTTTTTGTGTATGTGTTTTTTAAACTTTGTAAAGATATGTTTGGTTAATGTTACTAGAAGTGACTGCAAGAGGTAGGGTGATTTAAGAAAAGAAGGCTGGTGTTCTGCTTACCCCCATAGTAGTTCTGCTGTTGGGAGTAATAAATATCAGATAAAAACTTGTTTTCCTGTAGATACTCTAGGTAATACTAGATAGTCCTCCAGAGAAGTCAAGGAGCCATAATGATTCTTTAATTTCATGTAAAGCTACAGGCTCCTGGAATTTCTTAGTCTCTATGTGCTTCCTTCCTTACTCATTTATTAAGAAGCAATTCATACAGTTCTCAGAAAAGTAATGCGATATAACGAATCGCATTGATTTTTAAGCTCCTGCATCACTTATAAAGCAACACCGTCTGATACAGGGCACCTCTGCAGTAACTTCTAATGTCACTTTTGTTTCTCTGTTAAATCTGCCAGATTTTTGGTCCCCAAACTGTTTATGTTGCCACATTGCAGGTTACAAAGTAGATGGCTCAACTAACACAGTGAAGTTCTGGTGGCAAAATGAATGGCAGTAGGAGTCATGTGACCAGGATAATGATGCCAGCAGTAAAGGAAACTGGTAGTTTCAGATATTTGCTGGTTTCTTAAAAGAACTGGCAAGCAACTTCTTCATAGTTAATGAAATGCAGCATGGTAGCTTTCGGCTGAAAAATCAAGAGTTGGCAGTCTCCTTGACTGCTGAGAGCAGTCTATATAGCAAACCCATAGTGCTTTTGAAGATCTTGCAGTCTATTTTGTTACCAAGTACGTGCTATTGTTTTGGGAGGCAAATGCACTGTAGTAGGTGTCTGTTGTCTGCAGAGAAGTCTGGGGTTTCCAGGTTTTGTGATCTTGGTACAATTTATATTTTAGCAAACAAATATTTTATTGTTGTTGAGTGGGTGGGTGTTCCTCTGTCACAGAGTCTGAGAATATTAGCGAGTTTTTGGCTGCTGTGCATGTTTTCTGCCATTCTTCTTCTACACACAATCGCCTTGCTCTTCTATTGCATTTTCTCAATTTTACTACATAAACACATCTTCTATCATATTGTTTATCCATGCATGGAGCAAGAAAATAATCTGACTGCACCATTCTGGACCTCTTGACATTTAGAGAGAGTTGGGATTTAGACAGACCATAGAAGAAGGAATTGCACAATTCAAGATGAGAAGTGATTAAGACATGAACAAGGATTTCAGCAGAAGCAAGGTCAAGGTAAAGATGAACTCAAGCAGAATTTCATAGGTAGGAATAAGCAAGAGGATGAGAAAGACAGTCTGGTGCTCTGAAAAAGCCATTTATTGTTCTGAATTCTGCACTGGTGGGATAGAAATGTAAAGAAATGTAATATATTTTAATTATGCTGTGCTAGCCAGGGCACAGAGATGCCAAATGCTTAGTGACGCATTGCTGTAGTTTCCTATGCCTCCCTCTTATTTACCTGCTTTTCTCTCCTCTCAGTCCATTTTCATATATGGGAAATGCTAGGCACTTGAATCAAACACTTTACATGTTACAGTTGTAACAAAGAAATTTGTTTGTTACAACTAACTGCTAAATTTTTTTTACTTCTATTCTCAGGAATTAAGACAGCTTGCTAGTGCCAAAGAAGTCACCGTAGTATCTTATTCCCAATGTCTGATTGTAGGAAGAAACAATACTTGCACAGAAATCACGCGCAGCTTCTAGGTCATCTTTGTTTTGCATTTCCTATCATCTGTCCACCTATGGCGGCTCTTTGATGTGCTGAATAGCTTGTAAGTGTTTGGTCTGCTGGTGGAAAAAGCCCAAGCCCAGACACGGGGAGAATCCTCAGCCCCTGCAATGGGGCAGCCTGCCACGTGCTCGTGCTGTGGAGAGGAATCTGAAAAGAGAGATGGCAAGGGTAAAGTGCAAATCTATGGAAGTGGACATCAAGGCTGATAGACCTTTCACAGTTGAACGCTGCCAGCTTTGGTAGGGTTTCTTTCATGTTCTTGATTCAAAATATCAGTGCGGTGCTTTTTGATGCTTGTATATTAATTCCACTATAGATATTAGCCAAACTAATTGGCTCTTCAGACTAGAGAAGTGTAAACATCTATATAATAAAGTAGTTAGCCATTTGAGAAATATTTTCATTCCGTCTGTTTCATCGTAAGGCTCTATTTTCTCATCTCCTTCCTCTCACTTTTACAGCGTTCTTTCTCTCCGTGAGTATTTCTGCGTAACTCTTATCTGGAGATGAGCAACACTTCTTATAAGAGAATAGGTTAAAATAAACTGAAGTTTTACTCAATAAATATGCATCTTCCCATCATTCTGTCCCATCTTTGTATTGTATTACTAAAGCAAATGTAATTAGTGAAAATCAAAATGACTTATGAAACCATGTCAATTATTTGAACCAAAGTTTTGGGGAAATGAAAATGTATAAAAAGTTCTGCTATTGTCAATGCATCTTATCCGAATATTTTTGAAAATGAAACTTTTTCACTGTTCTCTTCCCTAATTTTTTTCTTTTTCCAAGATTTTCAGTCTTTGAGTGCTATATATCACATTCTACAACACAATATAAAAGGTAAAAGTCAATGTTTAATTAAACATTTTATGTAAGTGAATGTATAACTTCTCTAGTTTTTAATTTATTTTTGGTGACCCAAGGTTTAAAGGTGTAGGCATTTTGCTCTTTGTTGGAGCTCTAAATCCCTTCATAATATGAAACCCATGAAACCTCTGCAAAATGGATTTTTGCTTTTCTTTGTGTCTTTCATTGTCTCTGGGCACCTGCATACAGAGGGAAAGAATTTTTGTGTCCAAGTTCTCGATCTCATATATTCCTTCAGGTTAAGCACTCTCACTGATTACCACAGCTCCATTTAAACTGGAGGGAGGCAACCTCTTCACAAGCTGGCTGCCATTTAGGGCCCTTAGGGTGATGCAGTCGCTGTGCTGATGAGAGGCAGTGTGGGCAGCACCAAGTTACCCTCTCACATGTTACTGAGCATGCGCTATCCTGAGTATTGCTAATGGAGGAAGAAAGGTACCTCCCACTCAACTCCCTCCCCAGCTGATAAATTGCCAGCACAGCTTCTGAAATCAACAGCCTTCAATATCATCAGGAAACTCGTTGGTGAGTATAGAACCCAGTGAGACAAACCGTTGTGCAAACCTACAATCACAGAATCAGAATTGTAGGGGTTGGAAGGGACCTCCAGAGATCATCTAGTCCAACCCCCCTGCCAAAGCAGGCTCCCTAGACCAGGTTGCACAGGTAGGCATCCAGGCAGGTCTTGAATATCTCCAGACAAGGAGACTCCACCACCTCTCTGGGCAGCCTGTTCCAGTGCTCTGTCACCTGCACTGTGAAGAAGTTCCCACACACATTGGTGCAGAACTTCCTATGCAACAGTTTGTGGCTGTTTCCCCTCATCCTATCACTACGCACCACTGAGAAGAGTCCGTCCTTGTCCATTTGCCTCGCACACCTTAGATATTTGTAGGCATAGATCAGATCCCCTCTCAGTCTTCTTTTTTCAAGGCTGAACAGACCCAGGTCCCTCAGCCTCTCCTCATAAGAGAGATGTTCCAGGCAATGTACAATGCTGCAACTGTTTCAGTTTGTGACTAGGTAGACTACTTTGAGTTAGGGATGATGAAGGCATAGGAAGCTCATGCTTGAGAGAAGAGCTTGCACCATGGAATTAAAAAAACAAGGAACGGTTACAAAGATGTCTTTCGGCTTTCCTTTGTTCCCTTCACTAGCTCAAAATCTAGCCACATAGCCCAGCTGCCAACATGAATAACAAAAGGCTCAACCTTTTATGACATAGAGCAAGCCTTGCCATGCTTGAATCCCTTCCACAACATGCAGGTCTTCCTCAGTAGCAAGATGTACAGTGAGCTGTTTTCTATGCACGGTCCTCATCCTGGTTTCAGGTAAAGCATTCTTTTTTTTTTTTTTTTAAATACTTCTGAAAACTCCTGCAAAGAAAGAGTTATTGCTAGCTATAGTACCAGACAATAGTGATAATTCTATCTGGGGATAGAATGTGTTAAATTAATTAATAACCTTAACTAAAATACAGTAGATGAATGTGGGCTTATTTGAACATTGTATTTCCTTCTAAAGATGAGTTGTTCCAAACTTTATATTTTTAGTGTGTTTTGATCATAGATTTTACGTAAATGTCCTCCAATAAACTTTAAATATTCCATTTCCTCTCATGGAAGTGTGAGAGACATATTGGACTTTCAAAAACTTAAGCAGTCTCGACTACAAACACACATGAGCAGTCCTACCGATGGGCTTTAAGTCAGACATGCCTTGAGACAGAGCACATCAGTTTCGTTCTTGTTTGAAGTTTCTGTGAAACTTCAGTCTTGAATTTACTATAGTAAATTTCTGCATTCTGATGATTAAAGTAAGAATTAATAATTATGAAATTAAACTTCATTAAATGAATTGACTGTAACGGTGAAAGCAAGCATTAAGATACATCGGAAATGAATACAGACCTAAAAAGACTTGGCTATACAGTGAAAAGCATCTAGTTATTTATTGCTCATTGACCAATATTTTTATAACAAATGAGGCGCTTAGAAATTGTGCACAAGAATGATGCTGGTTTAAAGCAAAAAAAATCAAAAGAATCCCTCACTAGGTGTGTCTCTGTGAAATACAGTGTCTTTTGGAGCTCCCTGTGTATGCTTATTTGACTACTGTTTGTACAACCTAAAAGATCCAAGAATAAAAGGTTGATATGCACAGGAGAGCTTTTCTGAAATGTTTTACTACTTGATGCGCAGGCAATCTAAACATTAATATTCATCATGTTCTAATTTCCTTATTCCTATGCCAAGCTTGGAACCACTTAGAATTAAGATTTTTCTATTTTGCTGCTTTTATGTATTGTTTTATCTGCTTTCACTTCAGCTTGTACAGAACCATCTAAACAAGCAACTGTGCGTGATTGCTTTCCAGCTCCAAACTGTGGTTTGTAGAGGAAATAAAATTCCCAATGTGTTTCTTGGGAAGCAGAAGATATCTGCATGTCCATTTCAACATATGATCATAATCTTATGATCCCTGTCTTGCAATTACATCCATGTAGTTTCTCTTTCTGCGTATTTTTAAAACCTTCAGGAGGGCATCCTTGATTTTAATGCAAGTTCTTATTGTCCTCAAGATATCCCAGTTTTTATTTATAGTGTTTGTCTAGATCCTTTATATTTTTTACTACTCAGCATCTTGGCTTCCAAAAATGCATAAATCCCTATCTTGCATTATAGAATCTGTGGACCAGAATTTGTTGTAGGCAGTGAAATAATCAAAGTTAATAACCACTGAGAGATTCAAAGTATTTCTATAACTTGTGATACTTCTCCAAATGGTTATGCTGATGAAGAGGCTGAAGCTCTGTCTGGACAGTTAACATCAAAATCACGTCTTTATGAAATGGCATAATGTAAAGATATATTTTTAAAAAGCAATACTGCAGTAAGAGTAGCAATGACATTGTTGAACACTGAATGAGTGCAGAGTCTGGAGCTAAAGATCTCAGAAACCCAAAGAGTTCTGACAAAGGTTGCAAGGCCACGAGCAGAACTATTTTGCCTAGAAACTCTCAGGACTACAGGCTCAGGAATTACTGATATTGAATCCTTTCTTGGGGGATGGGAGGGTACTGTTTAAAATGCATTCATGGTATATTTCTCCCGAATGAAAGATTCCCCATCCACACAGATAAGGAAATCATGCTAAGTTCTTAATAACAACAAGCTGATCTTTTATGTCTGGTGCCAGCAGAACTTCATATGCTGATGCTTACTTCTGGTTTTTTGTGTTTTTTGGTTTTTTTTTTTTTTTTTGAGGGGGGGGGGGAAGCAATTAATTCCCCAATTCAAAAACAATAAAGTGAAAAGGAATTTTGCTGCTGAATTTAAGCACAACTGGGTGTTATCCAGAGGTTAAATTCTTTTCCTGCTTAACATAAGAACATAATAAGAACATAAGAGGCATACTGGTTCAGAACAAAGGTCAGTGTAGCCCAATATCCCGCCCCCAATGACAGCCAAAAATGGGTACATGTGAAGGAGTAGAGAACAGGCCTTGCATATCTGATTCCTTCCTCTAAGCATTCTCCCATCTCTCAGCTGCAAACAGCTGAGCAATTTCCTCAAATGGGTGTAGTTCCCAAGTATTTAAAAACCCACCATATGTTTCAGTTCTGTAGTCTTGCCTGGCCTCCTATTGAGTCTATGGAACCTTACAATATCTGCTAGCTGATGACTGATAGGAGTTGGGCACCTGGATTTTGTGGCAAAAAGTATCATTAGGGACTCAAGTCTAATACTTCCTCTTTCTCTGTATTCCCAATAATAACATAGCTCTAGAACAAATCCGGTGATTTATAACAATATGAGAAGAAGTGAGACTGTATTCAAAATATAACCATGACTTTTTTAAAATACAAAAGCAGGCATTGTGATCTGAGGCAAATAAAATGGAGTGAGTTTGGGCAGCGTAGGACCCTAATAAACTGTTGATAAAAGAGTAGCCTGTGGGCTGAATGAGGAGATACTCAAGCTGTTCAGGCAGTGTGCTAGGGGCAAAGAGAAAAGGCTATTACCTTTGAATTATTCAGGTCTGAGCAAAAGAATAGCTGAGAGAAGCCCGTGGACATTTCTGAGCCTTGCCAAGGAGCAGACAGATATGACATGAGATATCTGTTCAGTGGCAAAATCCAGTTAGGTTGCAATAAATACAATAAATTCTTGCATCTATCTTCCTTGATTTCTCAAACATTTCCTTTTTATTCTATTTTTCCAATAAAATTCATCTGTTATTTAAAATGATATAGATTAACTTTCTGATACCATGTTAGCCATTTATATTTCCCCATAGTAGATACGTGAAACAAGCCACTGACAAAATGCAAACCTATCTACAGCAAATCCTCCTAACTGTAAGTGCTTGCAAATGACAAAGGCACTCAAGTATTCTGATGATGTGGCTTGTGTAAGGACCTACGTGGCTAGACAGAGCAAATCTTTCATGTAACCAGCCGTATCTCCTGCTGTTCTGAATCACTAGGTTCAAATCATTGGCTTCCATGAATCTTGTAGTTGGAAACGTTGAAGACAGAAAAACTCTAATGGGGCATTTTGGACAGCCTCCTGCCAGGTCATGATTATTCCCTCCAGAGCTATGTTAGTGCTTGATGAACAGCATTACTACCCACAAATGAGGCAATATTGTCCACAAACATAGACAAACAGAAAGAAGATACGTTTGAATGTGGTCAACAAATACCTTCCTCTGTAGCCTGTGTTTTTATTCTGTATTGTATTTACTTTTTTTTTTTTCCTTGCATTGGAAAGACAGGAAAACAGAGGCTGTTTTGAAAAGCTCCAGATGAAACCCATCAAACTGCTGAGCTGATGAACTTGTGTTGGTTTTGTTGTGTGTAAATAATGAGGAAAGCTGTAAGATAACCACAATCAAATGTTTCTCAGATATCTGCACATTTTCTGCACATTTTTTTTTTCTTTTTCTGGTTTTGCTTGCTTTTGTTTTGTTTTTATGAGAAAATACGTTGATTTTGTAGAGTGGGAGATGTTCTGTTACCTACTAGTAGGTCTCTTGTGTCCCTCCGAGGATGTCTCATTTGATCAATGGGTTGCTCTTGGTGCCTGATAACTTACAGATCTTTCCTAATGTCATCTGATCACACAGTTGGCAATTTTTCCCTCAGAAGAGCTTTTAATAAGATTGTCTCAGCCAGAGTGATGTATATAATCTTAATTTCTGGGGACAACAGAATCATTTTCTGGAGTGATGTCAAATGTCTTTGTTACCTGAACAAAGTGCCAGAGGTTCTGGAAAGCTTTTTATGCCAGTCTGAAAGAGTGTGTTAGACTAACTCCATAGTTCATAAAATCTGATGGGGTGAGACCCACATGAGGGAGGGAGATTGTCAATGCTAGTCTTAAGTGTTCACTTTTAATGAGATTTTCCAAGCTTGCAGTATCAACATTCTCAATCTGCAAGTCCTTTAGAGTCCTTAATGGTTTCTGACTGTGCCCATGGCAGTAGTTGTGAATGTTTTTATCTAATCTACTTGATGATGAAGCTGTATTCAATTTCATCTTGTGATCAGATCTCTGCAATGCACCTACATCCATTTATATCACAGGACCAGAGTCAAACTTCAGCTGTGGTTTATTTGTGAAAGGGTGTTTCATAAGCAGCCTTCAGCATCTCCACTTTATTATTTGAAAAGAATTTTTTGTACTTTTTCCCTCCCTTAAAATGTTATGATCCTTGTTATAGAAGCTATCTCCCTTTTTGTGTGATTCTGTGTCAGTGAAGATGAGCTGATGTGCCTCGAGGGATCAGGACTGTCAACCCTGTCTCTGATAGATGGCTTCTTGGCCAGTGGAGCTACACACCTTATAGTCTCTGCAGAGCTGTAGACTCTCAGGTAACTGAGCTCAACAGCTTACCCAAGCTTTGGGGGGGGGGGGAACGTACATTGTGAATATCTTTGCTTTCATAACAGACAGTTATGACTGAACGTGAGTCTTGACAAGTGTATTTTTATATTCTGAAATAACAAGTAAGGCACTTTCTGCCTGACCACAAATCCTTCTATCCAGCCAATTTAATCATTCTACCGGTGTTGCACCTAATTTGCTTAGGGTTATGTTTTCATGTATATACATAAACTATTCCAAAAGAAAATAAAAATTTACATGTATGTGAGACAGTGTCATTATCTAGCAAGACCTCATAGCTCTTCAGTTCCAGTTTCAAATGTATTTATCATAGCGGGTAATATCTGAGACTGAGTGGTCTAGTTTTTATATCTCCTTTTTGTGCTACTTTTGCTGCTTCCCTGGCAAAGCATGACTGAGATATATGGTGCACATCCTCTAGGGGTTCAAGGCTAAAAAAAGTTTTTTCTTTATAAAAATTCTTCCTCTGTGACAATCTTGGAAGGAATTAGATTTTCTATGGTTGGTTAAAGAGATACATGCCTCATATTAAAAGAATCAGTCCTTTATTTAAGGAAAACATTCCAGTCCAGGACATTGTTTCCTTCTGTTGAGCTGAACTTAGATATGAATGGCACTTAGGTATATGCTGTCCTGAAATTACATACTTTCGTGAGTCAGAGCCCAGGTGAGGCGGAGTAGGAGGGTGGATGGAGTAAAGGTTTGATGTGCTGATGACCTGGGAGGTGTGCAGAGAGGACAGCATGGACAACTTTGCTGGTGCTCCAAGAGAAGCTTCAGAGCCCATTGGGACCACATGGCTGTCAGTGGCAGAAGTCCCCACTCATTCAGCAGGGGCAGGCTCGGGCCCAGTGTCTGTAAAATGTAGGCTCATTATCCCCGGGTTTCCTACACAAAGATTACTACTGTAATATATAATATGGCTTTTCTCTGAACTGACTATTCTTATTTGTTGAGCAAAATTGCCCGTTTTTCTCCTTGACATATTTACACAAAGTGCCTTTTCTTTTTCTTGTCTTTTTAGGTAGGATTTTCTGTCAGCATGTTTTATTTGGGAAATAGCATGTGACACTGAT
>JANHGO010000027.1:20793794-20811446 GCA_024606505.1 Aquila spilogaster
ACACAGATGTCTTCCCTGACCCCACACGACATAGCTATTAACCCCACAGTAGTATAAAAATGGGGAGGAGGAGGAGCAGGTCCCCTAGGTAAAGCAGACCTTTTCACTCCAGGCTTGTCCGGCCGCTCCGCCGCGGCACGGCGGCGAGGACGCTGTCGCAGGGAGCTGGCCCACCAGCCGACCCCAGCTCACCGCGGGCGCCTCTCCTCTTTGGGGACCTTTCTATAGACCTAGTCATGTGAGATAAATAGTCACGGCGTCGGAAAATGAGGCTGACAAATTGACTTGTGAGATGTTCCAGGAGCGGAAGGAGCCGTGGCATGCCGGGTGCTGCCTGCGCGTGCAAGGGAACAACTCTTGTGTCCCCGCATGCACATGCCTTGTTGATGTTTTAGTGCTGATAAAGTATAATGCCACTATCATGCAATCGTCTAATGCTTCCAGAAAACAGAGATGATTTTCTCATTACACTGACTAATGTGCTGATTACCACATACAGCTCCTTTTGAGTTCAAGTTCCTTCTATATTTACTTCAGAAAAATGATCGGCTGCTTATTCAAGTGAAAGGGATTCTTTTTTCAGTGTGATTATTCAAACACATCAAGTAAGCAAAGCAGACTTTTAAACCGCCTGTTTAAGCTGCTGAAGTTGAGGAAACATTCAGAAGTTTGCATGTTAAATTTGGTTACTGTGTAGGAATCACGAGTTGGTTAAGAGATGCAGCATCCCTCAGCAGCTATGAGCTTCCTGATCTTCAGAGCGGCTCAGATTCTTATAGCTTTTGGAAAATCACTTCTTTAAGCAATGCTCTGTTACCTTTTGGGAGGCCATTTTGTATTTTCTGCCTAAAAGATGAATGACCGTTAAGTAATGTAATCTACTGCAGTGCTACACAGCATACAGTGCAGAAGTGTCCATGGCAGAACAGATTCTTTTTCGTCCTTTTAAAATAATTGATTGCAATGGCATTCCAGTCTTGTGCCACCCACATAGCTGGTCCAAACTGGGACCAGTGAATATTACAGCATGAGGGGAATTCTGCTTGGCAGATTTACTATCGAATGTAGCAGAGCAATGCCCAGATTTCCCTTCTGACAAAGAGAATTATTAAAAGATATTATCTTTTTGTATCTCCTCTTGCTGTGTGAGTGCACATTTGCCTGCATTGCTGAGCTACAGGTTACAGAAGTGGGAAGTGCTGGGTTGAGCAACTGGCATGAGCTTAACTACCAGACTCCCCAGAAAGGGCAATCTGCTAAGAGACATGAGATTTTGACACGGTGCAGAGTGAACACTGGTAGTCTCTGCCACTGTCACTGGGGGTGACCTGGGAGTGGATAAAAAGGATGATGGAGACTGCTCACTAGGATAGCTGGAGCACCACAGCCGCTGCCGACCAAATTCAGCTGGATTCCAACAAAAGAGATTTGGGCTATCTGCCCCAAGAGTAAAACCCCCATGGGAGTTTTGGCCATGTGGGAAGATACCATTTGTACTGCCTTCCATACTGTGGTTATTCTTGAAATTTGGTCCTCTTGTAGCCCTTTATTAAACCTCCATTCTATTGTCATTTTAGCCCTATGTCTAAATGTTGCTAAGTAACCTCCTGTGTCGAATACTTTTTCTGCTGGGAGAGAATCTTGCATCAATCACCTATTGTGACTGCCAGATTAGATACCGTAATGTGCTCTACATGGGACTGCGTTTTACTTCTATCTGGAAACTGCAGCTGATACAGGATTTGCAGACTACTTGTTAGGCAGCATCTTTTCCTAGAGCATGCTAAAGCAGCACTGAAAGCTCATTCAGTGTGTTTACCGATCCCTGGTCTGATTTTTAAATGTTTGAGATTTGGGGGTTGTTGGTTTTACCTTTTAGCTCTAAATGCTACCTGTTTGAGTGAGAAACTCTGCCAGAGAGCACACTGCTCCATTTGCAAATAGCGGAGCCTGTAAGGTAAAACCTTGCCTCTGCAAGACAGTGAGAGCAATGCCTACCTGGAGCTGTAGTGAGCTGCAGTTTCTGTAAGGCTCTTTTATCGTATTTTCCATGGGGCCAAATAAAAGCCAAATTCTGATGATCACTTGCGTAAGTAGAAATCAGGAGTAATGCTATTTAAATACTATGTAATTAGACTGAAGTGAATGAGAATGGAAGTTGGTCCCAATTGATTATATATTTCAGGTCAGTTGAAATAATGGAACAGCCTTTTCTGTCTCGGCTTAATGCAGTGGTTCTGAAGAGTTCATCACCTGCTCTTGGCTCTCTTTCTTATTTCCAGCTGATAAATCATCTTTAATGTGTTTCCTAATATTGCTTTTCCATGTGAGCGCTGGTTATAGTTCTATGTGACAGCAACAGGGAAGAGGGGGAGGGGGCAGGCAATAATTTCGCTGACACCGAAATTACTCTAAAAATGCATTAATGTGTCTTAAGTATAATTGACATACTTTGAAACGTGCATGGCCTATTGGCAAAATTAAATTTTGCTGGCCAAAACTTGAGGTAGGCAGAACTTCTCGTAGCATCATTTCTGGCTATGTATTAAATAGTGATAATGGCTTAGATCAATATATTTGCAAAATATTATCAAATCTCACATGTAGAAATCATCTCTTAGTCATCTTTCGTCAGTTAACCTTTTCTTCTGTGGTAGGTTGTTTTTCTAGAGGAAGCATTTGATAAAGCACATCACGGAAATTTTATACATGCGGTTTACTGTGTTAATACTTGTCACTTATCACATCTTCTTCATTTCCTCCTTGATACTATACAGTTAACATTATATGTCATAGCAAAAGCAAAGCACTTTCCATAAGGTTCAAGGTGGGAAGTCAGAATTTACATTGGCTTTTCTTCGCTAAATTTTATCCTAATAACTAATCCCAATGACCAGTAAAATAATAATTTTAAAAACAATATTAAGAAGCCTCTAACTACAGTTATATCATCTGCCTAAACCCTTGTCTGGGTTATGACAATAATCTGAGGATTGTTTGGTTTTATTCATCTCAGGAAAACTATAGCAGTTTTACACAACCAGAATCCCAAAAGAACTGATATCTCCATAGTACAGAAGGAAACCTTTTCTATATATATTTGGTAAGTACACAAGCTGCAGAGAAATGAATCATTCACATGCAACGACTTAAATGTGAGAAAATGCACACGAGTTGCAATCAGTACAAATGTTTGACCGCTTCACCTGCACACTGCAAAGCACTCCATCGGCAGTATTGCATCTGCAGAATTGTTTCTGAGAAGCTTCAAACAGCTGCAGCTGAAAATATAATAGGAAACATGGTGTCCTGCTACTCTCACCCACTGCACTAATTTGAAGGACAACGGGAGGACAGTTCAGGCCTGGTTCCGTGATGGGTAAGCTCCATCTTTGTCTGCCTTTTTTAAAAATGTGGTTTGGTCTTCCCAATCATTTAGCTGCTTTTGTAATACTGGTGTAGTTGTACACGTCGTGAGATGCAAAACCAAGATATTTCTCATAGATTTCACACTGCTGTGATGAAGAAGTTTTATGCAGAGTACAGTGGTGTTTGCACGAAGTCCCTACACAGCAGAGAGGAGGAGACTAATTTTTGTGTACAAGACCCTGTAGGAGACACAAAGCATTTTGCGTGTGGGATGTCCCAGTCCACCCTCCAGATTGCATCAGCTACACCTGCAGCATAAGCACATGTTCAATTCTGCAAACAGATGTTTGCAGTCTTGGAAGGAAGGACTAGGAAACCTTGAGAAATGCATGGAGAATTACTAACCACAGAGGTCTGTATTTAGACAAGGTTAAATATAGGTGTAAACTCTAAAGAGTGTTTTTGCACCAAACCAGATTTCCTACATACTAAACATCTCTGTCCACACCTGTCAAGTTACTTCAGTCAAAACGTATTTTCAGTATTCAAATAAGTTAAAGGGTAAATGGGTTAAGTTGCTGTCATACCAGCTGTGTGTTGCTTCTTCCATTTTTATGAGAACATCTCATTCGTGTTCTCATCTGCAAACATCTATCTTAGGAACAAAAGTGTTTTTGGATATAAGGAGAGTAATATTTTATCTCCTCCTGATCTGTAACCAAGCACAGTAAATACAGATACTTGGTCTGAACCTCCTGTGGCGTTTAATATGATTTTGGTTGTGAGCCAGAGTCGAAGCACCCACTTTTTTTCTGCAGAATATTGTTAAGCTGTTAATCTATAGAGCATTGCAGATGGAATGGATACAAAGTGTACTTCAATTTATTAAAAAAAAAGAAAGTCCATTTTGAGACATGATTCACTTTGGTTTTAAGGAACCTATTGACAGAAGAAATTGCATTGTTCTGTCTGGTAAGAAGTAAGGACTGGAGCACCTCCGGTTAATAATGGGCCTTGGAGATTTCAGATAATCTTTTTCTTTGCCTGCTAAAAGTTGGGCAGAAACAATGAACAGGGAAACCCGAAGTTCTCAAAGGTCTTTTCCAATTAAAAGATTCTAGGATTCTATCAAGCCATACAACAAGCAGCTGAAGAAACTGGGGCTGTTTAGTATGGAGAAAAGCAGGTTAAAGGGGAGAATTAATTGCTCATCAAATCTGTAGATTCTGATGCAGGGTATGAAGTATCAAGGCACTGAACATTTTGAAGTAGATCCCCCAGTAACTTTTACTCACCTCTGTTGTCTCAAAATCTTGCAGGACACTGCTTATGGAGCTCAGAGTGGATAGGTCCTCTTCCTCACAAATGTTGCTTGATGCTGTCATGATGTCCTTACAACATGGCTTTTTGCACTTGTGTTGCATATTGCAGGGCTTAATGTAAGGTATGAATGCCACAGTGGTGCTCTTGGTAGTGAGTGGGTTGGGCATCTTGTGGTCCCTCCACAGACTGTCACCCTGTCTTGCTACCATCACCACTCCCTTTGGCTGTTACTCTACTGTCTTCACTACCTTCACTTCCCACTCCATCCTTGACCCCAGCCACATCATCTCTTCCCCTACCCCAAACATTTAGACATCATCCTTTCCATGTTTATTCTTCAGGGCTTTTGTTCACACTGCAAACAGCTTAGCAGAGTGTCACTGACCCACAAATTTTATCCACATCCCTTCCTGACGTTTGTCTTGCACACCCAATAACCTACACAGAAACAACTAGTGTGACTGCGTCCTCCCTTCTCGCGCCTGTCCTTCTCCATAGCTTTAACCTGACTCAGCTGCAAAGGCATGCAGCAAAACAGCTGCTTTGGCTTTTTTCTCCTCTGCCTTTAGCAAACCGTGGATCAAACCTCCTAATCCCTACAAAGGTTATATCCTTCACCCTTTTCCCACAAAGCACTGCTCCTTTCTGACCTCTCACTTTCTACATTCCCCTCTATGACAAGCACCTCATCTTGTTAACAGCTTTAAGCAAAAATAGCCTTTTTGACTTGAGCCAAACCAAACCCAGAGGAAAAATTGCAGGCAGCTCTCTTCAAAGTATTTCTATGCTAGAAAATTGCAAAATTGAATTTTCATTCCTGGAATATTTCCTTACATTATAGCTGCATTTCAGCTTATCTGCCCATCATCTCTTTTCAAGACACTTTATATTCCATTTTGATTTAGCATGGCCAAAAGTGATGTTTTCTGATTCTCTTCTGTACTCTTAGTTTGACTCCTGTTCTTGGTTACACTGGCATGTTATCATTCCTATGATCTTCAACTTATTAACCTACCAGTTCATCCCTTCAAGACAGTGACCAAACCCATCTTTCTCTTGGTATTAAAACAAGAAAATCTCTCTTCTAAACCTTTGTAGTATTTTGCATCCAACCACCTATTCCTCTGTGACTTACACTGTCTCTCTTTGATATGCACAGAAAACAAGCCAGCCCTAGCCATGCTCATTACTTGGAGCTCTCAGTCCTGCTCACTCCTCCGCTCTTACGCCTTCAATTCCTCTCATCTTCAGGTCACCAAACAGCTGCCTTGCCTCTTAGCAATCACCAGCCTGCAACCCTGTTCCTCTTTACTGTATGGACATCACTATTTCTTCTTAACACAAATAACACTCAGTGGACTCATTTGTAAGGCTCTCTCATCTTTCAGCCATTTCTTCAAAAGCCACATCGGCTGAAGCAATGATTGGTGCAAATGGCCTGGGGTCATGGCTGGCACATAAGCTTTTTATGGGAGAGGGGCAGGAAGGTATGCAGATGCCCACGATGACTGTAGGCACGCATCTTCCTGATTTTATAATTTCTATTTTCCAATTATGTGTATTGCCTGAATTATTTGACAGTAAACTCTCCGGGGCAGGAGTGTTCTGCCTCTAGCTGTGCATATCACTGTCTCTCTGGGCTTCTAATCCCAGCCAAAGCCTCTGCATGTCACTGCAGCAGCCTCACTGATTCACGCTCCCAACCATGATGTGCATTCTGGAAATCCTCAGTGTTTGCATCCATACTCCTGACCCTCTTTCCCATACTTAATGACATTTCTTTCTGAAGCAAGCACAAGATGAGAGGCTCCATTAAATGCACCAACCTGCAAAAGGCTTATGCATAAGATGTGCGTGTCACATTATGTTTTGTTGAACTTTCACTCTCACGATGTTTATCTTAATTTAGTAATATATTATTCTTCAGGAAAACAGGAGCTCCAGGGCAGAGACAGACTCTGGCAGCTGTAAGGAATGATTACTTTCCAGTTTGGCTAATGACATAATCCACTGTGGTTGAAAGTCTTGCTTTCCTCTTTAGATGATGTCAACAATTCCATGAGCTACATGTGTTGTATTCATAAGTGGTACTTAGAAATATGCGTTCTGTAATCTCCTCCTTATGCCTGACACTTTACACGTGTTTATCTACAAGGAGTGGTGACATTAGCTTGCTAATTTTGCCAGTGTACTGTACCAGTGAGGGTATGAGAGACTCAGAAGGATATTTAAACTGGCAAAGAGAGAATTATTGACATTAGCTATGAGTACTTTATAAGGCTCTGTTTTGGACTGTCATTTGTTAGAAAATCTTTGCTGCTGAAAGTCATCCATCATTCCCAGATGGACCTGAAAGCCTTACAGAAAACTCTCTTCCCAAATCCCACTCCTCACCAGTGGCTGAAAGTACTTGCCTATCAACATTTGCAAATTAGATACATAGATATTATTTCCTGACAATGTACAAATGGTATGATAAGATACAGTTCTCTTGGCGGCTGAATGGACTTCAGTGGTGAAAAAAAATGCTCTTTTGCCAGAACTCCACCTACATGCCCCTGTTTATACACGTAATTCAGGTTTTCTTTATTAAGTAGACTGTATGCACAATGTTCACACGGTGATGATCCTCAGCAAGAGCTCATACTG
The DNA here is from genome assembly GCA_024606505.1 of Aquila spilogaster. Taxonomy (NCBI): domain Eukaryota; kingdom Metazoa; phylum Chordata; class Aves; order Accipitriformes; family Accipitridae; genus Aquila; species Aquila spilogaster. The sequence goes on from JANHGO010000027.1 coordinate 20,801,136, forward strand.
CCCAAGTAAGTGTTTTTTAAAGAATCTAGCTCTTACCTCTCAAAATTACACTTGTATGGCATTGTTCAATATGTGTGGCTGACTACTATAGAAAGCAGCAACAACGGGGTACAATGCACTAATTTTATCCCACTTTGACTTTGAAAATATAATCGGTACTTATAAAAATTGTAAATACTACAGAATCATGCTAGTAGGATTACTCTAAAATGGAAGTGCTAATACATCAAGAAAATAGCTTTGCTAGTCCTAACTGGCTCCTATTATCACCATTATCAGAGAAGCTATACCTCTGGCAACAATAATGCGCAGAGACACAAATGAATATATGCAAGAAAGACAAGATTTAAGAAGGTGTTTCTTTTTATCTTACAATAAACTTTGTTCTTTTGAGTGCCACAGTTAGAATAATAAGTGCAACCTCTTATGTCCAGTGGCCAAGTCTCATCCAGCTAATTAAATGGTAGCCTGATAAAATACAAGTAACTACCCATTTTGGCAGTACAATATTCCTCTCTGTATTATGCAGCAAAATACAATCGCTCTTGATGCGTTATGTATTTACAACATTACCTACAAGTACCCACTGTAAACAAGTTGTTAAATTAACAAGCACAGCATATAAAGTATCATTATAAAATAATCATTCAATCAATCACTCAATCAGAACCATCACAGTGTTGTTTTTTTCCATATGAAAGACAATGTCTGATTTGCATTTTTTTTCTTCAGGTTATGCCATAGAGTCTAATTTTGTATATGACTGCTGTAAATGTTAAATTGATTGTCTTGAGAAACTTCAGCGACAAGAGCATGATGACTTGGGCATGTTTTGGGGGAGAAAGGGCTACACAGCAGTGTTTAATTTTGGCTGCGGTGAAGATGGCATAAACACCACTGTCCCATCACCAGTGACAGTCTCGAACATTTCTATTGTGTCCTTTTTCGTGGAGTTTAGAGTGGGTACATTTCAAACAACTGCAGCCTGCTCCTGCCAGCCTGAAGTTGTGCACCCTCCATGTGTTGACAGTGTTGTGTCAGCACCTTGTCAGAGCGTTTGAAGCCAGAACCTCACCCCAGGAGTCCCTTCAAATGCAATTGCACACAGCCAAAGCTTCCTGGACTCTGCAGGGATTCCTCTCATCCTCATCAAGATGACATTGTGCTGACTTTGGGACTGTCACAGCAGCAGTTATAGGAGCATGGCAGCCACACAAGCAAAACAAAGGAAAAAGATAACCTATACCCTCCACCTACTTTGAGGTGGGCATTTTTGTGAATGGAAGCAAGTGAACACAGACCTCACTTTTCTTTGGTGGCAAGGTATGGATCAGAACAGCAAGACGATAGAGGCTACACACCTGTGCCTGACACCACAGCAGAAGAGCAATGGATCTTTACGTTGCTTTCTCTTCCCAATGAACAAAAGCACTAAATCTGGACATTTCCTCTTCTGAAGAGCAATTAAGCTACTTTTTAAGCTGTTTAGGGTGGCAGAGTAATTTAGTTAAATACAGATGTGGGCCTTAGTCCTGACAAGAACTGCTTCATACTCATGGCAATAATAGTAGTAGTAGAAGTGGTTATGGAAGAAAGTAAGAATTCTAATGGGCAAACAAGGTGAGACAACTGAAATGATTGTATAGAGAAATAAAGACAGCTTCAGAGCTTTTTGTATTCTGTTGAGCAGGTTAGAGTACCAAGGAAGAAAAAAAGTCCTTATTTCATGTTTTTGAGTCCAGTATCTTTGGTTGCTGATGGAAAATGATCAATCGGTCTGTTATAGAGCAAGGTACTGGCTAGAGCTGCATTGTTGTTTAGGTGAGTTGAAAGGATTTGTTTCGGTATGATTCAGAAAATGTGTAAGTACATGTGGATGAGAAGAATCTACTGAAATTGATGAGTGGGTTAAGTTTATTGCTTTCATCTCATTTGAAATAGAGTTTGTTACCTCCTGTAAAACAGTCTGCTAGATGATGCTCATTAAGTAGGTGAGTCCTGGAACAATACTACAGTGAGACATATCTGCCAGACAGCATCTGTTTTGATGGTTCATGCTCAGTATTTAATAGAAGACTGAGTCGTCCAAAATGCCCTGAGGTAAAATAAACTGTTGCCAGCAGCCTGCTCTCTCACTGGTTTAGTACAACTTAATAGTGATCTTTCGTCTGCTGCAAGGTGATTCCTAAACATGTCTTCCAGGGTTTTGTTTGCAAAATAACAATCAGTAATTCATACAACAAATGTCTACACTATTTACAAGAGGCAGGACTGGCAACAGAATTACTATGTGAAAACCAACTAGTTGTATCATAAAGGCACAATTTGTTGAATAGGCAAATTAAAGTGTCTATACCCTCTGCAAAATCCTGATGAGTGGATTTATTCGAGTTGGTGGACATCTGGTTAATCCTAGCTGTCTTCACTTGGCTGCTGATGTGAATTCCTCACATTGTGAGGAAATTTCTTGTTAGCTGTTAGCTAAAACCAATGAGATTTGACTGAGCTCTCCATACGCGTGGAAGGCAGCCAGGATGTTGTTTGGAGAACACATGCTAGGTGACTCCTGATCACTTCTCAGCTGTTGTCTGTTGCTGACGATCTGGGTACAGGCAAAAACTGTGCCATACCAAATGGGGTAGATTCATGCCTTTCTGGGTGGAGAAGGCTGCCAAGTTTTTTCACTTTGATACTGGTTGTTCAAATAGCTGTCTGGTGCTTACTTTAAAAGAGAGGTATTTGGTGTCTATTCTAGTAGCATGTCACTAGTATCAGAAATAGCACTAGTACTGCTTGTCTACTTTGGGGCTGGACTGTGAAAGAAGTGCTGAGCCATCAGAGCATCTCAACACCTTGATTCCTCAGTATTCCTTGAACTTCGTCTTTCAGGATGGTGACCAAGATGTAGAGTAAGAGGGACATCACTTTCTTGAGTGTTGATCTGTCTGCAGATGAAGATCCACTGGAAAGCAGCTAGAACTTGCAGCTGTTACCATCACCAAGAGTCGCAAGGTGTTGCTGAGTAGAGGTGTATAGAATTTCATTTCTATTTATTCAACAACTAAAAAAAGGTAATCCTGGATAACCGCACCTCCTTCTTGAGATTCTTTACATACATGGGATAGCAGAGGTTCTGTGTTTGTTCCAAATGTATGTGAGCCCACAATAAAAAGAAAGATAATGTGTAAAGCTTTCAGTGTGCCAGTCAGTCTTTATCGTATGACTACTTCAGGTATCCAAAGAATGTAGCTCAGGATCTTCACAGCTTAAAAAGTCTGGATTAGAGATGAGTCATTCTGATAAATCTGATGTAACAACCATAAATCAGGAGAAGCAATTGGAAAGGCTGACTGCTGTTACATCATTCCACTTGACTGAGTACATTTGTTTGTTTATTGCTCCCATTTCCAAGATGCAAGGGCCCCACAGGGTTGAAAATCTGAAATATTTTTCTGTTATTCAATAAAAAATCCCTATTGGCATTTGTTTTAAAATGTTTGTGATAACTGGGTTTGAAGTTTAGGCATTTATTGGTGGAACTATTTTCTAAACAATTTTAGCAGAGAGCTCTTACAAGTTTAAAACCTGAAAGGATTTGAAAACACCCAACACCTTTTACGAAGTGCTGAGCCCTTAGCAGAATCACATTACTGAAGGAGGAAAAGATGTCTTTTTTTATTTCAGAGTTCTTTGGAAATAGTGCTTTCCCCAGAAATCTCATTGCAGCTTACCAAACCTGAGAACAGAAGCAGGTAATTCAATAGCTTAAATTGTTCTGTCCTTTCAAGACACACATTATTCTTGGGTGTAGAAGGAAAAGCTATTTAGCCAACCAAGGCAAATGATGGGTCTCTAAGGTTCTTCTGAGCACCCTCTGCCAGGAACTGGGTGTCAGAGGTGCTTAGCACATACCTCATATGTATGGAAAGAAAAGATGATACTTCAGAAATGAAATGCATGTACACTAAAAGTAACAACAGCTCCTTATTTGCACTGTAGTTCATTTGCAAATAAATACGTTTTAAAAAAAACTGTCAGAGACAAAATTTTTGTAGAGCAGAAATAAATAATTCTGGGCACAGCAGAAGCTGTTAAATTGAGCAATTATATCTTGTACATATATTTTCAAATATATGTATGTATGAAGGAAATTTTCTGTAAATATCCATTGTATTATCTTGGAATTATTGGACAGGTAGAAGGTAACAGTAGAACACAAAATCATCTTCTCGTCTGAATTACTGTCACCACGGAACAAATTGGAAAAAAAATTATTTTGTGTCAACCAGTCGCACCCCACTGCACACATGGATGTCTCCTAAAGCCATCAAGATAGTATCTGAGCATGTAATCATAGCTGGAACAGTAAGGAATCCTCTTTTTCTGCAACAACCAAACAGCACATTGAGCCCACAAAGAAACGACCAACATTGTCACTTTCAGCCAAAGTTAGAAACACGATTTCTGCCTTATGGTTTTTGAGATAACTCTTTTCTTTTTTTTTTTTCCCCAAATGCACAGTCAGGAAATTTTGGAGATGACCTTAGCATACCAAATAACCTGGATAGCTAAGGTTAAAACCGCAAGCCTTGCAAGTCACCGGAAACTCCAAAACAGAAACAAAGTGAACTTAAATTACATTTACATATTTCTAGGTTTATGCAACTGTTCGCCCTCTGTTTTTGTCCAAAACTTCCTCCTATGCTAGGGATTACGGATTTAATCATGTAATGATTAGTGTATTTATCACACTAGAAAGATTTAATTGCTTCAGCCAAGTTATCCGTCTACATATATTTTATTCAGAATTCACTGTATTGCTCTCATATAAACATTAACAATTGTAACAGTTATACACGTTGTTTCTAACAGTAAAGCTCTGTTTTGAGGAAAGCAAAACAGTTTTCTTTTTTAAGGCCTTCTCTTGCAAAGTACTCCAGGCACCACAAAATCTGCTGTGAGCAATGGGTGCTCAGTGCCTCACAGAAAATGCACGGTTGTTGACAGGATTCTTGGTTCAAGCATGAGTGCAATCAATCTAGCTGGTGATCCATTACAAGCGGTGTTCCCCAGGTGTCAGTACTGGGGCCAGTGCAATTTAATGTCTTTACTGATGATCTGGATGAGGGGATTGAGTGCACTCTCAGTATGTTGGCAGATGATACCAAGCTGGGAGGAAGTGCTCATATGCCTGGGAGGAGGAAAGTTCTACAGAGGGATCTGGACAGGTTGGATCAATGGGCTGAGGCCAGTTGTATGAGCTTCATGAAGACCAAGTGCCAGATCCTGCACTTTGGTCGCACCAACCCCATACAACACTACAGGCTTGGGGCAGAGGGACTAGAAAGCTACATGGAGGAAAGGGGACTTGGGGCATTAGTCAACAACCAGCTGAATATGAGACGGCAGCATGCTCATGTAAGCCAAGGCCAATGGCATCCTGGTTTGTAACGAGCAGGACAAGGGAGGTGATTGTCCCTCTGTACTCAGTGAGGCTGCACCTTGAGTACTGTGCTCAGTTTTGGGCCCCTCACTACGAGAAAGATACCAAGGCCCTGGAGCGTGTACAAAGAAGGGTAATGAAGCTTGAAGGGTCTGGAACACAGGGAGAGGCTGAGGGAATCTGGATTGTTCAGTTTGGAGAAGAGGAGGCTTAGTTTGGAGTGATGAGGGTGACCTCACCACTCTCTCCGACCACCTGAAGGGAGGTTGTAGATAGGTGGGGGTTGGTCTCTTCTCCCAGGTAACAGCGATGAGAGGTAACGACTTTAAATTGTACCAGGTGAGTGAGGTTCAGGTTGGATATTAGGAAAACCTTATTCTCTGAAAGAGTGGTAATGCATTGGAATGGGCTGCCTAGGGAAGGCAGTGGAGTCATCGACCCTGGGGGTGTTCAAGAAATGTGTAAACGTGGCAGTGAGGGACATGGCTCAGTGGTTATGGGTTGATGGTTGAAATAGATGATCTTAAAGATCTTTTCCAAACTTAATGATTCTATGAAAGGGAAGAGAACAACCAGCGACTCCACAGGGTTCCTAGGCTTCTTGGGGATAATCCAGCAAGTTAATGTGTTATTTGCAAGCCACCAAACATATAAACCTTTACTGCATCTGCACTTTCTCAGGTGGAGAAGGGAACTAAAGAGTGATTCTCAGTCATAAGGAATATCATTTGGTTTTGGAATATGGGGGAAACAGGAATATGGCTTAGTTCTGGAGTTTCCAGTAACCTGCAAAGTTTTAATTGAAATTTGTACATCACTCTCACACCAGGAACATACTAGGAAAATTATATATGATGTCATTATGTAAAATACTCCTTTTCTATAACTTTTAATGCTGAGAGTTAAATATATGCTTTAGCAATCACTGGAAAATGAGTATCTTAAAACTAGTCTAGACTGTTCAGACGTACACCTTCTTGCATTGAACGCTGTTTCTGAGCAGGAGCCTGTGTTCTCCAGACCAGTCTTGGGTTGCTACTTTTATTGTTTGTTTTTTTGAGCGTCCTGGTTTCAGGTGAAACAGCATTAACAGTGCACAGTGTCTTGGTTGTTGGTCAGTGATATGAACACAGACAGGACAGACTACTCAGCAGAGAAAAGCCTCCACCTTTATGGCTGGCAGCAGGGGGAAGGGAGGAGCCAGTACTGGTGGCCTGAATTAGGCCAGGGGTTGTTCCGTACCTGGAAGGCTATGGATGTGTGTGGAGTTGGGCAGGAGTGGTCATTGCTTGTAGATTGCTGGGTGTCATTTATTGGGCAGTAAGGCTTCATATTGCTGGTAAGGAGTTGGTCAGCAGGCTATCAGTATTATTAGCTGAGTGAGTAATTGCATTGTGGGTATATATGTTATCATTGCATTTTTGTTTCTGTTTTCCTGTTGTGCTTCAGTAAATAGTTTTTATCTCAACCTATGATTTCTATTTTGTTTCCAGTTCCCTCTCTCATCCCACTTGGGGGGCAACTGGGGGAAGCAAGTGAATGGCCGTGTGGTGCTGAGTTGCTGCTGGGTCAAACCATGACACCAAAAAAGGAGTCTTCCCTGATATTTTCTAGGTCACGTGGATTCTAGTTGTTTTTCTGAAGGGGAGCTGATGTTCTGGCAGATTACTTGTTCATACGCAGCTCACTGATGTTAACTGTAGGAAGCCCTGCAAAGAACAATGTAGTGTGAAACAACAAGAAGGCTTTACCAAAGGAGTATTTGCTTGTTTGCACTTCAGTCAGTAGATTTGTTACTCCAAAGCTGCTATACACATTGCTTTTAGATTTTGATTTTTAATTTGAGGAAATCATCATTTTCAGACAATTTTATTTTTAAAAAGTAAAAAATTAGTGGGTGTTGTTAAGGATACATGAGCATGCCTCTGGTCTCACTGAATTTTTTCCTGCTTGTGGTTTTAACTTTAATGTTAAGTGCTCTGTCCTAGTTCTTCAGCTTTTAAAAGCGAAATGAACACGTTCTACATTGCAGGAAGTCTATGGGTGCTTACTTCAGATCATGGAACAATTTGTTTTCTGAATGGTCATTTTCCAGAAAACGCATTAAAGTGCAATTTATCCAGTTTACAAAAACACCGTATCATTTTTGTGTTTACAATTACGTTCATAGATGGGTGACTCATCTACATCAGAGTGTAGTATCCATTATACAGGCAGTGGATTTTCTGCACTGCCTGGCTACCAGTAACTAAGAGAAAAGATGACCAATTCTAATGGATCCAAGCCTATTAGTATACTGCAATTTTAGTTCAGAATAAACTGGCTGGGAGCACAGGAAAAGGGCATCACTTTGCTGATTTGTGTGACCTCCTGCCACCTAGAACCTGCGTCTTATCTATTCTGGGTGTTTCTGAAGCTGAATGAATTATTTGCTACTTCTGCTTAAATATGATTCTTGCTAAACTGATTCGAGGCCAGATTTTTCAAAGCCATACTGCTAGGAACATTGCTGTCCAGCCAAGGGAAGGGGGATATGGCTGCACTGGCTCAGGAGCAAGACAGGAGTCAGAGAGCATTTTGTGCTGATGTATGGGTTGTACTTCTCATGATGAAAGTATCCAGCAGCAGTTGCCTGTCATGGTCTACTATGACCTGCCACCACTGTTGGAATTATTTTCTCATTAACATACACAGGAACAAGTGTGACTTAACATTTAAACTAAGTCATATGCTATATGTAGATCAGCTTTCATATGTTGAGTATAAACTAAATAGCATATAGAATCACAAAATGGCTTTGACTGGAAGGGACCTTCAAGATGATCCAGTTCCAATGCCCTCTGTGGGCAGGGCTACCCGCTCCAGCTCAGGCCGCCCAAGGCCCCATCCAACCTGGCCTTGACATCTCCAGGGATGGGGCACCCACAGCTTCTCTGGGCAGCTGTGCCACTGCCTCACCACCCTCTGAGTAAAGAATTTCTTCCTGAAATCTAACCTAAATTTCCCCTGTTTTAGTTTAAAGCCATTCCCCTTATCCTATAGCATATGCATACTGCACATAGATAAAAATTTTTCTTTAATGCAATTCCTGATGCAGCCAACTGGCTATAGGCTGTAGCCCCTGCCTACAAATTAACACTAAGATCAGTAGACCACAGCAGTGGAGACAATGCCTCTGAACATCGGTATTGCAGGCAGAGCTCCAAAGTTCAGTGTTCTTCAGGGAACAGCTGCAGAAAATGTTTGCTATTCCATCTGTATTGACCTATTGCTTTAATTTGATCAGTGTATTTGAGTTGTTAGAGTAGCTTCTGTGTCTCTAGTAACCTATAGAATTTAGCGCTTATAGGTGTTTTTAATTCAAACTAAGGGAAAGCTTAGCTGTGTGAGCTGATAATTGTGGAGGTTGGTTCCAGCAAGTAGGGGGAACAGAAAGTGGTAGATTAAAGAGAAGAAGCCAAAGGATTTTGCAAGATGCCTTCCTCAGCCTATTTCTCAGATAGTTCTCTACATATGCACATGGGAAGAGATCTCCTACCCTATATGTAAAGAGAAAGATGCATGAGAAAGTTAATGAATTGTGTGTGTCTTTGGAAGCACTTTATCACTGTGTCTTCATGTCTTTTTACACAAGAGTTTTCTTTCATGATGCAATTATTAATCTAGTAATATCATATTATTCCATTACAGTTTCAAGGAATTAGACCAAGCTGTCTGGGCAAGGTGATGGAGCCATATATGAACAGCAAAACTGAAATTAATATGATGTAGTGCTACCAAAAGTAACTCACTGAGCAGCAGAGTCAGTAATAATTAAATTATCTGCTTATGGCAGTAACAGCATGAAAGGTCAGTTGTATAAATGCAGTCTCTCCACAGTTTCCAGCAGAAGTATAGCAGCAAAACACACCCGAACATATTCTTTAGAACTGTGAAGTCAAAAGGCATTTATTTTAGCTTTAGTTACTTGAAGAGTCAGCTGTACAGAGGATGGACCAAGGACCACAAGCATTTGCTATATTATGAGTTTGTGCTTTTGAATTAGCAAAAAACAGAGATATGCACATAGTATAGGGGTTTTGCTAATGTGAAAACGGAAATCGTAAAATAACGTTGGGCTCTAACCCCATGGAAGTGTTTTTGCAAGGTGTTTGAACATAGAAATTTTCCCTGCATTGAAGAGATGGTAAAGCAGTGGATTGTCACTGTAAGAACTGAAGCAGGACAGAAATATTCCCCTCAGCAGGAACAGTAATGGAGGCACAGAGGAGATGCATAGGAGTACTCAGGCAACCTGAGGTTCATTCCCTTCCTTGCTTCTTAGCAGCAGGATATTAAGATCCAAAGAGGGTTGCTGTGGGATATACTGCTATTATGGGATATGCAACAATAACAAATATCTTCAAGAGGAGCAAAATGTGTGTGTGTGTTTCACTGTGTGTTTTGTTTTTTTTCCCCAAAAAATTCCAGATTTGTTTCCATCAGGAAAATTGCTTATTGACAGTGTCAATCTCTTGTGAGCTCTTACAGAGGCCCATATTGGCCTTGCGCTAAATATAAAACTGGCACTCTTCCCAGTGATAAAAATTATATTGCCCCTCTCAGCCCCACACATACCCCCATTGCATACTGGGGGCTTAGATCTGTCTCCAGTGAACAGGAGTGATTGATGAGTGTGCAGCTCATTTTTGGAGCTAATTAATTATGTTGTGGAAAGAAGATCGACTCTTCTTCTCCTTCCAGCCCCCGCCTTCCCCAATCCTTGCTAATCTTGCTTTCTGGATAACAGGGAAAATGAGGAAGGTGTTTAGCAGTCTCAGTTGTCTCTGTGATTCAAATCACAGAATGAAGCCAGACAGCAAAACAAG
>JANHGO010000027.1:20811881-20830958 GCA_024606505.1 Aquila spilogaster
GTCAAAATCTGCCTGATTTTTCTTAATCTCTTTAACTCATCAAAAAATACTTTTTTACATTCAGCCATGGTAAGTTCCTTGCTACCAAATAATATTATTATAAATAAATCCGTTGACTACAGCTGTCTCTTTGGATAGATATTGGAACTCCTCTCTTTCCCAGCTTTTTTCCTTGAATGATGACAAATTATTGTTGTCCAATTTAATTTTGCTGTAAAGTTTAGTATTCTAACAAAATGACCTAAAAGGAGTGTTTAACTGAGAGCATGCCCAAAAAGCATCTTTTTTTTTTTCCACAGGATGTCATCTCAGTTCACTTCTCTTGAGAATGCTGTCTTTGCACTCCCATTCTTTCCTTTGCAATGGCTTATCTTTAAAACAAGGGAAATGATAACCTAACTCCTTGGATTTTTATAGCCTATTAATTATCTCTGTATGATTTCTTAAATTGCAAAAAAATACTGACAAGAGAATGGCAAGGAAAAAAAACTGGATAGCAGGATTTCTGCTTACAGTGATTGAATGGAAATAATATACTTAAATGTGACTGGCTTATTTCAGCGGCAACCTGCCCTCTGAGGGACACAGACATTTGGGGTGCCTGTCCTAAAATGGCAAAGCGTCCATGTAAGTAAACACTAGACTCAGTCATTTTACACCAAACCTGCTTTCATCCACTGCCATGCAACAGACTGAGGGATATGGCCTCAAGTTGCGGCAAGGGACATTTAGGTTAGATATTAGGAAAAATTTATTTACTGAGAGGGTTGTCAGACATTGGAATAGGCTGCCCGGGGAAGTGGTTGAGTCACCATCCCTGGAGGTATTCAAAAAGCAAGTAGGAGTAGACAGGGTACTCCAGAACATGGTTTAGTGGGCATGGATGATGGTTGGACTCGATGATCTTGAAGGTCTTTTCCAACCTAAATGATTCTATGATTCTATGATTCTACATATCACACCAGCAATTTTTATGTCGAACTTCCCATATCAGAGAAAACAATCTGAAAATCTATAGCAAAATATGGCCCAGAATTGCCAGGTGTTACAGCTGGAAGGAACAGGTATTTTCTTCTGTAGAGCCTGTGGACCTGAAACACTGTCCCCAGCTAGAATTCTGTAGGCTATCTTTAAAAGTATGGCAAAAGGGGTTTTGCTCCACACTTTATGGAGGGTTTTGTCAGGATCATTTTTACACCACACTTTCTTTCTTATTAAAGTTTGCAGAACTTTTTTCAGAAGCAAGGCTACAGATGTTTAGTACAAAGTAATAAGATCATATTTTGAGGCTTGAAACCTTGCTGACATGCTTCCAAAGTGCTAATCGGGCTCTTTTAATAGTGAATCACCTACAACATCACTATCCATGTCAGGATTATGGAAAAGATGAACCATACTGTTTAGATAATCTGCCATCTTTGTACCACTTGGAGAGGTAAGAGCTTGTAATATCAGTGAGTACAAAACTGACATCTTGTAAGGCTGGTGGGGAATGACACGTGTAGTTAGAATGAAATGTAAGGCATTGGCCTTCGCTAATAGATGACCACTGGCAGGGGTCCAAAACAGGTCCATGAGTGTTGTACGTTGGCACTGTATTTAGCCCACACATTAGGACTTTTTGCACACCCAGTGCTGTGTTGGCCCTCTGCTGCTGCTCTGCACAAGGAATAGAGAGCATAGCTGAGAAACAGGACAAATACATTGGGAACCAAAGGCAGGACATGATTACTGATGCTATTATTAATACTACAGCCTCAGCTACCACTACTGTTACTGTTGTTTCTGCTACTCACTCAATCACAAAGGTGTGCCAGAGTGCCACAGTTCCTTATCAGGAGGCACTATACGGAACTGGGACAAACAGAAGATCCCTGCCTGATGGGCTAACATTTAAGTCAAAATGTTATATACACTAATGGGACAAGTTCCCTGAAAGATGTACGTAGCTTCCTGTGGTCTGACCTATTGTCAGCACTGACTACTGATAATATCCATCACACAGGAGATACAAAAGACCAGAGTTTTGCTATATACTTGAAGAAGAAAGTTTCTGTCCTGAATATGAGTTAAGGTAGATGTTTTTTTTTCTAATGACAGCCTCCGTATTTATGTGTACCCCTGACAGCACACCTGTTGGTTTACTCTTTATTTTCCATATCATTTTGGTTAGCCCTCCTCTGCACCTGGTCCAGTTTTAATTTATCTTGCCTGAGACTGTGTAACAGGACTGTATCAGCACTTATGGTGAGGCCTCACCAGAGACTTTCATAATGGAGCTAGTCCTCCTTTATTGACTTAAAATACACATCCTGATGCATCGCTTGTGTGCCCTTTTTTACTGCAGTATCTCACTGGCTGCTCTCAGCTGTACTGTGACTGACAACTAACCTGGGGTATCCCTCTAGCTCAGTCTTTTCTAACTGAGTCCTAATTTTTGTTATTAGTTTCCAAATGCATTATCTTCATTTGGGGATAAGTGACTAGCTTCATTATCTTCAAAATACTGCTTCTCATCCCTTTCCTATTACACCTGTCCTTACTGTCATCCAGCCTTTTTCTGCATGATATCCTTCTCTCCTGTGTATTGATAGTGCCAACCTATGTAGTATCACCACATTCCTAACATTTGTGTCATGGTCTTAATTGAAATAAGAAGATCAGACCCCAGGCTGATCCATAAAGAATTCCACTGCTAACTGGTAACCCTCCCAATACTTTTCCTTTCAACACTATCTTTTGCTGTCGTTCCTTGAGACAGTCTTTTACCTATCTTTCAATTCCTCTACTAATCCCTATCTTCTCCAGCTTAACAAATAATTTCCCATGTGGCACCATACCATACGCTTTACTAAAGTCTAGATAGATGAGATCGACTCCATTTCCTTTGTCTAGAAAATCAGCTATCTTATCAAAGGAAGCTATTAAGTTAGTCTGCCTAGATCTCCCTTCTCTTATTATATTTCCTACTGCACTGTATCCAGTATTTCCTTCGCCTCCATGTCTTTATCTGTTCCTTCAAAACATGTTCTAAACCCCTGAGTACTTTAGAGGTTACGTTAATGAACCAATATTTGCCCAAATATTCTTTTTTTTTCCCTCTCTCTCATTTAGAATACTTTCTGTTCTCCAATCATATGTCACTATCTTTGCCTTTATTCTTCTAGGGTTTTTTCCTCCTTTTGGCTTGAAAGACAAACTTTCTCAAGTTTATAGTCCCTTTAACTTTCAAGAAATTCAAGGTCTAATTCTATTTCATCTCCAAGTTCATCATTCCACATGACCTTAGTAACCAATTGCGTTAGTTCATTAATGTTTGTTCTCTAGTAATAAGTAAAATATTAGTTGCAACCTTTTTCAAAGGTCTGTCATTTAATTGAAACTGCTTAACTCATTACCCATTTTTATCTTTCATAACCAGATTTTCCATTGGCCCGTAACGGTTTTGATGATGGGTGCTGGAGTCTTGTATTGAGATGGAGAGGTATTTTTTTGCTTCATCCTTCATAAGTGATATCAAGTGGATCCAGATAACTTCAGTTGAGAATACAAGAGCAGTGAGGGTCTGACTGAGAAGGAAAGGAAGCCTAGGATTGAGAGGGAATGTCTTGCTAAGAAAACTGAAGAAAAATTGAAGTTAGGGAGAACATTTTCAAGTTGATACTTACTTCATGCAATTTAAGATTTTATCCAAAGCAAGGCTTTGGATGTAATTTGCTGAACATCTGCTCTGGCGGACATTCATCTTTACAACATGCAAAAAGGAAGATACTATGCAATAGATGATGAAAATCAGGACTAAACCTGAGGTCTCAAATCACCTTACTTCTTTTTCTGACTTGAAAATTCCACATAAACTATCCTGGTTCAAATATATGTGTGACTATGTGCTCTTATCTCACTCAGCATTCACACATAGATTCTTTCCATTCAAATGTTTGTGGAAGGTTAGCAAAAGGGGAAAATAGACATCACTCCTTGTCTAAGCATATGCTTACAAATATTTCTTCTTGTTTTAACTTTTTTTTTTTCAGCTACTCTGTTTGCCTTGTTTTATTGATCTCCTACCCCCCAGTAAGCTGTTAATCAAAAACTATGAATCCCACTTCCCATCAGATGAGGAATGAGATTTAACTGGTATCCAGTCAGGGAGATACACTGCAAAAGTAAACTGATTGCAGCCCAGTGCACTCTATGCTTTTTTAAACTTCTCAGTATTGTCAAAATTAACTGTCCCGTATCTGACATATGCCTGTTTCAATTGTGTGTGAGGAAGTATTCCCCCTTGTACAGCTAGTGAGCTGATTTATAGTTTTAGCAATTTGTATTTAACCCTTAACTTAAAAAAAATTAAAGCCCATTCACAGTACTGAGAGAAATGTGGGGGTTGAAAAGTTCATTTCCTAACCAATACTTAAGGACCAAATGCTGTTCCTGATTACACTGGCCCCGTAATTTTACAGGGACTTTGCCAGATGTCAAGGAAGTCATTTACAAGTGAGCACGCAGCTTTTGCATACACTTTCCAAACTTTCAAGTTTCTGCTGCCTTCCCGCTGATCAGAATGCATTCAAGTTCAAGTGGGATATAGAATTGTTATTTAAATCTTACAGTCAAATTAGACCCTAGAGACATGATTGCATAGCGTTATTGTCTCAGTCCCCATGAAGTTAAGTGTTCTCATATCAAATATGATGTGTTTCAGCTCACCACCTACCGCACAAGTATTCATCTCATTGTTAAAAAATATCAGGCAAAGTGGCATTTTATTTGTTTTTACATGTGTCAGTTATTTTTAGTGGTAATGCTAGTGTGACGCTACTGCCTTTTCCTGCGAGTCATGGGAACATGAAGCTCCTACCTAAAGTTCTCAGCCATGTTAATGATAAAAAAGCCTCCAGGCTTTTCTTAAACATCAGGATTGCATTTTTTGTTATGTCTTGCTTTTACAGAAGGATGTTTTTGCTGTGCGGTGCTGCTCTCAGGAGAAGTGGGCTTTCTGAATGCAAGTTTTGGTGGTGGCCTGAAGGCGCAATTGTTGACAAGAGAGCAGAGCTGCATCGCTGCGCTCTCAGCAGACAGGGAGCACCAACCCCACACTGGGAGGGCTTCTGCTGTCCAGAGAGGTCCGGGACAGAGGGACGTCTGTGAGTCAAGAGGAACAGGACTTCGCATCACCAATCAGCCAAAACAATTTTTAAGGAACTACCTTTTTGAGAAGTCATGGTTCCACTGAAACCAAATTGCACAGCAAACATTCAACTTGATTTCACCTGAATTTTCTTTTGAAAGAAAACCAAGGAGAAAATGTCAAAATAATCCATTTCAACATTGTTGGGGTTTCATTTTTCACTTGAAATGATTTTTCACTTTTCTATTATATTTTCTCTAATACAATAGATTTTATATTACAGCACAAGACAAACATTAACATCAAAATGCAATATTATGAATGACCTTGAGTGTTTTTTACATAGTTCTTTGTGAGAAATTTTGAAATATCCTTGTTTTATTTCTGGCACAGAATGAAACTCTTGTCACCAACTTCTTCCGCACAGCCTCAGAGTAAGTCTGCAGCTGATTTGGGAAGTAAAGATTGAATTTGCCTACTTGTCTCTCTGGCTAGCTCAGAAACACTTGCATTTCTGAAAATGGTTCCTTACATATTCTGTGATTTCTAAGAAGACCTCATCTATAGTCCTCTAAAGTCACCAGAAACATTTTCCCTGGCTGGACTTTGGGCTGCAGACACAAAACTTTTGTACACTTTAGTAGTGTTACTATCAGTATTTGTCCCTTTCTTTAGTAGGGTGATAGGTGATACGTGAGAGACTCTGGAAGACATTTGTAGGCAGGCATTACTGGAAGGTGAGGTGAGATGAGGGCCCTTCTGATCTTAACATTAATTACAAATAAAATCCAGACTTCCTAGTTACCCTGAGCTATTAAAGCAGTATACAGTTGTGACTGAAGAACTCCTTTTCCTTAACTTTTTTGCAGTGATTTAGCAAAGATGTATTTTGCATTAGTACTTTATAGTACACCTGTATAAATTATGCCGTTGGGTAGCCAATGTTTTTTAAAACAGCATAGCTGTCAATTGCTTGTGTAATGGCACATTTTGCGATACTATCAGATGACATATAACTTGTTAAATTACATTGAAAAAATATTGGAGAGAATTGCACTATAATTAAATGACAATAATAATGAGAACAATAATAGCTGATGCCATCAATTATGTAAGACTGAGTGTTTATTATATATTTTTCCAAAAAGCCTTGCCTATGGTTGGAAAGACATATCATTCAAAATCCTGCTGGTGCCTTTAACGTTTAGAAAGATGTTAACCTCTGAATTCACATCCAGATGTTTATGCCATGCCCGGAGGAGAACTTCTATATGCAAGAAGTTTGCTAAAGCTCTGTGAGGTTCTTTTAAAGTAATTTTATTAATCACTTAAATAGTGTGCATTTTTGTTTGCTCTTTTTGTTTGTTTTATATCTAGGTGATTAACAAGTTGTTTAAAAAATTCAGGCCTGATCAACTGATAAAATTGCATTCACTTCCATGTAAATGTTTTGTTGGCTATTGAATATTGTTCAATACTATTGTCTCTTGGTGAGGGCACATCTCTTCAACATGATCCAATTACTGCAGTTTTCAAACAGCAACACTATTGCTAACGCATATCTTTTCATCTGAAATATCAACAACTAGTTACTTTATCACTACAGCAAATATCTTCTGTTGCATTTTCAACAGACAGTCTGATTCTGCTTTCAGCTGCATCAGAGCAGCACCCCTAGGCATAGGGTCAGAAATGGACCCCCCATGTATGTGCTGCATGCGTGGCCAGGAAGCCATCCTTTGCAAATCTGTGCAAGTCCTTTGGAGGAGCCATCGAGTACGTGCACAGAGGAGATCACCTGATAAATTTTGGATTTCCATTTTCAACAGGAAATGATGTGAAATAAGAGGTAGGAAAAGAGTTTTATCCTCTTATGATTAAAGGGTAGGAAACAAAGTGTGGGAATGACTGGTAAATTTTCTAAATAGAATAATATTTCTCGTGAAGTCTCACAGAGGCTTATTTGTAAGTTATTACATATTTGTAAATTATTTAGAAAAGGGGTAGATACTAGGGTGGCAAAGCATGTTGTTGGTTCGAGATTTTCAGGAATATAAAAACAAACTGCATGTGAGGCCCTTCAGGAGGAGTTCATGATGCCAAGTGTCTGAGCAATAAAATGCTAAAGGAAAGTTGGTACTGAAAAATATAAAGTGATGTACATGAACTTCAAAACCAGTCCTGACTTCACATATAACATGATGATCATTCAGCTGCTTGGCAAACTCATGTGTACAAGCATCCTGAATACTGTGCAGTTTTGATCCCCCAGCTCACTGTCCTGGTTTTGCCTGGGATAGAGTTAACTTTATTCCTAGTAGCTGCTATAGTGCTACATTTTGGGTTCAGTATGAGAAGAATGTTGATAACATACCGATGTTTTCAGTTGTTGCTAAGTAGTGTTTAGACTAAGTTAAGGATTTTTCAGCTTCTCCTGCCCAGCCAGAAAGAAGGCTGGAGGGGCACAAGGAGTTGGGAGGGGACACAGCCAGGACAGCTGACCCAAACTGCCCAAAGGGGTATTCTGTACCATGTGACATCATGCCCAGTATATAAACTGGGGGGAGTGGGGCTGGGAGGGATCACTGCTCAGGAACTAACTGGGTGGCGTGCAATTGCATTGTGCATCACTTGTCTTGTATATTCCAATCCTTTTATTATTATTATTGTTGTCAGTTTATTATTGTTATTATTACCGTTATTAGTTTCTTCCTTTCTGTTCTATTACACTGTTCTTATCTCAACCCACGAGTTTTGCTTTTTTTCCTATTTTCTCCCCCATCCCACTGGGTAAGGGGGGTAGTGAGTGAGCAGCTGCGTCGTGCTTAGTTGCTGGCTGGGGTTAAACCGTGACACTCACCCATCCCCAGTCTCAGGGAAGAACAAAACTAAATACGGAGAGGAGAGGAGAGGAGAGGAGAGGAGAGGAGAGGAGAGGAGAGGAGAGGAGAGGAGAGGAGAGGAAAGAGGAGAAGAGAAGAGAAGAGAAGAGAAGAGAAGAGAAGAGAAGAGAAGAGAAGAGAAGAGAAGAAGCAAGGGTGATTTAAGACTTGTGCTGGTGCAACTAGGAATAGATTGGGATTTCTCAGCCTAGGAGGAGATAACTAAGGGGGATGTGGTGGAAATCTTTAAAATCACAAATGGTGTGGAGCATGTTCATGGTTTTCCACAGTGCAACAGCTAAGGGGAACACATGAAATAATCAAATGGGAGTCCAAAGAAAGCAAAAGTACTCTTTTTCCTCTCAGTTCATAAACTGCTTTTTACTCATTGCTACAGCATATTGTGGATGTTCACATGGATTCAAAGACATTTGGACAAATTCATAGGCAGTCCATGAAAAGCTATTAAAACACAAAAGTACCACCTCTGGCTCAGAAGTCACTGAGTTGCAAGTTGCTCTAAGGTGAGAAAGCACATCAGGAAAGCAATGCCATCAGCTTGCACTATGTGAACTGGGAGGTACCCACGCAACTTCAGGGAAAGTGCCAAGGGAACATCAGTCAGTTCG
The DNA here is from genome assembly GCA_024606505.1 of Aquila spilogaster. NCBI lineage: Eukaryota > Metazoa > Chordata > Aves > Accipitriformes > Accipitridae > Aquila > Aquila spilogaster. The sequence goes on from JANHGO010000027.1 coordinate 20,820,524, forward strand.
ACGTCCATTAAACCTATTGATGAGCTTTGTACACATTCTTGTTAGCGTCGTCTTGCTGGAGCAGGTAGGAGAGAATAGGTCATTTCTGAACCAGGCCTCAGAAATTTAGCACAGCCAGTGTCCGATCTTAAATATTTTCTGGTTTGAAGAAGGTAAAATTGTACTAACCAAAACAAACATCAATGGGTGCAGCAGCTGCAGAGCTTCTCTGTTGTCCTTGCTCTGCACTGTCCCCGTTGCACAACTTACCAAGGCTGGTTTCTATGTCAGTAGGAGCAGCAGGAAAGGAGGGTTCGATATATCCTAAGTCAAGTTCTCTGAAATGTAAGAAGCCATAAAATTTCAGAGTGAGAATTAAGAGACAAAAAACTAATTCTAAAGCTTGAAAAAAAAAAGAAGTTAGATAGGCTAATTGGAAAAATAGGATAAAATATTACGAGCAAATTTCTTCCATAGTGGTGCTATGCTTGAGCCTGTAGTATGATGATAGTGTGACGGGAAAGAGTTAACTGATAGACTTGCAGAATACATTTTCAGAGGAATAAATGATAATGTAAAGGTAAGGTGCTTCTTCTTTAGAGCTTTGGAAGTGGCAATAAAATGGCAGGTGAAACTCAGTGTTGATCAGTATAGAGTGATACATGTGAGAAGAAACAGTCCTAACTTTATATATGCAATAAGGTAACTAGCACTGAACAGGCAGCTATTAAAAGAGGGAAAATGGTCTTTCTAATGGTAGTGCTTTTTTCAGATAAGAAATGTCCTTAGGTAACATTGTAAATGGAAATAAATTAAAACCTGACTATCCAAATGTTTTGCACTAGTAAAGAAAGAAAAAACAAGTAATTGCGTGTCAGGATGTTCACTCACCGGGTTACACAAGGAGCATGAGTTTATTTTGGAACCAGCCTGCTCTCTGCTTATTGTCTCCATCAGACATTACAAATATGCAAAATACTCCAGTTGGTGTTGTTTTTGAAGGATGGTTAAAGCAGATGGATGAACTGGTTTAGGTGAAAATAGAAACTGGTTCTAATCTGGTCCTTTTTTTTTTAAGTGCTCTCTGTCTGAACCTTTTTTTCTGAAGTTTAGTAAAATCTGAGATTCACAGGCTTCTGCTTTTCCTGTTTTTGACCAATAGAGGAAACAGAAACACCAAAATACTGTAAGATGTTATTTTAAAAATATTTCCACTCAGCCAACAAGGAGCTTCTGGAAATCTTGCAAGAAATCTAATCGTGTAGACTGTCTAATCCAAAAATGGTTGCACAAGTTTGTCCAGTCTTTCAGGTATTTATAGTTTTATCTAATGAGGATCAAAAATATAGAGCGAGTACTCTATTAGCGTGAAAAGTATTTTGCATGTGCAATTGCAGTTGCCTCTGAAGAGTTTAATTCCTTGATGGGAAATATGCAGTAACCTGAGCTGCAGCTGAGTGTGAAACGCCATGGGAGGAGGTGGGGGCTGAGTTGGCACACAGAATAGGAAGGCTTAGTGGAGAGAATTGTAACTGCAGCTAAGGGCACTCACTGCTTTCTGTTGGTTGACAAGGAGAATGGGAGATGGGCATGGGGTGGATGAATGATACGTGGAGCCTCAGTAAGAGCATTGAGAAACGGGCAGGTAGGAGCTAGAGAAACCAACAGCAGCAGTTCAGAGGTTGAGATGGTGTGGTGAGCAGAGTGCAACGCAGTATATGCATGGGACAGCAAGTCCATACACCTTGTTTAGAAGAAAGCAGAAGACACAGGGGGCTGAGGAAAGTGAGGTATGTAGAAAAGAGGATTAAATCAAGAGTTTTTGAGGCCAATGACAGCGTTGCAACATTTTCAAGGAGTGTCACTGTACAAAAGTGTGCCATGACGTGGACAATAGTCAGGCAATGAGCCTACAGTGAATGAATTGTCAAAAGTAAATGCGATTTACTGTGAAGTGTGATCAAGACAAACAATTCAGAATGGAGATATCCATCCTATAGAAAGAAAGCAAAGGACAAAAAAAAGCAAGCCCCAAGTTTATATTGCAATATATCACTTTCACTTCTTGCTTCTCAAGCATGTTCTGCTCCCCTCCTTCCTGGAACTGGCTATTTAGAGTTACCCAAGGAGGGGCAAACAGCTAAAGAAGAGATGCTTATTACAGAAAAGCCAGTGCACGACTCAGTGAGAGGTAGCTGGTATGTGAGGGCTTATATTAATTTACAGCATGGCACTTAACTGCCTGGGTATTTTGTGATTTACCCTTTAATATAAACGTCATCATGTCTTGATTCCTGATTGTATAAATGTTAGTCTAAAGCAAGATAAGGAACTGTTCAGATATGTTTAACATTTTAAAGGTGGGTTTGGTTCATGTGATTGATAAAGCAAGTGTTTCCTATGTTGTGAAATACCATCATATGTTTTAGACAACTTTTTATGGGGCTGTATATGGAAATCTTTTCTGAAATAGCGTGAAGGCTGCTTTTTTTTTTTATGACATTAGTAAAACACGAGAAACTGAAAACACTCTAAAACCCAGAACATTTCATATCATTCACCACATGAAATTTTCATGCCTTTTTAGCATGTTCTAGAACAAAAAGGTACCTTCTGTCAGCTCTAATTATCATGGATTTTGCAAAAAATCCATTTTAGGATGAATGTGTATAAGCACACTATACTGTCCCTCAGCCAGATATATAATGAATAGGAAGGGGGAAAAGGAGGAATTGTTTCTTTGTTAGTTGTGTTTAAATAACAATAAGAGAACTTGAAAGTTCTGTGGGCTCCCTAAAACATGAGTAGTAATACAACTAGCAGCAGGAACTCACCAAACCCCTTACAAAAAGAAGTCCCCTTCCCCTGCCATTACTCTGGGAAGCACATCCTTGGCTCCCTCCGCAGCCCTGCCTAAGAGGCAGACACCTTCCCCTCTTGAATCACAGGCTATCTGAGATCTTTTCTCTTTAGAGCCACTTACTTTATTTTCTGCTGCATCTGAACTGCCTTTTATTTCCAGGAAGTCTTTGCAGATATCTTGAGTCTGTCAGATTATCACAGAGCTCATCCTTATTAGTTCTTCATCAGATGATATCTTCCCCTATACATAGATATCAGTCCTTAATCATCTGTGTGTGTATTTTGCCATCAGCACAGCAGCACACTCTTTATGAATGGCATTGTAAAAACAAGTAATTTCTTAGTTGGGGTATGACAGACTGTTTGAATCCTGAAAAATTATCTGGAAATTACAAACTGTTAGATCTAGATATTGTCCTTCCCACTATCCGTTTCATTGCTCATACAAGCTACTTCCAAACTATTTGAATTGGTGGGACAACCACAGAATATGCCCTGTGTCAAAACTGCAGGCTCCATATGTCGAATAACTGTTGCCTTCAGAGGTGCCCCTGTTAAACAGTATGGCTGTGTTCAGTGGAGATTTCTAAACACCATTAAACACCGTGCAGTTGCTTTGAACAGTAAAGTGAGTTAGAGTTTCTCTCCAGTGTTTGTTAAATTTTATGTCAGTTCAAAAGCTTTTCTACAGGGTTTTTGATGAGCTGTGCTCTCTGCAAAGGAAAATTTTGAAAAATTCTGTATTTATGCTGTTAATAATGAAATTAAGTACTACATACATGTAAGAGTAGTAATTGTAATTCCTGTAATAACAAGGCTACAGATCTTTAATAAGTAGAAGCACAAACATTTTAGTCTATTCTTGTTGTTCGTTTAAAATAAAGATTTTAAACAAGGAAGTAGTTATTGAAGGCAAAATACTTTGGAAGAACTTTTGGAAGGGATGACAAATGTAGGAAGACTTTAAGGATATGACAAATTATGAGTCATACTTATGTTTTTATTACCTAATAACATGGTATTACAAAGTTCCTCCAAGTTTTCAAAATGGTCTCTGAAGTTACAGGGTCTACAGAGGCCCTGTCACAAGGAAGAGATATTTTGAGCAGGTGAAATGGAGAGAGAGATATGATGAGGCAAAACAGAACTATTACCAGTGACTATGAAAGCAATTAGCCATCTATCAGTATGTAAATAGGCTATCCCTATGTATCAAATAACCATGCCACAAATTGTTATTTGCTTTTGTGCTCAAAGTAGAAGTGGGTAATGACTCTGAACAGCATTTCAGGCACCCACTGCATGCACAGAGGTAATACTAAAGAGAAAGGAGGCAATGGCAGTGGGTAGTCAATAGGGTACTATGTGGGCAATACAATGAAATTAGGACAGAGAATTAAGAAGGGTTTGATAGGCCTCTGCCAGCAAGGACTGGAACAACTTGAATTTCATACTGGGGAGGAGGACTTTGGTGAAGAGATTTAAAACAAAGACTCCAAACTGTGAGAAGGATTTGCCCTGTGAGAATTGTCTTGTGTGATGCAGAAGAAGAGATCTGAATGTCAGGGGGACCAAAGAGGAGGAGGCTGTGGTGGGTGGCAAAGCAGGTGGTGGTTCAGAGTTTTTGATGTGAGGTTTGGTCAGAAATAGAGAGATATTAGATATGGTCTGGAGACAGATGTGGCAGAATTGTAACACAGCTTGGATGTGTGATTGGAGAAGAAGTCAAAGATGATCCTCAAATTGTAAGTCTCAATGTCAGTGAAAAAGGTGGCATAGATAATGTGGAAGAGATCAAAAATGTTTAAGCAAAGATGAGGGGCTTGTTTTTTGTTGGAGACAGGCTAAGATACAGGATTGTGTGGGTGGAGATAAGACAGGATGGCACCTAGCAGAGATAAATTTCTGAGCTATCACTACTGAAATGGGATTTATTACACAGGTGGCTGAGGGAAAAAGATCATGCTAAAGAAAGACATAAGGAAAGAACTAATGAATCATAACGCTATAAAGCAAAGGGAGACATGACTTTGTGATGGGGAGAATGTCTGAAGCTCTCCAAGGACACGTGGAGGGCAGTGATGAGAAAAGCTCAGCAGAGAGTTTATTGAAAACAGTTCTGTGAGATTAAACAGATTGTAAACAGCTGAATATTGGATCACAGGGGATGACTTAAAGCAGAAATTGATGCAGTAGTTTAATGCTGTTTGATAAATTTTGTCAAGCAGAGGGAACATGAACTTATAGTTGGGGACTATATTTAAGAGATAGGTCTATGGACAGGAAGCATGCAATGGAAAGTCAACAGAAGGCTGGAGGAAGGAAGGAGGCAGCAAGCATGGCTAAGAAGTGGCAGGAGACAACATGAGCAGAAGACATCCAGAGGTAGAAAAGAAGAAAGAAAAAAGAAAAGTACAAAACCAGAGTTGCATTGTGAGGAATTAGCCAAGATTTTACCTATTGGTTTCACTCTGTACCAGAGTAAAAACCTCCATCTGTTGAAAACCCTGGGACAGGGAAGACCTAGCATCCTTTCCAAATCAGCAGAACTTTCCTGATTCAGAAGATAACAACAGTGTTTTACATAAGTGGATATATTTCACTGTTGCCTTCACTGTTACTCCAAGTAAGGCTTCCTGTCAGCATTTTCTCCAGAAATCAATGTGTTCCCATAAAAAGTTTCATGAAACAGTTTTTTCTAAAGGAAAGTAAAAAACCCAGCCAGTGTTAGAAGTAGAAGAAACCTTCCCATCAGGAATGGGCACACATGCTAAATGCAAAAGCTGGGATACTTCTAAAACCTCACATCTTCTAAAAATACATTGAGCTGCAAGGCACAAAATCTGGAATCCACAGATTTTTCATCCTCGGTTCACATATTCAGAAAGGAAACACTATTTCACTGGCTGTTAGCTGCAACTGAGAAGCACCGCATTTTTAATACCACTGCCTGCCACCCAAGGCATTAAAAGAGTAAGTGGGGAAGAATAGCATATTCAGCTGAAATTGTAGGAAGGACTACAGGCAAAATGTAATGAGATGATCAGTGAATGCAAATGAACCCTCTTACTCGAGAAGGTGATAGAATGACTTCTTTGAATAGTACAAAAAATTCACATAGGTTTTTAGGCCAATAGATAAGACCACATTGTTAATTTTAAAAGACAAATTACTTGAATAATTATCCTCCTCTTTAAACATTTTCTTAATTATTCTCAGGCATATCTTCAGTTTTAAAGCAGAAAGTGAAGTGTAAGACTGACAAGCTAGAACATTTTAAAACATTGGAGGTATCCAAATCAGAGTTGCTGATAATTGGACTTAATCTGCCGGACTGGTATCTAGGAAAACTCCCATTAACTTTCCAGATAGAAAAATAAAGACTTAAAGAATCAGGTATGTATTAATTATTTAAAGCTTAGAGTTTTGTACTGAAGAATCAGCTAGTTGAGAGTGTGCATGTATGTATAAATATACAGATAGACAGACAGAGAGATAGAATTAAAATGCTTTTTTTTACTATCCTAACTGTAGCCATTTCTGTCACTGGTGACCAGTAAGTTTGCTTTTTACCGTACATCAGTGATACCAGTTGTTAGCTGTCTTTGACAGTGGGTTGAAATGCACCAACATGGCATATATACTGGGGTTGGGTGGCATTGAGCAGAATAGCTTTGCCATGCAATGATACGCTTGAGCTTTGACAGAATACTATCCCAGTGTCAATCATCCTGTCTTTGCCAATCAAATGCACATCCTTCTAGAGGCGCCTGCAGTTGACACTGGCACCCCAAACATAGTGAAAGGTTAATGCAATGACATTTCAAAGATGACACATTGTCAAGGGCCCAGCAAAAATAGCAGAACTAGACCGTGTTTAGGAAAAACTAGTGTGTTTTACAGGACACGCACATGATGACGACATTCCCGGAGGGGATGGGTTTGGTGCAAACACCCTTGAAAGACCTTGTTCAAGAAAAGCAGGAGTCAGGAATGGATAACAGCATAATAAGATCTGGCCAGGAGCCTGAGGTTCTTTGTTTTCCCATCTGTAAAAAACAAATGTCCTTTTGCCAGAGCTCTGGCTAACCTTTGCCAGAGAAAAGAGCAGGAGCTAGAATGACAAAGCCTATGGAGTCTGCAAAGCCCTCTATTTAATTACAGGGATTTGCAGAGCAGCTTATGACTATAAAATGTGTAACAACTTATTTTTCTTCTTAGGTAAAGATGTGTGGCACCCCCACCCATTTTCAAAAGGAATAATTGACAATTAAAATAATTCAGGTAAGGGGAAATCTGCATATTTGGAAAGTCATATTCCAGTATGTGTCCCTGGCACAAATACATGCTATGTACATATTTTAGAATTCCATTTCAATTGCTCCCTCCCTATCTCCGTAAACTTTCCATTTGTTTCCATTCTTCCACCAGCTTGCTTGATTTTCACCTGTCTTATGTAGAAGGCCCCCTCTCCTGGCACCTTCTTCTAATCTCACCTCAGTGAAATATAATGTAAACATTCATATTTGACTCATTAGTGTGAAAAGCAAGCATGTTGGAAATGAGGTCAAATTATTTTCTTTATCCCTGACAATCAACAAAAGACCAGCTGGAGCAAGCACTCTTTTTTATCATGATACTTCCCATTGACTACAATTAAGCTCTCCTGACTTGCTCCAGTTACAAATCAAGCTTAGTACATCCTATTTATTTATTTGTTATTTCTATGTTTATATGTTTGTTCATTTATTTATTTGCTAGAACTTGAATGCTGTTGGAAGAAATAGTAAAGTGCATAAACAATCACTGGGCCTAATGGTAGAAGAGGAAGCTATTTCAGAATAATTTAGGAGGTGAATTAGAAAACAAAATGTTCAATGATAAAGGCAAATAAATTTTAAAAAGAGAGCAAGGTCAGAAGTGCTGCAAGCCAATGTCATTGAGACAATGACAAGGACTCGATGGCTACTGTCTCTGGGCCTGAGTTTCTTTTCATTGACATCAGTAGTAAAACTTTCATTGACCTCAATAAGAGTAAGACTGGAGTCTATATAAGCTCTTAATGTTGTCTCCTGCAAAGCTAAGTGCCACAGACTGGCCTTGCATTATGCACTGATCATCAGCTACTTATTTCTCCTATAAATGTACTTTTAAAAATGAAAATATTAAGAAATATAATTTCCATTCTAATGAGTGGTTTTGCTTTAAGAACTAGAGATATGTCAACACAGCACATTTCTATAGCTGGGTGATGCATATTCTTACCAGAGGGTTATTTTAGAGTGGTGGCAGGTTTTGAGATGTGTGTGGGATAGTGTCCCTTGACAACTGTAGATGGCATAAGCATGCTTAGAGTCCTACTGGTAAGACAAGTGAGGAAACTCTTATTTCCCAATCTTGCTCCAGGGCCTGTGGGACCGCAAAGCATTGGCAGTTAGCAGCCTTGTGCACATCCATGTCTTTGACAGAAATATTGGTGTTGTAGGTGACAAGGAACTGTAAGGTAGGTTGCAGTTGAGTAGCACTTTCAAGGAAAATATTAGCACATAAATATCCAACATCTAAACAGGTAGATGTCTATCTCCAAAAAAAGCAGGGTGTTTTATCTAAAATCAACCCAGCTGTCAGATCCAAGCATGAGAGATCTAGTGGTATCCTTGGACCTATTTAACTTGAAGAATTTGGAAATGATGCTGTAGTCTAAAGCATAAATTGATTGCTCTCTTCTCTTGCTTGCTTATAGACTGAGAGATCTACACAATTAAATTATCATTCCACAGGAGAAGACTTTCAGAAGACGATTCATAATCTTTATAGTCAATTAAAGTTTTACACAGTTTCAGGTTGAAGGCTGTACACTACCCGTAAGTGTTTTCCTTCTGAATCCCTGAATGTTTCTATAACTCAGCTTAAGATAACTGAGGTCTTAAACCATTTCTTCTATTATGTTTGTCTTTGTCTACTCTGAAATAGTCATGAGAGTTTGCTAAAGAAGAACTTGTCTAGTTTTGTGCTTGTTGTGCACAAAAACATCTACAACTTATCATTTATTTCTTGGAGGGAAATTCTTCTAGCTGCTGGACGGTTCTTCAAGGCAAGACACATGACATGAGTCCTCAACTTCATGGGCTTCGCTTGCTGAAAATACAGGTCCCAGATGCTCTTGCTTTAGCATTTCATTGTCATGAGAAAAGTGCAGGAGTTAAACGTCTAAGTCATTTGCACGGTTCAAAGTGTTCCCACTGGTTCTTCCTGTTTGTGTCTTAAGATTAGACAAGCAATGCATTTAATTTTGGAAGCAAGAATTCAGGGGACACATCCTCAGACATCACAAAGTGGTTCTGGAAGAGCAAAAAGCCCTTGTAGGACTAGTCAACCAAATAGTGAAGTTTGTGAAAGGCGAAATCAACAAAATAAATAAGACAAGGTGTAAAAATAAGTTTATTGCTGCTCTACTCAGTAATGGAAAGAGCAAAGGTTACCATGTAGTTATAGCTTTATGTTCCTTTTAACAGGGCTCTTGCAGCCAGTTACAGTCTTCTGTACCTGTTCTTGGATGTGCTTACAAAGTCTACGTGTCTTCTGGACCTGCATTGCAAGCACCAGAATCATCTCCATATGAAGGAGTCATGAATGTTTGTGCCATGTAGAATTATTTTTCCTGGGGCTGCTTATTCAGTACAGATTTTTAATTATTAACTGTAAAAACTGTTATTAAAGGAATGTGTACCTTATGTGTTAGGACTTGGAACTGTGTAAGCTTCTCTTAAAGGGTTGTGAAGCAGTTGTAGGCTGCCTGAGAAGACTCTTTGGAGCTTACCAGGCCCTGAAATACTTGGAAGAATAACTTGTCAATGGCTGAAAAACTGGGTACTTATGCATGCTCAGTCTTCCAGATGGTAGTCTATAGACAGACCCTTTAGTGTGCCTTGTTTATGCAGTGTTTTGGTCTGCGGCATATACGGAATCTTTTGGCTTAGCAATGAATTTTAACTTTGAGCCCCACTGCAAGGAGAAGAATGCAACTGCTTTTATTAATACAAATTGTGCAGTTGGACAAATGTAATGGCATAAAAATAGCATGCTGCTAACTTGCTTTTGAAAAGAAACTTGAAAAAGTCTGTATACAGTGTGAATATTACATTGTACAAGATTTTCCTTTGAAGACATGAAAAAATATTGTTATGCTTAGTATTTTCATCTGTCTATTAACCATTCCAAATATAGTCCTTGTTAAATATATGGGATTGCAAGCTTTTTACACGAAGATTTTCTTTTAAAATTGCTCAGGCACATAAAAGGTTACCTTATTCTCAGACTAGAAGTCAGCTAACTCGGAACACATCTTTGCATTAGTTTTAATGAATATTATTTTCCACAGCCTGCGTAACAATTATTTTCCATGTATACAAAGAAAATGTATGCATATTAAAGACACTAACTTAGAGGGATGTAGCATGCAAAATGCATTACAAGGTCAAATCCAGCCCAAACTTCATTTTTCCTTTTTATTAATATTTTTAGAAGGAGTCTTCAAACTTGTAGGTGGTGACTCAATGGGATTTGATATGAAGATGTGACACCTCATCTTAAA